>OY744537.1:30305050-30322550 GCA_963556195.1 Sepiola atlantica
GTTATTTACTGCAGAATAGAGTCAGTGTATTCGTATTATTTTGGTTATCCGAACTACTGTTCTCATCTTCGATGCTATTCTCACAATGTTTCGGCCGATGTACCCTCCAACCTTCTTTAGGTGCGTTTTGGCGTACTCTAAAACCGACACGAAATTTCGAAAGGACCATAGTGCAACAGATAAAAGTGCTAAGTGATAATTAGTTATACGTGACGGTGGAAGATTGAAGGTGCAATCCTCATTACAGGCGATACTACGAATACAATTACGAATTACTTAAGACTTATATCTGGTCATGGCTGATGGAACGAGAGCAAGCTACACCGTGGATTATATAAAGGGTTGCGTTCAGAATTCTGTACAGATTCCCGAGTTCGACAACATGCACCTAAAGAAGGTCGGAGGTTAAATTGGCCGAAATATTGTGAGAATTACATCCAAGATGAGGACAGCAGTCCGAATAATCCAAATGATACAAATTTAAATTACTACTTACTCAACGTAAAATATATCATCCTATTAAAGTTTTTTATGATTCAAATACTTAAAATCTTAAAATAAGTATTATTGGCATTTGCATTCTCTGTGTAAATGCAGGTGCATACCACGGAATACAGTTGAACGCCATACCCACGACAGATTCTACTTCATGTATTACCACTGTTGGCAAGAGTTAAGGTGTGAGTAATTTCAACTAAGGCATGACACCGAATCCCTAAATTAGGGTTTTACCATTATATGTACTTTCATGTCATATCTTTGAAATGTTATGTCGTTTGGATGTCGTTGAATGTCATTATTACCGATAGTAAAACAACCAGTAGAGTGATAAGGCTTTAATAAGAGTACGAAAAAACCCATCGTCTAGTCTAATCAAGTTGATTAGGTTGCTATCGGCAACAGAGATTTCCCCTGAAGTCAAATAAATAGTAGACGCCCAGTGGTACGGGTCACGGGTCATCTAGTCGATCTATAAAGTTGTTCAAAGCAATCATTAACTCTTTAGGACGTCATCCATTTTCAAGTAATTACATATATTTCTTTCTTGATGATAATCATTCATTTTTATTCGGACTTCACTCTCTCTCTCTCTCTCTCTCTCTCTCTCTCTCTCTCTCTCTATCTATCTATCTATCTATCTCTATATATTTCCCTCTCTCTATATATATATATATTTCTCTCTCTCTCTCTCTCTCTCTCTCTCTCTCTCACACACACACACACTTTCACCCTCCGTTTGTCTCCTCTTCTCTCACGCTTCTATCTGTCTTTCCGCTATAGTTATCTTTTTCTCTCGCTCTTTCGTCCCCCCCCCCTTCTCTCTCTCTCTTTCTTTCTTTTTTAAATCTCTATCTCTATCTTTATTTTCCAGTTACCACCGGTTACCGACTTCTCTTTCTCTCTCTCTCTCTCTATACATATATATATATATATGCGATTTTATAAAGGCTTACCAAAGCATTCCTTTCCTTTGGGGGGTGAGGATTTTTTCATCATTGTGCCGCCCGACGTGAAAGTGTATTATCGCACATTGTTCCGGTTTTTTTTAGGGGGGAGGGGGTTGAATGCATTTGAGACCGATTATTTGCTTGTTGGCTTGGTGGCAGAAATAATGCACGAGCTAATTTTCTAAGACATTTTCTAAGACTTTCTTTTTTTTATCGTTGTTCTTTCTCGTTTTTTAATTTTAACTTTTATTTTCATTTTTCTTCTCTTCTCTTCTTAAGTGACCTCAACTATTGCAACGCCACATTGTGTATTGTCGGCAGTTGAAACCCTTATTCCAGACATTTAATTTCTCTGATGATCTGCAAAGCAAGTATCTGCTTGGTAGTGAATCACGTGTAGGAAAAAACATTTAATTTGAATAAATAATATTTGTAAGAAAAAATATTTTTAATGGTGATCATTGGTGTCCTGAAAGGAATGCTTTGGTAAGCCTTCATAAAATCGCATATAAATGCTCTGTACTCTGTAATCGAGTATCATCGAGCTTGTTTTTATTGGAACAACCCCGGTCTTCACTGAATGATCTATTTTATAAGTGAAAAATCTAAATCTATATATATATATATATATATATATATATATATATATATATATATATATATATATATATACTTCTCTTTCTCTCTGTCTTTCTCTCTGAAGAACCCCTCATGAGTTTGTTCTTTTATTCTGAATTTTCATTTAAGGCGACTATTCTAATTGGTGAACGAATAATAGTTCAAGTGTCGTATTATTTTACGATTGATCACTCGAGCAAACTCTTCGTTTAATGCATCTAGGAGGATCTTCAATTAAAGCCACAATACAGACACTTGGTCTGTTACATGTAATAAACAAGCAGAGGATGGACAGGTTTATTCGGAAACCGTTTTAATTGTAAACCCGAATTGTGACCACCTTTGTTTGTGATTAGTCTTACCTCTCAAATCGTAAATAAAAATGAGTTTTATAGCTTATGAAATTGTAAATTTACTTTTAATTTTATTTAGAAAATAAACGTATTTTATAGGGTCTTAAAATGATCGAAATTCACTTAACTTTCTCATATATATGATTAAAATCAGATATAAGAACATAGAAGCAGTCGCTTATATAAGAAAATGGTACCTTAATTTGTGCCGGCTCCTCGCATCCATTTTTCGAATGATTGAGAAATCATACACTGAGCGGAAACACGTGTCATCCTGTGCATAAGCAAGGTCAATACGACTGAACTGGAATATGAGACAGATTTTACAAACAGCAGCTCAATCGAGCATGGCAGTAAATGTGACTGTCCAAGCTGTAACCCTAACGAAGACTGTCGAACCATTCGAATTCTATCAGCATCAGTCAACGAAGAGATTCCCCTCAACTGAATGCTATCAGCAACAGACACTACGCGCTAAAGCTCAACCATTACTTACCGTGATCATGGGTGCGTAACATAGTACCGTTAGAGAGAAAATCCAGGTGAGGTCGGCATCCGGATCAGTCGTCCGTTGATCGTCTCTGCCTCTGCGTGTGCCGGACGCGGAACTGCAAATCAATGAAGTGACAGGGACAACGTTGCTTCTGCGCTCACCTTTTGTGTGTTCTGGACCAAACATTCGCGAAATTCGCATGAAACTGCTGAGCCTAGCTGCTATCGGTGTCGGGGATAAAAAAAAAACTGCAATCGTGCAAGTTAATGAAAAGCTGCACCCGAAGAAGAAGATACTAAATCTTCTTCTTCGGGTGCAAACAAGAAATCTTGACGCACGATCTGCGTGAGCAGAAATCGAACTTACATTTTTCTGTGGAAATCGCTCCAGACAAGGCATGAAGCCACTTGATGTAAGGAGCAAACAAGAACGAAAAATGATTATCGCAATGACAGGACATGCCTATTGGCCGTAGTCTTTAAAAGACCAAGGCTATAGGTAGGAGGAAAACAGTCAGCAAGAACAGAGTTCCACAAGCTTGCAATTCTTGGAACGATGCTACTGGGATATGAAGCCGTATTACAATGAGGTATCGAAACATCGAATTTATGAAGACTACTAGACTAACGAGTCAGACGAGCTGGAACAAAGGAAGCAGGGAATATATCACACAATTCTGAAGAACACATGCCATAAACGTGTTTATATAAAAGACTGAGACTAGCAACATCACGTGAGTAAGAGAGAGAGAGAGAGAGAGAGAGAGAGAGAGAGAGAATAAAAGGAAGAAGTAATAGTAGGGCCAATCAAATTACTGATGCGTTGATGCACATTACCAATAACCCTCAAATAGGGCAGAGATTCACCAGCCCAACTATGACAAAAGTACTCCATACATGGTCTGATAAACAACAACAACAACAACGGCTGATCAATCGAGCCTTACGATCAACGGGACTGTCTAAGCTGAAACCTTAACAATCATAGCGAGATCCGAATTCTATCATCTCAGTGATTCTTCTCAGCCGAATGCTATCAGCATATGTTGTAACAAGTTTCTAAAAACGATGTTTTCAACAGCTAAATAGCCATTTCTTTACCAACTACAAAATGCAATATTTTACTAATAAGTCATTGCTTATCTAGGCCCAAAGACCATTCAAGGTTAATTAGTTTATCAGGAGGACGATGAGCCAACACCTTCAGACGATGGGTGAAACTGCAGAGAATTTGCTTATTTAAGAGGACAGCTCGACAAGAATTTGTTAACATTGGATTTTAAAACGACCACGTTGTAGTCAACTATGAAGGAGCCCCGTAGTATTGTGTTCCACAGATGGGTAATTCTTGGAAAGAAACTCTGTTCATGGAAGTTCCGTTTAGTTTTAGGCACATAGTGAAAGATAGGGAAATTATTTACAGTGGTTGTAATTAGGCGAGTTTTTGCTGTGAATGTTTTACAGATGAACCACAGATTAAAGCTCACTCGAGCATCTGTTCCGATGGATACTTTGTCCTGTGCAGTTCTAGGAGGTCCACCCTCCCAGGCTTAGCCTTCTCACTCTTTGAGCAGGGGTTAGTTTATTGCTAATCGCATGAGGCGCCCCTACCGGGGAATGCTGACGGGGCTGCCCACGCATTTTTTTTGTAGGCCAGAGTGCTTTCCCTTCTCGAGGGCGCTGGCTTTTCAAATCCCACTTCCCTGACCTTGTGTCATATTTTACCGCTGTAGGAGAAAGATAATTGCGATCATGAAAAATACGACAGAGTAGAGAAAGACTAGCAACGTCTCTTTTGTAAGGAAGAGGCTGTAGGGAAGAGAAGAAGACATTCTCCATTAGATTTCGAAATAGATTTTGTACTGTAATTCTTATCATAACTACTAAAACAGCATGTGATACACGCCATTTATTAAATCGCATGGGGTTATGTACAATTGGCTTTTGTTTTGCTGTTTTGTTTTTCATTTTTTATTATTTTCGAACTAATCTCGTACAACTACTTAATGTATGGTAACACGGAAGAGTCAGTTGTCTGCCCATGACAGTTACGTGACCGTTTCATTTATTTTATATTATTTACGGTATTAACGTTTGTGTAATGTTTTTCGCTTCATACCGCCATAATTATTTTAATTTGGTAAAAGCAAATGTTATCAATTTTTTCTTTCTGTTTTTTTGTTTGTTTTGTTTTTGTCTTTTAATGACAACTGCCTCGATGTAATTATAAATCTAGAATATTTTATGGTATGGAACAAGATAAATACGACTTGTACATTTGTTTCTGATAATTACGAATTCAAATTATTTAGCTTTTTTTTTCCGCTGTTGACCACGGATCACGGAATCCGTTGGGGAAAATGAGGTCGTGTATGAAAAATGAATGAGTTTGATTATGAACTGCGTTTTGGTGATGAGGATATCATAATAGAAATAAATGACAAAACTTGTTGTTCTCTTAGTTGTTAACTTGTTTTCTTTTTGTTGTTGTTTTTTTTTTTCGTTTAGTTTCTTGTACATGTGCACATATAATTCAAACGGAATACAACGCGGAACAGTTGTGAAGTTTTTTCTCTTAAACTTGAACACCTGTAAAAGTAACCAAAAACACACCTTTCTTTGCATTTACTAAAAAGCATGTTTATATTATTACAACATCTTGTTACAAACCATTCACCCGAGCACGTCACAACAGAAATAATAATTTATTTTCCACTTTTTAATCTTAGCTCTCCACACATTAGGTACGGTTTTACGTAGTAATTTATGCATGTGTATGCGCATATATATCTGTATATCTAAATGAGTATACGTTTGTATGCTCATACATATATATGTAGGTGTCAAATATGGACACATTTCCCACGACTGACCTTGTTTCTCGCCCTCTCTCCTCACGCCCTCGCTCATCACCTTCTAGACTGTCCTATAACACCTAACATCTTAAACTTCCGTTTTTCTCATCTCACGGCTAAATTTAAAAAAAAATTTAATGTGCATATCACATCCACTTGCCTTTTGGCTAAGATCAAAGTGTAGTATATGTTCCGATGGATACTGCACGCCTGTCCTGTGCAGTTCTAGGAGGTCCACCCTCCCAGGCTTCGCCTCCCCTCTTTGGGGAGGAGTAAGTTTATTGCTTACTGTCTGAGGCGCCCCTACCGGGGAATGCCGACGGGGCTGCCCAGGCAATTTTTAAATGGCCAGAGTGCTCACCTCTCGAGCGCTGGCTTTTAACCCCACTTGCTCGACCCGATCTTGGGTCACATCTTACTTGTGGGAGTAAGATAAAACTGGCCTTGTGCCTAACTCCGCGAGGAGTAAATAAATATCACATATTCCCTCCCCTTTCATAATTTAAATTAATTCGAGCCGCTACCAACGTTCGCCACCACACCCTCCACATTTATTGTAATACGTCTCCCACTTCCTAATGATTATATACTCCAACCGCCGTTGGCCATTGTCACCACCTATTTGTGTCTCATAATTTGATTTTCTCTTAAGCGGCCGCAGGTTTTGAGCCGGCAGCCGCCGCCACCTATCCATTCCAAACATTCTATACTTGTGTGATTTTTTTCTTCCGACAATCATCCTAAAGAAGTCTTATAATAAAGAGGAAACGTTGATAATATTTTTTTTTGTTTTACCATGTCAATTTCCGTATATATATATATATATATATATATATATATATATATATATATATATATATATGTGTGTGTGTGTGTGTGTGTGTGTGTATTAATGTTTTACAGAAGGTCAGAATAACATCGGTATGTCGGTTTAAAATCTCAACAAAAAGGACCTATAAAGGCCTCTTTATCAAAACTCTTCAGCCTCTGTTTATGTAACAAGGGATATAAAGAGAGGCTGAAGAGAGTTTCGATAAAGAAGCTTTTATAGGTAGGTCCCCTTTCTTGAGATTTGAAACCGACAGTATCAGTGGTTGTTTCGACCTTCTGTAAAACATTAATAAATAAATAATACGCTCTTATTTTTTTATTTCTCTTAATAATCGAGTACTTTGCTGGGATTATCTTCCACTAATCCTACATTGTACGGTCGGTTTCGAATCAACAAATAATCAGCACATGATCGCGTCTCGTTGACATTCATCAGCCGTATTTACGAGTTGTGGCTGATGAATGTCAACGTAACGCGATCATCTGTTGATCGCTTGTTGATTCGAAACCGAGAGTATCCTGTTGTTCTAATCTTCTTTAATACAATATATAAATAAATATTACGCCCTTATTTTGTATTTTTTAAGTACTGAGAAGTCTGCTGGGTTTCTTCTAACTGATCTTACAAAGGTGTATATATATATATATATATATATATATATATATATGAATAGATAAGTTAATGCAGATACTTAGGTAGTATACAAATGAACAAACCTTAATTTGTTTTCTTCTTTTCTCTATTTATATTTTGTTTCATTATTACCTGTATATAATTTCGTTTTTTATATATTTTTGTCGTTTTCTTTGTTAGGATGTTATTATCTAATGATTATATACTATTATCATTATTTTATATTATTATTTTAAAACCTCTGTTTTGATGTCTATTTCATATCATTTTATTATTACTTTATTTTTTAAATTATATTTTATTATTATTATTATTATTATCATCATCATTATTATTATTATTATTATTATTATTATTATTATTATTATTATTATTATTATATAAGTAGATATATGTGTTATATTATGGATGGGGCCCCTATATTTTTGGAAACGATTAAGCTCGTATGAATTATGGTTGGAGTCAGTTGAGACAATAAGTGCGGGTTAAGCTGACATGCACTGGAGGGGATTGTTGTGAGTGAATCATTTTTGTCAAACCATAACAAAGTTACAAATTCGGCACCGACGCAGGGAATCTCGGGTTGGAGAAGGACAGATATGGAACGATTGTTGAATGTCGTATCTGATTGGCAGACGCGAGGCAAGTGTCTGTTACGTCATTTGTTTTCTCAAAAACTGGAGTTTTGAAAAGAGTACACTTTGGGAGCTGACAGCGATAAGACCGACCATGTAGCCGCTCTTCTGGAAGCAAGCAGATCTATGAAAATATGGGCTAAAAAGTTATGGTCTGGTTCTCGAATGAGATTCAACATATATCCCCATGCATCTGTCGAACCTCACAACAAAAGGTATGAATGAGAGAAGAATGGAATGAGACGAATGGATGGAAACCTATCCGCCGCACAAGACAGATGAGTAAAAGAATTGAATCTTTCTCTAAGAAAAATCTGTCTTCGAGTTTTGTCTCCTGCATGAAAACAAAGTTTGTCCATAGAACAAAGGCGACAGAACCGATCACGGCAAGAGACGTAATGAAATCCATGGCACAGATAACGAAGAAAAAACTATGAGGTAACTTTTTGTGTACAATTCAACATTTTTGGGTCCTAATTTGATAAACTGAAAAGAAAATCCGTGACAGTTAAAAAAGAAAGAAAAAGTGTACCATATTTTGAAAAGAAAAGTGTTAAAACGAAAAGTTGTTTAAAAAGAACAGTGTTTAATATAAGTTGCTTAACGAGAAAAGTGTTTAAAATAAAATGTTTAAAAAGAACAGTGTTTAATATAGTAATTTAAAATAAGTTGTTTAAAAAAAGGTGTTTGATGTAATTTAAAGAATGAACAGAGAAAAGTATAAAAGTTATATACATTTATATAATTACGAAAGAAAAAAGTTAAGGACGATTATGAAAGAGTAAAATGTTGAGACGTTGTTAAAGACTGTTAATTATTCACGCATCTGTGAAAGATATTAAGAACTGTAAATCGATTTTATGAGACGAGCCTTGTCCGGCGTTTCTGAAAAACTTTCGTATTATTTCGACTTTCGTATTGATGATGTAGCGGGAAGCGTTGGGCTCGAGGTTTCGTCAGTCCGAACGATAATAATTAAGAAGTGTAACGTACATTACTATTGATAAAAAAATATATGGTAACTTTAACATATGTACGTGCGTGTGTGTGTGTATATATATATATATATATATATATATATATATATATATATATATATATATATATAATATTAAATTATTTTTAAAAGAAAAAATCACTTACGCACGACGTCGAGTATATAGCTCTCATCAGCGAATTGAAATAACAATTTCAGACGGTCATAGACGCGAACCTCGTTCATAGATACCTCTTGAATCTGTGGGCGTTCACCTAGTCCCATTAGGCCATGAAGGATTGTCACTTAATAACGGGGAAATTAAGTGATGTTTACACTGAAAGCGGCGAATGTAGACACCTAAACATTCGATAGCATTCAACGACAGAATCGGTGCATTGCTCTGAAGCTTTTAGGTAAACATTTTTTTTAATTTTTCGACAGTGCTCAACTTTAAATTTTACTTGAAAGGGGCTTATAATATATATATATATATATATATATATATATATATATATATATATATATATATATTGATAAAGAAAAATTAGTACAACATTCGTACCGTCGGTTTCAAACACAGAAGGACTTCCGGATAGCTAAATCCTTCTGTGCTTGAAACCGACGGTACGAATGTTGTACTAATTTTTTTCTAGCAAAATAAATAAATATTACGCTCTTAATTTTTTTATTTTTAACTTTAGGTCTCAATTAATCGAGCATAATGACAAGAAAGAAGTTAAAATCAACAGTATTGAATTATCTGATATAATAAAAAAACACATATGTAGGACTTATTAACCTCCTAAGTAAAGATTTGCAAATTATATCCACCCCTTTATCAAAATATAGACTTAAAGTTATACGTCTTCATGAAATTACTTCTGGAAAGTAAAACTAAAGTTGTAAAAAAAAAAATAATGTCTGCATGTCCTTAAATAATTCATGCCTTCTGCATCTTAATGAAATACTAGCGAGTATAATATTTCACAACAAAGATAACCTATTTAATAGTTGATATCAATGGGTTGTGAACATTGATTCAACTCTTCACTAAAATGATCTTTCTAAAAGACAAGTTGTATGTGTTTCTTTATGTGTGTGTTCAGGTAAAAGTAAAACACTACACAAGACACACCCACTAAACTGATTTTGTATATTCATTCTTTTTTAGGTCAGCAGGAACAAAATTAGTCACAGGTTGGGTGGGGTAGAGTAGTGAGTGGGTAAACGTTTAAAGCGATTTTTTTCATCGATCTTTTGCTTGAAATTTGAATAAAAATATACTTTCTTGGCTTTGAGATAAGATAAAAGTGTAGTATTGGTTCTGTCTTTGGCTAGAGGCGGCGAAATCAATCTTGACTGGAGAAGGGTAAAGAAAAGACAGGTTAGAGTGGTAGTGAGACAGTGTGAATAGAAGAGAGGGGAGAGGTGAGAGTGTATATATATAGATAGACAGGGGTTAGAGACAAGTAGAGAGAGATGTTACACACTTATCTCACGCGCTCCTATCTTGTTATCCATGTTCCGGAGCTACGCCAGATAGCCCTGCTAATGTACAATAGATGAAAGTATGATGAAAATAATACGCATCAGTGGGTTCTAAAGAAATGAAAATATGAATAGAAATGTAATTTTTGAATAATTAAATAAATAGGTAAAAACGAATAAGTTAATAACTAAAAAGTGCAGTTAAGTAGAAAAGGTGTATTGATTTACTCCTCTCCAGGAGTTAGGCACAAGGCCAGTTTTTATCTTACTCCCACAAGTAAGATGTGACCCAAGGTCGGGTCGGGAAAGTGGGGTTTGAAAAGCCAGCGCCCGAGAAGTGAGCACTCTGACCATTAAAAATTGCCTAGGCAGGCCCGTCGGTATTCCCCGGTAGGGGCGCCTCAGGCAGTAAGCAATAAACTTACTCCTCCCCAAAGAGGGGAGGCGAAGCCTGGGAGGGTGGACCTCCTAGAACTGCACAGGACAGACCCATAGACAGGCGTAAATCAAGCCCCGAAGGCCAAGACAATACCAGTCTATGGGGTGGAACAGATACTACACTTTGATCTTAGCCAAAAGGCCAAGAACAATGAGTAGGTGTAAACAAATATCATTTTGATATTTTCATGAAAAATCAGTTAGGTAAATATCAAAATAATTCCTTTCTACGAAGCATTCAATCATCTTCCTATAATAAAACCTGTAACGTCTAATTTGTATCGTTTGGGTTATTCGGTCTCATCTTGGACGTTATTCGCAAAACGTTTCGGTCGATGTGACTACTTACTTTCTTCAGGCGCGTCTTGTCAAACACAGGAGAAAATAGAAACCATCTACCCTTATGGGAGGAAGTTGAAAATATAGACAGAGACGAATTGTAGCGAGTAAGACTACGATGGCTTCCCAAATTGACCTAGTATAGAATTAATTACAATAGTGGAACCATCGATTATAAGGGATATATTAGAACACCATGAGTAAAATCAAAGTCGAGCAGTTTAAAGAGATTAGAAATGTACATTCATCTAATGCTTCAGTGCGTTACTCCGACTCTGTTGTTGAGTTCTATTCGAATCTCTTAATATTTACACTCGCCGCTCTCAGCATGAATATAAGTTAATTTCTCTGTGATCAAATGATAACCGCCTATGGCCAAGGGGATACGGCGTCCACTAACAGATTCATGGTGACCGTCTCAGATTGTCATCTACATACACTGAGGAGTGCCGAAAGTACGAAACAACGTTGTCAGTAGGTATAATATTAAAATATAATTTAATATTACACATATATATATATATATATATATATATATATATATATATATATATATATATATACATACATATATATAGGGTGGGCCAAAATAAGGGTCCTATCTTTAAATTTGAATAACTTGAATTTGAATAACTTCCACAAAATAAAAGTTAAACTGACCCTTCCGAGATTTTTTGAAATAAACAAAACAAATTTTAGCCGAAAAACACTTCTTAAAACTTACAAAAACTAAAGTATTGTTTTTTACACTGTTTTGAGTTTTTTAAGCAAAAATAATGTTTTCTAAATGAGGGTACGTTCCTTAGGGCTAATACGGCTCATGCTTGCTTCGGAAGGGGTCCTTTACTTATTCTAAAAAAATAAAATTTAAAAAATCAATAAATAAAAAAGTTATGAATTTTTAAAAATAGGACCCTTATTTTTGCCCACGCTGTATATATATTGTTATTTTTAGCAATAATTAACTAATGGTATATTTTGCTCACCTTACAGAGTTGCCCCAATTTTACATATGCTCTATCGACCTACTTTAAGAGACATATATATATATATATATATATATATATATATATATATATATATATATAATAGACTCGTCTTAAATTACGTGACAATTTATCGTTTATAAAGTTACTTTTGTTGTTATTGTTTTAGCAGGTTCGACCATAGTAGTAGTCAGCCATGCTGATGAGCCACAATAATGGCGAAACACGTGCCCATGGATAACTATTTTATTTATAATATACATATATATACATATATATATATATATCCATATATATATATAGAGAGAGAGAGAGAGAGAAAGAGAGAGAGAGAGAGGCCCGATATATATATATATATATATATATATATATATATATATATATATATATATATATATATATATATATACATATATATAGAGAGAGGGGAGAGAGTAATGAGTAGTTAAATAATACATCTAAAAAGCAGAACAGGTTTAAGGCTTTTAACATTTATACTAATATTTTTCGCAAGGACCCGTGGCGCAACGGATAAAAGTTCTAGGTGATAATCCGTTTTAACTGACAATATTTTAGAATCGATGTGTCATGTTGATTATAGTGCACAAGGTCATTCGAATAAAACAATGGGAGCTTACAAATGCATACTTAAATGCGTAGTTTAGTTTATGGATGACGTCAATAGAACAAAATTACATGATGACACTAACAATCCTCGTAATAGTTGAACATATCTTATATGAGAGGCATGTGTCCTGTTTTGTGAGCGCGAACTATTGTCACGCTATTACACAGAGTAACATTACATTTGGATATAGATGCGACATGAACTGAGGCCTTACACTTATCATGTAACTGGTACCCAACTTCATATCGTAAATAAGTGTGTAGGTTGACCTTATCCATGGGTGGCCTGAAGGATCCCTTTTCATTGACTACTACACAGAGATGTAGGAAAGGGCGCTACTTATTTTTATGGATTGCTCTAATTACCCATTGACCTATAAATAATAATTCTGAGTGTTTTGCAAGGAAAGACCAAGTACCATTTAGTTAGTTAGTCTTTAGTATAACTCAACCAAAGATGAAATCTTGATCTCTCGGTATATTTGCAAACAATCTAACAATTATGCCAATATATGGATACACTATACAATAAATATCATTTCAATACCATTGGTTTCTATCTTATTTCGGTTGGGTATGACATTGAACTCACATCCGGAAGTGAATCCTAATCTGAAGGATTTGGGGAATGTGGAGTAATAGCTTAGTTTCCATGGCTTCCGGTCCATTCTGAACCGGAGTTGTAGTTCTAATTAGGGTCCAATCCATGGCTTAAATAGAATCTATATGACTACAAAAAAGTTAATCAAAAAATATATGAAGATATTAAGAACTTGAAGCATAATAATGTTTACAAAAATGGATCAATTCGGCAATAAAATAAACCAGAAAGCGTCGATATGTCATAAAACCAGAAACTAAACAGACTATTTTAAAAGGTTCATTTCATACAATTATTTGAAGATGTTGTTATTTTACTAAAAGCGATGAGGGTAATTATAGGTCTCAAATGATATAAGTACGTACGTGCACACCGTATTGATATTCTTAAACTCGCTGTTGTTATTGTTGTTGTTGACATCCGTCTGCAGTGACTGTGCAGGTATATCCTGGATCGGCTTGCTCGATTATAGTTGCCACAGGTTTAGACAGCGTCTGGTTCTGAGAGCTCTTTTGCAGCCCTCGGCTGCTTATGCCTCCCTCCACTGCTGGCCTTTCCTTTCCTCACTCGTATTGAAGGATACTTTCACAGCACTTCTCCAATGGCTGCGGTCTTCAGCCACGTCCCCTCTAGTCTGTGTTCTTGAACAAATGTTCATGATTTAACGTAGAAGTCAATCGATACATGACAATGCAATGACAACAACAAGATGGTATTTACTTTTTCCGCACTGCAGTAAGACGGTGACCGTAAGGTGACGATATCCAGCTACCTGAGAAGGGGGGGGGACACTAATCGGGTACAGAAATAGCCGAGAACTGACCGGTTGGCATTCACGGGTAAAAATGCTTCACTCGATCGTCAATAAACCAACCTTCCTCCCGAAGAAAGGAGTAATGTCTGGGAGCGCTCCCCTCCTCAGCCTAACCATACTTCATTCCGAAAAAGAAGAGTTTATTGGTTCAAGTAAGCACCTAGGTTGTCAGAATAATGACAAGGCGAACCTCGACTGGGATAACAACGTCCACTATCAAAAAGATCGAAATGAAACGAATAATATTAAAATAGGGAACATGTGGGGAACAGAATCACTACGAAATAGTTTTTTTTTTTTTTAATAAAAATTATAATTATTGAATAAAATGCTCAATTATTTTTCTTTGTTTAATTGTTTAATTAATAAGAATGAAATATTCGTCTTGTCGAATATAATAATTATCAGCTTTTGCAATTACAGGCTTGAAACAAAAACGAACTGTAGAATTATTTTTATTTGCCTTAGTTATTAGTGACGGCAACATATTTAACATTAGTGGGACACGTGGAAATTTCACAGTTGCATTCTTCGGCTGTTGTGTATTGCTGTCGTGAATTCTCTGGACGCTCGGCACGAACGTAGACATTGCAATATTATTATATCGCCTAAACCAAAGAGTAGGGGAAGCGCCCGGGCCCCGGGCCCCGGGCTCCAGTAATATGGGTGGCAAAATCCCCTCTGGTCTTTACCAAGCCCCCAATGAAATGTTTAAAATCTTTTTCACATCTATTTGCTAAACGTTTATATGCCACCAATCAAAGAGCTCCCAGCTAAATATTTAACAATTTTTTTGTTATTGCTGTCGCCTTGTCTTTGTGACACGCAGCCCACCTGTTCACTGCTTACATCTCCTAAGAAATAATTAATATTTGTATTTTTTTCGGTTTGCACTTATTTAATCTTACTGCTTTGAAATAAATTGAATCAATTTTCAATTTATGAAAAATTTGAAAACTTATGACTTCTAAACTATCTCTCAAATAGCTATTTTCTCTGTGCGTGCTGGTTTACTGACATAAAACTACCCAGATGTATTTGAAAATATATGTTTAAAAATAATAATATTGCGATAAGTTTTTTTCTTTACGTAACATTTTATAGCATATATAAATGTCTCTCAATTCAATTGAGAATCACTAATTTAGACGTTAAATACACATTCTATTAACGCTAATTTAGATACTGAATGCAAATTGTAATATCACTAAGTTTGTTGAGGAATGCACATTCTTATATCCGAGTACCCCCCCCCTTAATTTCTACCTCCCCATAAAATGGTTTCTGCAATCTAAACATATAAACTTTAGTTTATGGCTGACTTGTCCACCAAGTTTTAGTCATCAATGTTCAACAATCTTTGTTTCATCGCTGTTTAATAATAATCACATCTGGATACGACGTACAAAACTGTCAATAACTCTGACATGCATCTCTAATGGTACTCTTCTAATTCGTGCGATAATTGCCCTCGTCCGTTCAGAAATAGTCTAAGTATTATTTTGAGAGACATTATCTGTGAGATAAACCCACAGATTAAAAATTTGGGGGGTTAAAGTCCGATTAGTGTGAGGCCGAATTCAGGATCACACCTCCACTGATGAGACGATCATCAACGTGACCCCAATATCACTGAACGGCGATACAAGATAAATGCTTGCCATTCATAATTGAAACTTGTTGTGCACGCCTTGCATTAACTGTGTTTATTTGTACTAGATATGGTTGCATTGCAGATAAGATTGTAGAGTTTATTAACGATTCTATGGGGGTGCATATTTTTTCAGGATCACCTTATATTATTCATTTTCTATAGAGCATATGTGGATTTTCTTAACAACATCCTAGATTTCCAGCGAACACATTTTTTTAAAGTTTTTTTTCATATGTTCCCTATCAGCGCATATACATTTTTGGTGTTGTAGGAGAGTCAACAACAACAAAAAAAACATTCTAATTTAATGTTACAGGGAACGTATTCACAATATAACGAGCTATCATTGCATACACATTGTGGATAATCTATAAAAGGTGTTTAGGTAACGACTTGGTAACACATACGTAAGAGTATAACATTGTCATTTTGTTAGTTGGGTCACTTGTTTGTTTGTTTTTTTTACTTTTGTTTGCCCCAAACAAGCCATATTACCGGGGCCACTGTGATAGAAGTCAGATTTATAAAGGACAGCTTGGGTGGGGAGTTTGGCGGCAAGATATTTGTTCACGTTACATTTAAAGTTCTGCATGTTGGTCCGGTTAGGGAAGCAGGGGGTAGAGAGGGAATTATTGTAAAGGAAAGCAGTTTGAAAAAAAAAGCTATTAGAGTAGAAAATATTTCGGAATCTAAGGGCCTTACAGAGAAGGGGTATGATTTTGCTGCAAATCGGGTATTGACGTTGAGAGGCTACAAGTACAGTAAGCCCAGCAGAACAGAATCCGTGAAAGTACTTGCAAAACAAGAAAAGGGATGTAACACTGTGTCTATACTTATTACAGTTTTTTTTTGTTCAGAAAGGAAATGGGCCGCTTAAGGAAATGAAATGTACCGTTTAAGAAACATAATTAACTATCAGAACACCGTAGAAATTCCACGGTGCTATTTACATCAACCTGTATAATTGACTGTTAATAATAGTATTCCTTTTTAAATAATAATTGGATGCCTGGGTCAATACTGTTGAAAAAAAAGTAATCGTTCTTCTTCTGTAACAATAATTGTCACTGTCAGTGAAATATTCTTTAACTCTAATCAAAAACGAAGATGTTTCTTCTTTATTTAATTACTAGACCACCCGTGACCCGTTGGGTCAGTTTGTTATATTAGCTATGGAATTCATGTATGAGCGTGACACTTGTGGCATAAAGAAAATAGTTTTTTTTACATAACAGAAGCATTTCTATGAAAGTATATTAAAATGAAAAAAGAATATAGATAGATTTCTATGAGTCGTTCTGTTTATTATAATTGTTTTTTTTTTAATTACAGTTACTGAATTATAAGTGGTTGGTTAGGGCGATTTGAGAAAGGAAGGGGGTACAGCAGGCTTTCTCGCGTACGTAACAAAAACAGAGGGAGTAGGAGTGGTGAAATCTATGAGAGGGAAAGTGGGAGGTGGTTTCGTTCACCGACCGCTAGTATGGCTGATATTAATAATGAGTGTTGTTTTTTTGTTTGTTTGTTTTTGTTTTTTAAAAGGGAGGAGTTTTTTTGAAACTGCGACAGACTTTACGAAGTCCTCCCGTTGAATGTTTTTAGCCGTGAAGAAAACAAATAAACTATTTGATGAAATTAAATTAAATTGTTTAAAAATTCCCAGAATGAAAAATTTCATGCGTTCGTTAATCATAATAGAGAATAACGG
>OY744537.1:30327550-30350050 GCA_963556195.1 Sepiola atlantica
AAATGAATCGCACAAAATAGAAAGTGGTTCCTTACAGATATGAAAGTTCTTGCAAATACGAAATCAAGTGATGTTGCGCTTGGTCAGTATTAAGTTGGTGACAATTTAGGAAGAGTGGGTTCTATATTTAACACAATTCTTAACAAATTCAAATTAATCTACAAATTAATCTCGTCGTCCAGCCGATTAAAACAGTACCATTTTTAATAAATACACATAAAAAATGGCATGTATTTTATTGATTTGAAGAAGTCGAAGCTGATAATTGTTTTACGGTAAGAAGATAGAAACTACAGGGTAGTCGCTGGAAAAGCGGGAAACTTGAGCAAGAACTTCAATTCAATTTTTTCAGATTCTGATTCCTGATTTCATTGCACCGGAGGATTGACCCTCAAAATACCCAGACTTAAATGTAAAGGATGACTGTGTTTGAGCTTGTTATTAGCAGAAACTCAGAGATGCCGAAGCGACATATACTCCATTGATGATTTGAAAACATGCTTGGCAAGAGCTTTGAATGATATCCAACAGATTACCATTCAATGCGCCACGCGAGCTTGGATTCTAGGTTAAGACGCTGCTATGAAGCGCACGAACGACATTTGAGTATCTGCGAGCGTATTATAATATTAGTCTTTATAAAAGTTATTCTTTGTAAACCTAAATTACCGTTAGACAAATTTTCCGCTTTTCTAGCGACCACCCTGTATTTATTGTTTTAAAAGAATCAAATTGCTACAATTTTAAATAAATAAATAAGTAAATATACAAGAGAAATATACGATTTTTTTATTCAAACACTAGCTGACAATTACAATTATTTTTTACGCAGAAAGAAAGAGTCAGTTATTCTCAACAGTATTGACACTGGTTGACATATATTATTTTAAACGGGATATTAATATTATTAACAGTAAATTATACAGATTAGTGCAGAAAGCGACGTGGAATTTCCACAAGGTCTCGTTAATTATTAATGTTGTTATCAAGCTATACTAAGTATTGAGCACTATTTATATAAATACAGAAACACTTTCCATATATATAATTGTTTTCTACAGTTAAACGCACACTGCAACCCACTGTGTGCGCTTTAGTAGTATACATCCTGACCAGGAGTTGAAATCTGAGTCACTTGCATGTGTAGCAACAACTATACCACTTAACAACCAGGAAACATACAAGAAAATTGAACAACTATGCTGAACAAGAGATTGTGGGAAGGTACCGGTTCTTCAGAACAAGAGGTTCTACAATCGAGAAACGAGAAAGTTTTAAGTGTAAAGTTTTTTTAAATATCACATAACCGTAGAAATGAAATAGCCATAAAGGTTACCCTTGGATAACTAAAAAGAAAATGTCGCACTTAAAGAAGCAAACAAAGTGAATCGATTATCTTCTATATATTAATACGATAGCGTGTGTTTTCGTGCGTCACGCTTACATCAAAAGCTCTGCGCATGCGTGCCGCACCTGATTTTCGTAATATTTTCAAGTATTTTTCTTTGGCGCAACGGTTAGCGACGTAGGATTCTGACGTCGGTGTTTGACGTCGGCCCGACTGGTTTATAGTTCGATCCTAACCAACCTCTAACATTTTTTTTCTACATCGAAGAGGAGGGGAAAGAGGTAGGGAGGGGACGACCGTGAAGATACATATTAATACGATAGCGTGTCTGTTATTTTGTGTGTCAAGCTTACATCAAAAGTAACGACCTTTCGAATCTTTGTATGCTACTCATGAATTGGAACCAAATTTAATTAAATCTAGAGCATTTACAAAGCAAGAGTGAAAATTTGTCCTCAGAATAATTCTACTCATTACCAGAGAATAGGAACTACATTCACTAGAAATATTGTATATAAAGAAGTTTTGTAAATTGTTTCATGTAGTGTTCATTTTTTTGAATAAATATACAAGTCAAATCTTATGATATTTTATCCAAACATAATTAGTATTGAAATCATCATTTCGTGTAATTTACACGGGTCCCGCTAGTTTAAATGAATAAACAAAGGTAGATCGGGAAAAAAAAACTTAATAAAAATTTAACAGCTTCTATAGTGCTAAAAATATAAATCTTAAATCTCATATATTAGTGGGTAGAATGAATAGAAAAATGAAGCATGCCGACAGTTAACAAAGAAATCACGTCACTGCAGTAACGGCAAATGTACTCCTTGCTTATTTGACCCAATTAGAAGTAAATAGCGGGAAATAATTGTTTGTAATAAAGGGATAAAAATTAATCGTCTGAGGAAGATAATAGGTAACAAGGGAATAATAAAAGACTCTAATTTGTTGGAAATTAGAGTGGACACTGCTTAACTAGATAAACGATTCTTGAATGTAAATCTACGCATTTAGCCTGGTTATTTCCTTCTGAAATGAAACACAAATGTTTCTGTATAGCTTATTTGCTCATTTGCTATCAGTATGTTGTTACACTATATATATATATATATATATATATATATATATATATATATATATATATATATGTGTGTGTGTGTGTGTGTGTGTGTATATAAACGAGTGTGTGTTAAGAGGTCACCAAAATAATCTAGCAATACAAAAAAAATGGTCCACGCACTTGTGAGTTATCTTTAGAAAAAATGTCTTTTATTGGATGGCTGGTGCCCGCGGATAGTGTTCGAATCGAACGAGTGTCGGGTTGAGAATTCAGCTCCAGACGTCCAGTTTATTTTCGGCGCTCCAAAGTCTGCCATGTGAGTCGTCTCATCGTCGCCTCATCGATAATAAAGACACTCGCCTAACAAGACTATTTATTGTCATTTCAAACGTATGAAGCACTTATTACCGTCTCGGTGTCGTCTGAGGGGACACTGTCTGTCCAACCAGTATAGTGTGTAAGGACAGATCACCTCGATGTGGATGCCTTACGCTCGACCATCCTTTACCTTCGCTGGACTGAGTGAGCTATTCTTAAACTGTTTTTACCTCCGCCAAATTGTTTCACTGATGCCTTTAGTTTTTATGTATATGTGTTCATTCCCACACAATGTTGTGGAAAAGTGTCGCCTATCCCACAGAAGGGCCTGTTTGAATATTAATATATGCTAGAACCCCAAATCGTGTAGATGTTTGTCTAGTAGACGATCCGGCATAATCACGTTGACGCACCGGTTCCCTTTAGATCACCGAACTTAAGCAACGTTGAGCCTGTTCAGTACTAAATGGGTGACCATTTGGGAATACCAGATGCTGTAGGTGTTCCCTACTTATCTTGCCATGTTTCTAGACGTGCTTGACTTCTCCTTGCCATTGGAATTAGACAGTGCCGATTCGGGAGAGGTGTGGGCGCGGATTGCGCAACCTTTGCATCAAAATTACATGCGCAGCTACTCCTACTAAGGGTACCCAATGTCTCTCATCACTGAACGGAGGCCACGAGACAAACCGAGTCGTATAGATACAGCATCTCTCTCTCTCTCTCTCTCTCTCCCTCTCTCTCTCTCTCTAACTCTCTCACACACACGCACTCTCACTCTCTCTTTCTGATTTTATAGATGACGTAATAATTTTGTGACGTTATGATCCACAACAGAGTTTTAGAAGTATATAGACCTACTAAACCGTTTTCCACAAAACGTGTCAGAAAAGGGGCGCCTAAGCTCTAGAAGGGAAGTGACGGTGGTTAAGTGGATATCGACATGGACTGAAGACATGGGTGTTCCAAGTTCGAATCCAGTCGGTTCCACAGTACCACTTTCACTTAGGGATGTTGGCAACCTTCTCGGGGTCCTTCCCGTAAGTACCCGATGTCTTTCCAGAAATATTTCTAACTATAAGAACGTCGGGGAAACTAATGCCGACACCAGAATCATCTGATTCACACGAAAGAAGAAGAAAAGCTATAGAAGAACACGTCTAAACAAAGGATCCCTTCCCCTTACTCTCTCTCTCTCTCTTTCAGATGTGCTGTATGACGTCATAATTACGTGACGTAATCCATTGTGCACGGTTATTCCCCGTCTATATTTTTATGGGTGACGTCATCTTTTAGTGACATTATCTTTTATGACGTCATCAAGTATGAACGGGGAAAACAAACAGCGTAGCAATACAACAAACATGCCTCACAGAGTTTTAGTATTATATATATATATATATATATATATATATATATATATATACTAGCATGTACCACAGCCTTGCTCGGGAATGAATTATCCCCCCTGTCTACTCTGGCTCCCATCCCTGAATCTTATATGAGACGTTTCATTTGCTGTTTATTTTTTATTTTATTTTTTTTCTAAAAAGTCACCACTTATCAACGCCCAAAAGGCAACTCGAGGATAAGGGTCCATGGATGAAGGGTGCGAACGCAGACCCCACGAAAGTATTGTAAACATCACGAATACAAAATTAATACGAACATCTGAGTTGTCGTAAACATTTACTCGAGAATAGTCGTGCCAAGTCTTGGTGTAGTGTTTTAGATTCAATTGCATCTCCGGACAGACAGATAAAAACAGCAAACAAGACAACATTTCTATTATAGACGTCGTTCGCAAAAGTGGACATGAACATGATTTCAACCAAAAACTGAAAGTTGGTTTTAATTCTATCTTTCGTTTATTTGTATGGTTTTTTAACACAACTCAGACACGCTTCTCTTGTCAATATGTAAAAGAAAACTACATTAATGATGAAGTTTGTTTATATAGTCGTTTACATTGCAAAAAAATGATCTGCATAACATAATAATGTATTTTAAAATTAAGCTAAAGTTGGGGGGGGGGGGTCGAAGCGTTTTAAAATCATGAACTCAAATGATATTTTTCCAATGCAACCATATATAACATAAAAACAAGACTATACTAATTAATGCTGAAGTTTCTGTACGTGATCAGTAGCGCGCTTTAACAAAAAGAAAACTTGAAATATTCTCATACGCCATAATCGGTCTACACACACATAGATCTGATTCGTTAGGATTACACTTATCTTATTTGGAAGCAACACGCTTATAGTAAAGATAACATATCAGTCATGTGGGTATTGATTTACTCCTCTCCAGGAGTTAGGCACAAGGCCAGTTTTTATCTTACTCCCACAAGTAAGATGTGACCCAAGATCGGGTCGAGAAAGTGGGGTTTGAAAAGCCAGCGCTCGAGAGGTGAGTACTCTGGCCATTTAAAAATTGCCTGGGCAGCCCCGTCGGCATTCCCCGGTAGGGGCGCCTCAGACAGTAAGCAATAAACTTACTCCTCCCCAAAGAGGGGAGGCAAAGCCTGGGAGGGTGGACCTCCTAGAACTGCACAGGACAGGCGTGCAGTATCCATCGGAACAGATACTACACTTTGATCTTAGCCAAAAGGCAGTCATGTAGGTAGCAGTAGAGAATATGCGGATGGTTTCTTTTATTCTGTTTCTCAATCATTATATAATATATATCACCCACTTTATAATAAAAGCCAATGTATATTGATTTGTATGTACATATACATATATAATCTCTCTCTCTCTCTCTCTCTCTCTAAATATAAATATATATATATATATATATATATATATATATATATATATATATATTATATATACATATATATTTTATATATATATATATATACATATTTGAAGAAAGGTGGAGATAAAATAATCCGACGTAATGTAAGAATTTTACATTTATATATTTATATATAATATATATATATATTTATATGTAATATATTCATGAATATATATATATTATATATATTCATATATATATTCATATATATATGGAATTATATTTATATATATATATATATATATATATTTAAACATATATATATTTATATATATATATTAATATTTATTTATATTATAGATATATTTATATATATATATAAATTTATATATATACATTTATATAGTTATATATATATATATTTATTTATATATATATATATATATATATATATATATATATATATATATATATATATATATATATATATATATATATATATATATATATACAGGGGTTAGATAAAACAATGAAATCCCCTTGCAAATTTCGCATTAGTTTTCAAACGTTAATAAAAATTGAAATAAATTATCAAAATGTTGGTTTTGTTTTGTTTTTTACTCATGGTTATTGTTGTCCTGAATTAATAGATTACATTTGTTTTTATTTCAGACAGTGCATGTTAGAAAGAACAATTTTAATGATAGATCTATCAGATTTTTAAAGATCGTTGGTGTCCGTATTGCAAGTGCAATTGTTACGAAAGTGGCTCAAGTGGTGGCCGTATCCAGAGGAACTGTCTCGAAAATGATGACAGTCTATAAAATAAAAGGGAAAACATCCTACTCTAAACAAAACTCTAGAAGAAAATTGAAGCTGCCTGAAAGAGATCGTAGAACCCTTGTAAGGATTGTGAGGAAAGAGCATAAAACCACGGCACCCGAAATTACAGTAGAGCTTAACAATCATCTGGATAATTCCGTTCATAAAAAAACTGTTCGTCGAGAGCTTTACAGGGTTTGATTTCATGGGAGGATGTTACTGTCATGTGTTATATATATATATATATATATATATATATATATTAGAATTCAATATTCAGGCAAATTATCTCAACGTCCTTAACTCATGAGTTTTCAAAGATATTTCTTCTCCTCAGAGGACCATTACCGCAGTGACGTTACTGCAGGTGATAAAATTACACTTTGAAAATATATAAAAATATATACCAAAATACGTTAAAGTACATAACACATCAAATATATCAAGGTGTATTTTATTATTTCATTTTATATTATGATATTAATGCTCTATCCAGTAGATTGAGCTTCAGTCTTTATCCGGATGTTTCACTAATTAAAAGATTTTAGTTGCCTCTTATATATTTTGCTGGATTAACTTCATATATATATATATATATATATATATATATATATATATATATATATATATATATTCTCATCCTATCATACACAAAGTAGTGAGTAAAACACGTGCCCTTTTCTAGCCCCACGACGAAACCATTTAAAGTGGTGAGGGGAAGCGAGAAAGCAAAAGTAAAAGATAACCATCGCTTACTTACCCCGCCGCTTGAAATGAATTCGGAAAGAAATCCACCTCTCTATAATAAAATGTCAAAGGTGGATGTTTTCTCCTTTTCCAACTCAGCTGAATTTTTTATTGTTTTTCTCTTTTTTCTTTCTTTTGCTACTTTTCTTCTCGTCTTTGCAATTTGTCTCCTTCCGTTTAATCTTTTCTTCTTTCTTTTTCTTCTCCTATCACCGACACCTTTCTCTTCCTTTCTCCTTTTCTTCCCCTCTTTCTAACAAAAAAACTTCCCACATCTTTTTCCTCCTCTTTTTTCCCCTGACACGCCTCTTCTTTTTCCTCCGACACCAATTTTATACTTTCTCTTTCTTTCTTTTTCCCCCCGCGCTCTCGAACACGAAACACGTCTTTTTCTTCTCTCGTCACCGCCATATTTTCCCATTCTCTTTCTTTCTCTCTTTCTTTTTCATCACCATTCTCTCGGAAACTAAACCCTTTTTTCATCTACTACTTCTTCTGCTGTTTCATTTTCAACGTCTTCATCCGTCATCCTTACATCATACCTCTTTCTCTCTCCAAACTAGTTTCCTCATGTTTATCTTTTTCTCTTTTACATTTCTGTTTCTTCATTTTTCCCAATCTCTCGAAAAGCGATTAAAATTATTTGTTTTCTTCATTTTATTCTAAAATCACAAATAAATTCAAACCAATAACTCAAAAACAAAGTCCAGCTTAAACGCGCAGTTAAAGACAACAAAAACGTCTTCCGTCGGACAGAAACTTTCAAACGACACCAAAGAATCGAATATCTAATTACTGGCAAAAATATATTTTTTTTTAAAGATTACAAAAATAAAGCAAAACATCAACGAAAACTGAGTAGACAATGGAACGTAAAGCAATTGAAAATATTTTATGCATAATTATAATATCTCATTTAAATACCATTCACAAAGAACAAATCAATTTCGTTCATATTCATTATATTTATTTTTTGAAGTATTTAATATACAAAACATTTTCAAGAAAAACCATTGTCTACCGTCATTTGTTGAGAAAGGATAATTTGTATTTATACATAAATTATGCACTTCAAATATAATAATTTAAATGACATCTATGATTATAATGATATAAATGATATAAATATGATTATAATGATATAAATATGATTATAATGTATAAATGATATAAATATTATTATAATGATATAAATATGATTATAATGATATAAATATTATTATAATGATATAAATATGATTATAATGATATAAATATGATTATAATGATATAAATATGATTATAATGATATAAATATGATTATATTGATATAAATATGATTATAATGATATAAATATGATTATAATGATATAAATATTATTATATTGATATAAATATGATTATAATGATATAAATATGATTATATTGATATAAATATGATTATAATGATATAAATATGATTATAATGATATAAATATGATTATATTGATATAAATATGATTATAATGATATAAATATGATTATATTGATATAAATATGATTATAATGATATAAATATGATTATAATGAT
Organism: Sepiola atlantica; assembly: GCA_963556195.1. Lineage (NCBI taxonomy): Eukaryota > Metazoa > Mollusca > Cephalopoda > Sepiida > Sepiolidae > Sepiola > Sepiola atlantica. The sequence goes on from OY744537.1 coordinate 30,336,146, forward strand.
ATAAATATGATTATAATGATATAAATATGATTATAATGATATAAATAACTACATTTATCAATGTTTTTTTATTTTTATTTTTTTGTAATTCACGCGTAAAAAAACGCCTCTTTATGACTGACAAAATATTATAACTATACTCGTAAAACCTGGTGGGGTTAAACACCTGAAAACAAAATGGCGCTTGATCCGAATTAACAATTAGCGAACATTCTTACCATTGTGCCAAATGAGTCGTAATTTGCAATTAACTCATCACGTGACTCATCTAGTACTAATTGTCTGTCTATCACTTTAACCCCTTTTCACAATGTTGTTTGACCCTTCGGTCTTATTTTATTCTGCTGTCTCTCTATATGCCTCCCCCTCTCTCTCTCTCTCTCTCTTTCTCTCTCTCTCTCTCTCTCTCTCTCTCTTTCTCTCTCTCTCTCTCTCATATATTAACAAAGCTAATCACTTTTCTTTGGTGACCGTTTCCGTTATCCCCTCCCCCTTTATTGACGAGGATACAGCAAGAAGAGTAGTAATACTATTTAACATTTATCTGGAGAGGGAAAGAGAGAAAAAGACGAAGAAAAAGACAGAGAGAAAGAAAGAGACTGTGAGCAGAAAGAGTATAATTTTTAGTCTTTTAAAAATTTAACCGGCTTTATAATACTAATAAACAACTAATAACGATGGCATACATCTATAATCTCAATCTCATTTCCTAGTCTTGTTCACCCATTCCTTTTCGTTCGGATTCGACTAGTATCTCACTCGTTTCTGTGTATCTCATTTATGGATGTCTATCTAGGCGTCATGCATTTGCATCTGTATTTTATATTCTACGCCTGTAGCCCTATTGTCACTGTTGCTTTAGTATTAGTAGACTATGATGGTATCCATAGAAGTTGGAGAATAACGATGGATTTTGGGGGTCATCCTTAACGAAACAAGTCTGAGTTTCATACATACTTACTTTGCTTTTCTCATTTATAGACGAAAAAAATACATAAAGAATAAAAAATAAAATATTTTTCGCATCTCGAATTTGATTTGCTGTTTGTTCTATAGAGGTGCAATCGAAATATATATTGAATTGTGCAGAATGGTCTCTTCTTAAAACAAGTATGCACCCTATGCATTTTTTGATGAGCAGCAGAAGTGTGTTAATGTTAGTAATAGATCTTACCGCCTTTTTGGCGGCTTTTATGAGTTCTGCCATGATTCTTGGTTTCTCTGTATGCCTTATGCAGTGTAGAGTATATGCGTTCAGAGATGACCGTTAGAATACAACGAAATTTCCTAGCTTCTTTCCTCGTGCTCTGACCTCTGGAACTCCCTCCCTGCCCCCTGTTTCCCAGACAGTACTGACATGCAGAAATTTAAAACTCATGTAAACAGACATCTAGCTGCGCAGATCCCAATTTAGGTTACCCCCCCCCCTCAACCTTCTCCCCTTTTCTTTTTTCTCAGTAGCCCCTTACGTCTACAGTGGCGGCCTGCCTTGTTTGGGGTGAACTATGTTTTACAAAAAAGAAAAGAAGATCCATACCGTTGGTCTTAAAGAAGTTTAGCATATTCGAAGTGGTGGTCTATGACTAGATTAATTAATGATTTAAAGATTTTAGCGAATTACGGAGGAGACGTACGGGGCGATAATTTGGCAGTGCAGTTCTTCGACCAGAGTTCTTGAAAAGTTGTAATTTTCTAGCCCTCAGGGACATCAGATTCGGCAAGGCATTTCTTGTCGAGTTTGGAGAGGACAAGGTTTTATATTGTGTCTATGTTATAATTGCTATTTAGTTGGTTCTTATTTAGTTGCCTCCGCACGGAGAAAAAGTTAGATATATGGACGGATTTTTATAAAGTCCAGCTCTCTCAGAAAGGTGCATTGTAGATTGAAACATAAATAAAATGTCTTAGCCTAAAAGTACTTTTCCTCTGACCGATAACGGTACAGATACTTCACTTTTATCCTAGCCCGGGGATCAGTTTCTATTAAGTTAATCCCTATTTCATTGTCTCCCCAAGCAAAATTAGACACAATGGCGGTTTTTCATCTGGAGGATATTTAACTCCCCCCAAAAGTGTCATGCTGAATTGCAGTAAATAAAAAGTGTCCCTGCCGAAAACGACTTTTCTTAATATACCGAATAACACAATATCTAGTGCGACATTTTCCCGGAGTTTCTAGGGAATATCCAATCCACAAGCGATATCCAGTTCCATATATATCCCTGTCATGGGAGATGATGATGTTAGTTTTTGCAGGTTTCGCAAGAAGGTTTCGCGAGAAGGTTTCGCCATCTTCTCACATACAGGGTCTGATATTTCCAAATGGTCATCGGTCTGGTACTGACGGATGTGTCAATGTGATCATTCCGTTTATAATATATGGCAACCCTTGTTTAGCTCAGAGTAGGTATAAATACTGTACCTACCTGACAATGCCAGAAGGTGTTTTTGCTTTTATTTTTACTCTTTTTGTCAAACTATGCGGTTTTATTATGTAAAAATATTATTTTCTTTTGTTTTTAAATCTGAGTCCGAAAGTTACTTTTTATTAGTGCAGTATCGTTTGATCACTAAATTATTATTTAAACCAAATTCTTAAAAAACTGTAAGTATTTTTGTTTAGATAATGTTGTTTTTATCTCTTTCTGTGGAGAATGTAAATGTTTAATGAAGAAAAACATTGCTTGACCAGTAATTGAAACTGCGATCTTAAGTCAGGCCCTTTCTCCCAACTAAGTTATTGTATTACCTAATATATATATATATATATATATATATATATATATATATATATATATATATATATATATATGCGCGTGTGTATATATGTGTAAATATATATATATGTATATATATGTATATATATATGTATATACACATATATATATATACATATATAGATATATATCTACACATATACATATATATACATACATATATATATACATATATATATACATATATATATGTGTGTATGTATATATATATGCATATATGTGTATATGTATATATATATGTATATGTATATATATATGTGTATATATGTATATATATGTGTATATATGTATATATATGTATGTATATATGTATATATATATATGTATATATACACGTGTATATATATGTATATATGTATGTATATATATGTATATGTGTATATATATACGTATATATATATATGTGTATATGTATATATATGTATATATATACATATACATATATATGTATATGTATATATATGTATACACATGTGTGTGTATGTATATATATACGTAGATATATATGTGTATGTATGTATATATATATGTACATATATATGTATATATATGTATATATATGTACATATTTATATATATGTATATGTATATATGTATATATATATACGTGTGTGTGTATATATGTGTGTATATATGTATATATATATATATATATATATAGAGAGAGAGAGAGAGAGACAGAGACAGAGACAGAGACAGCATTATTATACTGCGGTTACGACACAGAGCTGTTACTGCTGCGATGGTGTTTATTATTGAAAGATTTTCATGTTAAAAATGTTCCGAGGTGGATGAAATATTTTTTAAAAGACAATTGAATTGAAATACATTTTTTCTTCTAAGAACGAAGACAAATGATCAACAAAAAATCTAACGAATTAGAATCAAAAATTGATGTTGCAGAATAAAAAAACTAATAATCAAAGATTCGAGATCAGAGCCTATTCATGGTCGCTAAGAAGAGCCTCGTTTATTGAAAAACAATATTTTCCTTCCGTTTTTTTGGGGGGGAAAATTTGTTCAGTATTTTTTGTGCAGACTTGTTCACAGACCAATCAACATACAAACAGACAGGGTGAAAATATGACCCCCCCCCTTCTAGGAATGTAAGTATTATACTAATAAGAAATGGTTTCAAGAAATGTTTATATTTCCTTCGAACATTTGATTAATGAACGTGATTTCAAATACAGATCTTGATTAAAGATAGACCTTTTAAATAAATATATGTATTTAGAAAAAGGGAAAATTTAACCGAGAAAGACGAAAAGAAGGCAATAAATAAAAGACTAAAGATAGAATGTTTAAACGAAATAGAAAGATTGGTGTTTGAAGAAAATAATAAATTTTAAAAGGAAATGAAAAAGGAATGAAGTTTTAAACAATCAGAGATCAGAGAATGGAATGAAAAACGAAAAGAAAAAGAATGTTGTCTAAAGTAAATGCAAGCGGGAAAGAAAAAAGTAAAAGTGATATTGAAAAAAAAGAAAAAATGGCTATTGACGATAAAGAATGGAAGACGAGGAAAGAAGAAATGAAAAAATAAATAAAGAGATATAGAATTGATGAACGATAATGGAATAAAGAGTGAATAAGAAAGAACAAAAAGCAAGAAGAATAAATAAACGATGAACTGAAAGAAGGGAATTTATATGAAAAGAAAGAAGGATATAGAAGGAAAGAAAGGAAAGAAGAAGAAAGTAATAAGAAGGGAGACAGACAGAAAAAAAGATGGTAGGAAGAAAAGAAAGAGAAAAAAAGAAGATTTAGACGAATAAAGGAAAAAAGAAGACAGAAAGAAGGTAAAACAAAAATAAAGAAAGAAAAGAAGAAATAGAGAACGAAAGTAAAAAGGAATAAAACAGAAAGAAAGAAATAAGGGCAAGAAATAAAAAAAGAAATCAAAAAAGGTAGAAAAAGCAAGAAAGCAAGAGAAAAATGAGAAAGGAAGAAAGAAAGACAAAAAGAAAAAAAGAAAGAAGAAAAGAAAACGGACAGCAAGAAATAAAAGAAATAAAAGAAGAATGAAATAAAGAAGAAAGAAAAAAAGAAAAAAGATGAAAATAAAAAAGAAAGAATGAAAAAATCAAAGAAAAAAAGGGAACGAAAAACATTAAACATTAAATAAAAGAAGCAAGAAAGTTAGAAAAATTGTAAAAGAGAAAGAAAGAGAGACAAATAGAAAAGAAAAGAAAGAGAAAAGAAGGCAAATAATAAATAAAATGAAATAATTAATGACGTTCATAAGAAAGAAAGAGATAAATAAGAACGGAAGAAGGAAACAAATCAATACGAAAGGCAGAAGGAAAAAAGATGAAAAAAAAAACTGAATAAAAGAAAGGAAAACAACAAAAAAAAATGAATGTCGAGGTGAAAAAAAGCAAATGCGATATAAAAAAATAAGAAGAAAGCTTGAAGGAATGAAAGAAAAGATTTATATGATATTTTAAATCAGACGTCGGCATCTGAAGACAAAGCAAAGAAAAAAGAAAAATGGAAGCGTTAACTGATGCGTCCGTAATCATTGTCGTCCATCTTTTTGTTTTAGTTTCTATTTCTCTTCTTCGTCTGAATAAGTTGACCATCATTCAAACCATCTGGTCTCGCTAACTGTGTTCGTGTGTTCGCATGTGATTCATCCACTCTCTCTCTCTCTTTCTCCTCTCTCTGTCTGTCTGTCTGTCACTCTCTCTCTTTCTCCTCTCTCTCTCTCTCTTTCTCCTCTCTCTCTCTTTCTCCTCTCTCTCTTTCTCCTCTCTCTCTCTCTCTCTACCTCCATTAACCTCCATCTCTCTATCCCCTCTCTCTTATTTTTTACCCCTGTCTCTTTTTCTCTTCATCTTCCTCCTTCTCTCTTTCTCTTATTACCTCCTGCTCTCTCCCTCCATCTCTTTATCTCTTTATTTCTTCCTCTCTTTCTCTCTTTCTTAATTCTATCTCCACCCTCGTTCCCTCCCTCCCTTACTCAATCCTCCTCTTTCTCTCTATTTTGTACTCTTTTCCCCCTCTCTTTACGTGTCTCGCTTTCACACTTCCTATTATTTCACTTTCTTTCTCTCTGATTTTCCTCTCTCTTTCCCTTTGTATGGTTTTCTGCCCTCTCTCTCTCTCTCTCTCTCTCTCTCTCTCTCTCTCTCTCTCTCTCTCTCTCTCTCGCTGCGGTTCTTTTGTGGGGATGGAAATTTTTGTCGACGCGTCTTTACAGCAGAAGTTGTTTCGTCAAATCGAGAAGACTAACGAGAAAGACGGAAAACGAAGAGGCCGAGACGGACACACGAACACGCGACAGATGGTTTGCAAGGAAAACGAAAAGTGAGAAAGTTTGTGTTTTGCTTTTTTGTCCATTGATTTTAGGAGGGGAGGGGGCCAAGAAGAGTCGATAAAAGAGAAAATACAATAATAAAAAGAGAGATGAGATAGATAGACATTGAGATAGCGACATATAGAGATATAACTATACTTAAAGATAGAGAGTGAAAGAGAGAGGAAGAGAGAAAGAAAGAGAGAGAGAAAGAAAGAGAGAGAGAGAGAGAGAGAAAGAGAGAGAAATAAATAGATATAAACGGACAGAGCCATGTTTAATTTCGATCCTTGCCTTTTCCTATTTACTTGCCTCCCCACGTGGGCAGAGGTAGAGACAAGGTCGATTTTTATGTGGGAAAAATCCAGTTACCCAAAAAGTGAAACTATGGATTGGACCAAAAATAATATTGCCTCAGACTAAAAGGATTTTTCCTTCTATGGCCGAGAATAGAAAAGATTAAGTGTAGTATCAGAACAGATACTACACTTTGCTCTCAGCCAATAAACCAAGGACTCGGCAGTTGATATTGTTCATATAAACATTAAGATTCCCCTTTCTCGTGGCTTTGTGTTGAGAGCGTAACGGATAGAATACCCGACTGTCAAAAAACAGTCGTTTCGACCTCGGCTTGAAGCACTTGCCTGTCGAGACACACTGAAAAGCGGTTGGTAGAGCACTCTGGTTAGGTAAATCGCTAGCTACCATCAGCCATAATACAAAAATTTTGGTAAAATTATAAATCACTCTTGGAAATTCATATCCCTTATATAAACATTGAGATGCCCCTTCCTTGTTGCATGTGCTTATGGCGTAGCGGATAAAAGCTCCGACTAAACCAACATTGCTTAGACGGGTAACTCTGACACGACTACGTTGCCAGCGGGGAGGAAGGGTTGGACTTTAGGGCGATTCTGTGGGTGTTGTTATTTTATTATTATAAAGGTCTCGTTTAGTGGCATGAAAGCCGGTGTTACTTTGGTACATGGGGTGTGTTGTAACTTTAAAACCTGTGTCAGCACTGTTCGATATTCTACATTTTAATTTGAGTTGTAACTTTACCAATTATATAGAAACCCTTACCCCCAGTAAAGCACCATTCAAAAGAAAGGGCACCCTTTTAAGGTAAATATGAAAAGTTTTTAACTAAAGCAATTTTGCAAATTTCATTTACTTTGGTTAAACACACTACGGAAGTACGGAGGCTGACTGTGTTCATTCAATGTATATAGGTATTTTCCCTTTCTTCATCGGATAGCTGTCTCAGTGGCCTTGATGGGGGCAAATATGTTCGATAGAAGCTAAAGGTGACTTCAGTTCGATGTTAGAATCCTGCGACCAGTGGTACAGTTATACCTAGCCACACTGATGATTCTTGGTATTAGGAAACATATATATGTGAATATTGAAAAATATTTATAATATCTATTTCTAAATATGTACATAACGCAGTTTTATGTAATTGTTTTATTAGTGATTGCAGCCATTAACATTATAGGACGTACATAAATGTAATCACTGAACACGTGTTTCTGGTTCACAGACGTCATCATCATTGCTAACTTAGACAAGGATCGAACCTTCGATATTGATGTCTATAGTCCAGCGGCTTACTATTGGACTACAACGTCTTGTCTAGAAATATGTATGATTTTTATCACCTAAATATTTCATGCATTTTTTTGTAAATGTGTTTATTGGTGATTGTGGCGTTTGTTGCTTTTTTGCTTACTACTGTTTCGATTGTTTCACTTCCTAAGTGATTAAGATGCAGAGAATTGCATTATTAGTCGCCCTTAAGTTTATAGAACGTACTTTTCGTTAATATATATATTTTTTATTAATCTTATACGTACATAAAAGTAATCCATGGACACGTTTTTTTCTGGCTCACAGCCGTTATCAGCATCGCTAACTTAGACAAGGATCGAACCTTCTATATTGATGTCTATAGTCGATCTTTGTCTAAGTAAGCCTTGCTGATGACGGCTGTGAGCGGAAACACGTGTTCATGGATTATTTTTATGTACGTATAAAATTTATATATATATATATATATATATATATCGTACACGTATTGTATAGTTTCTGTAAATGTAAATCCGTAGAAACTCAAGTGTTTATAAAAAGTGCTCAATACCAAGTAGAGCTGTTTATAAGCATACATTTTTATTTATACAAACATTATTGGTTACATATGTGCATACATGTTTCGGTTGCACTTTTCCAAGAAAGTCAACCTCATCAGATCAAGAATTTTTCAGGCTTCCTGAAAAATTCTTGGTCTGATGAGGTTGACTTTCTTGGAAAAGTGCAACCGAAACATGTATGCACATATGTAACCAATAATATTTGTATAAATAAAAATTTATACTTATATATATATATATATACAGAATTACGTCGGTTCAGTTCCCGATTCTCGATAATATTGCATTCAAAAATAACTTTTTAATCAAACAATTTGTGGTCAACCTCGGCACTACAAGATGATCCAAATATAGTTCTGTATCAGTATGTTTTATCCACAGAGCATATCGAGAATGCAACGCCCCACAATAATTTCCGACCCAATTTACAGTGTAAACAAGTTTCCTCAATTTTAAAGGAATTATTAATTTTAATCATTAAGATATCGCAAATTTATAAGGAATTGCATTGTTCATGCTAAGCTAAAAACTCTTTTCATGTTGATAATCTATACTATTCTGTGGTGACTCTTCCGGGCCGCTCCCCGTGTATTACTCGAAATTCCTAACAAAACCGAATGTGTAATCCTTGAACACCTTAGCCCATGTAACAGAAACCAAACAGTTGATTTCTTTATCGTCATTAGAGCCGACCAATCAAATGTAATCAAAGCGTCGTATCAGCAGCAGCTGGCAAAACAGTAACGTTTCTACACTCCACCCTAAAAAACATGGGTGCCGCCAGACAATCCGACAGCAAGCTTTTCCCCTCGAATCCCTGCTGGATGGAAGGGCATTTTCACTACCATGACGACAATCAGCAGCATCTTCGCCGTCACTTTTACAGCACGTCAACAATAACTGCCATCATAATAACTATCGTCACAACAACTACAGTAGCTCGTTTCTAACAAACTAACCGTAGCTCGAGCCGCCCATCATCATCATCATCATCATCATCATCATCATCATCATCATCATCATAAGAAGAAGAAGAAGAAGAAGAAGAAGCTTGTTCGGCGGCCGGTCAAACATTTAAAGCAGCTACATCAAAATCAACAGCTCCCAACGAAAAGAACAAAGGACACTTCAGTCAGGATAACCATCACCAATATCCTATGGTAACAATCTATCATCGTTCCTGTCGACTTGATCAATTATTAAATCTTCTTAACGCTCGCATATTTATTTCTTTGAAATAAATGCCACTTTTACATTTTGCCACACACACGAGTTTATCTTTCTTTCTTTACGATTACCATATTTATGCTTGTGTCTCTATTTGAGTTGTAATACCGACCAAAAACATCGGCCTCATTAACTCTGTCTCTGTGGTTGGCTATTTGGCTCTTTGTATATATGTCTCTCGTTGTCTGAGGGTTCAAATGAAAATAGAACACTATATAAAGAGCAATTAAAACTTGATGTCAATCCTTGCTTTGATTCCGATTTCTCATGGTCTGTTTTTCGAGGTTTTCAGAATTATTCCTGGTTTGTATGTCGGTTATCGGTCTGTAGTTGCTTGGAATCGTTCTATTATCGCTGTCAATTAATATAGTTCTTCCTTAAATCATCTAATCTTGCCTGTCTCGTTTCGCGTATACATCTTCTTAGATTTTCTGTTAGTCTTTTGTGTAGGCGTGTGAACCTTTTAAACCAGAATCTATGTCTTCCGTCTCGGCCAGATACTTTCTAATCAGATATTTTTTTTATATTAAAGTCGCCTCAATGTAATTTTATTTATTTCGGGTTCTGTTCCTTCTTCAATTTCCAGAAGATTTTTCTTCATTTTCTTAGCTTCCCTGCATTTATGCAGTGGTCTTGCATTTCTCTCTCTCTCTCTCTCTCTCTCTCTCTCTCTCTATATATATATATATATATATATATATATATATATATATATATATATATATCTTATTTCCATTGGGTTTGGTTGCTCTGATCTTGCCCTTCCTCCGTTGAAGTAAGACTGGATTTCATTGTTTTCAAAAGTTCTGTTTTGCTTGCATTGCTCAGATTTGTATCGCAGTCTTCCGTGCGTTGCTAATATATTTTGCTTTAGTTCTTCTTGTTTCCTGGTAAGCCTTTCTTCTTCTTTGCCAAGTGTATTTTCCCCTTGCATCGTTTTCTTATTTGTTTAGCCTTATTCAAAGTTTTACCTATTTCTTTTTTTAGTTATTGAGTTGGTATCTGAGTCTAGTTTCCCACCCGGGCTTTGTGTGTTCATTATTTTGGCGAGTTTTATTCTAGGTTCAGTCTGGAATTACAGGTCTGTCCCAAACATAAATAAGATCGTTTATGTCTGTAATATTGTCCGTTGGGATGTGTAAGATAGTATATTAACCCGTTTTGTTTCTGATTTTACCTTCTTCCACTATTTATTCTTACGGGATTTTTTCTCCTTACATTACTTCGGCTGTTTCTTCCATAATACGTTATGTGATCTCATTGTCTGGTTTCTACAGTGTCAATGCTTATATTCTACTTTGCTATTTCTTGGTCTCTTGTTTTAATAACATTTCCGCTTATTTCATTAGTGCTTGCTCTGTACATCATCTTGTTTGTTTAGTTCACGTTGCCCTGTGCAGGTGCACGGAGGTCAGCACATTTCTCCCATATGTATTCCTCGGTTAGAGTTTGCTTTGCAATAGCATTCCGGTATTAGTCTATTTTCTTTTGTAGCTCATTCTTCCTCTGTTTGTCTTGCTTGTCGAGATAAGTTTTACTTGGCTGCATTTTGTTGGTGATACTCTGGTGTTGGACATGAGAAAGGCTAACATTCATACAGAGCTGACCGGATCCCTAATATTTGCCATTGAGGAGGCACTTGCCGATCATGATACACAGATCTTTTATCGGGGTGGCACTGCTTTTATTATTGTTTTGTGTCATATTTCACGTTTTGATGTATGTGGTTACACCAGACCCAGGCTTATATATCTTGTAATCCTGTCACGGGAATAGTGTTTATCTTCATCTTACGTGAGAAAGTGATGAGTACTATAACACAGTAGTACGAACAAAACAGGAACAGAAAGACAGTGAAAGATAAATAGATGGACAGAAGAAACAGCTTTTAAAAAGTACTTCTTTCTTCATCTCTGTGCTTTATTTTAGCTTTCTTCTTCCATGATTAAGGAGTTTACTGCAGTTTCAGCGGGCATCTAATCGCAAGAAATGTATTAAGAAACCTTTACGGTGTGTATGCATTTGTATACAAATACAAACCGACAAACAAAAAAATTATGAACGGCTTCGTACAAACGTCAAAATCAGGAAGTGGATTTTTATTTAGTTGGTTATTATTGTTACAATTCTTTGTCGCAAACGATATCGAGCACTTTGTGTGTATAAGGTCTGCTTGCTTGACTCGGCTCAGTTTCAATGTTAAGAAGGTGATTTAATATTATGTATGTATATATATATATATATATATATATATATATATATATATATATATACATATGCAAGTATTTATGAATCAATATTAATTTCATATAAACCCATATACATATGTGTTTCATGCCTAGATTGCAATAATCAGTATGGGAAGAGACCATCTCTGCTGGTCACACGATTCAAACCACAATACGAAAGTCATATTTGATTCAGTAGTCGGAGCGCGTGTCGTTGTGGCTACTACGCATTGACATAGAAATTGGAGAGTAAATTAACGTCTAAATGCCACATTCTGCGGGCATATCAATATATATGTGTGTGTTATGTTTTCACCGAAGCGTGTATAAACCACTACACGCTCGTTTTTTGGAACCCACGTTCTTGATCGTCAGTGGATACCGTTACTCTTTTAAGAAAGTTTGGTAATCAGAAAGGAACAGTCTCAGAGAAAAAAAAACCAGAGAGACGGGTTACTCGCGTGCGCGCGCGAGAAAGACAAACAGATTGATAGACAGATAGACAGCTTTTGTTGTTACACCTAGCTACACTCTGCGCGCACACACGCACGCCTCCTATTAGGGACTTAAAGCAAGCCAGGAAGAGACAGAATCTTTTTGTCCAGAAGCCACGTGATTTCGTAAACTTCCGTTCTAGGATCACGCCTGACCCCTAGGTGTCACTCAAACTTTTCCATTCAAGTAACGGCTTTTGTTATGTAACATACATGCGTGGATATATATATATATATATATATATATATATGTATGTATATATATGCATCACATATATAAAGTAAAGTCAGTTTTCTTGATAGATTGTTCCTCGATAGATTTCGTAACAAATGGCACATACTTAAATCTGCCACCTATTGCTCTATGTTGTTAGAAACAAAATATTTCGATCATTTCCTCTCATTTTAATATTTAACGTTGCTTACTGTTAGATTTTTAAGTCAGATTTAGAAGGGGTATGAAGATGACTTCCCCAGTGAACTCATGTAACTTAGTAGAAAATACCAAAACAGATAGGCTCTGCCATTAATATGTCTGGAGTGTTCGACACGTACCACTTCTACAAAGTACGTTTAAAGATTAAGTATAGTAATTGCCTTGACATCTCGATCTAATATATATATATATATATATATATATATATATATATATATATATATATATATATATATGTATATATATATATATATATATATATATAGGGAGAGAGATAGAGAGGGGGGAGATAGATAAAATAATAAGATAGAAAGTATTTGATTACAGTTTCGCTCTACTCAGTGATCATCAGTATGACACATCCGGTACCAGGATTCTAAATCCGGGTCACTAACACAGGCAAGCACCGAGGCATAAGGAGAGCGAAACTTAGGCTAGGACTCCTTGTCTTTGACTGGCATGATGTATAAGCTGCAATGATATATCTGATTGTGGGAATTATTATATATAATATTCTTCACATTCAATTCAATATATATATATATATATATATATATATATATATATATATATATATATATATATATATATATATATATGTATATATATATGTGTATGTTCTTCTTTACATGTACGTTGTGCATTACACTTTCATGTTTTCGCACATTGAGATAACTCCTATTTTGCAGTTGTCAGTCCGAAATCCCTGTAGGATGTTGATGTTGTGCAGCATGGGGGGGGGGGGTCGTGAAGGTGTCGCCGTCCTCGCATATAGAGCACCTGCCATTCCCAAATGGTAACACATTTCGTACTGACATGGTTCAACATATATATATATATATATATATATATATATATATATATATATATATATATATATATATATTTATATATATATATGATGCTACTCTCTTCTTGGGCAAGATTAAGCGCGCACGGGACAACACGCAAGCACGTTCTCGCGCTGCTTTTTCTGTTTGCTTGTGTGTTTGTTTGTTCGTTTGTTTGCTTGTTTGTTTGTTTGTTGTTTTTTTTTATTATTCGCCGGCATAGGTGACAAATGTTCGTTTCTGCGAGCGAATTTTGTCTGGTCAGATAAGGCACGCATGAAACGCATCTACACATGTTAACACACGCAGACATACACCCATATGCATAGGCACTGGCAGGGCTAAGTGTGTTAGGTTTTATTTTGCAAAGGGACAAGTAATACAACATACAAATAGACGCAGATAGATAGATAGATAGATAGATAGATAGATAGATAGATAGATAGATAGATAGATAGATAG
>OY744537.1:30355050-30362550 GCA_963556195.1 Sepiola atlantica
CATATTTTACTGCTGAAACGCAATTTTCTGTGACCTCTCTAATTAAAGCTACTCGCGTCAAAGAAATAGGGACATTTCCGACTATATATATAGTCTTGGAAGTTTCTCAACCATTAAAACTATATAAAAAAAACAAAAAAACAACCTTAAGTCCCAAGTCGTTCAGTGGAAAATCACTCATGTAAGTCAATTTAACTTTTACAGTTATTATATTAGTTTGCTTCTAACATTATTTAAGGGAGCATCAGTTGTTTACCATGAAAAACAGTTTCTGGAATTTATATATATATATATATATATATATATATATATATATATATATTATAATATAAAATGAAGTAATAAAAAAAGGTGTCAATCAAATTTTATTTGAATTCAAAGTTCAAGCAAAGTATCTTAAAGTCCTTAGCTCATGAGTTTTCAAAGATAATTCTTCTCTTCAGAGGACCATTACCGCAGTTATACCACTACAGGTAATAAAATTAAATTTTGAAAATATATAAAAATATATACAAAAATACATAAAAATATATAACATCAAATATATCATCCCAAAAACATACTTTTTTGTTAAATCTATATAATCCATCCAAGTCATACAATTTGAAAAACATGATCAGGAAAGACATCCAGAGGGTTGACTGAAGACTAATCCAGGTGATGAGTACCAGTCCAAATACGAGAAATTGAAAGAGCTGATGTTTCACTAATTATAAGATATTAGTTGACGCTTATATCTTTTGTTGGATTGCTTCGTATATATATATATATATATATATATATATATATATATATATATATATATATATATATATATATATATATATATATATATATATATATATATATATAAGTCCTGGAAGCCATATATATCAAGTCAATCAAACCTTCTCTTTGTAAGCAAAAGGAATGGCTTTTAGGACTTAATGTGATCAACTTATGACTCTCCTCCCCATAATTTTTTTTTTTTTTTCTCCTAAACTTGTCACTAGTTTTCATTACAAATTATTTTAGGTTTTAGTCGTATTCAATCACTTCCACGTTTTACTCTGATGAGTGTGGACGAAAACCGGTTCAGTACATTAATTAATTTCTTTTTAATCGTTTTCTCTCGTTTTTATATTTGTTTAATCTCATTCTACCCTCCCCAAAATGTCCCAAACGTCCGTATTCCTCGCCGTTATCAAATTTTGTACCACGAAAAATTTATTTAAATATATATATATATATATATATATATATATATATATATATATATATATATATATATATATATATATATATATAAGCAAGAACCGCTACTTAAATAATAGATTGATCGATCGGTAGTGTGTGTGCTCACGTGGTGTTTTTTTCTGTCAAGGGAAATCGACGTGCAATAGAACGAAGTATCACTCACAGCCGCGCCATTTCTACACGTGCGCGTGTCTGTGTATACACCGTTCCACTTCTGTAAGTTGTATGTGAACAAGAAAACGAAATCGTTCAAAGGCTAACTGAAGCAGCAGATCCCGAAGAAATAAAAGCGTGGATGCCCTGTTGGATAGAACAATATCAATAATAAACGATAATACTTTGTTTTATATTGAATGTGTTACTTATTTAACTGGCCGGTATGGGTCAATTGTTGGTCGTGATATTTGCGGTAAAATTTCTCGCTCACAAAATTCCTCGACCCTTTTCTTTAGAAATTGTTATCAAAAAATATTTTAAGCCGTTCGTTTGTTTGAGATTAGCTTGCTGACAAATGAGGTTTTATTAAATAAAATAGAAAATAAGATATCATACTGTATCCCAAGTGAAACAATATTTTATTTGGGAAAGTCGAATAGTTTTAATAAATACGTTTCTTCTGTTGTGTTATTGTATTTAACTCTTAAAGAGTTCATGTAGTATAAATCCATGTAAACTCCCCCTCTCTCTCTATCTATAAATATATATATATATATATATATATATATATATATATATATATATATATATATATATATATACATACAGAGTAGAGCTTTTATAAAAATTAAATAAACATAGGTGGGACAGTAGACACTAATTGATTCGTGTTTCAACGCATATTCGTCTTCTCAAGACGTATTAAAAAGTGCAGATCGGTTTAGAAATCTGTCTAGAAAACCAAGGGCGAAAAGAAGTTTTGAAAAAAAAACGCATATGCGTTGAAACACAGATTAATTTGTGTCTACTGTCCCACCTATGTGTATTTAATTTTTATAAAAGCTCTACTCTGTATTGAGAACTTTTGAAAATATATTGGTTTTGTTTTCATTATGTCAGTATATTTGAACTTTAATCATTTATATATATATATTTTTGAAGACTCATCAGTGTGGCTATATTCAACTAACGCACCAACCTTGAGATTCGAACCTTAGACCGGATCTTAACTCTCCACTAACTATAAAAGTTAAACGTCTTATATGTATCAGTTAGATTGCTACCTGCTATAAAGTAAGATAACGTTTAATGTATTTGGTTACGCTTATCGGTTTCAGTAGAGGATTCAATTCTGTTCAGAGAACAATCTCGCAAATTAGCTGAGGTAGTTCTAGGTAAGAAACTTTGCTCATAGAAGTTTCATTTAGCTTTAGGTAGACAGAGTAAGAAAGGAAAATTATTTATATTTGTTGTAGCTAGACGAGTTTTTGTTGTGAATGTTTTCCAGAGAGGGGGGAGCATAGAGTGGAGCTCAGTACAGTAACGATAGATTATGTGAGATCAAATAGTGTTTGGAGATGTGTTTTTTCTTAATAACATATGATATTCATGGTGACCGGTTAAAAACTCACCGGTCATTAGTCTACCAGACAATATCTTATCGGAGAAAATTTGAAAAACGGACAAAAGCTCAATACAATGAAAATAAATAAAAGTGTATATAATTATATTTTGACATTTAATTTTTGTAGAATTATTAATAAAACGGCTTTATTATACAGTAAACTTAGCAGGCAGGGACAATCTACTTAGTGAAAAGCAATATGGATTTCGTCCAGCAAAACCTAACGCTGACGTGCTGACTGTAATATTGCACAGGATCAGTGAATCCATCGACCGGAGCTTCGTCTTTAGGGGTATGGCTCTTGATATATCAAAGGCCTTCGATAGGGTTTAGCACAAAGGTTTGCTCCACAAACATACTAGCTATGGAATATCTGGAAATGTCCTAACAACCATCAAATATTTTCTCTCTAGTAGGTCGATTAAAGTAGTTGTTGACGAGTCAAAGTCCGAAGCTCAAAATATCAATGGTGGCGTACATCATGGATCCATTCCGGACCCTACACTCTTTTTGATCTTCATAAATGATTTTGCAAATAATATCCTGAGATTATTGGTTGATATCTACGCCGATGACACAATGATCTATGGCAGCACATCGAGGAGCACTGATAACCAGGACTTTTCTGACTCCCTATCTTCGATTTGGAGCACGTGGTGCAGTGGGGAAAAAGTGGCTTGTCTCTTTTAACGCCTCTAAAACCAAGCTTTTCTCTTTTCACCACCAACGCTCGTATACTTATTTCTTCTCATTTGAAATGAATTGATCTCTCTTTAAGGAAGCCATCTTCCTTGAAAAGCTCCTACGAGTAACTCTTACCCCAGACCTGAAATGGGAGACCTACATCAAATCTGTTGCTAAGCTCGCTGAAAAAAGAGCTGGATCATTCTATCGCTCCAGAAAATACTTCACGCTTAAAGTACTCCTCTACTTGTATAAGAGCCAGATCCATCCTAAAATTGAGTAGTGATGTCTTATCTGGGTAAGTTCCGTTCGGGGCACTCTTTCTTGTTTTGACAGGGTGCCAAACTGACTTTGCAATCTATTGGGGGATGGTCTATTCTCTTCTCTGCGGTCCCTTTTGCACAGAGGAGATGTTGCTAGCCTCTCTCTACTGTATTGATATGTTCATGGTAGGTGCTCGTCTGAGTTCTAATCTCTCGTCTACCCCGCTGTAAAACATTCGCAGGAAGAACCTGCCTGGTTACAACCACAGCAGAGGACTTTCCTTTCTCTCTCTCCGTATCAAAGACTAAGGGCAACTTCCACGAATAAAGTTCCTTTCCTAGAACATCCCGTCTGTGAAACAAAATACCACAAAGCTGCTTCCCAGCACGCTAAAACATAGGGGTCCTCAAGTCTAATGTAAACAAATTCGTGTTGAGCATTTCTCTTGGGAAATCAATTCCTCTTAAGGAATTTTCTGCACATTCTACGGCTGTTTCCAATCCTCTCGTGGTGCCACCTAATGTCAAACTGATGATCTCTTTAACCCTTATCCTCGAGTTGCACCCGGGCCTTGATAAGCGGTGACCCATTAGTATAAAAAACATCAGACGTTGTTCGGTATTGAAATAGGGTCACTACTATGTACTTTTAACTATGCTCGGAACACCATATTACTTTTTCTTACTGACCTTCTATTTCGCCCCTATTTGTTTCGAAAATAAAAGACTTTGAAAAACTATTAATTAATATAAATTATTAAAACGTAAAAATACAGATGTATAAGTCTTTATATGATATGTGTTTTTTACATTTAGTCACGTAGACGTTGATCTTTTTATTGATTTATGGAAATCGATCCAGACAAGGCATGAAGCCACTTGATATAAGGAGCTAACAAGAACGAAAAATTATTATCGCAAAGACATGAGATGCCTATTGGCTTTAGTCTTGAAATGGCCAAGGTTATAGGTAGGAAGAAAACAGTCAGCAGGAAGAGAGTTCCACAAACTTGCGGTTCTTGGTAAGAAGCTACTCGAATAGGAAGCTGTATTACAATGAGGTATCAACGCGAATTGATGGAGACCACTAGACCAACGAGTCAAACGAGCTGGAACAAAAGAGGCGGGGAATAGATAACATAATTCTGAAGAACACATACCATAATAGTATTTATAGAAAAGACTGAGACAAGCAACATCACATCTGTGAGAGAGAGAGAGAGAGAGAGAGAGAAGGTGTAGAGAAGGGGAAAGGGTTTGGCCAATCAAATTACAGATACGTTTCTGCACCTTATCAAGAATCCTCAAATGTGACATAGATTCACCAGCCCAAATATGACAACAGTACTCCATGATGTGTTAGCTTTTGTCCAGTGAGCCTTTTCCATGTTAGCTTTTGTCCAGTGAGCCTTTTCCATGTTAGCTTTTGTCCAGTGAGTCTTTTCCATGTGAGCTTTTGTCCAGTGAGCCTTTTCCATGTTAGCTTTTGTCCAGTGAGCCTTTTCCATGTTAGCTTTTGTCCAGTGAGCCTTTTCCATGTTAGCTTTTGTCCAGTGAGCCTTTTCCATGTTAGCTTTTGTCCAGTGAGCCTTTTCCATGTTAGCTTTTGTCCAGTGAGCCTTTTCCATGTGAGCTTTTGTCCAGTGAGCCTTTTCCATGTTAGCTTTTGTCCAGTGAGCCTTTTCCATGTTAGCTTTTGTCCAGTGAGCCTTTTCCATGTGAGCTTTTGTCCAGTGAGCCTTTTCCATGTTAGCTTTTGTCCAGTGAGCCTTTTCCATGTTAGCTTTTGTCCAGTGAGCCTTTTCCATGTTAGCTTTTGTCCAGTGAGCCTTTTCCATGTTAGCTTTTGTCCAGTGAGCCTTTTCCATGTTAGCTTTTGTCCAGTGAGCCTTTTCCATGTGAGCTTTTGTCCAGTGAGCCTTTTCCATGTGAGCTTTTGTCCAGTGAGCCTTTTCCATGTTAGCTTTTGTCCAGTGAGCCTTTTCCATGTGAGCTTTTGTCCAGTGAGCCTTTTCCATGTTAGCTTTTGTCCAGTGAGCCTTTTCCATGTTAGCTTTTGTCCAGTGAGCCTTTTCCATGTGAGCTTTTGTCCAGTGAGCCTTTTCCATGTTAGCTTTTGTCCAGTGAGCCTTTTCCATGTTAGCTTTTGTCCAGTGAGCCTTTTCCATGTTAGCTTTTGTCCAGTGAGCCTTTTCCATGTTAGCTTTTGTCCAGTGAGCCTTTTCCATGTGAGCTTTTGTCCAGTGAGCCTTTTCCATGTTAGCTTTTGTCCAGTGAGCCTTTTCCATGTTAGCTTTTGTCCAGTGAGCCTTTTCCATGTTAGCTTTTGTCCAGTGAGCCTTTTCCATGTTAGCTTTTGTCCAGTGAGCCTTTTCCATGTTAGCTTTTGTCCAGTGAGCCTTTTCCATGTGAGCTTTTGTCCAGTGAGCCTTTTCCATGTTAGCTTTTGTCCAGTGAGCCTTTTCCATGTTAGCTTTTGTCCAGTGAGCCTTTTCCATGTTAGCTTTTGTCCAGTGAGCTTTTTCCATGTTAGCTTTTGTCCAGTGAGCCTTTTCCATGTGAGCTTTTGTCCAGTGAGCCTTTTCCATGTTAGCTTTTGTCCAGTGAGCCTTTTCCATGTTAGCTTTTGTCCAGTGAGCTTTTTCCATGTGAGCTTTTGTCCAGTGAGCCTTTTCCATGTGAGCTTTTGTCCAGTGAGCCTTTTCCATGTTAGCTTTTGTCCAGTGAGCCTTTTCCATGTTAGCTTTTGTCCAGTGAGCCTTTTCCATGTTAGCTTTTGTCCAGTGAGCCTTTTCCATGTTAGCTTTTGTCCAGTGAGCCTTTTCCATGTGAGCTTTTGTCCAGTGAGCCTTTTCCATGTGAGCTTTTGTCCAGTGAGCCTTTTCCATGTTAGCTTTTGTCCAGTGAGCCTTTTCCATGTTAGCTTTTGTCCAGTGAGCCTTTTCCATGTTAGCTTTTGTCCAGTGAGCCTTTTCCATGTTAGCTTTTGTCCAGTGAGCCTTTTCCATGTTAGCTTTTGTCCAGTGAGCCTTTTCCATGTGAGCTTTTGTCCAGTGAGCCTTTTCTATGTGAGCTTTTGTCCAGTGAGCCTTTTCCATGTTAGCTTTTGTCCAGTGAGCCTTTTCCATGTTAGCTTTTGTCCAGTGAGCCTTTTCCATTTTAGCTTTTGTCCAGTGAGCCTTTTCCATGTTAGCTTTTGTCCAGTGAGTCTTTTCCATGTGAGCTTTTGCCATACAGCTAATATCTAAGCAAATTTAGTTTTATGAAATGTATGTATAATAACTTCAAAGTTTATTTGCAGTATAATTAAGTAGATATTTTAGCTTTCACTTATAAATTAATGCGTTATGGTTTCGAATCTCGGAAGAGCTATGAAATTAAAGCATTTATCCCTGAAGCATAATCCAAAATCAGTAATGTAGAAATGTACGGTATGTTATTGTTTATTAACATATTAACGGTATGTTATTGTTTATTAACATATTTTTTTACACTTTTTATTGTATGTCTGATGAAATGAAAACATATCTTATTACTTTAATATAACAAATAGTTTTATTATTTCTTTTTAAAAATAGATAAATAAAATAAACTAATAACAAAAATAAAATACAAATAAATAAAAATAAATACAAGAAATATAAATATTCTCATTCGCCCTTAACGTGTACGGAACCTTATTCGACAATGGTGCATCATAATTAACAACAAAAAAAGAGGGGAAAAGAAACTAACAACAAATAACTTTTACCAAAC
>OY744537.1:30367550-30375050 GCA_963556195.1 Sepiola atlantica
TGTTTCTGTTGGGCTGATGTATACTTTTGTTCATCACCCTCCCATGCTTTACCTTCTTTATTTGAGAAGGGGTTAGTTTATTGCTGATTTCCTGAGGCGCACGAGAGATTCCGACAGGGCTGCCCCGGCACTTCCTCTAGTGCGCTTGAGTTTTTAAATTCCGCCTGCCCTTGTGTCTAACCTCCTGGCGAGGGGGAGGTAAATAAAAAGTCCTTATTTACTTGCCCCCCCCCCCAAAAAAAGGCAGAGTTAAACAAAAGGTCAGTTTTTACTGTGTGTGGGGTAGGGGGAGCAGCCCCCCCCCAAAAGGGCACTCTGGATTACAACATGAATTTAAATTGCCTCAGTCTAAAAGGATTTCTCATTCATTGCCTGAGAACAGAAAAAAATAAAGTGTAGTATTAGAATATATACTATATTAAAATAAAAATATTACAACCGTTAGCTCCTAGTCAAACGGCCCAGGACTTTAGTTAAGTTAACCACTGTAACAAAAATTCCTTTATTTCTCTGTGTACCTAAAACTAAACGATTCTACCATGGACAAAGTTTCTTTCCAAGAACTTCCCATCTGTAGAATACAATACCGCGGGACTGCTTCCCAACTGAGTACAGCATGGTCGGATTAAGTCCAATGTTAACAAATTCTTGTTGAGCCGCTCACTTAATTATGAAAATTCAAGCCATCGTTCTCAATCCACTCAAGATGTTGTTCATTGACAACTGACAACCTAATTAACCCTTATCCTTGAATAACCTTTGGGCCTTTATAAGCGTGACTCATTAATAATATAAAAAAGACGAACAGTAAATATTTATTATTTGAATTAGAATTATATATTTGTAGAAAGTTTAAATTTTAATACCATTAACTAATTCGAATAACTTAAACAATATTGTGTTAATGTTTACGTTTCCCGCCAATCACGTCGCAACTTTAAACTATTTAAACAAAACGTAAACATTTAAAGAAAGGTCAGTATAAAACATTGTTCTGTTTCAGTGGTTTCCATGTAAGATCACCGAAGTTAAGCGACGTTAAACCTAGTCAGTACTTAGATGGGTGATTATTTGTGAATAATAGGGGATGTATATAAAACCCGGCTCTAGTTGTAAGGCAAACTGACAACCAACAGTCCTGGGCCGTTCGTTGTGACCTGCATCAACAAGACACTGACCGCTGATGACTAATTGATTTCAGACGTTGCACCTTTAAAACGATTTAAATAAAAAAAGAAGGAAAAGCAATATAAAAAATTATTGTTTCATTATATTTTTTGTTTGAGCGTAAATTGATTGCAAACACCCGCCGTAGTATTGTGGACCCGTCGTAGTTTTGCAGACCCCGCTCTAGCTCGGGAGTAACACATAAGAAAGAAAAAAATGTATTGAGTGTAAATTACGAATTAATTTAATTAGTAAAATAGTTTTATTAATTAGAATTTTTAATCACTTATCACCGAATCAGTGTTATTTATTTGTTAAAAGTTTACGAACAATCAATATTATTCAATATGTTTAATTTATTAATTAAATACGTAATTTTATATGTAAGTTTCCTTTAAGAAACAAAAAAAAAATATTAAGGAATTTTTCCTAACGATATCTTCCGACGATGTTCCTTTCTTTCTTTTTTCTTCAATGTTAACATTTCTTTTTTAAATTAAATGAATAAGTTTTGTTTAGAGTTTAACAAAGTAATTTCGAAAAGTCAAACATCAATGATCACTCGCTCTATAATAAAGACCAACGTGTATTTATTTGTATATATAATATTTATAGAAATAAATATTCATATATGTATATAAATAAATGTCACGCAAGTAAAAAAAAAAACGTGTCGGATGAAACAATGCC
This sequence comes from Sepiola atlantica, assembly GCA_963556195.1. Taxonomy (NCBI): domain Eukaryota; kingdom Metazoa; phylum Mollusca; class Cephalopoda; order Sepiida; family Sepiolidae; genus Sepiola; species Sepiola atlantica. Next base: position 30,369,408 of record OY744537.1, read on the forward strand.
AAATGTTATGGGGACAGGGAAACACAAATAGGATGTCAGAAATGAATTCGGAAAGAAATCCTTCACTCTATTGAAAACAATAATGTGTCATCCGTATAATAGTCGGTTTGACTAATCCGATAAAGAGGTAGTAACTAAATGTAATCCACGGACACGTGTTCTGATTTTCAAGGCTCATCAGTGTGTCTAGACACAGGATGCGTACTATATATATATATATATATATATATATATATATATATATATATATATATATATATATATATATATAAATATATATATATATACACACAGATATATATATATATAAATATATATATATATACACACAGATATATATATATATATATATATACACACACACAGATATATATATATATATATATATATATATATATATATATATATATACATACACACAGATATATATATATATACACACAGAGATATATATATATATATATATATATATATACAGAAATATATATATATAAATATAAATATATATATATATATATATATATATAAATATAAATATATATATATATATATATATATATATATATATATATATATATATATATATATATATATATATATATATATATATATATATATATATATGATACGAAGCGATACTAAAATGTTTCTGTGCAACTTGCTTGTCATTAGTATATATGTTTTACTACAACTAGCTCTGCCCACGAGTTGAACACTATTAGTGCGGACACTGGTGAAGCATAATTATTTTTGTAATTTCTGTAAATAAATTTAAATAAATTTTTCGATATTACGACAAAAGATAGGAACAGAGCACCTGTTAATAAAACTCGATTTTAACCGGTTTGATTTTAAATTGAAAAACTAAATAAAACTGAAAAAGATATGAATGAACGTTCAAACATAAAAACAGACAAGACATTAAACAGTATTCGTTTTTTTTTTATTTTAATATTTCATTATTTTTTTTTAAATACTTTTAATAGTTTTTATTTTATTTTGTATGTTATTTATTTTAAAAAATACTTTTAATAGTTTTTATTTTATTTTGTATGTTATTTATTTTTTTAAATACCTTTAATAGTTTTTATTTTATTTTGTATGTTATTTATTTTAAAAAATACTTTTAATAGTTTTTATTTTATTTTGTATGTTATTTATTTAAAAAAATACTTTTAATAGTTTTTATTTTATTTTGTATGTTATTTATTTTTAAAAATACTTTTAATAGTTTTTATTTAACTTTGTATGTTATTTATTTTTTAAAATACTTTTAATAGTTTTTATTTTATTTTGTCTGTTATTTATTTTTAAAAATACTTTTAATAGTTTTTATTTTATTTTGTATGTTATTTTTTTTTTTAAATACTTTTAATAGTTTTTATTTTACTTTGTATGTTATTTATTTTTTTAAATACTTTTAATAGTTTTTATTTTATTTTGTATGTTATTTATTTAAAAAAATACTTTTAATAGTTTTTATTTTACTTTGTATGTTATTTATTTTTAAAAATACTTTTAATTGTTTTTATTTTATTTTGTATGTTATTTATTTTTAAAAATACTTTTAATAGTTTTTATTTTATTTTGTATGTTATTTATTTTTAAAAATACTTTTAATAGTTTTTATTTTACTTTGTATGTTATTTATTTTTAAAAATACTTTTAATAGTTTTTATTTTATTTTGTATGTTATTTATTTTTTTAAATACTTTTAATAGTGTTTATTTTATTTTGTATGTTATTTATTTAAAAAAATACTTTTAATAGTTTTTATTTTATTTTGTATGTTATTTATTTTTAAAAATACTTTTAATAGTTTTTATTTTATTTTGTATGTTATTTATTTTTAAAAATACTTTTAATAGTTTTTATTTTATTTTGTATGTTATTTATTTTTAAAAAATAGTTTTAATAGTTTTTATTTTAATTTTGTAAGTTATTTATTTTTAAAAATACTTTTAATAGTTTTTATTTTATTTTGTATGTTATTTATTTTTAAAAATACTTTTAATAATTTTTATTTTACTTTGTATGTTATTTATTTTTAAAAATACTTTTAATAGTTTTTATTTTATTTTGTATGTTATTTATTTAAAAAAATACTTTTAATAGTTTTTATTTTATTTTGTATGTTATTTATTTTTAAAAATACTTTTAATAGTTTTTATTTTATTTTGTATGTTATTTACTTTTAAAAATACTTTTAATAGTTTTTATTTTAATTTTGTATGTTATTTATTTTTAAAAATACTTTTAATAGTTTTTATTTTAATTTTGTATGTTATTTATTTTTAAAAATACTTTTAATAGTTTTGATTTTATTTTGTATGTTATTTATTTTTAAAAATACTTTTAATAGTTTTGATTTTATTTTGTATGTTATTTATTTAAAAAAATACTTTTAATAGTTTTTATTTTATTTTGTATGTGATTTATTTTTTAAAATACTTTTAATAGTTTTTATTTTACTTTGTATGTTATTTATTTTTAAATATTCCACAAGAAGAAAAGAAAATGGAACATAAAAGTGACTAAAATAAAAAAAGGATTAAAAAATGTCACATCGCGACGAGCAGATCCGATTAAAAACCAAAAGGAGAAAAAAAAAGTGTCGTTATAGGAAAACACGAGAAGGTGGAATTAGGTTTAACGATTGAAATGAAACCTTAAATAAATGAATATATCTAGTAATTTTTTGAAAATTTATTAATAAAGAAAATAAAAAAAAATCCGATTCATATATATATATATATTATATATTATATATGATATACATTATATATATTATGTATTATATATATAATATATATATATTATATATATATATTATGTAAATTATATATTATATATATATATATATATATATAAATATATAATATATATATATATATATATATATATATATATATATATATATATATATATATATATATTATATACAGGGTGATTCATAAGTCACTTCACTTAGCTATTTAAAATGATTACCATATGAAGCACAAACATACTATGAACTTTTGATAATTGTTATCGTACTCTTTAATTACTGCTATTTGTTAGGCAATGGAAACGTGATGTGAACAGAAAGCCTCCTTCGCACAACACCATAATCAATCAAATATGCTACAAATAGTCGTAAATTCCTTACAAAAAGAATGGAGCTATGCATGCAGAACGAAGGTGGAAATTTTGAAAATTTGCGGTGATTTTAAACTCCCATAAATGAATTTGTTGAATAAACTTTCTGTTTTGTATTACCGTATTTTTTTAACTTTAGAATTTCAAAAATAAATAGCTAAGTGACTTATGAATCACCCTGTATATTATATAATATGTAAAATGAAATAGGAAAAACAAAAACTATGTAATTCATGTATTCATCAACGTTTCGTCTTTATTGAAAGACTTCCTCAGGATGAAGAAAAACAATGTAGAAAAATCATGCAGAATATTAATTTTGATTTGTCATTGCTTTTTTTCATCCTGGTAAACATTGTTCATTTAAATTCCAAAAGTCAAGATTTTATTTCATCTCACGAAAATTTTTTCAATATATATATATATATATATATATATATATATATATATATATATATATATATATATATATATATATATAATTTTTACTCACGGATCTTTACTCCAGTGTCTTTAAATGAAGAAAGCGTATTATAAACAAACCTTCGATCAGACATACATACACAAGTAGCGGGAAATATGGATGCATGAATGAGTGTACGAATGGAGATCTTATAAAGTCGCCTTGTTTATCACATACATACATACATACATACATACATACATACATACATACATACACACACACATACATACATACATACATACATACATACACACACACATACATACATACATAGGTAGATAGACATTCGCAGAGACGGACACACACACACAATAGACACAAACACGAGGGAAATGCTGGGTGATAACAAAGCACGTGCTTTACGCGTGGCTCGTGATAGACGGGGTTTTTCTCGTATCTTTCGACGCGTAAAATCTCCCTAAACCCATTCAGCTTTTTATTTCATTTTACTATCATTTGTCTCTGTGGTTTTCGCATTGAGCACTTTTTCGTTATCGTATAAGTATATAATACAACATGGGATTAAGGGTCACACCGTTTTAAGGAGCGCGATCCTCATTTACTTAAATATAGTTGTATCAGTTGCTACATCTATAGGGGTAAGATTTATAGGGTAAGATTAATAGGGTAAGATTTATAGGGTAAGATTTATAGGGGTAAGATTGTTTAATATAGATGATTCGAGCGTATGACGGGCTGGGATCAAAGTGTGTTTGTTTATTTTTTGTTGGTTTTTTTTCCAATCACGTTTTATTCCAATAAAATCTTTGTATATATGTATATTTACGAACAATAAAATTTCGCATCAATTTGGGGGTATCTTAAGTAGGACGGTCCTTAGTGTAAATGTGGTATTCTGGTGACTGAGATCATAAATGATAAAAAAAATGTCTATCCTACTTTTAACTAGAATGTTAAGAGTAGGATAGACATTTTTTAATCATTTTTGATCAAGGATGACAAAGGACCCCTAATTCCCCACACTTTTGATGGCCTTGTGTCTAATTTGTTTTAAATCTAATTTTAAAAAAAAATATATTTTCTGCAAATAAATCATTCAGAGTGTGGTGTCTGTTCTGTCCTCGGTCGGAGGAGAAGAGATCTTCCTTGATTGGGGCAATTTTTAATTTTATCCCACATCGTGTGACCATTTTTTTAAGTGGGGGGGGGGGTGTCCCACTCAGATAAAAAAAACGACCTTGGGTGTGCGGGGTAAGTAAATAGTTGCATAGAATCAACAACTGATGGTGACGAGCCATTGTTGACTTGCGTTCGTCAATGTAACTTTGCAATCATGGCTAAGATCAAAGTGTAGTATCTGTTCCGATGGATACTGCACCCCATAGACTGGTATTGTCTTGGCCTTCGGGGCTTGATTTACGCCGGTCTATGGGATTGTCCTGTGCAGTTCTAGGAGGTCCCAGGCCTTGCCTCCCCTCTTTGGGGAGGAGTAAGTTAATTGCTTACTGCTTGAGGCGCCCCTACCGGGGAATGCCGACGGGGCTGCCCAGACAATTTTTGATGGTCAGAGTGCTCACCTCTCGGGCGCTGGCTTTTCAACCCCCACTTTCCGACCCGACCTTGGGTCACATCTTACTTGTGGGAGTAGGATAAAATTGGCCTTGTGCCTAACTCCTGGAGAGGAGTAAATAAAAATCATAGTCAGAAGAACGCAAATCAAGAAACTATCAGTGTCCAATCTTAAATATATCCATCTACACTCCTTCTCTCTCTCTCTCTCTATCTCTCTTTCTCTCTCTCTCTCTCTCTCTCTCTCTCTCTATATATATATATATATATATATATATATATATATATATAGTACACGTATTGTATTAGTTTCTGTAAGTTTTAAATCCGTTGAAATTCCACTATTTATAAAAAGTGCTCAATAACAAGTAGAGCTGTTCTTTAGTATACATTTTTATTTATACAGACATTATTGGTTACATATGTGCATACATGTTTCGGTTGTACTCTTCACATGGTCTGAAGAGGTTGACTCTCGAAACATGTATGCACATATGTAACGAATAATG
>OY744537.1:30377550-30382550 GCA_963556195.1 Sepiola atlantica
TGAAATTATGTGAATCTGTCCTTCATAACATTGGATATTGTATAAAATTAAATAAAAAATATTGTATACAACATAGCTCTAGCGTCACACTATTGAGCTATTACAATTGCTTTATGTTATAAAATTTATATTTAAATACAACATTTTAAATAGAAATAGAAATACACACACACACGCGCGTGCGCACACACACACACAGCCACCTACACACACACACACACACATATATATATATATATATATATATATATATATATATATATATATATGCAGGCCTTCTAGGCAACACAGTGATTTATATGGGCACATTATTTTTTTTTTGTTGTAAATGTTATATAGGCAACGGAGTTTTCACTTTTTAAAAATTTCCCTTGTTAGCTTCTCGACACGGCGAATGAGTTTTCTGATTTCTCGCGATCATCATCAGAATAATAAATAAATAAAAACTATAAAAAGGCTCACAAAATCGAAAAGAAAATAAGACACAACTCCTGATGGCCGACGAAACAACACTCGGAGCAATAATGTTTAAACTAACACCTGAAATCAGAAAACTTGCTCGCTGTGTCGAGAAGCTAATGGACAAAATGACAAAAAGCGAAGACTCCGTTTTCTTGAACGAGGCCTGCATAAATAACGATTTGCTGCTTAGTTCCGAATACGTTCGTCGAACACTCTCGACTAGTCTTCTATTTGTGTCCGCTTCTAAGTACATATAGATCTTAATTTCTCTTAATTACGTGACAGTTTCCGTTGGCCGAGTGGATATGGCGACTGCTTGCAGATTCTAGGCTCGCGCCTCCCGACCGTCTGAAATTGTTAGTTTCCTGCACTGATGAGAGCAATAAGCTTGAAACGCTAGCGCCTGTAGGTATTAATAATTTAATATTATATTTATTTATAAATATTATATATATATATATATATATATATATATATATATATATATATATATATATATATATATATATATATATATATATATATATCAGGACCGGCGGGACAGTTATAAAAGTGGAGGGGCTCTCCTAAAAAGTGGGGGCCCCGGTTAAACACATGCAATTCATTATTGATGACCGTAAAGTGGGGGGGGGGGCAAGTAATAAAGTGGTGCCGCCGGTCATGTATATATATATATATATATATATATATATATATATATACTGTGAGGTTCGCAGATTAAGCGTTTTTAAAAGTACTATGTCGCCGTGATCAATATTTTCGTTGTTTTCTTTGTGATGAGAAACCTTTCGTTCCATTGTCTTTAAGGGAACGGAGAGATGTTTCATCAGTCTGAGGAATAGAACTTTATAACGAAAAGATTCAAACACCCTTCTTCTTCTTCTTCTTCTTCTTCTTCTTCTTCTTCTTCTTCTTTTCCTCTCCTTTTTCCTTTTCATTCTTCGGTAAACATTGCTTTTTATTTGATTTTTGCCGTCCTCTAAATTTAAACATTGTATGATGGCGGCCTCACTCAGCTGGAAAATGAAATGCTTACCGGAAAAAAAAGAAGAAGAAAACGGACTTCAGTTGTTTTTAGATGCGTTCACGCTTCTTGAGGCTACGCTCTTTTCGCCTGTCTCGCTTACCGTTGAAATTTTAGTTTCATCGATAAACGCGCAGATTGAAGGGGCACATCTTAAAGAATGGGTCGATTCTAGTTTCATTTTTCGTTTTATTTTTTTAAAATAAATACCCGTTTTTAATGGTATTGTATTTGAATTATTTTATATAAATGTTTCATTCCTTTTGATTTATTCTGAACGAATTTAAACTTTTGATAGAAGTTTCCCCGAGAGTGGGTGACGCGGCAGTATTTTTTGGTGATTTAAATGTCATTCGATCCATTGTCATTCATTCAATCAATGTCAACGAATTGTGATTTTATTTTAATTAATTATTAATTATTTATGTGTTCATTTGTTTATTTGAACATTTGGAGATGACCAGAAAAATAAAATTGAATTCTAAAAATGTATAAAGTTAAATTAAACTAAATAAATAAAGACGGTTTCTTTATAAAAGTGTTTAAAGACACTGGTCTTCTCTCTTGTCTATCCGTGTCCTTTTATTTGAAAATATTTTTTTTTCATACTTTACTATATATATAGTAAAGTATAAAAATATATTTATGGAAATTGCGCTACACATAGGCGTCCGTGTTTCATCCCCACAGGGCATCATCGGGATTCCATGCGGGGATGAAACCCGGACGCCTCTGTGTAGCTTTACTGCCAAACTCACCTATTGATTACTGTTGAAGTAAATACTAAAAGACTATACACAATATATCATATCACCTTTTATATATATATATATATATATATATATATATATATATATATATATATATATATATATATATATATATATATAACTGGGAATAAACATGTAAATAGCAGGATCTTTCATTCATGCAGTGGCCCATGGAGTAAATGTGGTATTGTGGTGACTGTTAATGGCGAAATAATGAAAGGAGCAGTGCTTGGACGAATAGATTTTTTTAAAAGTTATTTTTTTAAAAAATAGAATAGACATAGTATGACCAACACCCCTCCACCCACTCTCCTCACGTTTGATGGTCTTGTGCCTAATTTTAAAAAATATATATTTTATGTTTTTTTGTAAATAAATAAATCTGTTTTGTCCTCAGTCAGTTAAGACAAATCCTGCTTGACTAAGGCAATTTAAATTTTGATTCCGATTTAGAGTGCTCATTTTGGGTAGTTGTATTCTTTTCACATTAAACACTGACCTTGTGTTTAGCTTTGCCCTCGTTGGTAGGGGGGGGGAGTGTAATAGGTACTCTAACATATATTTAGCAGGAAGAGCCGGCGTTGTCCAGGATTGAGAGAAGGCCATTATGTTCTCTTACACCTATAACTTTAAATAATAAATATCGATAATTATAAACACATCAAAAAGACAACGAACTGATTTCACCGAAAATCATAATCCAAGAAAATCATAATTAACAGAACATTCGACGTTGCCTGGGATTGAAGAAGGAACACTGTGTGTTTTTGCACCCAGCCCAGAACATCATATTACTGCGGACTGGGCGTGCCGGGTTCGAATCCAGTTCGTTTCACAGAAACACTTTCATAAAAACCCACACCTGACATTGTGTCTAACCTCCCGGAGAGGAGGTAAATAGAATAACATCTTATACCTGTTTATTTACTCCTCGCGGAGTTAGGCACAAGGCCAGTTTTATCTTACTCCCACAAGTAAGATGTGACCCAAGATCGGGTCGAGCAAGTGGGGTTAAAAGCCAGCGCTCGAGAGGTGAGCACTCTGGCCATTTAAAAATTGCCTGGGCAGCCCCGTCGGCATTCCCCGGTAGGGGCGCCTCAGACAGTAAGCAATAAACTTACTCCTCCCCAAAGAGGGGAGGCGAAGCCTGGGAGGGTGGACCTCCTAGAACTGCACAGGACAGGCGTGCAGTATCCATCGGAACAGATACTACAAATCTTATACCTGTTTTTCTTTTCTATTTATTTTATCTAAATAAATAAATGCGAAAGCTGGACATATTTCCCGCAATGATCCTAATAGACGCACCAACTTGATTATATACTGCTCATGTATATGCTATATCAGTCGCAATGTTAACTAATTTGCAATATTAGTTAAAAAATGATATCTTATTAATTAACTATTATTTGACATTGTTTTGTGTTTTTAATTCAATGATTGTTTTGATTTTAATACAACAAATAGTTGTTTCGAAATATTGTTTCATTTCGTAGACAAATATTTAGCATTTGCGTTCAAATGTTCCTTTTTTTTTTAGAGGGAATCATTTGATTTTCAAAAAGTTGCGGTTTTAAGTGAAAAAGAAAATTAATTTCTTCTTTCTTTTCTTTTCTTTACGGTCTCATTTAAAATATTTTATGAATTCGTCTCGAAATTATCAAAAATGTTGATGCTACTCTATCTATATTGATAAATGAAAAAAAAATGTGTTTTCGTATTTACAACAAAGTTATGAATGAAAAGTTTACTATTTAAATGCACTATTTCAAATTGCGAAGCAACAGCGAGCCGGCAAAGTCAGCTATTATTTTATGATATTCAATTTTTGAGATGAGACTCGTGAATGGACTCAGCGTTGATTAAGTGGGAAGGGGGCGAAGTAAAATGACAATTATTGAAATGCATTTCGCTAAATGCCTAGTCTTAGCCCCCCACCCCCGCGTCGAGGCACGCCCACTTTTCCTGTGAATGAATGAAAAACCTTATGAATCCCTGCCTTAAAACATGAATCTATTATAAAGATTTCTATTTTTTTAAATTGTTACTCTCTATATCTGTAATTTTAAAGTTACAAATAAAATAAATTAAAGTAAAACGCTGTATTTTCTTTTTGATGGGTTTTAAGAGCGAACGCAAACGCCACGATAATAGTGTGCCCCCCCCCCCCCGTTTTGATCAAAATGAAATGTACCTATCCAGGTATTTAATTGCTTCCCACTGCAGCAATATGTGACACAAGGTCATGGCACCTCAGGCAGTAAGCAATAAACTTACCCCACCCCAAAGAGGTGAGGACAGGGCTTGGGAAGGTGCACCTCCTAGGACAGCCCAGAACAGTATACCTCAGCCTGACGGATAAAACGCCACTGAAATGGCCCAGTTCCTGGCGGACTGATTGTCGAGAACGAATCCTCGACTTGTATTACCCCATCCCGACGTCCTCAATCAACCGAAGTTAATGAGAGCCAGTAGTCTGGGCAATGTGGTTTTATTTACTCCTCCCCAGGAGTTAGGCACAAGGCCAGTTTTATCTTACTCCCACAAGTAAGATGTGACCCAAGATCGGGTCGAGAAAGTGGGGTTTGAAAAGCCAGCGCTCGAGAGGTGAGCACTCTGGCCATTTAAAAATTGCCTGGGCAGCCCCGTCGGCATTCCCCGGTAGGGGCGCCTCAGACAGTAAGCAATAAACTTACTCCTCCCCAAAGAGGGGAGGCAAAGCCTGGGAGGGTGGACCTCCTAGA
>OY744537.1:30392550-30452550 GCA_963556195.1 Sepiola atlantica
TAAATTTAGTGTAAGAAAGGTTTATATATATATATATATATATATATATATATATATATATATATATATATATATATATATATATAGTGGAATATTTTTCAAAATCAACACATGGTGCAATTTAAATGAATAAATCATTTATTTAATTTGTTTTCCTACCTTTCGTTGTAAAACAACTTTGTCATACGAGACCGTCTTATAGTTTTTTTTTCTTTTCTTATTCTTCCTTATTTTGGTGGTCGTATTACGGTAAAGGCAGAATAACACGTGAAGTTGTAAAAAACGTGATGATATATATATATATATATATATATATATATATATATATATATATATATATATATATATATATGTGTGTGTGTGTGTGTGTGTGTGTGTGTGTATGTTAATATAAACTAACAACGAAAAATACAAATACAAACCAAAATTAATATACACTTTTTTCGTCATACCCTTTAAGCAATTGTGGATCCCTGGGGGTCCCTGTGAACCCCACTTGGGAATAACTGATATAAACAAATTATAGCAATTTATAAAATTTTACTAAACATATGTGGTTCAATTGTAGTATATAGACTGTTGAAATATCTCACCATACAGATTGTTTTACAGCTCATCAGTGCGGGAGTTTCAATCCCGGCTTGAGGCACTAACTGGTCTAGCCGCACTGATGAGCTGTGAAACAGCGAAACAGTCTGTATGTGGATGACTATATAAAGCTCCCACCCGGGGTAGAGCTTAATTTGTAAGGATATCGCCAACTGCCATTTGCTTTACGGCATAGCTCATTAGGTAAAACTAATTCGAGCCACGGCAATTGCAATGTTTAAATTAAGATATATCTTACTTTCAGTCAGTGTCACATGATAGCGTAGGGGTTAGAAGCGCCGACCGTCAGCTCGATGGTCGAGTTTCAATCCCGGCTTGAGGCACTAACTGGTCTAGCCGCATTGATGAGCTGATGTGGATGACTATATATATATGTATGTATTTATATATATATATGTGTACATATATATATAGATATAATTTGCATAGTTTACAGGTTTATTAACTCATCAAGTGTTTATATTGAGCTTCACCGTATCTCGATAGAGTCTAATATAATTTACTTTTATTTTTATATTATTAGTATATATATATACATATATATATATATATATATATATATATATATGTATATATATAAAAATTTATAACATCTAAACATTTATATGGAACAAAACTTAGATTTAATATACGGAACGTTTATGTTTTTGTCTTTTAAGGGAAGTGGGGTCTGATCAACTCTGCTGGGAAGCCATGAAATTAAATACTATCTTGTTTTTAAATTCCCGAAGCAGTTTTTCATGGTAAACAACTGATGATTCCTTAAATAATGTTAGAAGCAAACTAATATAATAATTGTAAAAAATATGTTGACTTACATGAGTAATTTTCCACTGAACGACTTGGGACTAAAAGTTTTTTTTTAAATCTTTTTTTTTATATATAGTTTTAATGGTTGAGAAACTTCCGAGACTATATATATATATATATATATACATGTATATGTATATATGTATATATATATATACATGTATATGTATATATATACATGTATATATATATATACATATATATGTATATATATATATACATGTACATATATATATATATATATATATATATATATATATATATATATATATATATATATATATATATATATATATAATGAATAAATATTATTAATATTCTCAGACATTCAATGTTTCATGGTTTAACCAACAATCATCAGATCAGTGCGGGTGAAGTAACTGTACTACCAGTCGAACGATTCGAACCCCGTATCCAAGACTCTTACGGTTAGGCCGTCGTGATAGCTTCATTTTTAATGCAAGAAAGCCGGTCTGATTGTCATGTATTTTCGATAGATACTTAGCGTCCTACAAACTAAATGTTTGATTCTGAATAGCCAAAGCTATTTGTGGACCGTGGGACCCTGTTTTTAAGATAAGTAAAACGTTACGTCTCTCCCCAAACTTGTTACTGCTCTTAATTTCACTGCAATATTTTGTTTTAATCACAGTATATTACTTCCACGTATTTACTTTGATGAATGAAGGCTTAGTAAATTGATGTAATTTTACATTTTCTCACTTTTTGACCACTTTTCACCCCCCCCCACCTTTCAAAGAAAATGTCACAAATGTTCATATTCCGTCCCGTAATAAAATGTTAATAGATCTAATGGCTTTCACAACATAATTAGATCAGGTCGGAACTATTTTTAAATAGCAGCCATTTAAAGATAGGGGCTTAACTCTGTATCCGTCTATAATAATTAACATCCCTTGGAAAAGAAATTAATATTTTGAAATATTAAAAAAAGCACAGTTTGAATTTTAAATGAAAAAGAATTCAGTTCAATTAATACTATAATAATTCTTACCTGAAATAATAAATTAACATACATAAAAACCATCTGTTTTACGTAATAAATGATTTTCTGAGCGCAGTCTTACAGATTCTTTACTAGCAATTCATACTTTTAAAATCTCAATTCTGTATTTGCGTCACACACTTTGGTCATAATCTAAAGTCGATTTTCGCATAGATAGCGTGCGTCCTACAAAATCACTGTTTGATTCTGGTTTGTCAGTTTTCTTAGTGCAACGTTGGCAAATGTTCTTAGCAAGAAAATCATATCTGACCAGAATAATTTTCTGATTTACGACATCTTCAGCAGTCTTCAGAAAAACAAGGAAATGTTTTAACGAACAAGTAGTTACTTCCCCTTGTTTATTTTACTTTCTCTTTTTTAATAGAGGACGAAAAATCTTTGTTACATTTCAGTGACGTAAAGTAAAAATAATCCCGAGAAACGCCAACAAGGGAAAAATAGGATATATATATATATATATATATATATAGTTATCCACAGAGAACTATTTCGCCGTATCACGAATTTTGAACGTGGCTAGACGTGGCAAGTGTTTTCACGCTAAGATTGGAAACCCGATCGACGAATCACTTGCAAATGTGATCAGTATGTATATTGAATGTTCTTTCCTTCTCTCTCTCTCTCTCTCTGTCTCTCTCTCTCTCTGTCTCTCCCTTTCTTTTCTCTCTCTCCCTTTCTTTTCTCTCTCTCTCTCTCTCTCTCTCTCTCTATATATATATATATATATCTCTCTCTCTCTCTCTCTCTATATATATATATATATATATATATATATATATATATATATATATATCAGGAGCACCGTAACCACAACCGTCAAAGCCGAAAAGATACACATTGCATTTAAAGTATACTCTTACTATTATAGATTACTGTACACATGATTACATTTCCATGGTTACTATTTGTTTTGCGCTTCGGATAAAATATCCAGTTTTATTTATTTAACAATATGATATATTTCCGATATTGAGCGGTTTAACTTCCTGAATAACGCAACGGGCATGTGTGTGCGCGCGTGCGTGTGTGTGTGTGTACAATGTTAAGATCTCTTTGATCACGAAAAGCTTAAAAGCGAGAATAATTTGGCCTTCAGCATGTGTAAGACTTTAAAATCATAAAAAATAACGAATTTCAATGAGTAAACACTTCCTCAGAGTAAACAATAAAATCCATATTGATGATAATGTTGTTGATTATGATAATAATAATAATAATAATAATAATAATGATAATAATAATAATAATAATAATAATAATAATAATAAGAAGAAGAAGAAGAAGAAGAAGAAGAAGAATAATCTCGGGAGGCTTGTTGTCACTGAGACTCTACGGAACATCACCGGTTATTACTAGTGAGCAATCACTGACGATGACTTGTGTGAGAACTCATAAGTGCAAATCATAAAAAAAGAATAAATGCAGATTGTGTGGACAAAGAGACGAAACAGTAAATCACATAATAAATGAATGCAGCAAACTAGCTAAAAAAGAATACAAGAACAGGCATGACTGCGTGGGAAATCAGTACACTGGGAACTATGAAAATGACTGCATTTCAAACACACGAACAAATGGTACAAACATAAACAGAGACACTACTGGGAAATAAAAATCAGAAAATCCTCAGGGACATGGAGGTGCAAACAGATAAACTCATACAAGCAAGAAGACCGGATGTCATAATAGCCAACAACAAGAAAAAATCTTGCCAAATAGTAGATTTTGCCGTTCCAGCAGCCCACAGAGTGAAGATCAAAGAGACGGAAAAACGAAGCTAATACACGGAACTTGCCAGAGAAGTAAAAGGGATATGGAGCATGAAGAAAGTCAATATAATACCGATAATCGTAGGTGCACTAGGTACAGTCCAAAAAAAACTAGAGAAAAAACTGGGAGAAATTGGAATCAAAGGGATCACTGAGACCATACAAAGAACGGCAATGCTCATCAAATGCGGAAATTAACCCGTATAAGCTATGAACGGTAACCAGTCAAATGCAAGTTACAAGAGGAAGAAAACAAAACCACAGGAAGAACACGACTATACGACTACACGAAACAAAGAACAGAAATTTCAAGTAATCTCATAATCCCCCCCCCCCAAAAAAAATGATGACACCAGCCTCGGCTATATATATATATATATATATATATATATATATATATATATATATATATATATATATATTGGTAATGACCAAGCTGCCGAGAACGCACATGTGAAGTCAGTCAGACTTAAAAAGAAAAAAAAAACAGGTGCAATTCCAGAAAAAAAAAACGTTTGCAATGTATATTCTGGGACGCCAGAATTAGCGTCACAGGATGAATTGTATTATAGCATTCGTCATTATCAATACACTTACACACACACACACATATATATATATATATATATATATATATATATATATATATATATATATATATATATATATATATATATATATAATATAAAATGAAGTAATAAAATAAGGTGTCAATCAAATTTTATTAGAATTCAAAGTTCATGCAAAGCATCCTTAAGTCCTTAGCTCATGAGTTTTCAAAGATAATTCTTCTCTTCAGAGGACCATTACCGCAGTTATACTACTACAGGCAATAAAATTACGCTTTGAAAATATATAAAAAATTATATACACAAATATATAAAAATACATAACATCAAACATATCAATCCAAAAACATACTTTTGTTGAATCCATACAGTCCATCCAGGTCATACAAGTTGAGAAGCATAATCAGGAAGGACATTACTCCAAGATACAAACAGCAGTCCAAATATGTGAAATTGAAGGGGCCGGCAAAGTTATCCAGTCGCGAAATGTGTCCATATTCAATGTTAATGATAAATAAATCAATCAAAATAATACAAAAAGTTCAATCAAAGTTCCGAGATCCCAACATGTGCAACTCTAATCAAATCCAAATTCGTTGTTTAATTAGAAAACCCGCTAAATCCGAATTGAGCAAAATACGACGGACTCCCATCACATCTAGCCAGAAGAGCGAAAAATATATAATATATTTTTCGCTCTTCAGACAGACAGACAAACAGACAGACAGACAGACAGACAGACAGACAGATAGATAATTCGATGACTAAAAAGAATTTATTGCTAATATATTTGGCTTGTTTTCGGGGTTAGGGTTAGGGTTAGGATTGAGGTTTTTGGGTGTAATGAGCATAGTTAATGTTGTGGTTGCAAGGTTGAACAATAATTAGTGAGGAATACAATGAAGACGCAAACAACAAGGAGAATGCAATAATAAGTGTATTAAAGAAAAGGTATAGTTACAGTATGTACAAATGAAGGTGTCGAGTCAGAGAGTCTTGGTGGGAGGACATGTACGCTCTTCGGCGTCACTTCCGGTGGCATTTAGGTAACACACACTAAGGCCAACCTAGGCTTGCCATTTATAGTGTAACGTTATTCGTATATGCAAATGAGTGGTTGCCACCACAACACCCCCTCCCAAGATTTGAAGTCACACAGATTTCAATATCTTTTTCTTTTTGGGTTTACCATCAATGGTTCATTAAATTTGCTTTTCCTACCTGATCTTCGGGGTTCAGGTGTATATTGAGGCGGTTCCAAATTAAAGGATTCGTATATGACATCTATGGTTTACTCCTCTTCGACTGTTGTCGTATAATCATCATCTTGGATATGACGTTTTTTTATCTGATTTAGGTGCCTTTTATGTATACTCTGTGGACCTTTAATCATATATGTACAATCACCAATGCGTTTATCCACTACTCCACATTCCCAGTAAGATGTGTTATTCTTGTAGCACTTAAAATATACTCGATCTCCCGAGTTATATTTCTTTCTTCTCGTGTGTGTAGTGTTTCGGATAATTGCCTGTCTTGGCAACAGTTTATCAAACGCTGATTTTACCTTTCTGGCAAACATTAGATCAGCTGGTGATATGTTTGATGGTGTACTAGGATGTGGTGTGATCCTATAAACTTGCAAGAATTGTTGCAAAGCTTTTTCTGTTGGTGTTCCAATGGATTTCTTTAACGCTCGTTTTAGCGTGTCCACGAACCTTTCCGCAAGGCCGTTCGACCTTGGATGATACGGCGGAGTCGTGATGTGCTTCACTCGGAACGTGTCGCAAAATTCCTTAAACTCTGCGGATGTGAACTGCGTTCCGTTGTCAGTGACCAGTGTGTCTGGTACACCGAATCTTGCAAACAACTCGTGTAGGAACCCTATTGAGTTGTTAGTTGTTGGATTCCTGCAACGCATTACCTCCGGCCATTTTGTGTAACTATCCACTACAATTAAATAATAGTTTTCTCCTACTGGACCAGCGAAGTCCATGTGGATTCTCGACCATGGTTGGTCGGTTTTCGGCCAAGGTTTGTGTACTATAGGTGGGGATTTTGCTGCTAACTGGCATCCTTTACATTTATTTATTGTTGCTGCTATGTCAGTGTCCATGTTACGATAGTACACGTAGCTTCTCATTAACGACTTCATTCGATTTATCCCCGGATGTCCCGTATGGAAATCTCTTAACATCCTATTCTGCAATGTTTTGGGTATTACCACTCTCTCACTGTACAGTAACACATCGTTACATATGGAGAAAACTTCCTGCACCTTTGTGTCCGTTATAATTTTCTCTTTTATGTCCTTTATGTATTCGTCTTTCTCGGCTTCCCTTTTAATGTCCGACAAAGTTACGGGTAGTTCCTTAATGATGTTTGCTACCATATTTTTTACTTCAACATTTGTCCGAATTGCTGCAATGACTGATTCTTCCAGATTGTGTTTCTGTGGTATCAGCCTTGACAGTCCATCCGCATGGCAAATCTTTTTTGATGCTAGATGTTGTAGCTGGAAATCGTAATTAAGTAAGATTGTACCCCAGCGCAGCAATCTATTTGCGGTGTATACCGGCAATCCTTTGTTTGATCCATAGATCGTGACTAACGGTTTATGGTCGGTTTCAAGTAAGAATTGTCTACCATATAAATATCGGTGAAATTTAGTCACGGAAAAGATTATGATCAATGCTTCTTTTTCGATTTGTGAATATGCCCTCTCGGCTGGTATCAGCGTTCTCGAAGCGTGCGCTATTGGTTTTCTAGACACATCCGGCATAATATGTTGAATGCATGCTCCTAAGCCGTAGGAACTAGCGTCACTAGCGACGACTATTTTTAATTTTGTGTCAAAGTGCGTTAAGAATAATTCGGATGTTAGTGCGCTCTTTATTTTGTCAAAAGCGGTTTGACATTCTTGCGTCCAGTTCCAAGGTGTATCCTTTTTAAGCAGATTATTTAAGGGGGCTCGCAAGTTATGCATTCCTTCAATAAAAGATTGATAATAATTTGCGAGTCCTAAGAAACTCTGCAAGGTTGTTACGTTATCAGGTGCTGGCATATTTTTTATTGCCGCAGATCTGTCTGGGTCTGGACGTCGTCCATGTTTGTTTATTATGTGTCCAAGATACTTAATCTCGCTCATACAAAAGTCACATTTACTTCTTTTACTTTAAAGCCAAATTCTTGTATTCGAGTAAATACTTGTTTCAAATGTTTCTTATGTTCTTGTAGGGATTTGCTCCTGACAACAATGTCGTCCAGGTATGCACATGCGCACTCAATACCACTTAGCATGGTGTCCATCGCTTGCTGAAAAATGGCAGGCGCTACTTTGATGCCAAAGGGCAATCGGTTGTATTTGTATAATCCCTTATGCGTATTGATGCATAGTATTTTTGAGCAATTTTCCTCGACCGGTATTTGCAAATATGCATCGCTCAAGTCTATCTTGGAGAAGATATTACCACCATTTAACTTCGTGAATATTTCCTCTGGGCTTGGTAGAGGGTAATGGTGATCTTTTAATAGGGAGTTGACCCCGGTCGAAAAATCTGCGCACACTCTAACTTCGTCATTCTTTTTCTTTACGTATACGGTGGGGGCTGCCCACTCGCTGTGTTCTATTTTTGATAGAATTCCTGTCTGTTCCAATCTATCTAATTCTTTATTAATCTTTTCCAACCCAGCGAACGGAACGTTTCGCTTTTTTCTAAGAATTGGGCTGGCGTTTTCTTTAAGTTCAAACGAGGCCTTGAATTTATTACAGCGACCTAAGTTAGTCGTGAATGCTTCAGGAAATAATTCTTTTAAATCGTCTTTTATATTTACTGTTGTTGGAGAAGAACATTCTATTTTTTTACAGAATGTATTGATTGGCTTATCCCATAGTCCAAATTTCTCAATTAAATCTATTCCAAACAGATTTTCACTATTTTTCAGTACGAATATTTTTAATTTCTTCGTAATCCCTTTAAATTTTATCGGAAGGACAACTTCTTCAAATTTTATACCACCACCAGTTACCGTCCGGGCTGATTTACTCGTTTTCATCATGGTTGGTTTTTTACCCAACTTTTTCCATGTATTCAGGTTTATAATAGAAATATCGGAGCCGGAGTCGAGTTGTAACTTTATTGGTGTTTTAAATATTTCCACTTTTACGTATTTTCGCCGATCTTTGTCTAATTTTGTATTTGATTTTGTTTGCTGTACTCTCTTTCTGGTGTAATCTTTATATCTGCAGCAATCGCTTTTGTGTCCCACCTTCTTACAAATGTAGCATTTTTTCTTTTTATAAGGACAATCTGATTGCCAATGCTTTTCTGCACATCTCTTACAGTTATATCTAGGAAGAGGCTTGTTATATTCTGTCCTATATTTATGGTTATTAGGATTGTAATATCCCGTTCCATTTCGATTGCTTTTCTTTGTAAAGTTCTTGGTTGGTGTGTATGGTTTTCTAACTTTTCTTACATATGCCACTCCGGATTCTTCTATATTTTTTAAATCCTTTTTTAGTGTAATGGCCCTTTCACAGTCCTCTGCTAGTTTCTGGAGGGTTAAATCTTGCTCATATTCCAGCTTAGACAACACTCGTCTGCGTATTTCTGCATTTTCCGTGGAAACTAACCCTTGTGCGAAGATTAGACATTTAAAATCTTCTACCGTTAGTTCCGCAAGCTTAAAATTATCGCAGTTTTTATTGACAACTGATGCTTATGTCAAATAATCTTGGTTGGTCATCTTTCTTAGATTCATGCACAGCCATCTTTTATGAAAAAGAGATATATTTGGATTAAATAATTCTTTTAGTAATTTCACAGCTTCCATGAACTCTAATTCCGCAGTTTTTTTAGGTAATATATAATCTATGAATTTGCTGTGTTCTGATGTACTCAATTTCCTGAGTAAGAGGCTCACTTTCTGGCTATTTGGCCAATTTTGCAGTCCAGTTGAAAGACATCCTCGTATCTTGTATAGTATGCTTCAAAAGTCTTTCCTTCCTCCGGCACATAATTAAATGTGTCCATACTATTAAAGATAGTTGTATGGGAGAAATTAACACTGTCGACATTTTCTCGATTACTCTTTAGTAGTTCCAGTGTTTTAGCAAAACGTTCATTTTGTCTTTCCTCGCGGTCAGCTTGTGCGTGATTTTGTCTTTCCTCGCGGTCAGCTTGTGCCTGTAAAAATTGCATGAACATTTTTGATAAGTCTTCCATTTTTTTTTTTTTTTTCGAGTCACAATTGAAAAAAATGTATGCAGTACATTTAGTTCTTTGGAGTTTTTTTTTCTAGTATTTTAGTAATTAAAATACTCTTAAATTGAGATTACCCTTTTTTTTTCTTTTTTTTTTTTCGTGACGTTATACTGTATTATCCGTTATCCAGTGAAAACTTAAAAAAAAAATCCTTTCCTTAAGCTTTAATTTCTAGCTATGGTATTTCCTTTTAGTACCGCCGCCAAACAAATTATTAATTAAAAGATTCCTTTAGTTGTTGTTTTGCTAACGGGGAGCAGTAATTAGAATCACACTGGTGAACTTCTTTTTTTTTTTCGTAGGTTACTTCCTTGCTTTTCGTAATACGAGTCTGACCTGTCGTTTTGCGACAGAACAAAATCAGCTTTTCGTTTGCAAGTTGGTCCTTTAGTAATACAAAACAGATTTGTCGTTTAGCGACAAAACAAAAATTCACTTTTACATTCGTTTGCAAGTCGGATTCCCAGAAAACGGCGTAAATTGTCGCTTTTGCCACGTTCGAGTTTGTTTTTTTTTCACTTAAGTTGAAACTTTTCTTTAGCGTAAAATCCGTTTGCTCGTCAACACTTTGCATTGTACTTTTTTTTAAAAATAGTTCTTCGTCAAACAGTTATATTTGACGCTTCATATCTCGTCGCCAACTGTTGTGGTTGCAAGGTTGAACAATAATTAGTGAGGAATACAATGAAGACGCAAACAACAAGGAGAATGCAATAATAAGTGTATTAAAGAAAAGGTATAGTTACAGTATGTACAAATGAAGGTGTCGAGTCAGAGAGTCTTGGTGGGAGGACATGTACGCTCTTCAGCGTCACTTCCGGTGGCATTTAGGTAACACACACTAAGGCCAACCTAGGCTTGCCATTTATAGTGTAACGTTATTCGTATATGCAAATGAGTGGTTGCCACCACAACAGTTAATAAATTTAGGGGTTGTCTTTTAGCATTAATATGTGCTTTCTTAAAGAGGAAATTGTCAATCTCTCGTTAGAGCATGGGTTAATTTGTACATATCTTCGACATGGCAATGCAATCATTTGTAATTTTATTCTTATATTTAAGGATGCGTTCTCTGTTTAATAATACTGATTTTTTTAAATAACTGATTAAATGAGTTTCATAAGGAAGTGGCTCTTGTAGAATTGTTGTGTTTATTTATTAATATAGGAGATATAATCTTGGGGTCTGAGCAAATACTCTTCGTGCATACTCCCTCCGTGCTCCCTGGTTCTCCGACTGTATCGACATGCAGAAATTTAGCTCCAAATTTAGGATAACCACAAAAACTTTCACCCTAATTCTCAGTAGCCCCTTACGTCTTAAGTGGCAATTTGCCTTGTTTGGGGTGAACTATGTTTAAAAAATTATATATTGTAGATTTTGTTTTATTTTACAGAGGTGGTTGCTCTAGTAACTTAATTATTTGTATTTATCTATAGGTTTAGTGTAAATGGAGGTCGATTATATATTATTTTTGGATCGGTTACTTAAATCTAAAAATAGTATATAAGTGTATGAACGGTAGGTCTTATAGTGTGATGGTAATATATATATATATATATATATATATATATATATATATATATATATATATATATATATATCGTTTGTAAGGTTGTTGGTGCATAGGTGTTAATTCAATGAAGCTACAGTGTTCACAAGATAGTGCTCAATTACAAGTAGAGCTATATTTTAGCATAAATGTTCATTTATAGAAACATTTTTAGCTACATATATGCATACATGTTTCAGCTACGACCATTTTCAAAGTCTAGCTTCCTCAGGCCACCGACAGAGAAGATTCTGTCGGTAGCCTGGAGATGCTAGACTTTGAAAAAGGTCATAGCTAAAACATATGTACCCAAATATGTTTCTATAAATAAAAATATATATATATATATATATATATATATATATATATATATAGTCTTGGAAGTTTCTCAACCATTAAAACTATATTAAAAAAAAACAAAAAAAACCTTAAGTCCCAAGTCGTTCAGTGGAAAATCACTCATGTAAGTCAATTTAACTTTTACAGTTATTATATTAGTTTGCTTCTAACATTATTTAAAGGATCATCAGTTGCTTACCATGAAAGACTGTTTCGGGAATTTAATATATATATATATATATATATATATATATATATATATATATTAGTAAAACTCTACTTAACTTGTATTGTTTGTTATTTTGTTTCTTTTTACTGTACGAATAAGGCGAATAGTTGTAGGTGGGGGTAATAGTAGGAAGGAGTGTCTGTTAAATAAATGATAAAGAAAGGAAAAGAACAGTAGAAGAGGAAAGGGTAATGACTATAAAAATAAAGAAAGGGAAAGAGAGGGGAGAGTTTTGAGGTGAATACAGTGAAATAAAATTCGAATGCTGACGTAAAGGAACACATAGGTACACACTTAAACGGTCGTCTATCTGTTCAGTTAACTAGGAAAGTGCAGAGAGCATGGGAGGGAAGTAGTAATAGTATATGTAGTAGTACAAGTAGCGTTTAAACAGTAAAACAGTGTGTTTATTTTTTGTCGTAACTTACATCTCTTAAAATTATTCGGGAAATCTAGCTGAATGTGCACACTAATGCATAATGTACCAAAGTTGATCGAACGACTCATGGGTTGTCTAGTATATATATATATATATATATATATATATATATATATATATATATATATATATATAAATATAATATTACTATTTTATGTATCCCCATTAAATTTTATAAGAAGATATAATTTTTTATGTGTCAATTTTCAGGATTTACTTAAAAAGTACTCGATACACTTTAGCCTTAAGCTTCCCTCGAGAATGAAACGTTGGAGCCTCTGTGTAGCTTAATTGCCATAAAAATATTTTCATATCTTACCATATATATATATATATATATATATATATATATTACCTGTGTGTGTTTTTATCCAGCATTCTTTTATTTAAGCAAACCTTGTTACACACGTCAGAATTATTCAGCTTGATTTTATATTTTATTATTTATCGATTTTTCAAATGATCTTGTTAGTCATAAAATCAAAAAGATTAATAGAAGTTCCATATGTATAAAGAGTACTAGCGATTCTTTCGTCGAATCATCTTTAGATGACAAGAACAATGAACAAAAATTGGAAGAATAAGAAGAGAATAGAAAACAATCGAGAACGCCGTATGTGAGATCGTTAAACGTCAACAACAACCAACCAATGTAGTTCCAGAGAAGCTCTATAAAGTTTATATGCAATTAAATTACGCTTTTGTAATCAGAAAAATTTATGTTGGCCATTTCGCGTAAAAAGCTTGATTCATCCAAGAAAGGTTAGATATTTGTTTATATTGTTTCTGAAATAGATTCACGCCAATAAATGAATTCCAAATTTCAAATTATCTCAATGTGTTTGACTAACATATGTTTCAGAAGCCAATGTTTAATTGTAGCTAAATCGAAATAAAATAAAAAGTCAATTTTTAAACGAACTTTTTAACAACAAAATTCACCTCGAACATAGGTCTTCTTTAGACTCGAGGTAAAATAAAAGACACGTCAGTTTTCTGCATCGTCTTTTAGGTTTGTGAATAGTACCAGAACCTGTCAGCAAGCATCCGTTGACTTTTCATGTTGAGTGAACGATTTATTTCCAAATTCATTTTAGACAGCACCGGTTATCTGACTTGCTATTTGTATTCTTGCCGCACTCCACCCTCAACACCCGAAATAGTTACGTCCGGAGGCTAGAAAACGGCACGTGTTTTACTCGCTAACTTTTGCGTGACCTTTTTAGTCACGACTTTTATAGGCGTGATCACGTGGCTAAATCAACAAATAGTTGAACGGCCCGTCGTCACTTGATCTGGAACTTCACGCATTAGGAAAAAGTCAAGCCTTACATAAGCTTTAATTTGATCATACGGTACAGTGCACGTAATCAAATTAAGTGGAGAATGGATTCAGTATATGTAACTATATATATATATATATATATATATATATATATATATATATATATATATATATATATATATATATACTTTTAGAATGTTTACTGCAGGTAGATTATTTTGATTTGGTCAATTTGTAAGGAGCTCAGAAACCGAAACATGTGTGGTCAGTTTTGATCTATATTGTAAATTTGATTTAGAAAATACCGTGCAGCCTTTCTCGCCACAAACCATCGCAAAGAGCATGGTGATTCATGTGAGTTTCGGTCAATCTGTCGTATACAGGAAACTCAGGAAATCCAGACGCCTGTAGAATTTTATTTATTATTATAAATTTAAACATTTTTTTCTTTTTACCGAATAAGATTGATTGCCAGGGGGAGCTCATAGGGGATTTAAAAATGTTCCGAAGGGAGATTGGGGGAATAATGAATCTTGAACTTTAACGATATTTCACGATAAATTTGATCAATAATTTTTATCAAAATAATAAATTTAACAAAAATTATATTTTTCAGTAAAAGTAAACAACATGACCAAATGTATTCATTAATTGGTTCAATTGTAGTATAGAAGCCGTTGAAATATCTTACCTATTTCACTTGGCGTTCAACAAAATATTAGCATTAATAACAATTTAAAAACATCAAGGAATTTTATTCAGAATATGGGCAAAACAATGAAAAACAGGCGAAATATTCTAAAGGTCCATATATTAGGGTGATACCCTTAAATAGATAATTACTGAAAATGTCATTAAAATCAAACCATTGTATACTTCTTTTTACCCAACATGTTCCATTTATATTCGTAGTTTAAAAATTCCAGACAGTACTTTCGATAAAGGTGATCAGTGCGGTAATCGTTACAGTAGTGCGTTTAATTTAAGGTCAATGATAGACGACCCTTTAAGATTCCGAGTTCAATTCCTGGTCGCAACTCCATTTACTTGTTATAATTCAACAATTAAGCACTAATCATTTTTTAGACAATTACGAAAAATTATTTATTTATTCTGTACAGGTAAAGGTTCATTTTACTATGTAACTTTATCGTAAATTGTTGATTTCCAGTTTAGGTGGTTTGAAATCGATGCTAACCAACAAATCTGGAATCACCGACACATGGCCTCCCCGACTAACTTTTTTAACATTCAAATAATTTTGTCAGAATTGGACAATGGTAAGTTGCTATACTGTTAGACTGGGGGCTGTGTTTACAAGATAAACATAATTTTAAAACGATTCTTGACTTATTGGAAGAGGTGTACTTTTCAAACGAGTCGAGAACAACTTAAAAGAAAACTATTTTAATTGAAGGCTGTTGTTTTATATTGAAAGTTGGTATTTCATCTAGTTTGAAATAATTGTTTTGCCTTTTCTTAAATACTAAGAAGAATCCAAAGACAAACTGGGTACAAGGTTGTCTTGCGAGGTCAGAAGGTCTGATGTGTCAATAACGTGATGAACGGAAGTAAGAATGGCGTGCATCGCATGGGGAGTAACGTCAACCTATAAATATAAGATAGTCTCTAATTAAGTGAGAAACCGACTAGAAAGCAGGTCGAAGTTAATGTATGGAAATGAAATCTAGAGAATAAATACCATGAGAGCTTCTATCCTTCTCTGACTGTATCGAGGTATATTTTGAGAACCCAAATAAAACACATGCTGTCAATTTAAAATTTATCTCGAAATCAGTTTCATTAATTTTTAATTAACAATGGTTGAGTTTCAAATAGCAGGAAGAAGTCTCCATGTCTTTTAATATTTAAGCTAAAAAATCACATGTTAGAAAACTCATTATTACCAGGAATCTAGCTTCGAGATTTCAATTCTACACCCAACATAGCCCATCAAACGAGCAGCTATGACGACGAGAATATAAATAAATAATACTATGAAATGTGAGGCAGACAATAAATATCAAATATAAAACATAAACGCACAAGAAATATACATCGAGAAAATAATCATAAAAGGTGACGAAAATATCATGTTGTATCACATGTAGTATATATCTTATTCATCATTTTTATATTTAATAATGTTCGTCCTAATATTTCGAGATAAGAATCCCTTTATCGGGTATTAGAATTATTCACTAACTGGTTTTACACATTACCATAAGCCCCAAATAATATTCTAGCGAATATCTTCAGAATCAGAAAATCGAAATGTTGATATATCTAGTACATAATGATAAGGAACGATCAACGTTTCTCGGGTTTAACGTTAACGCAACCCTAATTTTATTTAATGCCGAACAACAATACGTATGTAACAATATTCAACGTGATAATAAGTAGGTTACGCAAAATATATGTTAGCGAAGTAAATGTGTGCGTATGGTTTGGTCACATTTGGAATTCAAGACTGAGATATTTTGACAGTTTGTGATTTACGAAATTCGGTAAGTGAATTATTAAAATAAACGTTTGTGTTTTGTTAGATGGGAAAGGAATGTGTAAAAATAACAAAATATTTTGATAAACACAGTACCCTGAACGGAAAAAGTGAGAGACTTACTTGATTGTGACAAGCGAGGGCGCCCTGTGCTTTGCTTCTCCAGCGGGCTCTATTAAATAGACCGCAATACAGAGAGAAACGTGTGAGAGAGTATGAAATAGAATGTAAACAACGTAAAATTATTTTTTTAATTTATAGTCTTCTGTGTATTCTAAACTACTGAATAAAACGCTGCCCCAAAAGGACTAGACGATGGATTGCACATCACCATAAGAGACAACGTTACACATAAAGATCAGCATCGACCTTAAACTACGTCGAATTGAAGGCACGTCTACGTTACAAACTTAGGTGGAACCTTTGCGAAAGAAATAAGGACCATGTTACATTTGGTAGCCAGTAAAGAACAAATGCAGGCTACGTTACATCTATACGCAATTCATTGTATACCGTTATTTAAACAGGATGTGCACTTTTACTGATAGATAGGGGTATATATATATATATATAGAGAGAGAGAGAGAGAAAGAGATATGTATATACATACATATATATATATACATATATATATATATTGTTTTATTATTCCATTAATTGCGACAAAATATATGCTGTTTCATTAGCGTCCATAATGAACGCCAACTTTTCATGCGTCAATGGAATCCAAATGCCTAAGATTTTAAATTCAACCCTAACCGGAAACTGAAGATGCATAAGAGGGAGGGGGGACGAAGATGGGGCTCAGTCTATAGCGAGGACAGGAAAGGGGGAGGGGGGAGACTCCAACAAGTGATATTTCAGAAAGTTGACGCTTGAAAAGTTGGCGTTCATTATGGACGCTGATGAAACAGCATATATTTTGTCGCAATTAATGGAATAATAAAATCACCAACAAAAAATATATTTTGCTCTGAATTTTCATTGAGCACTCTCATAAATCCGGTTTCAACTTCCTTCGGAGTTATACCCCCTGGATATTTGTAACAAGTTAATTATATATATATATATATATATAGTTCGTATATTTCTCAACAGTATTGGTATGTACATGGTACCAAACAGATCCGATAGAAATTAAGTCGTCATAGACGATTACATATGCTGACGCGTGTTTTGGTATAAAAATGGCCGCCAAAGTTATTCCCGAATTTACTACGCAAAGAACAATTTTGTCTTACGGCGGCCATACGTTTAACACATAGCGACCGGGCTTTTAATTTACAGTGCCCATGTCTAATTATAGCCTTAGGATACACATTAATGGTTCGATTTTGGGATATTTGCCAGGTCCATATTGGCCGACACACCACCCCAGCAACGACCACAGCGTTCCCCAAATTGTGTGACCTAAAAGGAGCGCATTCCGAATCACAAACTGAAGATGATTCATTTGCTCTATTTGTATTAATCGTTACTGTTAGATGATTTAATCTCTATATAAAATTAGGTATGTGTTTATATATTTTTATGTCCAGGATTCACTCCTAAACTATTTTGACCGATCATTATGAATTTTGAAACACAGTTGCTAGGCATAATGTGCCGTAATGTAGGCTATTTTTAATTTCATTTAGTTTTATGCAAAGGGTGTAAATAAAATTCAGAAACCCTCAATTGTGAAACTTTAACAATTGTTATTTGATATCAATTAATAAATATTACACACATTTCAGCTTATATGGGGTAGTTAAAAGGTTTTTAAGGAGTATAAATATTTGAGATTTGCATTAGCTTGGATCTAAAGTCATAAAACACAATTAAGCAGGATACCTGCAATTTCTTCTTAAGACCCCTTAAGATCACCCTTAAATTTGAGACAGTTTCTAGAATCAAACTCATGTGATAGAGTTTGATAAAAATTAGAATAAGGATTCTAGATATAAGGTGTAGTGTCATTATATCTTGATTTTAATTTTCGTAAGGAGAGATAAAACTAGCTAACATCTTTTTTGTTCAGGGAATTTATTTATGCGTCCTGGGACGGGTATTTTTTCTAGTTTCTCATCAAATATTTTAAATATTATTTTTCTATTAATATTCCATGAAAAATGCCAGTATACTCCAAATCATATGCCCTTAATAGGGTGAAGATGAAAATTCATATACACTAAATGTACAAAAGCAAGGAAATTCCCAAATTTGTACACTTTTATTGTCATTAATTAAGGGTATGACTGCATATCAACCAAACCATTTCATTATCACATCAGTACAGTATAAATCTCTATACATGAGTGGATGAAGGGTGTGAGGTGCGCTGAAGAAAAATTCCTACCAGTAAAATACATAGCCCTATTGTGCTCGCATACCCTTAATGACAATAAAAGTGTAAACATTTGGGAGTTTCCTAGCTTTTGTACATTTAGTGTATATGAATTTTCATCTTAACCCTAATTAAGGGCATATGATTTCAGCATACTGGCATTTATAATGGAATGTCACAACTTTTGTAAAGTCATTTTTAAGCTTTTTTTGGAATTTTCTGGAAAACTAAGGTATATGGTAAACTGAAATTAAAATGCCATCAACTAGACCCTAGAACCTCTATCTCTGCCAAAAATCAACTGAATCCATCTAATAGTTGATGAGATACAGGGTGGCACATACGTACGTACGTACCTACGTACACACGGATAACACAAAATCATGCCTGACCTTTCTGGATCTCTGGGTTGACTTGACTAATGATGCTGAAATTCTACACACTTATAGAACCTATCAAATAAAAATGTTTTGCAAAGTTTTAACTAATTTGGTTTATTGGTTTTTGAGTTATGATTGATCAAAGAAATGAGATTTTTAGCATAAGCTGTTTTTGAAGTCTATTAAGGGATAGAGCGCTCTCGCACCTCCCTTGATTATATTAATGCATAGTCACTCGAACTGTCGGTTCGTTGGCCTGTTATGTTTCAATTTGCAATAGCATTCTTATTGATACATAATTTATCAAATAAAAAAAAATGGAATAAAATTTAAAAATGTAATTTAAAAAACAAAAAACTGTCAATTTATTTTGGTTACAATGTCATGTTGAGACCATACACATACACCTTTTACACGAAAAAAGAATTGTCAATTGGCAATTAATTGTATTTGCTTGTAAGAGGAAATATGAATTGTGATCTCTTAGTTAAGGCTTATTTTAACATGAATGAAGTTTTAAAACTGATAATGTTTGTTCATTGTTTCGTTTTACGGCATATCAACCATTCTGGGCTCATTTACTACCGACCTCAGTCATGTAGGTCATTATTACCCTTCAAGTGCTTAATATCTTTAAATATTTATGAATTAATTTATTTTGGATGCATGTTTTTTGTAAATAAATACTCTGTAAACGATTGGTTTTATTTAACCCATAGATGGGATACTGACAGTTACTACTACTCCTCCGGGTCAGAGTGGACCTGAGAGTAACCACAACGAGAACTGACGTCATACTACTTGAAGTTCACGGATGTAGTTTAAAGTCATACTCAGATTGAGATACACAGAGTTTGAGAATTGTATATGGTGGTTGATATTTTTGAGATTTTGAGCATCTGAAAACTTCGACTAAAATCTGTTGGATGGGTGTACGAACTCGGGTGTTGATTGGTCGAGTAGTTTTTGAATGCATCGAGCTTGGGTGGTCAGATGAATTTAATTTAATAGCTAAACCACAGAGACGTCCTACGGCAGCACATGCGAATTGCTGTAGGTCAATTGGTAACAATTAGAATATTTTCTCCCTGGAGTACCACTGGCGTGCCTACCTACTAGCTGTATCACGGCTGGTTAGTGGCGCTTGAGTCAACGCAGTGCCATCCTTATTTACTAGAGGATGAGTGCCCTGGGAGTCGCTATTTGTCTTGGACTCAAATTATGTTAGCATCACTATCGCAGATGTGGAGCTTCCATTGACGAGTTTGGTCAGCATCCACACCCCTGTCCTCGTAGTGCCGATCGCTGTCAAATACATGCAGCGGTAAACAATGTCATCAGAATAAGTGGGATCTTTTGTAGAAAAGACCTGGCAACCCCCATTACCCCGCTATCCTAAAAAAAAAACCAGAAAAATGCGGGTTGTAATTAGAAAAAAATGTACTATATAGACCAAAAGATGGAATTCATTTATCTCATTACGTATTTACATAAAAAGATCGTTTTCCTTATATTTCCGCCCCCACTTAAACTCACGCAAATCGTGGTCCACCTTTTCACGGTGCGTTCAACTATAACGTTTATTCTGCATTTTGTACAGCATAACCCTAACCTGATAAATGTCTCGACAGGACTCACAAGTGTATGTCAATGATATGTACGGGCACTGCGATTGACTTCAAGGATTTTTTTTCATCTAGACTCATCATATTCATTAGTAATGATATTTTCTCCAAGAATAGGTCTGGATATAGTCCTAAGTTCGCTTCCCAAATCGAACCGGTTACGAACAGATAGAATTATCATTTCCCCTTTTAAATGAGTAAAATCACTGATTTGGGATGCTATAAATTTACGAATAAAAATTTGGTCAGGTCCGCACTTAGACCGGGGACTGTCATTCAAGACGTAGAGATAAAATTTAATTTAAAAAACTACATAAACATCGTCACTTTCGGACATATCTATTTTTACTCCAATGGCAGTAAACACTTTTGAAGTTATTGGTTCTCATTCAAGTACATTCCTTAAGATAAGTGACGATATGATTGCATCTCGACTTATACTTGAAAACATGCAGTCTATATTAACCGAAGAGTTAATTAAGAATTACATTGTTTTTCTTCAGATTATTGTCTTCACCAGGGCTTATATTTATATATCCACTAGTTTTTTTCTTCTTCTAAAACAATGCAACTTTCCTCTAAATATCACGAAAAAAATAATAAAATATTGATCAGGATTAAATATAAAAATCGATGTAATTGATCGGAATTATGTTTCTAACAGCAGAGACTAATAGTTGCCTTAACTCACTGACTAAACAGATTTATCTATGCGCCTTTTGTTACGAAAGCGATTAATAAAAAAAATATGGAGGGAATATATATAAAATGAATTGCACTTTATCAAGGTTAAAACTGAACACGAACAATCTACCCTAAGGATTAAATATGTTTACAATGGTTCGATCGACGTGCCGTCTGTTATTCTTTCTTCTTTTTTATAAAAAGTGGATGAAAAATATCTGATAGATATTTTTAAATTTTACTCTCGGCTAAAATTTGAGAACCCGGCATAGACGGATACTTCAGCTCGTACCCCCGTATATATATATATATATATATATATATATATATATATATATATATATATATATATATATATATATATATATATACGTGCGGGCCGCGGACCATAGTTAGCAACACACGCAGACACGCAGACACGCAGACAGACAGAGTGCCGGCAAAGTCATAAAATTTGAAGACAAACTTTAAGCATTCTGAACAAAATGTACTCAACAGTCGCACATGAAGATGACCGGAAAGAAAAAAGTCAAAATCACAAATACTTAAAAAAAAATAAGTTTGACCCAGAGAAGCAAAAACTATGAAAACACATACACCCACGCACGCACACACGCACGCACGCACGCACGCACGCACGCACGCACGCAAACACACGCACACTTATACGCGCGCACATGCGTTGAAAAATAAAAAATAAAATTTCAAATGGAATATATATCTGAAGAGTACAAGCAAGAAAAGATCGAAACGCGTTATAAAATCACAAAATTATAGAATGATAAAATAATAAAATAACGAACAAGTGGTGAAAATGTATTTTACAAATGTTGGTAGGCTCACTTCTTTAAATATACATAAATATACACACACACACACACACACACACATATATATATATACATATATATATAAAAATATATATATATATATATATAGTAAGCTATAAAAATATATATATGGCAATTAAGCTACACAGAGGCTCCCGCGTTTCATCCCCAGGGGAAATCTTCAGGTTAATATATGTTCATAGCTTACTATCTAGCTCTACTTACGTATCGAGCACTGTTGAAGTAAATACTGAAAATTGATACATAAAAAATTGTATCTTTTTATAAAATTTTATGTGGATACATAATATATATATATAAATATATATATATATATATATATATATATATATATATATATATATATATATATATATATATATATATATATATA
Source organism: Sepiola atlantica (assembly GCA_963556195.1). Taxonomy (NCBI): domain Eukaryota; kingdom Metazoa; phylum Mollusca; class Cephalopoda; order Sepiida; family Sepiolidae; genus Sepiola; species Sepiola atlantica. The sequence continues at coordinate 30,415,188 of OY744537.1, forward strand.
CGCAAGCGTTGTTGAACGTCACGGAACTTTCTCGTTTGTATATCTTTTTTGTGAAGTTCTCAAATCGTCGAGCTATCCTGAAGACGACTATGAAAGTCGAAAATGGTCGAAAAAAAATGGCCGAATTAAGAACAATCGGAGAAGTACTATACGGATTGCGACCTGAAACCAGAAGGAAAGCTCGACGGTTTGAGAACCTCACGAAGAAGATTTACAAATGAGAAAGTTCCGTGACGTTCAACAACGCTTGCTTAGATAATGACTTGCTGCCTAAGTACACACACACACACACACACACACACACACATATATATATATATATATATATATATATATATATATATATATATATATTACTGTAGCTTCTCTTACTGCTTTGTAAAATCCTGTAGAGCTGGCCAATTCAACTCATACGCATATTTGCGCACTAAAAATTCGTCAATCTTTCACAGTTTGAACGAGAAAAATGTTTAATTAAATTTATCTCTCTATAAATCTTTCTTTCTTTCTCTCTGCCTACCTCTCACCGCCATCATACCCCCTCTGACAAATTCTAGTTATCTCGACGAATGTAAACCTAACTAGAATACATGAACTACTGCCACTTTTTGTGTGTAATGACGTCGTCGACACCCGAGTACTTCATTTAAACATCTGCGTCAGTTGGTAATTCCTACTTTCTTCATTTTAGAGTTCTCGCCAAAAAGCACTGTCTTTTTTTCACTTTCCTCTTCTCTTTTCTTTCTTTCGTTCCTTTTAATCATGAGAAGAAACGTTTCTAATTTAACAAGGTGAAGCACCAATCTTCGACAGGTGAGAAATCATAAAAAATTACACAACTAACATTTTTATACAGTTTTTCATCAATAAACAGAAGAATACTTATCATTATATCTTACTCAGTATGAATTCTCACAGGACTTATTAGCACTGATAGATCACAGGTCAAAACAAGTGGTGTCCCCTAGAGTTAGATTGACAGCAAATCTCCCCTCCATCATCATCATCATCATCATCATCATCATCATCATCAACAACAATGGTAAAACGTCTGTTTTACATGCTGACATTTTATTTACCTCCCCAGGAGGTTAGGCACAAGGCCAGTTTTATCTTACTCCCACAAGGTAAGATGTGACCCAAGGTCGGGTCGGGAAAGTGGGACTTGAAAAGCCAGCAGCCCCGTCGGCATTTCCCGGTAGGGGCGCCTCAGGCAGTAAGCAATAAACTTACTCCTCCCCAAAGAGGGGAGGCAAAGCCTGGGAGGGTGGACCTTTTAGAACTGCACGGGACAGACCCATAGACCGGCGCAAATCAAGCCCCGAAGGCCAAGACGATACCAGTTTATGGCGCGATGCTGACATGCGTTAGACGCTTTTAAGAAATTGACTTCCAAACTAATCTATCTCCGGCGATGTCTGTATTTATGCTTATTTCTCTCAAGTAGCTTTTCATCATTTCCCCACATGTGTTTTCCTTGGCTTTCCACTGTGAACTGGACTTGCTACCTCAACTGTTCTACATCTACTGACTCAAGAACTCTCATCCATTCTTTCAAATTGTCAGTATTCTCTGTCTTGCACCCCATGTTGCTTTATCGAAACAGTCGTTTATCGTTGAGTTCTCGACGAAAACGACTGTTGTCGTTCTCCGAAATCTGAGTGACAATAAGTCTCCCCGACTTCTTCGTGTTCTCTGTGCGTTTTTAGTCGAGTTCTGAATGGTGCTTTCGTTTCTTGGTCTTTCCATCCTCTACCTTAGATGCCCACGAATATTTTCTGTGGTACCAAGCAACGTTGGTGCCACCACGGTTGTTTTTTGTGGTGATGGAAAAAGTGTTAGATTAAGGGTTATTCTCTTACATGCCAAACCAGGCAGTGTTAGTTCCTTTGGTTTCGTTTTATTATGTAATTTCTATATTTCAAGTTGCGTTTGCTTAGCGTTATTTTATTTCAATGTATCTGTGTTTAGTCAGTGGCAACTATGTGAGTTGGTTTTTCGAACACTCAGAGTTTTCTAAATTTTTATGTGATTTTCATTTGTGCTATGGTTTTATTGTTTCCAATCTTCCCTAGTCTTTTTCCCGAGTTTTTCGGAAGTGTTCCTAGTGCTCTTATAAGTATTGGCATTACAATGGTTTTCTTTATGTTACATATTCTATTCAGCTCTATGTATTTTCTTAGTTTCTCTGCTTTACTGGTCTACACGTTGTAAACTGCTCGGACGGCGAAATATATTATTTGTCAGGTGTTTTCCTTCTAATTGACAATTTTCACGTCCGGTTTTTTGGACTGGATGAGCTTGTCCGTTTGTATTTTTATATCCAGAAGGATTTGACGCCTTTAATCTTTCCAATATTGAGTTCGGCTTGCACGTTCGCTTGTGGTGAACACCACAATTAGGTACTTTCTTTCTTTCTTTCTTTACTTAGTCTTTATTCGTCTCTTAGTTGGAGAACAGGGACTGATCTTGCAAGATCTCGCAAAACAACGTGGCCGAAGGATTTCGGCCAGCTTGACCACGCGAGATTTGAAGTCAATAAAATTACACGCGTTCCTTTTCTCCCTCTCTTTTTCCCTCAGCGTTCTGGAACGCACACAAAGAACGCTCGTCGACAAACGACCCCCCCCCAACCATCTCGAACGAGCTGTGTGGGGAGGGAGGAAGAAGAAAGGTAACCCTTTTCAATTCAAGAATCTATCTTTCAATTTAACGAACTCTTTCTCCAAACATACACGTTAAGATCGTCACACAGAAAGACATTCATCTCGCTCGTATACATCGCTTATAAAATATTAAATAAATAAATTGTTTTGTTAATATAAATGTTTTCCTTTTTATTAACCATTATAGAATGCCTATTCGTATATGTTGTATAGCTTCCTCATGCCTTCGCTTTCTCTTTTAATATAAGTTTTAAATAATAATATTTTCTTCCTTTCTTCTTTGTTTGTCTTAACTGTTTTATTTAATCTACACGTGGTCCGATGGTGGAATCCTAACAGTGAGAGTACGTGCCGTTACAAAGGCATCTATCACACTACCTATGATTGGGGGATTCATTATCGCAAAACCATTTTTCCGGCATCGTTCGCCACTGAGGTTAATATCCATAATCCTTTGTTCTTCCTTCGAATCTCCCGCCATTAACAACACACTTCCACCCCCGGCCATACGCTATTAGTATAATTTCTAACTTATTAGGAGTTCTGTCATGAGTCATTTACCAGAGATCCTTAACAAGCAAAAACGTTCGCTATTGTTCTCAGTCGGACGCTTTTCACATCGTTAACCAGCAACTCCGTATTTTGTGTTAGATATTCTTCCAGTTTTTTTATCGCATCGTTCACGCTAGATACAATACTTACTATTCTTCTTCCCACTTCTTTCCTTTTTACATAAAGTTGTTCAATACCATATCCCGGGTACAGTGCTTTTGGTATGTTCATTAGTAACCTCATTCTTTGATGTGGATACTTTCGTTCTTCTCAAATTAGCTCAATGGCGAGAATTTTGATATTTCGTTTTTAACATTGGAAGACTTCATCGAAAAATAGCAAAGGATGTTATTGTTTGAAGATTTATAATTACAAAAAACTCACACGAGAAATAAAAGAGAAGGTGTAAAAATAATAGAGCCCGAATAGAAAGCGGCAGAAAGTTTGAATCTATTGAGCCTGGGCGATACTGTTTTTTTTCGTGGTTACCGGGCGTTAGCAGTTCATTCTCCGCTACCAATGAGTCTTCATATGGCTACATAGCCCAATCTGTGATGCGTATCGTGTATCAGAAGAAGAACAGATAAGCCCATCGACAAATAATGCAGATTTCATGTTGGTGTCACGCCCATTCAAACATCTGGTCAAGTAAGCATTTACATTCCCCTTTAGCTTACGAGCTCATTTATGACAGAGCTCTTGATAGAGCATTGAACAATAATGTCTTCCTACTCGCTTGCGTTAAGACCGTAATTTTTCATACAGATCTTCAGTCAATATTTATAGTGTCCATTCTTAATTCATACCCATCGATGACCAGGCTATGTTAAAGTATGCTTTAAGCTCCTCCACGACATTCTGATTACATGACCAGCGACATTAATTCCGGGTAATGTAGCCTCCATAAAATGCAATTCATCATGAGGAGTACTTCCGTCTGAGGCACTCGGTACAAGTACCAAGTGCGTATGTATAGACACACATGATGGCAGCAACTCGAGTATTGCCATTGCTTGATATTGTCTATTATACATGTGAAAAGTAAATGTATCTTTTTTTTTATCGCGCCAATGGCTCCCACTCTTTGATGAGTAAATGACAGCATACATACTCCTTCCAAAGGTGACTGCTTCGTTGGTCTGGTGGATTCTGTAGTGACGCTTGGTGCTTACAACTGAATTACATTCTTTTACACATACTTTGTATGTAGATACACCGCCCAAACAATGGATAAACATGTATGCACAAAAGCATGCATGCCCGGCAAACACGTGTACAATGTTGAATTAACTCGATCCAGATATTGAGGGCTGTGAAGAAAGTAACCACCCCATAACACGAGAAGTGAGAGGATGAATTCAATGTCGTATACAAACCACGTCTACCAGGTCTCTCACAGTAATGTCTTGCTCGTCCTCTTAAATAAGTTATTTAATTTTATGATAAGTTATTGTGTTATATATATATGAACTATATAAGTTATTATTATTATCTATTGTTATTATAAGTTATATTGCTCGTACTCTTAAATAAGTTATTTATTGTTATGATAAGTTATTGTGTTATATATATATAAACTATATAAGTTATTAATGTTATCTATTGTTATTATAAGTTATATTGCTCGTCCTCTTCACCAATCCATAAAACGAAGACGTCTGATTATATAATCGTTATAGCTATGCGAAAGTACTTTGTGAAGGTGCAAAAGCAACCAATAAAAACAAACTTATACTTTGTTAAACTAATAGAATAACTACTTACAGAGACCAACAGCCATTCGAGGATACGGGTTAAAGATTGTCATTTGGAAGATGAACAATATTATGAAAGTATTGGAAACAATAAATTGACTTGGCAGAGTTTGATTACTTAAGAGGACGGCTCGACGTGTATTTGTTTATATTGGACTTTAAAAAGACCATGCTGCAGTCAAGAAACCAAGGGTAGCAGCCCCGTAGTAATGTGTTCCAGAGATCGCAAGTTCTGAGAAAGAAACTCTGTTCGTGAAGTTCCCTTTAGTTTTAGATACACAGAAGAAGAACATATTTTTTTGCAGTTTGGTACCTAGACGAGTTCTTGCTATGAATGTTTTGCAGGAGAAAACAAGAGAGTGTGGCGCATTCGAGCACCTACCATGGAAATACCGGCAGAGTATATAATGACTAGCAACGTCTCTACCGTGAGAAAGGTGACGTATGGAAAAGAAGAGAATACCCCCACTAGATTGCAAAGTCGATTTGGTACACTGTCAAGGCAAGAAATACACCCAGATGTGGTAGCAGTACACCATTTTAGGACGTATCTGACTATTATACGGGTAGAGTCAAAAAGACGTGTTGTATTTGCTTCTACATTACGTGGACACCTGGGAATTACCACACACAGCCAGACACCCACACACACACACGGAAATACAAGCCTAAACGCCCACTTACACAACTATATACATACGTACACATAATCTACAGAAAAAAAATGAATATGTGATCTTATTAGATTCGTTGGGTGTTTTTTATTGTCTGGCATAGTTAAAATTTCCTACTAAAAATGTTCACAAACCATTACAAGAAGAAATTAACGTTTCCAATATAATTACGAAAAACAATAATTACTTGAAAGAGTTTTCTTGTCAAAATGGCGAAAATGTGGGAAATCCGTCTTCGAAATGGCAGTTTTTGAAAATGGTAAATAATTCTCTTTGACGGTTCACTTTGTCTTTTTGTTTCTCTTTTTCTTTTCTTTTGCATTAATGTTGTTTTGTTATTATGTTTTGCCTTTTGGGCAGTTTGCTCTTTTGAATGATCTGTGTGCCACGAGACTCGACTTTCGAACTTTGGGACATTGTAAAATTTATCTGAGAACAATTGGACAAGGCATTTTTATTTCTTCCGAATTCTTATTTTTAGTTTATTCATTTTCATTTTGTTTATTTTTTGAAAGAAATGTATTTATTCATTTGTTTTGTTCTTTGGTTTCTAGAAATTGCCATAAATTCAAGAAAGTAAATTGAAATAAATGAAATCGAGATATCTGAAACGTAGACTTCCTTATTTACATTGAAAGTTTCGGTAAACTGTACGATACTATGAATCTCTTAAAGAGGTTGAGAACACACACACAGAGTTCAAGAAACTACACACACAGAGTTAAAAAAAACTACTTAAAATATAGGCTGCTAGGTAGCAGCCTATATTTTAAATAGTTTTTTTTGGAAACAGAAAACAAACACATACATTTTTGTTTTTTTGTTTTGGCACGTTTGTTTAATATCGAAACTCCATGCCGATTCTAAATGATTTATTGCTAGTTTATTTTTACGTTAACGTTGGGGATTATTTTATGGCGAAATTAATAACTATTGTAAAAGTTGATTGTATTAATTGATCACAAGTGGATATTTTTACCGATAGCTGAGCAGTGTATATGCTGTTGCCTATCTTCGTCGTGATCGATCGATCGTCTAGTGGGTGTACGGTTGAAAACTCTCTAAGCTGGATTCGGAAATAATGATGAGAGCTTTTTTGCATTGATGTTTTGAACAAAAATAGTGAAGTTATCGAAGCCTGCTACTTGTTTAACGGAACAAACCCTACCGTCGTTAATTTGAATTAAAAAAAAAACTCGATGATTTTCAAGTTATAAGCGTTTTCTTTTATTCGTGTTTTTATATAAAAAATTGGCAAGATGGGAAAATGTAAAAACAAAGAAAACCCCAGTTTATTTTAGATACTCATTTTAAGACGGCATTTTTATGTCTGCTTCGACTCGCTTCCAAGTCGCTTTCTAACATTTTTGATGATGTCACTTCTAATGTGATTTCACTCTTCTAACTTCCTGTTTTTTAGTTCACACATTTTGCCCCATCTGACCTTCTCACCTAGCCAGACAACATTTTGTCTTGTCTCTCTTTGAATGCTTCTAACGACATTCAAAAACTGATTATATTACACTGGATGGAATATTCAACCTTAATTATACAGCGGTGCTCAATAGATGACGGAAGTCTGATTTAGAACGTGATTTCTTTCATGCTGTTAAGAACAGAGTAATCTCCCTTGAGGAGAAACTGTTTTTTAGAGTTATCATAGTTAGGGTAAAGGTGTTAAATCCTAAATCTCCTAGTAAACATGATATTTTTCTGGCAACTCTTGAATCACCACGTGGTAGAGAATTAAGACTAAATTTCGTCCATATTAGTGGACGAAGCTTGGGCACGCCAGCTAAAAGAAAGCAAACAATAGGAACATGAGAGTCTTTGTTTCGTGTTTCGCACGCCCCCTTTTTTAATCTTTCAAAGTAATTGTTTGTGCATTCTTCTTTTGTATAGGAACAATGTATCATGTATGTTTCATCTGGTGTCTAACATGTTTCATTTACTGCCTTTATAGCTTGTCGTAGACAAACTATTAACAAATGAAATGTATTGGCCAGCCATGCCTTCTTAGCCGTCTTTTTACTTTCCAAAACCTGTCTCTATTACCAATGATAATACACGACGAATCTTAGCACCATCCACGAGTGTTGAGAATTGATTTAATTTCTCTACCCACGCATTGCTAAACTTGATGAAAGAAAATATCAAATATTCTAATTCTTCAATCTTATAGCCGGTAGTAAGATTTCCAATCCAGAATTTAATATAAGCATCTCTATTAAAATAGGTCGGTAAATTTTGGTGTAGGATTTACTAAGACATTTTTTATTCTGAAATCCGAAAAGATCCTTAACCTTTCAATAAAAACGTTCCGAAACCTTTAGAGATAGAAGTGGGAATCTGCAAGATATTGTTTCTAATATGTTTATAATATGACTTAACGTTGTGGGGTTGAAAATATTCCAAGCTATACCCTGAAGAATTGATGGGGCTTTTCCGCCTAGAATTTTTAGAAGTTGATATAAAATTATGTAGACATTTAAAAATGTTGTTTTACCTTTTTTTATATTTTGTAGATTCCTCATAACGTTGCATTAATTATCGGTTTTAGACCCGCCACAACATAAATAAATAAAAAAAATAGAAACCAAACAAAGGAGAACGGAAACTATCGAAAAAAAAATACGTTAACCGAAATAAAACTAATTTATTTTCATTGGAATTCCGGAACTCATAATTTTTTTAATGACACCAGGTGCTCTGCAGAAAATGGATAATAAAATTTAGGAACATTTTAGAATGTGCATTTCTACTCTATTTTTGTTATTCTCAATTGGAACAAGAACGGATAATCTTAGAGTTGTTGAAGTGATTCTGCCAAAAGAATAGTTAGTCGCTGCTTACTGCACGTTGGAGAAAAACTGAAATAAAGTATAAAGAAGCAGGCAAACCAGACCGAGATAAATAATAATATATGTATAAATATATAATACGAGAAATGCCTGTTGCAAAACTAATTGTGTTTGCGGCTTAATTAAAAGACCAACACTTGATAAAATGAGTCACATTAACGTCGAACAGACGGCTTTCTCAATGCACCCGATTCAAGTAAAATCTGATTTAGACAGGACAGAGACCACATCCAAAACGAGGGTAAACAGCCTGCTAAAATAAAGTGCCTGATGATTGGCCAAGGAGAATTGTCTTGCCCAATAAGATGTGGCTATTTTAGAAGACAAGAGAGGTAACTTATAAACAAAATGAAAAAAAGAGAGATATTTATTTTAGAAAAAGAGAAAAAATAACCTTTTTTACAGTTTTCATGAAAGCTTTAACGATGAATATACTATTTCAAACGTAACTGGGACAGACTAACGTATTACAAAGAAAAACATGATTTTACTAAAAACAACCTAACCGATACAAAAATGAAATTAAAAATCTCCTGGGCAAAGCCGGGTCCGTACAACTTGTTCTCATATATATATATATATATATATATATATATATATATATATATATATATATATATATATATATATATATATATATATAGTACACGTATTGTATTAGTTTCTGTAGATGTTAATCCGTTAAAACTCCAGTCTTGATAAAAAATACTTAATAACAAGTATAGCTGTTCTTAAGTATATATTTTTATGTATACAAACATTATTATTTACATATGTGCATACATGTTTCGGTTGTACTCTTCACAGAGAGCCAACCTCTTCAGAAGAGGTTGACTCTCTGCGAAGAGTACAACGGAAACATGTATGCACATATGTAACCAATAATGTTTCTATGAATAAAAAATTATACTATATATATATGTATATAAATATATATCTATATATATGTATATATATGTATTTATATGAATATATATATATAATATATGAATATATATATATATATGTATATGTATATATATATATGTATATATGAATAAATGTAAAAGTTGGATCCATTTCTCGCACTAACGGTAAAGTCAAGAATAAACGTTACAAGTTAATTCAACTTATTATTTACCTCCCCAGGAGGTTAGGCACAAGGCTAGGTTTATCTTACTCCCACAAGGTAAGATGTGACCCAAGCTCGGGTCGGGAAAGTGGGACTTGAAAAGCCAGCGCCCGAGAATGTGAGCACTCTGACCATAAAAATTGCCTGGGCAGCCCCGTCGGCATTCCCGGTAGGGGCGCCTCAGGCAGTAAGCAATAAACTTACTCTTACCCAAAGAGAGAAGGCAAAGCTTGGGAGGGTGGACCTCCTAGAACTGTACAGGACAGACCCATAGACCGGCGGAATCAAGGCCCGAAGGCCAAGACAATACCGGTCTACAGAGTGACCATCCATCGGAACAGATACTACGCTCTGATCTTAGCCAAAAGGCCAAGGAGGATTTGGTGTTGAAGTTAATTCAACTTAACAAAATAGACACACACTATTCTTTATATAGTGTTTATGTATAGGCAATATCAGTCGTAAGATTAACTAATTTGCATATTGGTTTTGAAAAACGACATTTTCTTAAATAACTATAAAATGTTTTTTTCTTTTTCAATGTTTTTTTTGTTTTAATATAACAAATAGTTCTGTCTCACAATGTTGTTTAATTTTCTTGACCAATATTTAACATTTGTGTTTCAATGTTCTTTTTTTATTTAGATGTATCGACTAGATTTTCGAAAAAGGAAAACTCTGGGAGGATGGTATTATGATCATAGAACAGATACTACACTACCTCCCAAAAAGGAGGATTATGTAGTAGACTAACCCACAAATGTGGGGGTGATGCCTAGGTGGATGCTATCATTATGAACGAATTAATATCACACTAATCCCCCGTCGAAGAGGGTAATTCCTGGGAGTATTGTCCCATGACAACAGAACAGATACTACACTAATCTCCTCTACTGAAAGATAGTACATTAGTTTGAAATAGTCTAGTAAACGGGATTGAGCATTAACAAAAAAGTAATAGTATAGTTTCGGCTTCAGACATACAGATACGAAATATCCATTAGTAATTGATAAACCGACCAGAGACGAGCATTCTTCTCGTAATATACTTCTACGCAAAGGATCGACGGACAGAGCCTCTTATAAATGTGCATGGGCGCATCTAAAAAGTCAGCTCGGTCTCATTATATTTTAACACGTTTTCTTTTCAGTTTTTTGTTTCCTTTTTCTCGAGAGCAAGAATATCGGACCGATGAATATTATATATTTTTTTAAATTTAGTATATACACAGAATGAAGCACTTTAATTCCAAGCATAATCATCTTACCCAACCTGGGCTTATATTTTTCTGTTTTTTTTTTTTTTTTTTTTTTTTTTTGTTACTGATAACATCTTCAGATCTACTTGATAATCTGATCAACCTGGGCCAAAACTGATGAGGAATTAATTTCTACCACATTCATAACAAATGTCATAAAAATCGTGCACTTGTTTCAATTGAACCTCTCATAAGTGAATTATCTATAAGCCATTGTACCCAAGAGGGCCTTAAGGCGAATATTGTTCCTCTGAATTTCTCAGTAGGGAGTCGACGAATGTTCAATGGAAGTTACATTGAATTCAAAATTATGATTCTTCGATAAAAGTGCACCTTACATTCTAAATATTTATTGTCGACTATAATAGTAATTTAAGTTGATTTTTTAACTAATTAAAATAAAAATAAAAACTGTATGCACAAAAAAGATTGATTTCTATGAAAATACTGTAGCAAATAGAAACGTATCTATGAAAAGGAAGGTTTTGAAATGTATTTAGACAGAAAAAGAAGAAACTATGCATCCAAAAGTGAATACCGTAGTCTGAAAAACGACAAGAAGAGGAAGAAAATATGTAATGTGTGAAAAAAAGTATTTGTTCGCCCAGTTGATTTTTATCTGATTTTTTTTTCACACATTACATATTTCCTTCGTTTTTCTGTCGTTTTTCAGACCATAGTATTCACTTTTGGATGCCTACGTTTCTTCTTTTCCCATCTATACACATTTCAAAACCTTTATTTTCATAGATACGTTTCTAATATGGTATGGTTTGGTTTGGTAGTTTTGTTTTACGGCATATCAACCCTTTTTGGGTTATTTAATGCCGAATCTGGTCTTGTTTTTTTCTCTTTTTTGTTTCTTTCCCCTTTTAATATCTGTTTCTATTTAACCCATAGTTGGGACCCTAACAGGTACTACCACTCAGGGTCAGGGTGGACCTGGGAGCAATGGTAATTAAGAGGAGGCTCCACATTCCCCAAAGTCCGTAAGCCGGATCTCACCATCGGATGTAGTTTAAGGTCATATCCAGGACCGGGAGTAGGGTAGGAAAAATAAAAATAAAAAAGGGGAGGGAGAAAGGGAGAGGGGCTGTTGTTTTTGTTTTTGGTTTTGTAGAACATAATTAAGTTTTACAAACAAAAAAAAAAAACAAAAAAAAAAAAACGTCAATGTAGGTGAATTTCGTCTCAGGGAGCCACAGGGCAGCCTGATCTGGTATCACCAGGTTTCTAATATGTAATCTGTGTAAAAAATAAGATAAAAATCAACTGGAGTAACATATATTATTTTTCATAAAGTAAAAATAACAGAGTGAAATCAAAAAGCGGAAAAATACCAAAATTAAAAAACAAGGAAAATATGCACCCTTTCAGAAAGGCCAGAGAGTAGATGAAAATAAAAACGAAAGAAAACATGTAATATTTCAAATATTAAAAAGACAAGATATAAATAAAAAAGATAGAAAAGATGTAATTTTTCATTAAGTGCAAATATCAAAATAAAACCAAAAGAAGGAAAATATGTACCCCTTCACAAAGTAAAAATAGTACAAAAATGAGGAAGAAATGTAATGTTTCAAAAAGTTAAAAGATCAGCTCGAAATCAAAAAAAGGATAATATATAATGTTCCAACAAGAAAAAATAACCAGATTGAAATCTAAACGAAGAAAAGATGTAACGTTTCAAAAATTAAAAACGCATATAAATCAAATGATAGAAAAGATGTAATGTTTCATAAAGTGAAAAGATCAAAATAAAATCAAAAGAAGGACAAGACGTACCCTTTCAAAAAGTAAAAATAATACATTGACAGAAAAAGGAGGAAAAGATTTAATGTTTAGAAAAAATTAAAAAGATCAGCTCGAAATTCAAAAGAGGAAAATATATAATATTTCAACAAGAAAAAAACAGATTGAAATCTAAACGAGGAAAAGATGTAATGTTCTAAAAAGTAAAACAAGAATGCAATTCAAATATGAAAAGATATTAAAAAAAATTAAAGACCGGAATAAAAGCAAAATATGGAAAAGATGTACGGTTTCAAACAGTAAAATTAGTAGATGGGAATAAATAGAAAGAAAAGATGTAATGTTTAAGAAAGTAAAAAGACCAGATAGAATAGTTTTCTTATACAGAAATATGGAGGAACATAAACAAGTGAAACAGAAACAATGTTCACCACATAAAACAATGAAAATGAACATATGTATGCAAAAACAAGGAAAAAACAATTATGACCACAAAAAAAAAAAAAAATGATCATATGTATTAAAAACAAGGAAAAGAGAAAGATAAAATGTATGCTCCCATGAAAGGATAAAAATGATGAATTCCGATAAAAATATCAGAAAAGGAAAAAATGGCCATGGAGATTGCCGTATTCACACAAATAAAAGGAAAATAAAAATGGATGCCTTAATAGGGGGAAAACACGTATGTCTAAGTCATTTTCCCAAAAAATGAAAAACATTAAAAAGATGGATGCAAAATAAAGTAATATAACAGAGTATGCAAAAGTTGTAAAGAAATTGATGTATACCCCAAAAATCAAATCTGTGAAAAAAGGAAAAAGAAAGATGTCTGCCAAGAGAAGATAAAAAGAAAGTCATACATTTTTATAATGAAATTAGATCTGCTTTTTTTTTACAAAAGTTAAATATTTCTAAGTTTAGTCATGTTAGTACATTTTATAAATTATAACTATGTATATTCATGCATTATTAATGCACGTTCTTCTATACAGTATCAATAAACAAATGAAATTCTGTTAAATATTTCCTCCGATAGTTCCCAAAACTAACCACTCAATTGCTCTTATAAACATTATTTCTAAATTTATCTCATTATGCGCAATTGTTGTTCTAAATATAACTTGGGTCCTTTCACAGATTCAGACCCACGCTAACTTTGACCCCGTCGTTAGGGTTAGGGCCAGGGGTTAGGTTAGGGTTAGGGTTAGGATTAGGGTTAGGGTTAGGGTTAGTGTCAGATTTAGGGTTAGGGTCAGGGTTGAGGTTAGTGTTTAGTGTTAGGGTTAGGGTAAAAGTTAGCGTGGGTCCTAATCTGTGAAAGTGCCCTAACCTGTTTCCAAAAATAGATTACTTTACTAGCAAACAAATTCAGTTGGTTAATAGATATAGCTTTTGAAATCTGCCTCGAAAATAATCTTCAAAATCGAGCAGAAATATTCAAAACATGTCCAATACAGTTAGAAGTAAATGAACAGAACTTGAGAAATACAAAGTTGTGATTGGTCGAACAGGATCACGTGTTTATCTAGAGAAGAGGATTTTTAAATATTCAGTCCGTTAGGGTAGTTGACGCGAGAGCCGAAGCATAGAAGTGACAATTGTAGATGTATCCTCTTTCTTATGGCCACCTAGAATAATAAATGATTATTGAAAACTATAGGAACTTTTGAGGTAACCGATTCGATTGGTTTATGTTATGCAAAATTGATGAATTAATATTATATATATAATTCGTCATTTGTAGTCATTAATTCATCCCCAATGCAGATATCAGCTAATGACAAAAAATGAAATCAAAAATGGTGTACCATACCCGATCAACGCGTGGAGATAGCAGATATATCCACTACAACGACAATAATAAGGTTATTTCACACTTTGAAATCAACGTGATTTGTCGCCGCTATAAACTTAGCTATAATCTAGTGTTAAATATTCTGGATGCCGAATATGCTCGTTCATAAAATAAATAGTACATCTTTTATTAGCGGTTATGGAACAGGACATGTTGTAGACAAGTGTTCAAAAGTTTAACAATGAATGAAAATCTAGAATCGTGGGGACGGAAGTCTATGATACAGTAAAGGGGACTTGATATCATATATGAATTCCTGATGTAATCAATCAATTGGAATGTGATGAGCGACATGCGATTCAATAAACCTATCGCTCTCTTGGCCTGATGTTTGTCGAATAATTAATTGGCTGCATATAAAAGAAAATAATGTCTGACGACCTTTGATTTTCAGCGGTATGATTCTACGAACACTGTGGACAGGTACAAGGCATGCGCAGTGGAAATGGGGTATGGTTATATTGATTGGCGAAGTTCGAACGCTCGATTAGCATAAGATAATTAAAGAATAAATGATTATGTCACAATAGATTAAACTTAGAAGATGTGTCTTAAAAGTAACGGGATTTGCGTCAAAAGTAATTTATTTCGATTCTGAACAGCAATATACATGTGGGTTCCACTTCAAAGAAATTACCATCGAGTTTAATGCAGTTTCTCATCCTTCTCTGTCACGGTTCTATGCAGTTTTGAAGGGGTTCTTCTAGAATGCTCATCAGTTATTTTTTGTTATAGCCGTCTTAATGGTTTCTCACCTTCAAAACCGATCCCTTTGATTATGAACTTCAGCTTAGGGGAAAGACAAAGTCATATGAAGTAATATCAAGTGAATATGGAGGTTGTTTCATGGTCTTTATATTCTGTGTTCCATGTTCAGTATTCGTTCCTAAGAAAAAATAAACAGAATTACATAAAAAATAAGAAAATATATAATGTTGGAGACCAGAATAACAAAAGAAGTTTCACAAAAAAAAAGTAGATGAACATCAAAAGCCGAATCATCTGAAATGGATGAGGTGTACACAAAAGTGTGTGGAAAATATGCAACAATTGTAAAAAGCGCAGATTACAATTTTGTTTGATTTTCTAGTCGAAAGAAGAATAAACGCAAAACAGGACCCATTCTTAAGATACGCCCATTGACAGACCAATGAAGATAACATCTCAAAATTGAGCGTGGCACACCAACGAACATACTGCTTCAAACTATAGCGTAACAGAGTTACCGATGGACAGAGACTATTATAGAAATGCGTGGACGCATCTAGAATCAGGTGCGGACATTCAAGGGATGCGTTTCGCGACGGCTAGAGGTTATTTAAAACTTAACCGTGACGGACAGACTGACAGACTTTTACATTGAGGTCACGAATCTTCGTCTCGTAACAATAAGGCCACGCGCGGAATCAGCTGTGTTGTTGATATGTTGGTCGTAGAAGCGCGTATACAGTTGTTCTCTTTTTATCTATGTAAGATCCGTAGAAGTTATTCATATAGTAGTAGTAGTAGTAGTAGTAGTAGTAGTAGTAGTAGTAGTAGTAGTGAGAATAGAGTGTTATGTCTCTTGCTACATAGTTGTATGTTTAAAGTTGTCTGGTTCTCTCTCTCTTTTTATAGCAGTGGGTGTAATAGTTGTTCGTCAACTTGAAAAAAACAACATCACAGATTCTAAAATAAGATGCATACATTCAATTAGCGACACCTAAAAACTACTTTCAACCGTAATAAACAGACTGACAGACTTTAGCATTACCGTCGCGAGTAGTGGTAGTCGTTACTGGAAGGTTGAATGCCTCTCTTTGTCTTTGACAGCAGCGGTGTAATAGTTGTTCGTAATCTTTTAATAACAAAGACACATATTATTTTGAGGTTTAATATCTTTACCTTAAATTGCTCTTAGCATGATACAAATGTACTTCTTCCCATCACTCATCCCCCGTGGGAGAGAAAGACAGACAGACAGACAGACAGACAGACAGATCTAAAAATTTCGTCTGCTCAGTTCTGCGGTCAAAATCCAAGAGACCCGACTACTCTCCTTTTTTGCCACGTACTTTCTTTCTTACGTCATTTCCTTTGACACGTTAACTGCCTCTAACTCACGTTTGTCGGCGTGGAAATTATGGTTTTACATAATCTAGTTAACTCACTCGCAATGTTGCTACAAGATAATTCGGATAAAGATACTTAAAGGGATAAAAATTAGATGCTTTTATTCAATTTGAGATATCAGCAATGAAAATGTTTTTCAAACTTAAGTGACAGACGAACGAACGAACGGACGGACGGACGGACTAATCGATAGATAAATCCTTTTTCATAAATATGTATGGGCGCATCTAACACTAACAACGAATTGAATCTGAACAATGGGTGCTACCAGATCAGGCTGTCTGAAAATACTGGCTTCCTGACTTAAAATGCACCAAACATTGATGTTATTGTTTTTTTTCCTTTCCCTTTGCTAAACTCAATCATGTTCTGCAAAGCCAAAAACAAAAACAACAATTTTCCTCTACAAAACAACCAAGCCAAACACGATGAATGAATATTTGAATATATATAGAACTTGAAGCATAAAAACTTACAGGATTTGGCAGTAAACCACCCGAAAAGGGTTGATATGCCGTAAAACAAAACAACCAAACGAATCTGAACAGTTTTAGACGTAGAGAAAATTGGCTTTTCTACTGCAATATGACGTCATTAAACATTAAGCAAATTTTCGCTAATTTTAATTGGACAACGATTTCTGAAAGGATAATTTGTGAATTCTAATCTTTTAATGAACTTAATTATTACGCTACAACTAAAAGATGGAAACGTATAAGAACTGCTAGAGTCGTGTTTTTTGTTAATACCTTTACCTAATCTCATAATATTAACGTGATTTTATTCAAATAATCTAAAAAAAATGTTCAGTCTTGTTTTTTTCTTTTTAACCACAGAAATAAAAGCTTAGAATTGAAATTAAAAAAAAAAAACGCAAACACATGGTATAAAATATCCATCGAGAGATAATGCTTAATGAAATTAGTCAAAACATGTAAAAGTCAATCAAAACACACCGTATTCAGTCATGCCTTTATGCTAAGATACGAAGCTCCGATTTTATTTTATTTTGTTTAAGCATTCTGATTCATGTCGGTGAAATTAATTGATAAAGTTTCAATTTCTATGCCTTTTTATTTGAATAGCTTCTTAAGATAATCTTTTATTCCCAAACCGAATTTTACCCTGAAACTTAAATCGTTTTCGTCCAGATTTATCTTTTAATACAGTAACACTCCTCATATCCGGCGTATCGTTCATTCTTTGATGAATATTGTTCTGATATTAAGACGTTCACTTTTGTTAATTTCAAATTCAGTGACATCGAAGAAATAGAAGGTAGCGAGGAAACCTTGACTGACATACAATCTATTAAAAGTCATGAGCTTTATAGAGAGAAATATCAACAAGAAATGATTTTCTTGTTATTTGCAAAACGTTTGAAATATGAGCTGAAATAAAACGCGCTGGACACAAGACAGATACATGATAATATATGTATTGAAATTTATAGTAGGAAATATGTATTTACAAAAATATGTGTTTTTGTGGATTAATTACTTATCTTAGTTTTTCAGAATGTCTGAATGTCTGAACTGGACGGTTTGCCGAATGTATACAATATGGACGACGTCTAATTCAAAAAAAGGGGAGGCTCCTTCATCACTTGGTTGTGCGGAGACAACATTTAAAAGAAGACGAAAGAAGGCTTTCGCCATCATTCCGTAAAAAATTAAGTGGCTGACGATTGGTCAACTGGCCATCACCCCATCTCATGCCCGGGACATCATAAAAAACATTGAGACCTCCAAAGCATGTGGGTCTGATCTTATACCAGTAAGAGTAATACAGAAATGTTCTGCTGAACTGACCCTTGTCCTCCATAAACTCTACAACAAATGCCTTGCCGAATCTTGCTTCCTTGATAGCTGGAAAATTGCCTCAGTGGTACCAGTCTTCAAACATTTTGGAGACAGAACTGACTCTCGGAATTATCGCCCCATCAGTCTACTCCCGCTCTTCACTAAAATCTATGAATCCTCAATCAATCTAGAGATAGTCCGTCACCTCGTTAATGCCAAATTTCTTTCTGACCATCAGTAAAGATTTAGGCAAGCACGGTCTACTGCGGATATTCTAACGGCCATCTCTGACCGCAAATATCATACACTGGACAAGGCAGGTGAAGCTAGGGTGATATGCTTGGTATATCCTAAGCCTTTGACAAGCTCTGGCACAAAGATCTTCTCATAAAAATTAATTTATATTGGATTATTGAACGAATATTTAATATAATTAGATCCTTCCTAACCAACAGAACGATCCAGGTTGTCCTCGATGGCCAAACAGCATGACATACATGCAGGTTTACGCCAGGAATTAATCCTTGGACCTTTATTGTTCCTGATTTTCATAAACGACCTCCTTGATGACACTGTGTCTGAGATGGGTATGTTTGCTGAGGACACCACGCTCTACTCTCGTCATGTGGGTAAATCGGATGCGAACATATCTGAGGCAATGGCTGAATACTTAGAAAGTCTGCAGTGGAATGGGATCATAAATAGATGGTAACATTTAATTCTGCTTAGACAAAGCCTCTTTCCTTCAACAACTACGTGAAATCTGTTCAACCACAGATTGTCATGGCAACTACCACCATACCTGTGAGTCAAACGTTCAAACTCCTCGGCCTAACATTCACAGGTAACAGAAATTGGAACAAATATATAGAAGGTATTGCTAAGAATGTGGGCCCCCTCTACCGTGCTTGAAAACTTCTCACACCTGCCAGTATCCTATATCTCTACAAAGCCACCATACGTCCATGGATGGAGTATTGTTTTCACATCTGAGCTGGTGCACCATCCACTAGCCTCTCCCTCTTAGACAAGGTCCAAATAAGAGTATCTAATCTAATAGCTCCCTTACTATCCACCAAGCTCCAGCCCCTGTCCTATCGCAGCAATGTTATATCTTGTGCTTGATTTACAAGTACTTCAATTGAATGTGCTCCGATAAACTTGCTGCTCTGGTGCCCCCTGGACGTAAATACACTCACCAACCCGACAATTAGCTAAATCCGATCCATTCACTGTTGAGGTCCCCAGATGCCGGATAGCCTTCTACTCAAATAGCTTCTTTTCCCGAGCTGCCTGCCTTTGGAACTCCGTCCCTGCTCCTTGTTTCCCCGACTGTACTGACATGCAGAAATTAAAAACTAATGTTAACAAGCATCTCGCTGCAAAACTCTCAATTTATGATGACCCTCTAAACTTTCATCCTAATTTTCAGTAGCCCCTTACGTCTACAGTGGCAACTGGCCTTATTTGGGGTAAACTAAGTTAAACGAAAAATTGTTTTACACAAACAGATAAGACTACTTTGGTATACAATCGTGGTAATTAATTGACACTGTAGAAATATGACATTTGGTCAAAAGTTTATTCTAACAGAATTTATCAACTTTAGTTCACGTATTATTCAAACAACAAAAAAGGGTTTTAAGATAAAAGTTATTAAATGTGCAAGTGTCTTTACGAAGAAATTGTTATGTTAAAAGT
Source organism: Sepiola atlantica (assembly GCA_963556195.1). Taxonomy (NCBI): domain Eukaryota; kingdom Metazoa; phylum Mollusca; class Cephalopoda; order Sepiida; family Sepiolidae; genus Sepiola; species Sepiola atlantica. The sequence continues at coordinate 30,435,290 of OY744537.1, forward strand.
CCAAAAGTCAAAACAAGAAAAATGCTATTATGAGTAACAAATTCACATTGTACCTTGAATAGTAATGGAGGACGACCTCGTTTCTTTCTTACAGCCTCTTTTTCACAGAATTGACGTAGCTAGTCTTTCTTTATTTTATCGTTATTTTTATGGTAGGTGCTCGACTGAGCTCTTATCTCTGGTTCAACCCTTTAAGATATTCACAGCAAAAACCAGTCTAGCTACAACTACTGTAAACAATATCCCTTCCTCTGTCTGTGTATTTAAAACTAAACAGAACTTCCATGAACAAAGTTTCTGTCTATGATCTTCCCGTCTGTAGGAGATAATACCACGGGGCTGCTTCCGGACCGACTACAACATCTTCGTGTTCAATGTAATGTGAACAAATTCCCGTCAAACCATCATCTTAAATAATTACATCCTACCCATTTCTCCTTTCCAGTTCTCATGGTGTTGTTCATTGCCTGACAAATTCATTATACATTATCCTCTAGTGGCCTTTTAGCCTTGATAAGAGGTCATTCCGTAGTATAAAAGAAACTCCATTATATCAGCAAAATATTTTATTTGCCTCTTATCTAGGAATATAGACACAAGGTTAGGTGTGGGTTTTGATGAAAGTGTTTCTGTGGAACGAACTGGATTCGAACACGGCACAACCAGGTCGTCAGTCCGCGTCGTAAACCACTTAGTCACCGTCCACAAAAAGGCGCACGTTTCAACAATCACGTGCTTGGACAAAAGTGACGGCGCCACCACATGGTTCGCTGTAAATGGTGGCATGTGGCCAGTCGTAAAGATAGCAAAAGTTTGGAAAACCAAACCAAAACAAATTTAAAATGTTAAGCACAGAAAGTGAGACAGTGCAAGGTTATTCGGCTCCCTAGGCGAACCCGTAAATGTGTTTTGATAAACTAATATAGGAAAGCCAGAGACTTCCGTATTCATTTAAAGCATCTATTATACACTTGTTTTAACTTGATCGGAAACAGAGAATTAAAAGATAGCATTTTTGAGAAACATTGAAAATGATATCTATTTTTTAATCACTTTGTGTATCTGACTGTAAACGAGCTATCTAGGAAACGGGATGACGTTTTTCTATGATTAATTACACTTACATGTATTTGTTGATTACAGGGAAATTGGTTTCGAATTAATTCGGCCTTATGGAGCCGAGTTATGGATACTTGTTGGGCTTCTGTTGTGAATTAAGCATTTATTGATACGGAAATGTTATTAACAGGTCGAGCCAGTACCAGGTTACTTGGTACCATGGAAGAACACTTGGTACCTTAGGCGGCCCCACAATCGCAGTCGCTTTTGATAAGTTAGTATAAGCTAAAGACTGAAGTGTTCATTCCAAGTCTCCCTCTCTTCCTTTCCCTCTGCCTCTCCTTTCTCCCTCTCTCTCTCTCTCTCTCTAAAAAATAAGAAATAAAAACCCTTTTTTGAGAAAACAAAACAAAGGAAACTGATAACATTTGACTCGAATCATTAAGGACTATATCTATTTTAATATTCACTTCCTGAGAAAGTAATCGAAGTATCACCGTGCGTTATTTTACATCACTGAATTATGGTGACACCGTTTGTAAACAAATACACAAAAATATTTTTCCGTCTTGGTATGATCCTGTAAAAATACATAAAAAACTCCTGAAGAAGGCTGGAGAGTACTCAACCGAAATGCTTTTATAAAGAAAATAATATTAAGTTGTTTTATTAAAATTATTTTGAATGTAAATAAAATATTTATATCTTCTCCAGTAATCTTTGGTGTCCTGTATTTGTACATTCACTTTGTTATTTGTACATTCACTTTGTTATTTGTACATTCACTTTGTTATTTGTACATTCACTTTGTTATTTGTACATTTGCTTTGTTATTTGTAAATTCACTTTGTTATTTGTACATTCACTTTGTTATTTGTACATTTGCTTTGTTATTTGTACATTCACTTTGTTATTTGTAAATTCACTTTGTTATTTGTACATTCACTTTGTTATTTGTACATTCACTTTGTTATTTGTACATTTGCTTTGTTATTTGTATATTCACTTTGTTATTTGTAAATTCACTTTGTTATTTGTACATTCACTTTGTTATTTGTACATTTGCTGCTATCTATACATTTACTTTATGTTTAGAAATAACTATCACTTTGTCAATGTATTTATATTTAAATAAATAAAACTTTAAAAAAACACACAAAAATAAGTAAAATTAATAAAGCTACAACCTATTTTCTTAATTGAGTGTGACATTTCTACGAGTCATACTATTTTACAATGGCTATTCTGTATATTAATAAACTTATGCGACAACTTCACGTGTGTTTGTGTGTTTTCTCGCGACTACGTGAATTGAGTTCATTTTTTTTACTATTTATAGATTATTGATTGACATCAAAAATGCTATAGCGTAAAATAAAACGAACTTTCTAAAAATCCGATTTAAAAGAATAAGTTAATTAAGAAATCAAACCCAACACTATGGATATTGGTTGATTCGTAAACAAGTCAGCAATTCTTATTGGTAAACAAGTCAGCAATTCTTATTTGTGAACAAGTCAGCAATTATTATTTTAAACAAGTCAGCAATTCTTATTTGTGAACAAGTCAGCAATTCTTATTTGTAAACAAGTCAGCAATTCTTATTTGTAAACAAGTCAGCAATTCTTATTTGTGAACAAGTCAGCAATTCTTATTTGTGAACAAGTCAGCAATTCTTATTTTTAAACAAGTCAGCAATTCATATTTGTAAACAAGCTAGCAATTCTTATTTGTGAACAAGTCAGCAATTCTTATTTTTAAACAAGTCAGCAATTATTATTTGTAAACAAGTCAGCAATTCTTATTTGTGAACAAGTCAGCAATTCTTATTTGTAAACAAGTCAGCAATTCTTATTTGTAAACAAGTCAGCAATTCTTATTTGTAAACAAGTCAGCAATTCTTATTTGTGAACAAGTCAGCAATTCTTATTTGTGAACAAGTCAGCAATTCTTATTTTTAAACAAGTCAGCAATTCATATTTGTAAACAAGTCAGCAATTCTTATTTGTGAACATTTACACTGTCGAATAGAAAGTAATTTCTGGCTTTCAAATTCTTAGCACGTCTTCATGTATTAAAAGATTGAAAGTTTTGGAAGCTATTTATATCCAATCATTTTATAAATAGATTTAAACAACATTACCATAACAAAGTTTGCTATAGTTTTATAAAAATGTAGATCAATTAATAATTTAATGGCCAAACTATACAGTTATAATTAAATTTAACTTTCAAAATCTTATTATTTTATTTAAATAAATTATTAAACAACGGCATAGTTTAAAAAAACGTAAAGCGGAGCATAAATGAAAGCAAAAAGATTCCCGCGTCACGCCGTGTAGATACAACTAGAAATATACAATTAACTTAGTTGGTTGTTTTGTTTTACGGCATATCTACCTGTTTTGAGGTTATATTCATTTTGTTAAACTTTTATATGCTTCAAGTACGAGAGAGAATCGCTAGTAAGAAAAATAGACGCAGGCAACGACGACAAGAGGATCGCCAGAAACACGAGGTAACGAGAGAGAATCGCCAGTAGAAAAATAGAGACACGAAGAACAAGAACAACATGATCGTCAGCCGCAGGAACAAGAATGCATGAGAGAGAGAATCGCCAGTAGAAAAATAGAGACACGAAGAACAAGAACAACATGATCGTCAGCCGCAGGAACAAGAATGCATGAGAGAGAGAATCGCCAACATGTCAACGCTACATGCACAGAAGCGAAAAACTGGTAGAACAAGCAAATGTTGCCTGCGTATATAATGGTTACGTACCAATGCCATTAGTGATTGGCTGGTGATGTCATTCTTCTGCATAGCCAGCAACATAGATTAGTTGACTGTCACAACTATTTTTTTATAACCAAGCATTCCCAGGTTTGTGTCGGCTTGTCGTGTTTTGGGAAAGCCACTGTTCAACTTCCACCGCATACGCAGCACATAAAGCGGCAGCAGATGGCAATCCATTTTTGTGTATCAGTTGCACTACACAATTACAAAGTTACGGTTATTTGTTATTTCGTTTTACAGCATATCTGCTTATTTAATGCTGAATTCATTTGTTTATGCTTCCATTTTCTCATGAATTTAAATATGTATTCATGATGTTAAATATGAATTCATGGTGTTAAATATGTATTCATTGTGTTAAATATGAATTCATGGTGTTAAATATGTATTCATATTGTTAAATATGAATTCATGGTGTTAAATATGTATTCATTGTGTTTAATATGTATTCACTGTGTTTAATATGTGTTCATGGTGTTAAAAATGTATTCATGCTGTTTAATATGTATACATGGTATTAAATATGTATTCATGGTGTTTAATATGTATTCATGGTGTTAAAAATGTATTCATGGTGTTTAATATGTATTCATGGTGTTAAAAATGTATTCATGGTGTTTAATATGTATTCATGGTGTTAAAAATGTATTTATGGTGTTTAATACGTATTTATGGTGTTAAATATGTATTCATGGTGTTTAATGTGTATTCATGGTGTTAAAAATGTATTCGTGGTCTTTAATATGTATTCATGGTGTTAAAAATGTATTTATGGTGTTTAATACGTATTTATGGTGTTAAATACGTATTTATGGTGTTAAATCTGTATTCATGGTGTTTAATATGTATTCATAGTGTTTAATATGTATTCATGGTGTAAATATCCGTGTAATTCGTATCATGCAGTCACTTGTAAATATTAAGTAATTATTACTTTGAATAAACCTTGTATTTTTAAATATCGCAAATGTTTACATTTCTACATATATACGCACTGCTATTTAGTTTTTTAAAGCAATTTTCTCATCTTACTTATGCTGTAAGTTGGTTGATTTACGTCATATCAACCCTTTGCCGAATTCGGCCATTTTGGTAGAAAGACCACAAGTCATCAATTCATTTATATCTTTAAAACGTTATCCACATTGTTTGCTGAATTCGGTCATAAGTGGTTATCACTGGATGCTGATCCATAGCATACCGATTAGCCATTCTATTTAGTACATAGATGGGCAATATTCACGTTGACAAAATGGTTCTCGTTTGATCATTGAAGTTAAGCAAAGGTGAGCCTGGTCAGTACCAGATGGGTGACCATTTGGGAAAAACACGCGCTGTATATAGGAGGACGTCGACACCTCCCTGCAAGAATTGTAAAAACCTTCACTGGCAATTTACAAAAATCGAGTCGGTCGCTTTTTCTTGAGAGCGACCGATGTTTGAAACATTTGAAAGGCGTTAGAAAACATTTAAACACAAATGCCAAATATTTATCCAGAAAATAAAACAATATTGCGAAACAAAACATTTGTTATGTTAAAATTTAAAAAATCATTCACTTAAAAAAGAGTACTCAAATAATTAACTTTTACAAAACCAATATGCAAATTAGTTAATCCTACAAATCTAATATCACATCTATATAAACGGTATATAAAAAAGATGGTGCGTTTAATAAATAAGTTGAATTAATTGGAAATAGGTCGTTTTGACTTAACCGTTCGTGCGAGAAATGAGCCCAACTTTTTCATTTATTCATTTAAATAATTAAATATAATTTATATTATATGTAGAAACGCTTCTTTCGTCTTTTGAAATGAGTATAGATCAAAACAACTGGCCTACCTGCTAACGTGTTCGAACTAATAACCTTGAATATTATAATATAATGTCGTATCCCCCTTGCCTAGGAGATCAGCAGCGTAACTGAGACGTGTAAATACGGTTTTAATACAAACCCGTACCGGTGATTACATCTAAAGTGTTAAACCAAAGGGAGGGAACTATAGATGACTGCCAATGCGATGTAATCATATCATTCCAATAAAAGTGTCCTCCCTTTATTAATTGGACTTACAATAATAATGAAATGATTAAATATTATTATTTATCTATAGACATATATGTTTCGTCTTTTGAAGACTCATCAGTATAGATATGTGTATATATTTGTATGTACAGGATACACCCTTAAAGTGACCGATAATTATGAATTTTGAAACATAGCTGCCAGGCTTGAGAGTTCAAAGGTAGGCTATATTACGTTTAATATAGTTTCATGCAATTGGGGTGAAAGAGGATGGAAGCCCTTCATGAAATTTCAGATACTTCCAATTCGGGGAAAATTTTAACAATAGCAATTATACATCAAATATTAAATGATCTCAAAATCTCAGTTTCTTTAGGGTATTACAAAATGTTTTAGCTGGTATACTATGGGAACAAGCTCCCATTTTAAAATTGAAATACATCAGATGTGCGTTTAATTTTATCTATGATCATTATATACAAATTAAGCAAGATTCCCTGAATTTAAATTTCTTCTTAACACCTCTTAAGCTTAGGGTTTAATATTTTAGACATTTTGTCGAATCAAAATCATGTAATGGATTTCAATAAAAATTAGAATAAAGAATCTAGACATAATTTACTATCATTATGTCATATCTGGATTTTAATTTTGTAAGAGGACATAAAAGTGGTGCCAAACTGTTCTGTTCGTGGAATTCATTTGAACCGTCCCTGGACGGGTATTGTTCTAGTACATATATATATATATATATATATATATATATATATATATATATATATATATATATGTGTGTGTGTGTGTGTGTGTGTGATTTTATGAAGGCTTACCAAAGCATTCCTTTCAGGACACCAATGATCACCATTAAAGATATTTTTTGCTTGGCAGATCATCAGGGAAATTAAATGTCTGGAATACGGGTTTCAACTGCCGACAATACACAATGTGGCTGTGCAATAGTTGAGGTCACTTAAGAAGAGAAGAGGAAAAAAAAAAAAAAAAAAGTTAAAATTAAAAAACAAGGAAGAACAACGATAGATAAAAGAAAGTCCTAGAAAAAGTCTTAGAAAAGTAGCAAGTACTTGCTTGGTAGTGAAACACGTGTAGGAAAAACATTTAATTTGAATAAATAATATTTGTAAGAAAAAATATCTTTAATGGTGATCATTGGTGTCCTGAAAGTAATGCTTTGGTAAGCCTTCATAAAATCACATATAAATGCTCTGTACTTTGTAATCGAGTATCATCGAGCTTGTTTTTTATTGGAACAACCCCGGTCTTCACTGAATGATCTATTTTATAAGTGAAAAATCTAAATATATATATATATATATATATATATATATATATATATATATATATATATATATATATATATAAAGTAAGTGGAGATAAACTAAATAAGAGCACTATTTATATAAGTTCCAAGAAGTCAAAAAAAATAATTATTTGGAGTACGATCGTTTCCAAGACAATTTGGAAAATTTATTTTGTGTTATACTTTTGCTGACTCAAAATAGTATCTTCATCGGCGCTGTTTCTGGCATCATATACAGAAATCATTTAGGAAAATGTTTCAGAAATCGGTATTATTTCAAAACTAGACACATCCAGTCAATAACGGAGACAAACCTGTTCTATTAAGCCTCCAGCTCATCAAGTAAAACCAATTCGAGCTTCCGGCACTTGCAATGTTTACATTGAGATATTTCAGTCAGTGTCGTATGATAGCGCAGGGGTTAGCAGCGCCGATGTCAGCTCGCCAGTTGAGTTTCAATCCCGGCTAATGAGCTGTGAAACAGCGAAACAGTCTGTATGTGGATGACTATATAAGCTTATTTGTAAGAATATCGCCAACTGCCATTAGGTTTAAAGCATAGCAAGGTAAAACTAATTCGGCACTTGCAATGTTTACATTGAGATATTTCTTACATTCAGTCAGGGGTTAGCAGCGCCGACTGTCAGCTCGACAGTTGAGTTTCACTCCCGGCTTGAGGCACTGATGAGCTGTGAAACAGCGAAATAGTCTGTATGTGGATATATATATATACATTATAATGATGAAAATAATCATCCAACGTAATGCAAAATTTAAAAATTAAAAACCAAAAACTGTTTATGTATTCATCAACGTTTTCTATTTATTTCCAGACGTTTCACAACAAAACTTAAATTAGCATAATGATTTCATTTCATAAACGCACCACATATTTAGAATTCTAACCCCTATATTTCATTCGGAACACAAACATAGACATAAAACCTATTTATTTGACTTCTATGTTTTTCTTAAAGTCAGTAATATTGAACAATTCTTGAAATAAAGACGAAACGTTTATGAATATATATATATATATATATATATATATATATATATATATAGTCTCGGAAGTTTCTCAACCATTAAAACTATATATATAAAAAAAACTTTTAGTCCCAAGTCGTTCAGTGGAAAATCATTCATGTAAGTCAATTTATTTTCTACAGTTATTATATTAGTTTGCTTCTAACATTATTTAAGGGATCATCAGTTTTTTACCATGAAAAACTGTTTCGGGAATTTAAAAACAAGACAGTATTTAATTTCATGGCTTCTCAGCAGAGTTGATCAGACCCCACTTCCCTAAAAAGACAAAAACATAAACGTTCCGTATACTAAATCTAAGTTTTGCTCCACATAAATGTTTTGCTAACTTATATTAGTTATTACCAAAAAAAAAAATTAAAAAAGTCTTTCTTACCTGTGTTGTTATATATATATATATATATATATATATATATATATATATATATATATATATATATATATATATATATATATATATATATATATACGGAGATATGCTATTTTGTGTATCGATGTTAAGCATTTACTTCAACAGTATTCAATAAGTGAGTAGAGCCATGTAGTTAGTTATGAAAATATATTCATGGCACTTAAGCTACACAGATGCGTCCACCTTTCATCCCCATATAGAATTATCATGCTGACGATTCCCTACGGAGATGAAATGGGAACAATTCTGTCTAACTTAATTACCATAAATATATATAAATATATTTTCACGACTTTTTTTTTTAACATAGTTCACACCAAAAAAGAATAGCCGCCACTGTAGACCTAACCGGCTACTGAGAAAAAGGGTGAAAGTAGGAACTGCGCAGCGAGATGTCTGTTTACATTAGTTTTAGATTTCTGCATGTCAGTACCGTGAGGAAAACAGGGAGCAGGGAGGGAGCTCCAGAGTCCAGCAGCACGAGGAAAGAAGCTTTTGGAGTAGAAAGCTCTTCAGCATCTGGGGATCTCCACGCTGAATGGATGGGATTTGGCAGATTGTCAGGTCGATCTAGTGAATTTGCGTCGTGGGGGGCACCAGAACACAAGTTCATCAGAGCACAATCCATTGAAGTACTTGTAAAACAGGCACAAGGAAGCAACATTGCGGCGATCGGATAGGGGCTGGAGCTAGGTGGATAGTGAGGGATGTATAAAGTTGGCGACTGTTTTTTGGACCTTGTCTAAGAGGGAGAGACTATTGGATGATGCCCCAGCCCAGATGTGGCAACAATACTCCATGCATGGGCAGATTGTGGCTTTGTAGATATATAGGATAATGTCAGGTGTGAGGAGTTTACTAGCACGGTAGAGGGAGCCCATTTTCTTTGAAGCAGCCCTAGCAATGTATTCAATGTATTTATTCCAATTCATATTATCTGTGAAAGTTAGGCTGAGGAGTTTGAATGATGAACTCTCAGGTAGGGTGTTATTTGCCATGACAATCGGTGGTTGAAGAGGTTTCTTGTAGTTATTGAAGGAAAGGAGCTTTGTCTTTGTGGCATTAAAAGTTACTATCCATTTTTTACCCCAATCCACTACAGACTGGTAGTCATTTTCTAAGGATTCAGGCATTGCCTAAGATATGTGCGCGTCGGGTTTGCCCACATGACGAGAGTAGAGCGTGGTTTCGTCAGCAAATATTTCTGTCTCAATGACATCATGGAGGTTATTTATGAAAATCAGGAACAGTAGAGGTCCAAGGATGGATCCCTGGGGTACACCAGCATCTATGTCATGTTGCCTAGATGAACGGCCATCGAGGACAACCTGGATCTTTCTTTTAGTTACGAAGGATTTAATTATATTAAATATTTGTCCAGTAATACCATATGAGTTTTAGAATCCCTTTATGCCAGTCTTTGTCAAAGGCCTTGGATATATCAAGCGCTACCGCACTAGCTTCACCTGCCTTGTCCAGTGTATGATATATGCGTTTAGAGATGACCGTTAGGATATCTGCGGTAGATCATGCTTGTCTAAATCCGTATTGATTATCAGATAGAAGTTTAGCATAAACTAGGTGCTGGACTATCGCTAGATTGATTAATGATTCAAAGATTTTAGCAAAGATCGGGAGTAGACTGATCGGGCGGTAGTTTAGAGGATCAGTTTTATCTCCAGAATTCTTGAAGACTGGTACCACAGAGGCAATTTCCCAACTATCAGGGAAACAAGTCAGCAAGGCATTTGTTGTATAGTTTGGAGAGGACAGGGGTCAGCTCAGCAGAGCATTTCTTTATTACTATTACTGGTATAAGATCAGTCCCACAGGCTTTGGAGGTGTCAAGGGTTTTTTTGATGCCTCTTACCTTAGACGGGGTGATGCCCAGGTTCTCAAGTGTGGCTTCAATCTGCATTTTGAATTTAGGAAGGGGATGGTTTGCTGAGTCAAAAGTGGAGTATAAGGCGAAACGCTGAGCAAGTAGTTGAGCCTTATCAGCTGCCGTGCAAACAACATCGTTGTGAATTAATAGCGGAGTAATTGTCCATTGTCCATTGTTCATCACACTATTGTAGATTTTCCAGAAATCACGAGTGACCTAGTTTCTGTGACTGAATGCGTTTTTTGGTTATCTCTATATACCTTCTTTTTGCTCTATCTATCTCTACTTTGCAATCATTTCTTGCCTCTATAAATGCCTGAATTTTTGGAATGCCTTTTGTCTTTCAGCAATAGCAGCTGCACATTCTGAGGTGAACCATTGAGGAGAGTCGGGTTTGATGAATAATTTTCGCGTGGGGACATAAGCCTCAATACCTGCTTTGACCCATTCGGTTAGCTCATTTCCACACTGATCATCAGGGAGTGAGAAGGTTTCACTCCATGTGATCCCTGAGGGATTCAAAATCAGCCCGCTCATAGTTTCTCGTTGTTTTGAGCAACGACCCTTCAGCTTTTTTTTTTGGGGGGGGGGGTTAAGGTGATACGTATCATTAGCACAACCTGATCAGAGTTTCCAAGCGAGCTATGGACATTCGCTACACAAGCCTCAGGTAGTGGGGTCAAGAACAGGTCGAGAAGTGAGGCGCGCTGGTCCACACGATCAGGAAAGCGGGTCGGAAAAGTGACAGTCTGCGAGAGGTCTTTAGCTGAGGAGAAATTATACGTAAGGTTCCCAGCTGCATCAGTAACGCTTGAGAGTCACAACAAGTCACGGTGGTGTGCATTAAAATCCCCAAATACATGTTTTGGGTCATTCGAGTAGAGTGAAACTACTCTATCTAAGATAGATTTCAGAGACAGAGTCAAACAGGGTACAGTTCTGGGTTGACGGAAATATAAGTTACTAACTCTGTTATGTAAGGTCAATCTAAAGCACATGTTGACTTGGTCATCTGATTCTAACCTATGTTCTCTAGTCAAGGGAAGGGTGTTCCGAACATTAACTCCTAGCCTGTGTATATGTTTGTCAAAGTCCTTACGGTAGAGTGGAAGGTAATCAGTTAGGTCAAAGTGGTGAGGGGAGATTGAGGATTGAAGGTTTGTTTCACTTAGTGCTAGGATATCCGGGGAGTTTGTCAGAAGAAAAGTTTCTACGTCGTGAATGTTTGTTCTAAGTCCCCGGATATTTGTGAATGTGAGCCGCAAGGGAGTACTGCAATTCGGGTGTTGGAATACAATGGTCCCTGACTGAATGGTCGAGAATGAGGTCGGGAAAGTAGATATCGATCCTGGGGTTCGACACAGATTCTTCTGTAAAAATTCGACTCAGAAAAGCCAATCTCTCGACGTACCAATCACAAGTCAAGTTGGGTATCTCAAAGCCTCCCTCACACGGACGTTGAATACAGACCTGTCTGCGAACAAAATGTCTTTCCTCGTTCTAGGGAAGCGGGAACAGAAGGCACAGGAGGACCGTTAGGCGGTTCGCAGGTAAGGGAAGTATGGCCAATCTGTAAAAGATTAGAGGAAAGACGTTAATGGCGCATGCCTTAGCTCTATTCTTTAAAGAGAGTTAACTTCGAAGACAAGTGTAAACCGACGCTTTGACCTGTGACTGAACCTCCGACTAATTTCTCTCAAGCTGGATGCCGGGTCTGCATCACACGCTAAGTATTCGTATAGGGCTATCTGTCCAGCAGATAGGAACTGGAAGGATTGGATCATTGTACTAGACACACAGCCGTAGGCCTATTGACTTTCTGCGGTTGATTTCGGCCCCTGTGGTCGTTTCGTAACGTGTGAGCGCCTCTTTCACCCTCTCGATGTCTTTAAATCACAACACAAAAAACGGTGATGTCATCGGCGAACGCGTAAACTCCGACTCGTGCCCCGCATAAAATCGAACTTGCCTCCCAGTTCCTTAGTTTGCGAAGGAGCGGCTCCAACGCAAATCTATAGAACAGGGCGAAAGCGGACAGCCTTGACCTACCGACATGGAGATAGCAAATGATTGCAAACGCTTTTGGTTGACCTACACCATGCCGTCGTAAAGCAATACAGAACGGAGATCCATTTGCAGAAGCCCGGTTTAAAACCGGCGATCTCTAAAACAGATGCCAAGAAGCGATGGTTGACCCCGTCGAAAACTTTGCACTGACTCGAGTTCATCAGCGCGGCCTCTGCGTCGTTTTCTACCCCTCTAGGATTGTATGACTCAGATGCAAGTTGTCCTGAATCGATTTCTCTTTCACAGCATAGTTCTGCTCGAGTTCGATCAATTCTCAGTTAAGACCCTACAACCGGTTCGATAATATCTTGGCCAAAATCTTCAACTTTGTGTTTAGCAGAGTCATGGGCCTCTAATCGTCTAGTTCCTCTCCGCCATGCCTGTCACGCTTCTTCAGCAATGTTATCAATCCATTGATAACTTGACCCGGGATAGAACCCTTGTCAAACTAATGATTGAACATATCCGTCAGAATAGGTACAAACATGTACAACGGCCTCAAATACAATTCGTAGGGCAAACCATTAAGTCCCGGACATTTATTGCAATTGACCTGCTTCAACGCAGCCAAAACCTCGCGCTCTGTAACCCTGCATTCGCAGGAAGTTCCTTTAGCAGCATCGAAACGGGGGAGTCAGCCAAATAGTTGCCAAACTCATTGGCTGGGAGATTGGACAGTTCTTAGAATGTCCCTGAAAGGAGAGTAGAAAGTGAACTTTCGGTTTACTTTTGGCAGCCTCGTAACTCTCGCTTCCCTTATTTTGTCCTTTACTCCTCACATTCCATGTTTCTAACAAAGGGGGAAGAATTGCTGTTTTCTAGGTCAAAATATATCAATGTGACACTTATTGTTGGCTAGTTTTTGACCTTGAAGTAGTATTTTTAGCTCCTTACATTAAGTGGCTTCATGCCTTGTTTGGAGCGATTTCCATTAATAAAAGAATATATTTCAGCCCTCCCGAGTCGATCCTCAGATATGTCCATCAGGGTGCTTGACTTTTCCAATGTACCTATCCGCGCCATTATCTTCTTTTAATGGTGTGATCCTCCCAGGTATTACTTCCTTTTTAAGTAAGGGGTAGTGTGCGATCTTTTCCGTTATCATGATATCATTCTCTCAGTCATTACCTCCTCTTCCTCCCACTCCTTTGATGGGTCGTTGTAGTATATGTTCGTTTACCATGATATTATCCTCCCAGGCTAGCAAAAATATCTGACCGGTTGAAGCATATATTTGCTAGTATATATATATATATATATATATATATATATATATATATATATATATATATATATATATATATATATATATATATTGAAAAGTCACACATTGGAAACGTTAGTGACATGGCAATAATAAGGAGAATATATTTTAATAAAATATTTAGGAAACCTTCACAACGCAAATTATTTGTTTTTAAAAATAAATTATTTATTTACTTTAAAAACTTTTTTTTTAAACTTGAGTACCTTCGGTAATATATACCATCGTCAGAAGTATAAGTATATTTCTTCTTTTTTTTTTGTTTTTAAAAATTTATTTTTAAAAACAAATAATTTGCGTTGTGCAGGTTTTCTAAATATTTTATAAAAAAATATTCTCTTTATTATTGCCATTTCACCAACGTTTCGAATGTGTGACTTTTCAAAATACCTTTCCCACGTAACCACGTGATACACACAGCCATATCAACATTGTCGTCCTAACATCAAGATGAATTTCAACTTGACTGCGATAAGTATGCCTCGGCCAGGAAGAAAAAAGAAAAAAAGAAGAAATATGCTGATACTTCTGACGATGGTATATATTACCGAAAGTACTTAAGTTTAAAAAAAATGTTTTTAAAGTAAATAAATAATTTATTTTTAAAAACAAATAATTTGCGTTGTGCAGGTTTTCTAAATATTTTATGAAAAAATATTCTCTTTATTATATATATATATATATATATATATATATATATATATATATATATATATATATATATATATATATATATATTTATATATATATATATATATATGATTATTTTTATTTATACATAAATGTAAATAATTTGCGACACTGGCATGTCGATGTTATCGGTCAATAGCTGTTAAAAGCTAAGATCTCATCAGGCAGAATAATTATCTGATCCGTCTCTCAGGTCATATTTTGAAAGAACCAAATATGACCTAAGGGAAGGATCAAATTATAATTTTTTCCCTGATGAGATCTCAGCTTTCAACGGTTGTTGATCGATAGCATCGACATGCTAGTGTCGCAGATTATGTACATGTATGTATAAATAAAAAAAATCATATATAAAAAAGCTTTATTTAGTATTGACCACTCTTAATAAGCCCGGTTGAAATTCTTTTGATTTTTATCCTGTGATTGTTAACTTTTCCTGGACTACTATATATATATATATATATATATATATATATATATATATATATATATATATAGATAGATAGATAGATAGATAGATAGATAGATAGATAGATAGATAGATAGATAATGGAGTGTTTTAAGAGTAAGCAAAAAGGTAGGGCGTATTAGGCTGGAGCCAAAATGAGCAAATGGCTGGAAAAACAAAAAGATGTTATTAGGAACAATATAACAGCGAAAAATGTTTATAGGCGAACAGTTCAATTTCATGGTTATGTGTTTCATTTTAAGCTTTACTTTGAAGCGATCAGTGACTCATGTAGCATAGGGGATGAGGGGGTAAAGAGGAAAGGTGGGGTTCGGGATTATTCTAAACGAAACCTGAATTTCCTGGGGGTGCCTTAAGCACAACGGATAGGTTCTAAAATAGCCAAAGAGATTTGTGGCAGGAATCTCTCCCACTCTCTCTTTTTCTTTCTGTATGTCTGTATGTCTGTCTTTCTATTATCTCTGTTTGTCTGTCTGTCTGTCTGTCTGTCTGTCTGTCTGTCTGTCTCTCTACCCCCTCTTTCCCTCTGGCTCTCTCCATCGCTCGCTGTAGAAATGAACACAACTTGTGGTCCGCAAAAACTACAAATAATCTATAGAATATTCTTATATTTTCGTCTTGAAACATATACTGATTATTTCAAAGTTATCAAATGAAGCCAATAGAAAAACATAGGAAACAAAAGTCCGTTTTGACTTTATCATGCACAATGGAAAATATTTACAAAATAAATGTTCATAGACAGAGCCAGTATTACCCACCTTTGAACCACTCAATTGAGGGTGCAAGCCCCTAGGGCGACAGAAGGAACAGTCTTAGCAGTAATCCGCATACCTCCTTTGTTTTATGTTTTCCCCTCTGGCTTAAACTGTGGTCGAAATAATATATATTTAATATTAATATTTATTGTTAATTTATTTGTTTATTTCAGTCTTTCGCATCATCATATTTTAGTTTGCTTAGTAGGAAATTATTTTCGCATCATCATATTTTAGTTTGCTTAGTAGGAAATTATTTTCGCATCATCATATTTTAGTTTGCTTAGTAGGAAATTATTTTCGCATCATTATATTTTAGTTTGCTTAGTAGGAAATTATTTTCGCATCATCATATTTTAGTTTGCTTAGTAGGAAATTATTTTTGCATCATCATATTTTAGTTTGCTTAGTAGGAAATTATTTTCGCATCATCATATTTTAGTTTGCTTAGTAGGAAATTATTTTTGCATCATCATATTTTAGTTTGCTTAGTAGGAAATTATTTTCGCATCATTATATTTTAGTTTGCTTAGTAGGAAATTATTTTCGCATCTGCATTTCGATATACTCTCTGATATTTTATTTAATAAATTCTATTCTGTAATTATCGCTATTTTTCTTCTAAAAGTAGCTTACAGTATCAAGAGTTGTTTTTATAAGTTGATGCTATTTTTCTGATTTGCCATGCAATTTTTGGTGTTGTTTGTTTGAATTTTAAAAGTGTCGTATATTTGAGCACTTCAATACTGTGTGCATTCTTTTGTTGTTAAATTATGCGTATAAATCCTTTGTACACGTACTGCTTTTACTTTAGTTCTGGCGGTTACTTTTAAAGCTTCCAGTGTTGGTATTTCAGGCGTTTGTAATGAGCTATAACCATTTTATTGCGTTTATTATTAGTATTATTATTTTATGTGTAGCAAGTTTTCCGTACAATTGTAGCTCGGTTTGAGTGTTTTTCTGTTAAATATGTTTTACATTTTGTTCGGTGTTGGGAAGTGTTTGCTTATTAGCTTGAGTAATGTTTAGCCTACCTTTGTTATTACACTTTTATTGAATGGTGAGTATCTGTATAAGAGTCAGATACGGCAGAAGATATAGTTCTGTTGCCACATCTGAAGAGGTGCCGCAAAGAGCACTCTCTCCTGCCTTTACAGAGTACAAAATAAACTTCGGAATCTAGTGGGGTGCCATCTTCCTTTCCTTACATTTTCTTTTTCACAGATGAGACGTTGCTAGTCTTTCTTTACTGTATCATTAGTTTCATGGTAGGTACTCGACTGAGCTCCAATCTCTGGTCACCACCAAGTAAAAAATTCACAGCAAAAACACGTCTAGCTACAACCACTGCAAATAATTTTCCTTTCGTTTCAATGTATACCGAAAACTAAACGAAACTTCAATGAGCATAGTTTCTTTCCAAGAACTGTCTGTCTGTGGAACACAATACTACAGCGATTCTGTCCA
>OY744537.1:30457550-30635050 GCA_963556195.1 Sepiola atlantica
ATATATATATATATATATATATATATATATATATATATCAGACATTCAGATATAGGCGTGACCCGTTTGAGCACAACCATTCCTATTATTTATTGTAATTTGATAAATTGTGACATACCTTTTAATATATTTTTTGCAAGACTAAAAATAAGTAACTTTATTTTATATGATCGTTATCAAAAATGCAGACGTAAAGAGGCATGTTATTTTGCCATCAAAGTTACATA
This sequence comes from Sepiola atlantica, assembly GCA_963556195.1. NCBI lineage: Eukaryota > Metazoa > Mollusca > Cephalopoda > Sepiida > Sepiolidae > Sepiola > Sepiola atlantica. The sequence continues at coordinate 30,457,778 of OY744537.1, forward strand.
TCTGCTTGTGGTGTAGGCAGACACACTTGTAATAAATTAGATGGAAATATTGAAGAAACAGAGTCACTCTTTCTTTAAATAATCACAGAGATCGGAGAAAATATTAAAGAGTGGTTGAATTAACATAGAGTGCGGAAGCGGTTGAAATACACAGAGACGTGTGACTTGTTCAGTTAATCACAAATTACTGCTAATCAGAACGATTTAAAAAGAATTTTTTTGGTATATATATATATATAAAAATTGATTAGACCTGCAAATGGAAGCAAATCGATATCTTCAGTTGTTCAAAACAAGGAGCAGTTTAGTTAATAAAAAACATTTATTTTTCTTCTCTTTCATTCCTTAAACCAGGCTTTTCAAAGATTCAAACCTTATCATCAGAGGAAAAATTATGATTGATAAGTTGATAGGATAGGACTTGCTTCCATTTGCAGGTCTAATCAATTTTCATTGACTTACCATATTTTTGCTCTATCCCGTATATTGAGCTTTCCTTATTTCACAATAGGTCCAACTCTCTAAAAGTTTACCTTTTAGTTATAATCTACATATATATATATATATATATATATATATATATATATATATATATATATATATATGTGTGTATATATATATATATATATATATATATATATATATATATATATATATATATATATATATATATATATATATATGTGTGTATATATATATATATATATATATATATATATATATATATATATATATACAAGCACAACCCGGGCAGCAATTAATTGGGATGGGAGGCCGTTAATTTAAAAATAAAAAAGGAGTCAGAGAATTCAAAAATTTTAACAACAAACTTTTATAAATGTGTAGATTAACACACCCAGCTACATTACACCCTCTTAAAAAGTGAGTTTCTTTTTTTTACGGTCATCCTAAATTATTAAGGCAGTTAACTAACATATTTTTAACTAATCATAAGTTCGATTGGCAAGGTCGTAAAACCACACGCAATCGCCCCAAAACAATAACGTACAGAATTCATCTCCAATGGCAAAAAATGGTTAACTGCCATAAAACCCTAGAATGGCTCGAAAATGAAGGATCATTTTACATTAAATTTATTAGCGAAATGCCCCAGTCCTGATTCTAAAATATTTTTTGTAGTTTCTCTTTCTGACAGTTTTTTTTAGGGTATTCACAGGCGATCGCCTAAAAAAGTAGAATCTCATTTAATCGGGAGATGGGTGTTCATCTACAATAATATCCAAACTTTTAATATTTTTATTTATACCATTGAAATAAGGTATTTTAATTAATAAGATAATTGTAAAGATTTGTTTCAATTTTAACGGGAAGAGTAAACACAACTAAAATCAATTGCTTAAAATTAGAATAAAAAAGGAACGTATAGTTAAAAAAATGTATAAGATTTTTAAAAAATAAAATATGGGTAAATGTGCGGATTAACACCATCCGATACCTACCATATATATATATATATATATATATATATATATATATATATATATATATATATATATATATATATAGAATTATAAAAAGAAAAAACTATACACACATTAAGGTTGTACACATTATAACTTATTTCGACCCCTTAATTAGGTCTCCTCAGATGTATAAACAACCACGTCAAAAAACGTGGTTGTTTATACATCTGAGGAGACCTAATTAAGGGGTCGAAATAAGTTATAATGTGTACAACCTTAATGTGTGTATAGTTTTTTCTTTTTATAATTCTGTTTTGCTCTATTTAAATTACATTGAGCTCTGTTATTCAGATTCTCAACACAAAATTGAAATCTACACACTATATATATATATATATATATATATATATATATATATATATATATATGAGTTTGATAATACTTTAAAGATATAAATAATATCTTTAACCAGTAGACTATCAGGATAAAAACATGTATATATATATATATACATATATATATACATACATGTATATATATATATATATATATATATATATGTATATATATATATGTATGTATATACTCTACCTTCATACGACTGTATATATAGATCGGGTTGAACATTCTGGTAAGAGAGATTGCTAGTTGTCATTAGTAATAATATATCTATAATAAATATATACATGAATTAATATGTATATAAATGATAAGGAATAGAAATAGTGTTCCGGCGCAATGGAAATTGAAAAAAGCAAAATCAAAAACTATTATTTATGTATTCATCCATGTTTCATCTTTATTTCAAGACCATCCTCAGTATAATTGTCTGAAGACAACAACACAAAAGTACAAAATATTTGAAACAAAAGTTGTAGCTCGGTTGGAACTGAAGGGCCGCTTATGAAAAAAAAATGACATACAAATAGGGGGAAAATTTAGTTAACAGTAGAGAGTGGAGTAATGGTGGCGGTTAAAGTTGCATATATATATATATATATATATATATATATATATATATATATATATATATATTATTAAAAATAACCGACAACTCGTGTCTGGATATTTTTGTATGAATCCCTTCCATTTTCCGGATTAAAGTCCTAATCTCGGATGAGAATTGGCTGATGAAGCTGCCGTAATTTTCTTTTAATAATACATACCTTAGAGAAAAAATGCTGCCTCGACACACACACACACACACACATATATATATATACATATATATATATATATATATATACATATAAATGTAAGAAGAAAAAAAAAATGTAAGAATGACAAATCTATTTTATCTTCAGTTGTTTAATGCAAGGTGTATACAATAAAATCATGTTCAGTTTTTTCTATCCTTAAGTTAGGCTTTTCAAAGAATGGTATCTTATCACCAGAATAAATTACATATATAGATAAGTTGGCGGTGAATAGCCAAAAATAATGATTTGAAAAATTTGAGAAAGTTATAAAAAGTACATGGTAGTGTGTGAAAAGGTTGTCAAACTGCAAAGAAAATGTCCGGTTAAAAAATGTCCAGTGACAAGATGTCCAGTGAAGTAAAGGTTAAGAATAAAAAGCCCAAAGATTCACCGTCAAAAGATCGTTGAGTCTGCATCGTATATTATAAATCCAGGAGGAGTTAGTTGAACAGAATAATGTATTGTTCTGCCGTAGAGAAAAAGGGTTGTTAGGGTGTAGGTTGGAAATTTGAGGTTATTTTAAACTTCTATGGAACTCAGAAAGAAATTATTAAGGATTTGAGCCCAAAATATTGTAGAGATTTCAAAAATATTTAAACCCACAAAAATGAATAAATCATTTTTATTTGTAAAAAGATGGACCTTTCAAAATTAGTAATGGGTGTTCGTCACTAAATAACCAAGACACGGTTGAACGCAAGGAATTATTTATGTTCTATTAATGAAAAATATCACCAAATTAGAACGATGTATTTTTTAATGAGATAGATTTATTTGGTATCGTGAGACAAACGTATGAATAGATCTAACGGTTCCCCATATTTCCAAAATTCTCCACGAGGGCCGGATGTGAAACAAGGTCGGGTTTTAATGGGGGGTATGCCATTAAGGCCGCAAGGACGCCTATGACCAGTATAGAGTTACCTATAAAACTTGACCGAGGAGCGCCTCATACGATCAGCAATAAACTAATCTCCTGATAATCTTCACGCCGCCATTTAAAAGCGGAGATAATGTCTGGGAGCATGAACTCCTGATTGCCGAATAAAACCAATAAATTTAATCGTAGCTCGACGGTCGACAAAAATGATTTATCTGTAAAGATCTACAGAAAAGCGTAGTGGTACCACGTTTTATAATTCTCATGTTATCAATTTAAAACAACTATTTTTAATCAGAGCTTTAGCTTGTATCTTGAGACTAACGTATGAAAATATATAAAGAGTCAATAATCCTACAAATGGATGTAATGCCTCGGGAAGGAGGAGGTAATGCCTCGGAGAATGGCCTCCTGAGCACCGAGCAGAACCAACAAATCGGATCAACAGCCGACGAAAAGGTTATTAGTCGTTAAAGATCTAAAGAGTACATAACCGCACATATGGATTGTATGCCTCAGAAAGAAGGGGTAATGCTTGGGAGGATAGCCTCCTGAGTACGGAACAGAACAAACAAATCTAATCGACAGCCGACGAAAAAGGTTATTAAGCTTTAAAGATCTTTAGAGTCAATAATCCTACAAATGGGTTTAATGCTTGACACATGAATTTACAAAAAGAAACAACAATGGTCGTCGATTTCAAAGTAAAAAGATCAGAAAACATTAAAACATGAGACGATTTATGAAAGAAACGAGGAAATTAAATGCAATTCAGTTGTTTTATAATTAATCTTTCTTAATTTTAACCATTTTGCTTTTGTTTATTCCGGCCTTAGTGTGTGGACTAAAGAGAACACAATACACAAAATGGCGACCACTTGTTTGGAAAGGCACCCAAACACGTGGTCGCTACTAAAACTTAAAAATATCAATACAAAATATACGTCTCTCGTGTTCTATTCTCTGTGAATACTAGTTTATATTTTGGCCAAGATCAAAGTGTAGTATCTGTTCCGATGGATACTGCACGCCTGTCCTGTGCAGTTCTAGGAGGTCCACCCTCCTAGGCTTTGCCTCCCCTCTTTGGGGAGGAGTAAGTTTATTGCTTACTGTCTGAGGCGCCCCTACCGGGGAATGCCAACGGGGCTGCCCAGGCAATTTTTAAATGGCCAGAGTGCTCACCTCTCGAGCGCTGGCTTTCAAACCCCACTTTCTCGACCCGATCTTGGGTCACATCTTACTTGTGGGAGTAAGATAAAACTGGCCTTGTGCCTAACTCTTGGGGAGGAGTAAATAAAAAAAAAATAAAAAAATCTGTTCCGATGGATACTGCAACCCATAGACTGGTATTGTCTTGGCCTTCGGGGCTTGATTTATGCCGGTCTATGGGTCTGTCCTGAGCAGTTCTAGGAGGTCCACCCTCCCAGACTTTGCCTCCCCTCTTTGGGGAGGAGTAAGTTTATTGCTTACTGCCTGAGGCGCCCCTACCTGGAAATGCCGACGGGGATGCCCAGGCAATTTTTAAATGGCTAGAATGCTCACCTCTCGAGCACTGGCTTATCTAATCCCACTTTCCCGACCTTGTGTCACATCTTACCTTGTGGGAGGTGGATAGATAACTTGTTATAACCATTTGTTGTATCTGTAAACCTGGTGACTATGATTTTGTTATTTACCATATGTCTATTGGGAAACAAGTTGCATCTCAAAGTTGACAACCGTTACCATATAAGAAATATAATCCCCACTCAAAAGAATAGAGACTCAGCTGTAATCTTATTACTTTGCACTTTTCTGGTGATAAAATTAAATTCAGCCAAATTTTCTGTGTTGCTAACACAAAAAACTTCATTCATATAAATTTCACGTTTCAAATTCTACAATGTTCTCCTTACTCTGTGTACTGCTGGACTTTTTTTCTAAAAATTAAATTCCACAACTCCTTTGAAATCGAGTTATACAACTTGTACTCTGACAAGTTGAAATAATATATATTTTTCGTTTGCTTTTTTTCTTCTTTTTTTACTGTAGTCATTGGTATACATGCATGCACCAGGATAGCGATGAGAAACAAAGACAAGTACAGACGTTGAGTACAATGAGCAGGAAAACAGATTGAATGCATATATGAGATTTTAGAGTGCACAACAAAAACTGGTAGAAATAGAGACGAAGTTAAGACGAGGAGGAAAATATTAGGATCACTCTCTTTTTTTCTCTGGCCGCTAAATAAAATGGACATAATCTCTCTCTCACTCTCTCTCTCTCTGTCTCTCTCTGTCTCTCTCTGTCTCTCTCTCTTCCTCCTTCTCTCCTTTTTCTCTTTCTGTCTCTCTTCTGAAACCAACAAAAATATACTGCAGGGAGTTAATCAAAAGAAGTACTTTTTTTGCCTTACACGGAGGGGGTATTCAATATTATTATAATGGGTATCTGGTGTCAGTCTATTATATTCGCATTCTTAGGAACTTAATATATATATATATATATATATATATATATATATATATATATATATATATATACATATAAGTTTTTCCCGTAGAACATCCCATCCGTGAAACCAGATACCACAAGTCTGCCTCCCAACCGACTGCAACATGGTCGTCTTCAAGTCTAATGTAAATAAATACTTTTTGAACAGTCCTCTTGGATAACTAATACCTCTTAAGCAATTTTCTGCCGATTCTACCCATTGTTTCTAATCCTGCTGTGGTGGCGATAATCTTTTAATGACGATCTCTTTAACTCTTAGCCTCGAGTGGCTCACGGACCTTGATAAGCGGTGACCTATCAATTAATTAAAAAATTTTTAATTTTCGTGTTTCGATTAACTATGTTACATTTAAACAGACCATTTTATGTTTGGTAAGTATATATATAAATTTTTTTTATTTAAAAGAAAAATCCTAATATAGAATAAATACCACCGTTGAATTCTCTTAAAATTATACTCAATACTTGATCTTGTTATATACATGTTTTCAATTTTATCACCGGACAGACAGACATACATTATATTTATATTATAGATATATAGAAAGAGCTGTTAATTACATCTTCTTACTTCGAGGTCAAACACTAGCAAATTCTCTGATAATTGATAGCTTTCTCCTGAAATTGCAAAGACACTAACTCAAATAACGGAATGTTAATTGGTATAATTCCGAACGAAATTTAGCATCTTCATAATTTCGAAAAGTACCGACAATGCATAAATTATTCATCTTTGTATAAGGCTTGGAATATTCCTGTCAGAGAAACCTCATTTCCTTCGATACGCATTCATAAAATTTTAAAGAATGTCCTTCCTTCATCCAAGTTCCATTTGTCTGAAAATGGTATATCGCAAAGGTGAAAGAGCACCAAAAACTGTCAATCATTGGCTGCAATTTTCTTGATTTTTTTTTCGATGTTTGTAAAATTAGGTCGAAGTCACAAGTACGAGAAAGACTTAATTATTTATATTTTTATTATTTTCCTTTTACTCACTTGGAGTTCTCACACCAGTCGTTACAAGTGATTTTTTGCTTTTCTTGGATTCTGATTGCAGCAATTCTCCCCAGATTGAAGTAAATAATGGTTTTCAAGTCTTACCGTATATATTGTGCTTCTTTGTAAAGATACCCGTGTTTTGCGTAGATAAACTATGTATTATATAAACGGATAATACTTATCTGCAATGCTAGATTTGTTACATGTTCACTTACCGATGGGTGTATAAACAATTATACGTGTCGTCGTCGTCGTCGTCGTCGTAAACCCAGGTTCTTTTCGTCTGATGATGAAGCCACTCGGACACCGATGTTTATAAAAAAGGTTTATTTGAAAAGAGAGGAACACGGACAGATAGATAGACGGATATATCGTCCTCCCACACTCAGCCACATGCGCCTTAATTAGGAACAACACCCAGACACGCCCTATCTGTTTTAAGTCTCTCTAGCCAGAGAGACAGAAAGTCCCCAGCCGAAAGTCACGTTGTTTAATCGACTTCCGGTTATAAGGTTGACTGACCTTAAAAAGTGTCACTCAAAATTTTCCATGATGACACGTCCTACGTTCTGTCACAGAACATCGAGAAATCAACAAAAGGAAAAATGAAGCACAAAAAAGAATGTTGATTTTTTCGATGTTCCAGATTCGATGATAATTATTATCTATTTATATAATTCGGAATGTGTCTACGCAGAACACATGTATCTTTTTAAAGGCGTTGTTTATTAAGAATATACAGTTAGATTTTCAATCCACTGCTTTGACTTAAATTACTTTCTCTCGCTGTACATGTGAATGCACTATGAGGAAATTTGGTAAACAGAGCAGAGAATGTCTGCATATGGGGCATGGGAGTATTGCGGTACGATTTCGACGTTCGCTAACAATTTCAAGAGTTTAAGTACTCAACACAATGATTGTGTAGAAAATGTGCGATAACTGTTTTTTATGTGTTTTAGAACTTTTATTTTTGGTCTCTTTGGTAAAACCAAAAATCGCGTCGATTTAGGGATAAATAAACGTGTGTTTTGGGACAAAAATCGATCTAAAAGAATGTTTTCGTAAGTAATTTTTCTTATCTTTTCTGATGAATCATTGTCCTAGAAGATTCAAGATATTATCGAAAACCTTGATTTTCTGAACAATTGAAAAATAAATCTTTTTGTTTTAAAATGAAAATAGCGTAGTTGAAGTTTTTTAAGTAAATATTTTTAAAAACACACAAGAACAGCAATCGCACACCTTAACTCATGTAACGTAAATCAAAACCAGACCGCCAAAAGGTTCAAATAAAAACACAACATATTTTGCTAAATATATTAGGGAATTAGATAATAATAACAGACAATATGAATTGAAATTCTCTACTAGTTACATAGCAAAAATACACTTTATGAAAATTAAAGACATTTAATCTCTGTATCTCATCATAAAATGACTTCTAAAGATAAGCTTATTAGAAACATGGAATGTGAGGACTAAAGGAAAAAATAAGAGAAGCGAGAGTTACGAAGCTGCAGAAAGTAACCCCAAGGTCCACTTTCTACTTTCCTAAAGTATATATATATATATATATATATATATATATATATATATGTATATATATATATATGTGTGTGTGTGTGTGTGTGTGTGTGTGTGTGTGTGTTGATTAAATAAGTTCAAATATATTTATAAAATGAACGTAAAACCAATATTATTTCAAAAGTAAGCAATGCAAATTAGAACTTGTATAAATGAAATACACATTAGTAACAGTCTACGCAGATCAGCCAACGTTTCGAGGTTTATACGTATCGTCAGGATTCGGAAGTGATTTTAGAAGTTAAACTCGAAATTATTCAAAAGGAACTAGACAGAAAAACATGTGCCAACAGACAGGTAACCTCATTAAGCATGTAATTTATTCTTCCTACGATCATACGTCCCCTTGCCATACTCCAACATATTCGCTGAGCTCATGTACAATTTAGCTTTAACGGAAGACCTTCTTATCCCCACCCACTCTCCAACTTTTCAACCGCCCGGTCAACACCATATACGATTTATGATCATTACTGTTCCAGACACAAGTAAAATCGCCTCTCACACACTATCCACCGTACATTAAATATTTACATGCACATATTATAGGGCATAGAATACACACATTCATTCAAACATTTTCCCGCATTCATATTACTGGGTTAAAAAACTATTTTCTTTCTCTCTTTCTCTCCATACATATATATATATATATATATATATATATATATATATATATATATATATATATATATATATATATAGTGTGTAGATTTCAATTTTGTGTAGAGAATCTGAATAACAGAGCTCAATGTAATTTAAACAGAGCAAAACAGAATTATAAAAAAAAAAACTATACACACATTAAGGTTGTACACATAATAACTTATTTCGACCCCTTTAATTAGGTCTCCTCAGATGTATAGACAACCACGTCAAAAAAAACAAATAATGAGAGAAATTGATCGTCTTAAAAAGATCTTTTTAAGACGATCAATTTCTCTCAATATATTTATGACAATTAAGCTACATAGAGGCTCCCGCGTTTCATCCCTGGGGAGAATCTTCAGGCTAAAATACATGGAGTTATTTTTGCCGGGTGTTTTTATATACACGGCTAGCTAGTTAATCAATCAGATTCTTTTTTGTTCGTTCAGCCAATCGTTGGGCTTCCCATGAACAAAAGTGTGGTTAGTGTTACTTCCTTTTTATATCCTGTTCTAGTGTTCTGTTTTCTATAGATGTGCCTATATCCTGTTTCCTTTGTTGTTTCAATATAATTGGCGGATTTATTTTAACACGTGGTTCCTTGTATTTCTATTTTAGGTTTTTATTTTTAAATTGTTAAGTTTTTTTGTTTACTACCTAGCTCTACTTACGTACTGAGCACTGTTGAAGTAAATACTGAAAATTGATACATAAAAAATTATATCTCCTTATACAATTTGATGTGGATACATGAAATACTAATATATATATATATATATATATATATATATATATATATATATATATATATATATATATATTGAATCCGATCAAATGAGTGATTTCTAATGTTCATATATAAGAGAAGGGTGGGAGAAGGGAGAGGGATAGAAATAAAGGGTAATAGAGAGAGAGAGTGGGGTTGAATGTACGTGTACATTCTAATTGAACTTACTAATACCAATAATTACTGAAACGAATTCAAACTGACCTCCAGTTCAAACGTTGCATGTTGTTCATCTGTCTCTATAGTTTGCTTAAATTTGGTAAACACTTTCATAAAATGAAACATTGAAAATTCTACAACGTTGCTTTTGAATCCTTCAAGTGTCGTTAATCAATAAATTCCTTCAGAATTTTACCACGTTGAACTTTTGACCAATTCCATTGAATATCTTTTCACTTGGGTCATCACTGAATTTTGCATATTCAACCAATGGAAATCTGCGTTAACGCAGACATTTAATACTAAAATAATATTCTATGTGAAGTGCGCACTGTATTCGTAATTGATCCTTTGAAACAAGAGACCGAACGGAATTGTTGGATATTAACAGACTGATAGCGCAACTATGGAATGGTGTGATGAATGAAGAAAAGTTGCTTAATTAGTTCTATATTTAGTTTTACAAAGAAATCCTAAACCATCGACAGGAGTAAGGCATATTCATAAAATATAAATATGTAAATAGCGATGCGTTCTTCATTGAACGTATCGAAAGTATATCTGAAATGTCCAAATACTATATACGGTAAGATTTTTTAATAATAATTTTATCCTTCGTTCTATAATAAGGATCAATGTGTATCTTCGAGTAGCTTTAATAACAAATAGTACAAATAGCTATATGCACGATCCGAACGCCGTTTCGTAGATCACTCTATACTGCCTGGTACATAGCCGCCGATTTCGCTATTTACATTTTAAAAGTTCCTCTATATTTACTAACTAATTGGCTATGGCCGATGGGTAAGATCCCCGACTACGAATCAGTGGCGATTTGCGATCGAGGTTCGCGCATACCGACTGTTGAGAATTAGTTCCTACACTGAAGATTGCATTAGCATGAAACATCGATGTATGTAGGTATTTAAATAATTAATATTTATTTATAAAAATATTATTGTATATATATATATATATATATATATATATATATATATATATATATATATATATATATATATATAAGATAGATAGATAGCGACCGGTGTTCTTACGGTGCGTTTTCATTTTTCGCTACCCTGAGCGTTTTTGTTTTTATTATTTTAAGAATATGCAAATGAGCGCATTTTTCCCTTTTTAGTTCGGCATTAATCGGACGAGTCATTGATTATATATAGAGATTTTTTTAATTAATCAATTTATTTATACAAGTTTTTGTAATTGATTTACAAATTATTTTTTATGCAAATAAGTGCATTTTTACTTTTTTAATTCTCCTTAATCGGACGAGTCACTAATTATATATATATTTTTTTTAATCAATTAATTTATTTATAAACCAATTTGTTGTATACAGATTTTTATAATTAATTGACATATTATTTTTTTTTATGCAAATGAGTGCATTTTTCCCTTTTTAATTCGCCCTTTATCGGACGAGTATATATAGATTTTTTTAATTAATTAATTTATTTATAAACCAATTTGTTGTATACATGTTCTTTTAGTTATTTAAAAAAATAATTTTTGCGTGCGCATGTCTAACTTTTGTGCACGCAAAACATGAATTTGTAAATTAATTGTAAAAATCTGTATACAATCAATTGGTTCATAAATTAATGAATCAATTATATATATAATCAGGTCAGTTTAATTTTATTCGAATTGGCCTTAGCGGAGTTTGCATCTAACCAGGAAATTATGGTTTGTACAACTCCTATCAGCTCATAAGAACCCTTAATTGGACATTATAATATTAAACACCAAGTGAGTTTTCTGAACTTTTGATATGATTTGTTTTTTTCTACCGTTTTATTAATTTGCATACACCTTGAATACACCTTTCACTGTCATCTACTGCATCGATAGCAAACACATTTTCCGCCTGGATAACTTTTTTGTTTTGAGACCACCTGGATTGTCTTTGAATCAACCTCTTTGACATCTTTCTTGAAGCTGTTTTAAACTTTATGACTTGGATCGACTGTATAAGTTTAACAAAAAAGTATGTTTTGGGCCGATATATTTGATGGTTTATATACTTTTATGTATGTTATATATATTTTTTATATATTTTCAATGTTTAATTTTATCACCTGCAGTAAGGTCATTGCGGTAATGGACCTCCGAGGAGAATATTTTCTTTGAAAACTCATGAGTTAAGGACTTTAAAGTACTTTGCTTGAACATTGAATTCTAATAAAATTTGATTCGCACCTTATCTTATTCTTTCACTTAATCTAGTGCTATTAATGCTCTATCCAGTATATTGAGCTTCAGTTTTATCAGGATGTTCACTAATTAAAGATATTAGTTGCCTCTTATATTTGTTGTTGTATTAACCTTTTATATATATATATATATATATATATATATATATATATATATATATATATATATATATATATATATGTGTGTGTGTGTGTGTGTGTGTGTGTGTGTGTGTGTCCATAAAGTCCGGGTTCACTTTTAAATGATTATAAGTTTATTTGTATTTGCGATAGAAAACTATATGTAAAAAACGTTATAAAGTTTCATGTACCCAGTTTAAAGTTGTGTTATTAAATAAAACTTTCCCCACAAAATTTGCAACAATTTTGAGATAAGTAAAAATAATGTTCTATTTCCTAACAAATAGATTCATATTTTACTCCATTAGTTTGTTTTCATGGGGACATGTGAAAACAATTGTGTATGCAACCAAACTTAGTTCATTAGAAGATTTGAAAGTTAAAATAACAAATGTAATTTCAGACATTAAAAATTACTGCAGAATCGTGTTACCCTTTGTATTGCTAATGATGCAGGCCATGTCGAAACTTAAATAAAATTTCAATAAAACCTTAAAAAAATATAGATTTACTTCTTTCTAATTCTTTTTACAGATTATTTCTATCGCAAGTACGACTAAAGTAATAATTTTGTTAAGTGCATACGAAATGATAGACACACCGTGTATATATATATATATATATATATATATATATATATATATATACAGGGTGGGCAAAAATAAGGGTCCTATTTTTAAAAATTCATAACTTTTTTATTTATTGATTTTTTTTTTTTTTTTTTTAGAATAAGTAAAGGACCCCTTCCGAAGCAAGCATGAACCGTATTAGCCCTAAGGAACGTACCCTCATTTAGAAAACATTATTTTTGCTTAAAAAACTCAAAACAGTGTAAAAAACAATACTTTAGTTTTTGTAAGTTTTAAGAAGTGTTTTTCGGCTAAAATTTGTTTTGTTTATTTCAAAAAATCTCGGAAGGGTCAGTCTACACACACATAAAGTTTGGTGAGTTTAACTTTTATTTTGTGGAAGTTATTCAAATTCAAGTTATTCAAATTTAAAGATAGGACCCTTATTTTGGCCCACCCTGATATATATATATATATATATATATATATATATATATATATATATATATATATATATATATATCCAGGCAAAGTATACATCCACCGGAGAAGAATCCAAAGAATTTCTACTGGGCTTATAACAATTCTCAATATCAAATAAAACTTTTACATATGATCATTTTATTTATACAGACATATACAAAATCGGCGACACTGGCATGTCGATGTTATCGATCAACAGCTGTTAGAAACTGAGACCTCATCAGGCAGAGTTAGAATGCGATCTTTACCTCAGATCATATTTGGGAAGAATTAAAGAACAGAAAGAAAATTTAAAATTTGGAAAGTCACGTGGTTAGATTTGAGACCGTTTAGAATCCAATATAAAATGAAATAAAATGAAATGGAGTGAAATAAGATAAAATATTAATAATAAATTATAAAAGCATTGAGGGTAGAGAAAAGAATGGAGAGAGGGAAGTTGGTGGGAGAGAGGGAGAGGAAGAAAATTAAAATTAAAAGGAAAGGGGGAAGGGGGAAGTGGAAAAAAGGACGTCCCTCCCCATTTCATTCTTCCCAAATAGGATCTGAGGTAAGGATCGGATTCGATTTCTGCTTGATGAGATCTCAGTTTCTAACAGCTGTTGATCGATAATAAAAAAGTAAAATATTAATTGTTAGCTTTATTTTGATTTAGCTGGGTTTGCCGGCTTGCTATCGCTTCGCAATTTTGCTACTTGAAATACTTAAAACATTAATTTAAAATAACAACCGTTGCCTGCATAACGCTGTTGTAAATACAAAACAAAGTGTTTCTTATTTATTCATATAGATAGATTACTATAACATTTTGGTAATTTTGATACAAATTTTGAATGTGACTGTGGAGAAATAAAAGGAAAGGCGCAATAGATTTGCATTTTAACTTACAAGTTAGAAATGAATCACAACTTGTTGAAAATCAAGTCAGTCTCTCAAATGCTAAATATTTGTCTCGAAATAAAACAATTATTGTTATATTAAAATAAAAACTATCATTGAATAAAAACTATAAGAAATAGTAGTCAATTAATAAAATGTATTTTTCAAAACCAATATGCAAATTAATTAACCTTGCGTCTGATATAACATGTTTTTTTATCATAGTTCACCCCAAACAAGGCAGTGCGTCACTGTAGACGTAAGGAACTACTGAGAAGTAGGGTGTTATTTTGGGGGGTCATCCAAAGTTGTAAGCTGTGCAGCGAGATGTCTGTTTACATTAGTTTTACATTTCTGCATGTCTGTTGAGTCAGGGAAACAGGGGGGAGGAAGGGAGTTCCAGAGGTCGGCAGAACGAGGAAAGAAGCTATTGAAGTAGAAGGCTCTCCGGCATCTGGGGACCTCCACAGTGAATGGATGGGACTTAGCTGATTGTCGGGTTGGTCTAGTGTATTTACATCGAGGTGGCACCAGAGAAAGTTCATCGGAGCACAATCCATTGAAGTACTGCTTTAGGCACCAGGATGCAACATTGCGGCAATGGTACAAAGGCTGGAACTTGTTGGATTATGAGGGACCTATTAAGTTATCGACTCTTTTTTTTACCTTTTCTAAGAGGGAAAGACTAGTGGATTATGCAACAGCCCAGATGTGACACCAATACTCCATAGATGGACGGATGGTGGCTTTAACAAAGATGATGCATCTATTGTGTAGAGTTGAATTAACTTGAAATAGTGCAATTTGACTTCACGGTTACTGCGAAAAATGGGTTCAACTTTTGCATTTATTCATTTAGATAAAGTTAATTGAAACCCTATTAAAACAAATATTTCACTTAATGAAACAAAATGCTGATTTTATAGAGCTCTGTTCTATTGTTATTTTTGTGCATTTCTTTTCTGCAATTTTTAGTTAAGACCTTAGCTAAATCTTTTGTAATTATATTTACTTGGAAAAACAATTTATCAAAATTTGTTCGTCATTTCTGACTGAGAATGTACACTAGTATAATTATGTATGTCCGAATTAAATTTACTAATACCATTAATTAGTGAGACTAATTCAAACTGACCTTCAGTTCAAACGTTACATGTTTTTATCGGTCTGTATTGTTTGCTGTAATTTCTGAAAATGAAACATTGAAAATTCTCCAACATTGGGTTCGAATCGTTCAAGAAACGACAATCAATAACTTCCTTCAGCATTTTAACACATTGAACCGCTGACCAATTCCATTGTATGTCTGTTCACTAGGGTCATCTCTGAACTTTACATATTCAATATATGGAAATCTGCCTTAATGTAGACATTCAATTCTAAAGTAATATTCGAATATATGTCGCCGGGACAATGTATTCGTAATTGATCCTTTGAAAAAAGAGACAAAGGGAATTTCTGACTATTAATGGGCCCATCTCACAAATATGTAATGGTGTGATCTTTAAATGTATTAGTAATCTTTGGGTTGCTCTAATTTAAATCAATAATTGCATTTCATCTTTTAATGAAAAGAAACAACGGAAAAACAAACGTATACCCTACACCTAATATATATATGGTAGCTGAGCCGACCTGACGTTGCCCGGGAGTATCTTATTGCAGCTAGTGCAAACCTGCCCGTGAAAGTCTGAAAAATCTATATTATTGATCATTTAAGTGTGAGTGTTTCACTTGTTTGCGGAAACTTTAAATCAGTTATACAGTTTAAGTAAAGCTAAGTTGTGTTTGTTTAATGGTAAACCACTATTTAACCAAATCTACTGTGATCCATTCCAAAACGCATTGTAACCGAACATGCTTGAAAAATAAGTAAAAATAACGACATTGACTAAACGCATATTAATCAAAAAGAATTAGTAATATATATATATATATATATATATATATATATATATATATATATATATATATATATATATATAAATGTTGAATTAAATTAAAGATAATTGAATGATCGTTTAATAATAATCTATCGTGATAATATAAAGCTCAATATATTGAATAGAGCAATTAATTATTGAGATAAAAGATGAGAATAAAAAATTGCAAGGATACAATATTTATTAGGACATCAAAAGTTCAGAGGAAGGAGCTTCATATTCTTAATCCATGGATTTTCAAAGATAAACTCCGAACTTTTGATGTTCTAATAAATATTTTATCTTTAGAATTTTTTATTCTCATTTTACATTTCTAGAATACACATGTATATATATATATATATATATATATATATATATATATAACGGTTAAACTAATCAAAAATAAAAAAAAGGAAAGCAAAACGAAACGTGAGAAAAGAATCCCGGGCAACGCCTGTTAGGGACAAATTGTTAAAAGTAAAGAAAATACTATTATAAATAGTTTTTCTCAGGTAAAAGTAGCTAATGAAAAAAAAGAAAACTAAAACAAAAACGAACTAAAAATCCCGGGTAACGCCTGCTAAGGTAAACTTCTTAAGAATAAAGAAACAACACAATTTGAAATAGTTTTGCGCATGCGAAAATAATAAAACAATCAAAGTATTAGTATCGAACAAAAAACGTCAGTTACTTATAATATTTTCAGAGCAGATACTTTTTTTTGTTTTCACCGGTTAATTTTTCGTATTACATAAAAAGACGTAGAAGTTCAACCTACTGGTTTCTCTTGTCGTATTGAAATCGTGCAAGTCACTACGTATTACGTACATTCATGTTTCAGTTGTTGGCCCCCATTCTGGAATACTTAAATATCTATATCTATTGTGAAATGTAGAAATATTTTTGCAAATAAAGCGAATCGTTATTTAATATTTATATCTTTGCAAGAAAAGGGTGTATTTGTTTGAACGCGTTCCATGGAAAAGTAGATGTTGTTGTTGTTGTTGTTGTTGTTGTTGTTTTCCAACTACTACAAGTTGGTTTTGAAATATTCTTATTTTGCACTTGCATATTTTGTAGTACTTTATTTGTACCAAATAATTTTTATGCAAAACCGAATAAAAAACGGCACAATTAAAATAAAAGCGTATTTGGCAGTGTTTTTTCTCTCGCAAAACCGTCTTAATAAGCCGAAACCGATTTCAGTGTTAATTTTCAGTGTTTAATTGTCAGTGTTAATTTTCAGTGTTTAATTTTCAGTGTTTAAGTTTCAGTGTTTAATTTTCAGTGTTTAAGTTTCAGTGTTTAATTTTCAGTGTTTAATTTTCAGTGTTAATTTTAAGTGTTTAATTTTCAGTATTTAATTTTCAGTGTTAATTTTCAGTGTTAATTTTCAGTGTTAATTTTCAGTGTTTAATTTTCAGTGTTAATTTTCAGTGTTAATTTTCAGTGTTAATTTTCAGTGTTTAATTTTCAGTATTTAATTTTCAGTGTTAATTTTCAGTATTTAATTTTCAGTGTTAATTTTCAGTGTTTAATTTTCAGTGTTAATTTTCAGTGTTAATTTTCAGTGCTTAATTTTCAGTGTTTAAGTTTCAGTGTTTAATTTTCAGTGTTTAATTTTCAGTGTTAATGTTAAGTGTTTAATTTTCAGTATTTAATTTTCAGTGTTAATTTTCAGTATTAATTTTCAGTGTTAATTTTCAGTGTTTAATTTTCAGTGTTAATTTTCAGTGTTAATTTTCAGTGTTAATTTTCAGTGTTTAATTTTCAGTGTTAATTTTCAGTGTTTAATTTTCAGTGTTAATTTTCAGTGTTTAATTTTCAGTGTTTAATTTAAATGCTGGTGTAGAGCGTAGTGTTGTCAGCAAATATACGCATCTCAGACAAAATGTTATCAGGGAGGTTGTTTATGAAAATCGGAAACAATAAAGGTCCTAGTTCGATCCCTGGGGAACACTTGCATTTATGTCATGTTGTCTTGATGAATGGCCATCGAGTGCAACCTGGATCTTTCTTTTGGATAGGAAGGATCTAATTATATTAAATATTCGTCCAGTAATACCATAACGAAGATAATTGTTGTGGTTGTTAATAATAATAATGTTGGATAATGGCCCTGTGAGGCCGGACGCATGTTGAAGTGGACGTATGTGTGAAGGATCGTTTGGTTTGGCTTGCGCGATTTAGTGCGGGTGAACCCGTACAACCGAGTGCAAAATAGCGCTGTTTTCACAGTCGGAGCTCACAGACTTTGACAGGGCCTCCACGTTGACGAGACCTCAGGTCAAGGGCCAAGGTTCACCTGCGCATAGGGGTTCTGTGATGTCACGGGCTTTTGTGTGGGAAACGGAGTTTTGCCAGTCTGAGTTTTAGAAGCAAACCGAATAGACGATTTCTCTATGTAGTCTTCAAATGATTAGGGGAATTAAATTCCCTAAGAGAATACAGGCATGAGATTCCTTCTTCCCCCCTCCTCGAATGGCTAGGAATTAACAACGATAGAGTAGTAATTTGGTCTCTCCCTAAACGTTGGTGAAACATCTCCAAGATCGACGGTAGACTGACGCCTGAATAAAACCGAAAACCAAAGTAAAAGAGTGTTGCCTCGTGAATTTTGTTAAGAAGGTTTTTGTTGCAGACACAGTGGACGGCGATGTTCACGGCAGTACAGAAACGAAGAAAGAACTCAACCACTAGACGACATCGAGACGGCGCCCCTCCACGCCGAAGAAGAGAAAGTACCAGAAATTAAATGTATATGTAACAATAATATAATAATAATAAATATGATAAAATAAATAATAATAATAATGTAAAGAAAAAAAAAATAATAATAGTAATAATAGTAATAATAATAATAATAATAATAATAATAATAATAATAATAATAATAATAATAATAATAATAATAATAATAATAATAATAATAAAAAGAAGAAGAAGAAGAAGAAATCAAGCAAATATGACGGTAAATTGCGAAGGGCCGAATGACTGGAAGCAAAGATTCACAGAAGTAAAGATTTATATAAAATAGAATTACGTTTTGTTTCACGATGTATATTTAAATAGTATGTACATTATGTTAAGTCATTTAAGGATGCTATTAGTAATAATGATATATTTTCAACTTAAAGAATCCAATAAAAGAAAGAAAAAATTATTAAAGTATTACTAAACCATTAATTATTAACAAATAATAAAATGGTAAATTTTACCCTTAGAACGTTTTTTCTGGTTTAAAATAGGTGAGTAATAGTACATGTTAACTAGGGTTGCTCACCCCTTCTTACTACGCTATTCTGGATGTATGACCAAAAGAAGGAGCCATATTTAATAGGACTAAGAAGTAAAATCGAAAAAATCTAGTAAAAAGAAAATAATTTACTTTAAAGACACGGAGCGATAACTAGCTTAAATCACGGACGAAACAGATTTTTGATCTACCTTTTGTTGTTAAACCTGTTCCGGTCAAACATAGATGGGCAAGCTGTCTCTATTTTATATAATGAATCAACGTTTTTGTTTCCTAATGCTTTTTCTTTTATATTTTAATCACATAAAATACATGTTACAATATTACTTGGTTTGAGGATTGAGCTATGTTTTTAATCCATTCTAATTGTTCAAAATAGCCGTAATTTGCAAAAGATCAAAGTGGCTAAGATCAAAGTGAAGTATCTGTTCCGATGGATACTGCACACCATACTGGTGTTGTCTTGGCCTTCGGGTCTTGATTTACGCCGGTCAATGGGTCTGTCCTGTGCAGTTCTGAGAGGTCCACCTTCCCAGGCTTTGCCTCCCCGCTTTGGGGAGGAGTAAGTTTATTGCTTACTGCCTGAGGCGCCCCTACCCGGGAATGCCGACGGGGCTGCCCAGGCAATTTTTAAATCTCACTTTCCCGACCCGACCTTGGGTCACATCTTACTTGTGGGAGTAAGATAAAAAAAAAACTGGCCTTGTGCCTAACTCCTGGAGAGGAGTAAATCAATACTCACTAAGTCACCAATCTCTTACTAAGTGTGTGTCTATTACTCTCACTCTCTCTCACTTTATGTTTCTTTATCCTATACCCCCACTCTTGTTTTATATAGTGTTTATCCACTCTCGCTTCTCTAACTCTCTCTCTCTCCCTTTGTTTATTAATAGGTAATAAAACTAACAATAAAACAGAAGATTGGAGTAGTACATTGTAAACAGTAAGGAATAGTACCACAATTATTAATACAACATTAATATAATACAAATAACTTGAGAGAATTATAGAGAGAGAGAGAGAAAGAGAGAAAAAATAAAGAAAGGGGGAGATATAGCGAACAAAATCACTAATTTTAGATTCAATCTCATTAAAAAAAAATTAAACTGGCTTTGCAAACTCACTTTTCCTGATGAAAATAATCTAACCTTAGCTCAATGGGTGACTCAAGGGTCACATTTTTTTTCTAGTACTGACAGAAACGTATTTAGAAAAGTTCTCATTTCAAAAAGTTTTATTGCAATTTTTCTAGTTTCCTTTTTTCTTCTCCGTGAGAATTAGTGCCAGCAGGAATTGCCTCTAATAGTGAGTCGAACACTTTAACATTGAAAAATTCATGAAGTTGAATGATGAATGATTTTAAAATTCAATTTTTGTGTTTATCATCACACTGACACATGTGATTGGTTGCAAGTGATGACAGACAAAATGTATTCATGAATGATTAAATACACTCAAAATCATTTCTAAGAAAGAAAAATGTTTTTTCGTAATCAGCAGGGTTTCGAGAATATTTTAGCTTACGACAAACATAGGATCTCATATACGCATGATGTTAACAGTGATGTGGAAAATGAATACTACAAACATTAAAGGATGATGCTTTTACTGTTCATGCTATTGAACCAAGTTAATGGTGGCATGTATTGTGTATTGATTTACTCCTCTCCAGGAGTTAGGCACAAGACCAGTTGTTATCTTACGCCCACAAGTAAGATGTGACCCAAGGTCGGGTCGGGAAAGTGGGATTTGAAAATTGCCTGGGCAGCCCCGTCGGCATTCCCCGGTAGGGACGCCTCAGGCAGTAAGCAATAAACTTACTCCTCCTCAAAGAGGGGAGGCAAAGCCTGGGAAGGTGGACCTCCCAGAACTGTACAGGACAGACCCATTGACCGGCGTAAATCAAGACCCGAAGGCCAAGACAACACCAGTATGGGGTGCAGTATCCATCGGAACAGATACTACACTTTGATCTTAGCCAAAAGGATGTGTTGTGTAGCTTATTGGAAAATAAGTGTATAATTAAAAGCACATTTATGCAAATAAGTTAGTATATAGTTAATTTATAGAAGGCTGACACAATGCAAAATTATATCTGATTATAATAAGGAAAACTGAATACTAAATGACAATTTCTTTCTATTTCATTTTAATCATTTTTTATATAATAAATATTAATAGCTTCAAGACTACTCCTCGGTCACTAGAATCGTATGTCTGACGCCGGAATGTCACAATATTTCGGGTACATAATGCCTTTCTCAAAGGTTTCTATTGTTTAATCTCAGATTACTCTCCATCTCGCGTGTATAGTTTTTCCTTTTTAGTAAGTATATGTTGTGTAGTCTCTAGAATATTGGGTAAAAGATGTCATGTTTATAAAATTGCACCGGTATGTGTGTTTAACCTCTTGGATTGTAGATATTTATGCAAATAATTTAAAGGTGACCCTAAAAAATGCTACACTACACATTTCTTTTCTTAGCCCTGCACAGATTTGAGTGTGATGACCCTCTCCTATTTAAGAACAGTCTAGAATTGCTTTGATAGACATTATCCTTGAGATGACACCACAAATGAAATCCGGTGAAAGTTTAAGGTCCGGTGATAATGAATTCAATTCAGAATCACACCATCTACTGATGAGACGTGTGGAGTGTTTCTATTCTGGTTAAACTACTGTTCATCTCTAACCCTATAACTTATTTGTCTGCTTAAGGCTGTCTAAAACTTCTTACTAATCATCAAGCAGCGCTCAGTATCGATAAAATCAAAGGTGCACATTTGAAGTATATCATTGAACGGCAATAAAGAAAATACTGTTGTATATTTATGACTGAAACTTGGTGGGCAGATCAAACATAGACGGAAGATTATTTGTATGAAATATGGTTGGATTGTAGAATGGATTGCGAATTTTATAAACGATTCCATCAATGTCATTTTTACGGTCACCCTGTATTGATTTACTCCTCTCCAGGAGTTAGGCACAAGGCCAGTTTTTATCTTACTCCCACAAGTAAGATGTGACCCAAGGTCGGGTCGGGAAAGTGGGGTTTAAAAATTGCCTGGGCAGCCCTGTCGGCATTCCACGGTAGGGGCGCCTCAGGCAGTAAGCAATAAACTTACTCCTCCCCAAAGAGGGGAGGCGAAGCCTGGGAGGGTAGACCTCCTAGAACTGCACAGGACAGACCCATAGACCAGCGTAAATCAAGCCCGGAAGGACAAGACAACACCAGTCTATGGAGCGCAGTATACATCGGAACAGATACTACACTTTGATCTTCACCCTGTAGATATGCTGTATAATTTCTTGTCTGCTCGGTGTAAGGCAATTGACGAATCTTTTAATAAAAAAATATATTTGAATGCGTTGTGTAGGCTCTTGAGTGATAGGCGTAGGCTAATTGAAGGGATGCTTATACAAAACAGCTTGTACGTGTAGGATTGTAGGTGTAGTATGATTGATGACTTCGATTGTAAAACGCGATAAACGCCATTTCAAAAATCACGAAACTGTCCCTACAAAAAGTGTTGCATTTCAACACTCGACGACACCCCAAAACTATGTGTTTCAGAATATGATTCCGAAATAATTTATTTTTGATTTCAATTAATATCAGCTTTCATTCGAAGTCTAGATTAAATATATGCGTGTTTCTATTGTTTAAGCTCTCAATTTAAACGAATTGGATTTATCGCGTTTTGCGTTCGAACTCTTCACTTGTTTATGAAACATCCGTTTTTTATGAGATAGGTATCCTCTTTGATGTTGGATGCAGGATAATTGATAACATATTTATTTGTTAGTGTATATAGTCAGGTAGCCGATTGAGATGAAAAAAAAACAACACCTCTTTAATTAATATCTAAAAATCAGCAGAAATGATAAATTTGTTGAGTATCAGTCGAGACAACTAATCGATTCATTCTTTTCAAATCACATGATTTAGGGAGTTTTCGTTGTAAATAGGAAATTTTGTGATACATACTTTTTTACATATGCACAAATATATATTTTTTGTAGACTTTTTTTATAAATAAGGATTTTATATTGTTAAATAAAAATATATAAATGTGTGACAGGCAAAATTATTTGACACATTGAATTTATAAACGTGTTTTGAATAAAATCGTTTCTATTATTTATTTAAACTGACCTAACTGGAGTCGAAGATAAACACTACTTCAATCAATCACCAGGTCGAGGATTCTCCTGATTTGTTCCCTCCAACTATCTCTGACCATTGTCGGCAAATGCTATCGATGGCATCCAACGTCTTCTACAAGTTGGTGAATGTAGGTGTGATGAATTCCATAGGAGGGTGTCACTCACAAGTTCTGACTTACTTCACCGGAAGTGACTAGCAATCTGAAGTTTCTCTCTTTCTCTCTCTCTCTCTCTCTCTCTCTCTCTCTCTCTGTGTGTCTCTCTCTTAGCGGGACTGAGATAGAAGGAATGTTGAGTGTTTTCCACAACTGACATCCAATGCAACTAATTAAATTCTTGTTATGATCAAGTGATACTTCTTGATGTCTCGTGGTAAAACAGGATATATTCCACCGTGACCCTAAAAATGTCCCTCTTAAGATTTTCAGAAAAAGAAAAGACTTCTATCAAGGTGACCCAAAGCTGAATTTTGACGTCTCTTTCTACTGACTGGATGTTTCTGTCGAGGTAGACAAATTCCTCGACGGACTATATGCTGCTACGGGTCTTATGTATGATGAAAGAAAAAACACAAAGCAATCAACAGTGTTCTATATTTAATAGTATTATTTGCTGCATTAGATGTTAGACTATAGAATAATCTGGGTAAAGTTTATTTCAGGAATTAACACTAATTTTATTTTATGATAGACTTATTTGTTATTTTACTTATATGCGGAAATGGAGCTGGTGTAATAGATATTGGTGTAAATATGGGCGTGGCATGTCAGGTGCAAGTTCTAGTTGGGCTATGAAGGGGTCTTAGATAATGTGACTCTTTCTTTTCACACGCTGCGGGTGAAATAATAAGATAGACTTGGTCGGGAAACTTTTCCAGGGAAAAGAAATCTCCGAGATAACACACCTGACAAGTTTTAACTTGTCAAATGGCACACACAATGCACCTGTATAGTCATGATGAGGTACAAAGCTTGAAACACGTGATTTTTATTATAATTATTATTATTATTATTATTACAAATAATCTAAGTCGTTCGTGGTCATCGATTGATCCCAAATGTAAATTCCAGGTATGAAGAGGATAACAATATGGCAACTTGCGATACAATCCTCACGTAGACAGTCCAAACAAAGCGACTAAGACACATTACTAAACGAAAAGAATATGCATTAATTCTTCAATGGCTACCTGGATAAAGAAATGCTAATGAAAGCTTGCAGAAACATATGATGCAACCAACTGGTAATCGATCAAATTTGTAATTAATAGTTTAAATAGTCTACATGATTCATAGTCAAAAATTCTACATCATTCATAGTCAGAAATTCTACATCATTTATAGTCAGAAATTCTACATCATTCATAGTCAGAAATTCTACATCATTCATAGTCAAAAATTCTACATCATTCATAGTCAAAAATTCTACATCATTCATAGTCAAAAATTCTACATCATTCATAGTCAAAAATTCTACATCATTCATAGTCAGAAATTCTACATCATTTATAGTCAGAAATTCTACATCATTCATAGTCAGAAATTATTCCCTAGGCAGATTCCTACTATGAAGAAGTATATAACAATATGACAACCAGTAACACGGTACACACATGGAAATCCAAATAAAGCCACTAACATAATAAAGCAGGAATATATAAGAGAATGTCTAAGTAATCGTCTGCAGGGACAATATTTAAAGTCTGATGTTAAACAAGTTGGTAATGAAAGCAATAGACCTAAGTACGTTCGTTTGAGTAATTTGGAAATGACAAACAATTTTCCATTGTGGAACTTTTGATAATATCTCGAAAGTAATTGTAAGCAAACAACAATGATGACCGACCAATCGTGAGTAAGCGGCGGTGGGCGAGATGGTGGGGTGTATAAAGTCAGCGTTTTTAGGCGCTTAAACAATTTCAAGCCCCAGAGAACAAGATTAGTATCGGTGGCAGGTCTTGAAGGGAACGGATTAGACAATATTTCTCGGGATAAGAAAGCAAATTCCATCAACGCCTTTTGAAGAAACGACTGATGCCAAATCAATTAATGTCCACAAAGCTCACAACTAATTGATCTGATTGGTATGTGGCCGATACGAAGAAAATATTAGAGGAACAACTATTAGTCATTACAATGAGGCTGCTAGGAAAAGTGGGTGGCGGTTGTGGTGCCAGTGTTCACTCTTTTATTTTGGTTCTAAGGCAAAATGTTTGGCAAAGGTTCCCTGATTCCAAGTAATTCTCTATGTCTTAAGCACCTCTTATCAACCCACCCCTCGCTCGATTCCTTATTTTACAGCTGCTCCCCGTCCCCAACACCTCCTCCACCAAATCGTAAAAATCAAAAATGGATATTCTTAAGAAGCGTATATTCTATCTTGGTAAGAAGACGTTTAGCGAAGAAAAGGCTATTTCAAACCTAAGCATGATACATATGAAAATGCGGAGCTGACTGACAAACAGAGTCCCTTAAATAAATTATTGGACACATCTAAAATAAGATGCGTCCATTCAATGCTATTTACAACTTAAGCGTGACAGACCGACGAAAATGATACGTCAAACTTAACCGGACAGACCGACGAAAATGATATTTAAAACTTAAGCATAACAGACTAACGAAAAAGCTATTTCAAATTTAAGTGCAGCAGACCGACGAGAAACTATTTGGAATTTAAGCGTGACAGACCAACAAAAAGACTATTTCAAACTCATGCGTTATATTTCAAAGCTATTGTAAACTTATGCGTTATAGTTTGAAGCTATTTAAAACTCATGCGTTATATTTCAAAGCTATTTCAAACTTATGCGTTATATTTTAAAGCTATTTCAAACTTATGCGTTATATTTCAAAGCTATTTCAAACTCATACGTTATATTTTAAAGCTATGTCAAACTTATGCGTTATATTTCAAAGCTATTTCAAACTTATGCGTTATATTTTAAAGCTATTTCAAACTCATGTGTTATATTTCAAAGCTATTTCAAACTCATGCGTTATATTTTAAAGCTGTTTCAAACTCATGCGTTATATTTCAAAGCTATTTCAAACTTATGCGTGATAGATTGATGAATGAAATTTTTTAACTAAAGCTGAAAAACCAATGAAAATGATATTTCAAACCTAAGTATGACAGACCGGCGAAAAGGCTATTTCAAACTTAAGCATGACAAACTGATAAAAATGATATTTGAAACCTAAGCATGACATCAATGAAATCTGGTGCTACCAGATCAGGCTCTCTGAAGATACCGGCTTACTGACCTAAAATTCACCAAACATTGATGTTATTGTTTTTTTTTCCTTTCCCTTTGCAAAACTCAATCATATTCTGCAGAGTGAAAAACAAAAACAACAATTTTCCTCTATAAAACAACCAAAATCAAACATCATGAATAAATATTTGAAGATATATCAAGAAGTTGAAGCATAAACAACTTTTACCAAAATGGCCGGATTTGGCATTAAATAACTCGAAAAAAGTTGATATGCCGTAGAACAAAACAACATCAATGAAAACACAGATCGATAGACAGAGGCTATTGTAGAGATGCTTGGGTACATTTATATCCTTTTATAGATACCATTTCAAACTTCAGTGTTACAGACCTACTTCAATGAGCAAAGTTTATTACCTAGAACTACCCGTCTGTGGAACACAATACCACGCGGCTGCTTTTGAGCTGACTACCACATGGTCGTTTTTAAGTCCAATGTAAACGAATTCTTGTTGAGCTGTCCTCTTAAATAATCAAATTCTGCCAAACTTCCACCACCTTTACCAATCATCACGGTGTCGTCTCAACGTACATCTGACATTTATTAACACTTATCGTTTAGTATCCTTTCGGCCTTGATAAGTGGTGACTCTTTAGTAAAATAAAACATGACAGACTAATCAACTGATCGAACAATGGACTCTTATAGAGTGTAAGAAATTGCCGAAAAAGGCTATTTTAAACTTAAGCCTGACAGATAAAAATCAATCTTACATCGTATGTGTATTAATCTGGTCGAAGTTATATTCTGTCAAACTTCTACTCTTTTGAAAAGCGCTACGCAGTTTTTTTTTTTTTTAGTTTTGGTTCTAATAAACCAAAGCTAAAAGTTCCTGAAGGACGAAATTGTTGTTTTTGTTCAATTTGTAAAGTAAGTGTAAGAAATTAATTCCATGAAATATGCCAGTATACTGAAATCATATGCCCTTTATAGCGTTAAGATGAAAATTCATATGACTACATATCAACCAAGTCATTTCATTATCAAATCACTACAGTATGAATCTCTATGCATGAGTGGATGAAGTGTGTAGGGTGCGTTGAAGAAAAATTCCTACCAGTAAAATACATAGCCCTGTTGTGCTCGCATACCCTTAATGACAATCAAAGTGTAAACATTTGGGAATTCCCTTGCTTTTGTGAATTTAGTGTATATGAATTTTCATCTTAACACTATTAAGGGCATATGATTTCAGTATACTGCCAGTTATCATGGAATGTCACTACTTTTGTAAAGGCTATGCCTCAATACAATAGTCATGTTTAAAGTTTTTTGAATTTTCTGGAAAACTAAGGTATATGGTAAACTGAAATTAAAATGCCATCAACTAGACCCTAGAACCTCTATCTCTGCCAAAAAATCAGCTGAATCCATCAAATAGTTGATGAGATACAGGGTGGCACATACGTACGTACGTACGTACGTACACACAGATAACATGATTTCATGATTGAACTTTCTGGATCTCTGGGTTGCCTTGACTAATGATGGATTCTACACAGGTATAGAACCTATCAAATAAAAATGTTGTGCAAAGTTTTAACTAATTTAGTTTATCGACTTTTGAGTTATGATTGATCAAAGAAATGAGATTTCCAGCATAGGCCGTTTTTCAAGTCTATTAAGGGATAGAGCGCTCTTCGCGCCTCTCTTGATTAATGCACGAAAAATTAAATCAAAATAAATGCATTGTTTGATTTACAAAGACTAATCAACAAGGAGGAAGTATGCGCTCTCCTGACTGATATCCTTAGTTAAAGGTGGATGCGAGTGTATGTCATGATACAACCAAGAGGTTAAATTGACACTTAAATGTTGATATTATAAGTTTCGGATTATTTTATTATTTGGACTACTGTTCTCATCGTGTATGTTATTCTTACAACGTTTCGGCCGATGAACAAATTATCAACTCTGAAATAAAACCAGTTCTTCTCTGCTTATCCCGGCATTGTTTCTGACATTCTTAGATTTATCTTAAGCAATGTCAGATCAAGAGAAGTGCGGTTTGGGCTTGCACAACCTATGATTCACCATGAACTCTCAGAGGGTAGTTATTGTCTCTTAAGACAGAAAAATATCACTTTCATAGCTCAAAGGTCTTAAGAGAAGACACTTTTTAGCATTCTGACATTTTCGAAAATGTTCAGTTATTTGAAATTCCATCAACAATTCCTAATATATTTAATGGCCTTGAACCATACTAGGTTGAACTGGATGGCTTATGAGAAGTTCAAGGTTACGGTGTGTCGAAAGCTGAGGGGCCGAAATGGGTTGATTTCCGAATAATATGTAGCTGCTGGAGCGATAAAATTCATTTATGCTGTGGATGAAGTCAAATGTGGGAAAATCTAGCAAATCGAGTTGCGTCGCTAAGAAACGAGTAGTGATATAGTGAACAGGAAATGGCAACATTACTCATCAGAAAGTGAGTGGACGAATGCGGGAGAAAGAAGCCCTGACATCAGATACCATTCTTACAGAAGGCCAACCAACTGTAATCCTGTTAACCGTTCAACATAGTGTCTATCAAAATTTCAACAGTAAATTTACATGTTTCGGAATTTTTAAAATGAGGGTTTATAATTTGTAGAATTTGGTATATTCGGACTACTGTTCTCATCTTGGGTGTTTTTATCACAACGTTTCGGCCGATGTAACCTCCGAACTTTTTTCGGGTGTAATTTGTCGAACCCGGGAATCTTTCTGTCGTCCAGATTCCCGAGTTCGACAAAGTACACCTGAAGAAGGTCGGAGGTTACATCGGCCGAAACGCTGTGATAAAGACACCCAAGATGGGAACAGTAGTCCGAATATACCAAATTCTACAATAAACTTACAATAACGAGAATGACAACAGCCTTTCAAAAGATTTTTACTTTGGAGCTTATCTCTGAGCTAATTAAGAAAGAATTACATTTTCTATGAAAAGGCATTGAATGTATTTTTTCTTTCTGATACTTACGGAGTATATAACAAATTAACAAATAGTCTTTGGAAATTTTGGACTTTACTTATGACAGTTGTCTCTAATGTTCTCAAATTTACATCATAACAAACAGTTGTTTTACATGTTCTATTTTTTTTACTATTTAACCACTTATCAAAGCCACTCGATGGTTAAAGAGATCGTCGGTTGGACGATGATCGCTTCCGGGAGAGGACCGGAAACAATGAGTTGGATAGGCAGAAGATTCCTTAAGAGGAATTGATTGCCCGAGAAGACGGCTCAACAAGTGTTTTTTTCACATTAGATTTGAAGACGACCATGCTGTAGTCGGTTTGGAAGCAGACTCGTGGTATCGTGTTCCATAGATGGGATCTTCTATGAATGAAACTTCATTCATGAAAGTTTCCTTTGGTTTTTGGTAAAGAATAAGAGAAAGGAAAGTTCTTTGCTGTGGTTGTAGCTGAAATATATATTACAAATATAAAAACAGAAAAGTTAACATGTTTCAATCCACAAAAATAAAAATAAGTAATGTACAAATGAACATAGGAACAATTTGCGCAAGAACTACCCTACCACCAACAGGTTGCATAAACAATGTAATAGAAACACTCGAAATTTTAGCTGCACACCAATATAAACAAAAATATAAAAATCACAACGGTGAAAAATCGGGTGAAGACCAAACAACAACACCTCATACAATTGTAAAAATGTTTACATGCCCCGTGGATGGAAACTACCAAATAAAAATAATTTTATAATCATTTCTAAGTGACAGTCTTTTGAAGGTTGATGGTTCAATCCTTACTACAAGCAATAATAACTAAAAATAACATAAAATAATTAAGACTCTTTCATGTCATTGCTAAAAGAACAAAAACAATCTCACCCCATTGAATAAATAAAGGGTTCAGTTCAAGATTCTGTATAGGTTCCCGAATTCGACCTACAGATTCTTAAGTTTTAAAAGATTCACCTGAATATGGTCAGAAGTAACATCGGCTGAAACCTTGTGAAAATAAACAAGTAAGATAATCCAAATAATATGAATTATATTATATTTTTAACAATTATTTGAGAGCAGGTATTATTTGGATGATAATCTATTATGCTTGAAGATGTTGGTAAAATAAAAGAGAGATAGAGAGAGCTTATAATACCGAAATAAACAGTTCTGTTATTTTGTTATCTAATTTAAATACATTTTCACGTGTCTATGAACACACTAGGTAAATAAGCCGAAAGCCTGGAGCCAAAATACATGTAAAGCGAAGCATCAGAAAATAATACATGAAAGCAACCTAAACCCAATTTAAAATTAGTTACAACAACTACATAGTCGCTCTAAAAAAAGATACATAAAATAGTATTACCCTATCTGAATTAATATTAAAAATTTAAAAAAAGAAGGAATTAAACCTCAAATAGAATTAAGAATAATAAAGATAAACAATCCATACATATTTTGTACAGAAGATGATGCAAATCATTGAATGCACAGAAAAGAGAAACTTACTTAATTAGAGAAATTAATTCACATCAAAATGGAGTCATCAGAAGAAATTCGCAATAACAATAAAGGCAACAACAGCAGACACAACTCGAAATATAACAGAAACAACTAAAATACAGACACAGGCTCAGTAGAATACAAACATTCTGTGTTTATCTTTAGTTCTGTCATTAGCTTTGTATACTATTTTGGTTTCAGTGACACTTAGATTTTTTGTTACAGTTATAAATGTGTTTTGGTGGTGTTTTTATCGTTCTATACATCTTCTTGTGCTTTTTTTATTTGTAAAATATGTTCAGCGTATCAGAAACATTTGAGTGAAATATTTAGTGAAGTATGTTCGATGTTTTCAAATATTTATTTATTAATTTTATGACTATTTTTATTACATTGTTTTAACATTTTTGTTATGTGGTGGGTTAAACCAAACTACGTTTCTATTTCTATTCAAAATTCTTTTCATCAGCGGAGCATATATGTTTATTTTCCAGTGTTTTTAGTTTATCTTATGATCTTCTTTTGGGGTTTTTGAAGGTAGTTTTGTTTGATGAGGTATCAGATGATATGCGACTGACGGATTGTGGTATTTTATTATTATGATGTTTACGTGATTTATGGAACTGTGTATGTATAGTGGGCTATTTCCTTTTTTCAGAATCATGTGTATGTTCGTTTTTTCTATAGTAACAAATACAATTATATATATATATATATAGAGAGAGAGAGAGAGAGAAAGAGAGAGTAGTATGAACACACACACACACATATGTATATATATATATATATATATATATGGCAAACAAACTATACATAGATGTCCATGTTTCATTCCCACAGTAAATATATGTTCATACATCTACTACTAAGATCTATTCACGTATTGACCACTATTGACTTAAATACTGTTAATGTCTACACAATATATCATATCACCTATAATATTATATGTGTATATACCTTAAATAATAATAAATTATATATAAATATATTCCATGATAAATGCCAGTATACTGAAATCATATGCCCTTAATAGGGTTAAGATAGAAAATTCATATACACTAAATGTACAAAAGCAAGGAAATTCACACATTTTTACACTTTTATTGTCATTAAGGGTATGCGAGCACAACAGGGCTATGTATTTTACTGGTAGGAATTTTTCTTCAGCGCACCTCACACACTTCATCCACTCATGCATAAAGATTTATACTGTAGTGATGTGAAAATGAAATGGCTTGGTTGATATGTAGTCATACCCTTAATGACAATAAAAGTGTAAAAATTTGGGAATTTCCTTGCTTTTGTACATTTAGTGTATATGAATTTTCGTCTTAACCCTATTAAGGGCACATGATTTCAGTATACTGGCATTTATCATGGAATGTCACTACTTTTGTAAAGGCTATGCCTCAAGACAATGGTAATTTTTTAAGGTTTTTTAGAATTTTCTGGAAAACTAAGGTATATGGTAAACTGAAATTAAAATGCCATCAACTAGACCCTGGGACCTCTATCTCTGCCAAAGATCAGCTGAATCCATCAAATAGTTGATGAGATACAGGGGGCACACACGTACGCACGTACACACGGATAACACAAAATCACTCCTGACCTTTCTGGATCTCTGGGTTGCCTTGACTAATGATGGTGAAATTCTACACACTTATAGAACCTATCAAATGAAAATTTGTGCAAAGTTTTAAATAATTTGGTTTATTGGTTTTTTAGGTATGACTAATCAAAGAAATTAGATTTCTAGCATAGGTCGTTTTTGAAGTCTATTAAGGGATAGAGCGCTATCGCGCCTCCCCTGATATGGCAAACCAGCTATAAATAGATGTCCATGTTTCATTCCCGCAGGAAATATATTTTCATGCTACTACTCCTTTATTATTTTAGTCTCTAGTTTTGGTGGGAGAAAAAATAAAGTGTAAATTAATCTGTTATTTATTAATGTATTTGTATATTCGTTCAGATAAATTTATTTAATTTTTAGATGCTATTTTAGTTTTAGTTTTTATTAATTTTCGAAGAGGTTTAATATGCAAGTACCAATGTAAAACGCTGTTACTTTTTCATGTATATTACTTCGAGGATTATATATATATATATATATATCTTACTTGATGACAAAAAAATTGAGGCAACAATGTATCACGATGTTAAACTTTCAAGACACTTTAATACAGCGGTTTGAAACTGTACTTATGGGGAACTTTTATTTAATAAGAAACCATGCATAAAAATTCCTCCAATTTCCGCTGATTCCGTTCTGCTTAATGTCAACAATTTAGAAGACATGCTGATAGCTTGTTGACCCTAGAATTTGGCAGTTTCTGAGGGAAGGTTCAATAAATCCTAGACTTTTAACCTTGTCAATTCTATTTAAAAGCTGATAGGTTAACAACATATGATCTCGAGCAATTTCAGAGGCTTCCTCCCAGACCGGTCAACTTTGGCCCATGTAATATGGAAAATAGCCTTCCACCAGCTGTTGACCCAAAAGTTTAATAGTTTGATCAAATATGCTTCAAGAACGGTGACCCGTATTAAGCAATTTAAGAGAAGAGTTCATAGAATTTGGCAGTCAAGAGGGTGAGGTCAAACAATTATGAACTCTCGGCTTTCAAAGATTTACTGAATACACTCGATGACCTCATGACCTCTTGATTTGGTAATGAAAAGTTCATTATGATGCTTGACTTTCTTTTCAACAATGAATGCAGACTTTCCCTTTGTATTTCCAGACGAATATAGAATTTTAACTTGTATATATTGTCAGATGAAATTTCGTATTGATATATATAAAACACTTTATAAAAATAATGAGCTTATATGTATGCTTAACGTAAAAAGTAAATTTCAAAGTTATGAAAATGAAATGAAGATTTTTACTTTTATGCTAAACGCCAAAAATAAATTTCAGAGTTTATGAAAATAAAATGAAGATTTTTTACTTTCATGCTAAACGCCAAAAATAAATTTCAGTTTTATGAAAATAAAATGAAGATTTTTACTTTTATGCTAAATACTAAAAGTAAAAATGAATTAATGTTTTTACCTTTATGCTAAACGCCAAAAATAAATTTCAGAGTTTATGAAAAATCCAAATACACATTATCAATTCTCATCTCAAAAACAAAAAAATCAAAAAATGTAATACCAATAACAATGTTATCTTTAGGGGTTCACGGCTCCAGGAAGTCGTCTGTAACACAATGGATGGGGTTTCAGCACATAACTAATATTGAGCTGTGGCTGGCATCAATCCATGATGTGTTTGATGGTTCTAGTAGTAGCAGTTATAACATAGCATCTCTCCGCAGTGGTCAGCAATGTGTTGCAGTCTACATAAAACAAACAGCTTGTTTTATTCGATTTATTGTTTTAGTTCTCTGTTTATTGCATTTTCCTGCAGAGAATTATTGAAACAGGTGCCTTACGAATCTCTCTTCAGCTTGCCCATTGTGAGAGAGGGAAGAATCCTTCGAAAATATGTCTGCCTCGTCTCGCCAATCGAACCGAAGAGCGAGTGACCCGTCTTTCTTTTTAACACATCTTACTAATCTAAGTAACTTCCGGAAAGCGTCTTCCTGTTCACTATATATAACTACTCGTTTCTGAGCCACGCAACTTCCATTTGCTAAATTTCTTTTTTGTAACTTAATGTTTGTAACCTAAATATTGTTAGATCCATCGTAAAACGGGTTCATACTAATAAGGCATCTTTTGACACTCGAGTAACTAGAAGAATACATCAAAGCTATCATAAACATAGTGCAATATTGCATACTGTGTGAAAATAAGGATTACATAACTGAAGTCCTGGGCTTAAAGAAATGGTATTTTTTAAAAACTTAAGCTTCCATTAAAGAAGGTCCTAAATTGATCGGAATTGGTTCTAATTTTTTAGAATCAATATGATTTTAAGTATTTCAAAAATGGTTTGAATATCATTAAAATCAGCAGTTAAACCTTTTTAGTGGGGACGTGTAGTGTCATTCTCTCATTCAGGTGCATCAACAAACGTCAATAGATCGGAAAATAAGATAATTCAAATGAAATAAAAACATATAAAGCTATTGTTAAAACTGTGTGAAAATACATATCACTTGCGTTTTACCCCTTTATTTTTCTAAGATTTTCTGAAGCTTATGGCAATATTATTATTTTTTATTCATTAGTTGTCCTCACACGAATCTTTACTAGTGGACGTTTATTGGCAAAAGCAGATGGTGAGCTCTGGAATCTGAGTCACAACGCGTCTCCCCCGATTTCCAATATTCTCCACTTCTTTAAATCATCATTGCAACTCACTTTGCATTCTGGCACCAGCTATTTACCGCTACGTTCTTGCATATAATGGTTGGTGGAAACTTTTAGATTTTGCATAACAATAAGCTTCCTCGAGATTTCAGTACTCTCCCTGCCCATCCAGTTGAGATCTGGATGATATTGTCTGTCCTCCACAGCCACCTTATGTTGCAGCAACTTAAAAAATAAACTATCTTGGCTTTGAAAATAAATTATCTGCGTTAGTCTATCCTGTTAGAAAATTACCTCCCATATCTTTTAAATTGCCCTTTTTTATTGGCTCAGACATTTCTGCATTATGCATTAACTAGGATTTAATTTGGCGAGAAAAGGCCGAAAAGCCTCACCTTTGCCTTCGTTTGAATAAGTCTTCATGCAGACAGGATGTATTTACAGAGCCATCCTTTAGATATTAAAAAGAATTCTCCTTCACAAGTGCAGTCTTAC
The DNA here is from genome assembly GCA_963556195.1 of Sepiola atlantica. Classification (NCBI taxonomy): domain Eukaryota; kingdom Metazoa; phylum Mollusca; class Cephalopoda; order Sepiida; family Sepiolidae; genus Sepiola; species Sepiola atlantica. The sequence goes on from OY744537.1 coordinate 30,494,099, forward strand.
TTAAACGGACATATAAGCACAGTATCAATTAATTTCTTTCATAAATGCTATCATACTTAAACAGACAGTATCAGATAAGTTGGTGTTTTAATGAAGCCGAAGGTACACTTTGGTTGCAAGAAATTTCTTGTATTCTAATTTCAATAAATATATCAGTAATCTGTTTTGCGTACTTTTTTCAAAACGTTTTTAATTCAACTCATCTTTCAGCATAAACAAAGAACCAAATTCATACATTCTGCAAACAATGATCCACATAACACAATCTCATTTTGATGTGGAGCTGTTTATAAAATGAGTTTATACATCTGTCTGTATGATTTGTTATTATTATCATATATATAATAATTTCCTACTGACAATTATTCAAATAATATACTATAGTCGGAATTACGGTCGGCAACACTTTTATTCTTCATCAGTCTATCTTGATTTTATTAATCTATCAAGTAACATTAAAAAGAATTAAATCAAAATAAAAGTTATAAAGAGGAATTATTTATCTATCACTAGATGTACCTATCCGACGTTGGCCGGAAGTTTAAAAAAATTGATTCACTTATTTTTGAAGAAACAGAAATTAATATTGCTGACTTTAATTTTCATAATCAAACTATTTTTGTGAATAGTAATTTTTTAAAATTTGTTTTAGTTCTTCACGCTAATCGATTGATACTAAATAACAAATAATAATGTTTTATTAATGTGGAGGCGTTACACACGCTTACAAAAAAAACACACAAGCTTGAAGTAGCATAATTTAATTAATATATATATATATATATATTTATTTTTTTAACTGAACTCAGTATAAATGCATACAATAACTCCCCTTTTATCCCTTTCGGCGAGTACAGGACAATGTCTTCATTCTAACAGTTTTCCTAGCCGGATCTAGTATTTTCAGAAAATAACTAAAGCAAAATAAAATATATCGATATGTCAGACAAATGGTTATTTGGATATGCCCTTGAAATTCCATCGAGATAAGCTTATGTGTTAGATGGTTTATGCAAACAAATAACACCACTGTTAGTATTTGAGATAGGTTCTCCCTTCTTCTTAATCTCTCTCCTTTTTTGAGACAAGGGAAACATAAGTGTTTGAAAGAAATCGGTATTTGATAGCTTCTTCCAGTTGATTATATATTGAATCAGCTTGATCAATAATAAATATATTCAAGACGATTTTTATTACATTTTATAAGACACTGTCTTCAATAAATCTTTCTTTCTGGTTTTTAGATGCGTCTTCGGATCACGATGAGATGTTTTGTCCGTCAGTTGGTAGGTTGGACAGCATGTCACGTTTCAGTATGAAATAACACTTCAATAGCTGAACGTGTAGATTGAATGAACACATCTTATCTGAGCATCTCTATAAGAGGGTCTGTTTGTCACGCTTATGTCTGAAATAGCATTTTCGTTGGTCTGTAACATTTAAGTTTGACATAGTAGTTTTGTTTGTTTGTCATGATTAAGTTTAAAATAGCATTATCGCCTGTCTCTCTTTCGTAAGTTTGAAATAGCATTATCGTCTGTCTCTCTTTCGTAAGTTTGAAATAGCATTATCGTCTGTCTCTCTTTCGTAAGTTTGAAATAGCATTATCGTCTGTCTCTCTTTCGTAAGTTTGAAATAGCATTATCGCCTGTCTCTCTTTCGTAACTTTGAAATAGCATTATCGTCTGTCTCTCTTTCGTAACTTTGAAATAGCATTATCGTCTGTCTCTCTTTCGTAAGTTTGAAATAGCATTATCGTCTGTCTCTCTTTCGTAAGTTTGAAATAGCATTATCGTCTGTCTCTCTTTCGTAAGTTTGAAATAGCATTATCGCCTGTCTCTCTTTCGTAAGTTTGAAATATCATTATCACCTGTCTCTCTTTCGTAAGTTTGAAATAGCATTATCGCCTGTCTCTCTTTCGTAAGTTTGAAATAGCATTATCGTCTGTCTCTCTTTCGTAAGTTTGAAATAGCATTATCGTCTGTCTCTCTTTCGTAAGTTTGAAATAGCATTATCGTCTGTCTCTCTTTCGTAAGTTTGAAATATCATTATCACCTGTCTCTCCTTCGTAAGTTTGAAATAGCATTATCACCTGTCTCTCTTTCGTAAGTTTGAAATAGCATTATCGTCTGTCTCTCTTTCGTAAGTTTGAAATAGCATTATCGTCTGTCTCTCTTTCGTAAGTTTGAAATAGCATTATCGTCTGTCTCTCTTTCGTAAGTTTGAAATAGCATTATCGGATGTCGCTCTTTCGTAAGTTTGAAATAGCATTATTGCATGTCGCTCTTTCGTAAGTTTGAAATAGCATTATCGTCTGTCTCTCTTTCGTAAGTTTGAAATAGCATTATCGTCTGTCTCTCTTTCGTAAGTTTGAAATAGCATTATCGCATGTCTCTCTTTCGTAAGTTTGAAATAGCATTATCGCCTGTCTCTCTTTCGTAAGTTTGAAATAGCATTATCGCATGTCGCTCTTTCGTAAGTTTGAAATAGCATTATCGTCTGTCTCTCTTTCGTAAGTTTCAAATAGCATTATCGCATGTCGCTCTTTCGTAAGTTTGAAATAGCATTATCGTCACTGTGTCATACTTAGCATTCTTGTCAGCCTGTCACTAAAGTTTGGAATAGCATTTCGACGGGTCTTTCCCTCTTAAGTTGATACTACACTTATTTTTTTCTGTCCTCGGTCAGTAGAGGAAAAATCCTACTAGACTGAGGCAATTTATATGTTTGCCCCAATTCAGAGTGACCTTAAAATCCAACTCTGTTTCTAACTCTGCTCTTGTGGGGGGATACGTAAATAGGATCTCGCTTAAGTTTAAAATAGCATTTTCTTTAGTCTGTCTCACTAAAGTTTGAAATAGCATTTTATTTGGTCTGTCAGACTTAAGTTTAGAATAACACTTTCTTTGGTCTGTCATGCTTTAGTTTAAAATAGAATTTTTTATTGGTCTGAAATAGCATTTTCTTTGGTATATCATGCTTTAGTATAAAATAGCATTTTATTTGGTCTGTCAGACTTAACTTTGAAATAGCATTTTATTTGGTCTGTCAGGCTTAACTTTGAAATAGCATTTGATTTGGTCTGTCAGGCTTTAGTTTTAAATAGCATTTTATTTGGTTTGTCTCATTTAATTTAGAAATAGATTTCTCTTTGGTCTGTAACGTTTAAGTTGTAAATAGTATTTTCATTGTTCTGTCAAACTTAACTTTGAAATATCATTTGATTTGGTCTGTCAGGCTTTAGTTTTAAATAGCATTTTATTTGGTTTGTCTCACTTAATTTAGAAATAGATTTCTCTTTGGTCTGTAACGTTTAAGTTTTAAATAGTGTTTTCTTTGGTCTACCACGATTAAGTTTGAAACATTTTCTTTGAAAATACACAGTTTCAATGGACGCATCTTAAAAATATCAATTCTTACTGTTAATACAGACTTAATTTCACTTTTGCATTGAATCAAATTCTTGAAACGCATCTTCTGTTCTCCTGTTTCTGCCAAACAATTGATTGATGATTAACAATGAAATTGCAAACACTAATCGGAATTGGAAAATAATGCACTTTCAAAGAAAACAAACGATCACAACAGGAAATATCACTTGAAGAATCAATAGCGTTAAATAAACGGCATATATTTTTTGTTATCTTTTAAAATTTCATTTTCTCGAGAATCTAAACATTCGAATCAAAGTAATCGTGCAGTCTAATAAATAAAGCTAAGTTTGCAGTTATTTGCGAAATTAGATCCGTAATTGAAATTGCTTGCAAATCGAAAAAGATCGATCTTAATAGAAAATTATGATCCTTTTTTTTTTAAAAAACTTTGCACTAGAACAAAGAAGCCGAACAAAGGCAGATTTACTTACTTTATTTTCGACATAATAAAGAGATTCCAAGCTCTTCTGAATGCCAAACTGGAGAGATGCAACATCTACGTGAAGACATGAGAGATCCAAGCTCAGGACAGGCTTTCCTGGAGGCAAATCATCGCTGAGGGACCAGTGACTCTCGAGGCTGACATCCGTGCGGTCCTCGATGAGAAAACAAGCAGAAAGAGGAAATAAGTAAGAACAACAACGATCTCGAGCCGACCTTCTAACTGAACCAACTGGAACAACCTGTCCTCATTTTGGATAGAGATGCAAATCCAGGATCAGGTGTGTCAGATACCTCTACACTGCACAACCAGCATCAGAACATGCATGTAATCCTCACCGATGAGGGGCAACCTTGATGAATATAGTGTAAAATGTTGTTCAGTGCTAAGGTTTAAATTACCTATATATAAATAAATTTCTATACTAACATATCTGCTGGTTTAAACTTAGAGGATCGCTTCATAACTTTCCAGTCCATAACTGGGTAAAACCTACATTTATCTCTCATCCCCGAAATGTATGTTCACAAATCTATTCCATGTCTGTATTTTCCCAGGTGCAACAATGTCTTATGCTTTGCATAGCGATTTTTGGAATGCAGCTCAAAAATGCAAAGACTGCGGATGGAGGAGAGGCTGGCAATAGCCAAATACCCCGCATCTTAGGGATCATTAAATTGCAGATCTGAAATATTAAGTAGGTTTACCCCCTTTAATGTGCCCTTATCGACACACCCGGATTATTTACAATCGCGGGCATATTACAAATAAGCAAACCTATTAACATTCTAGGACTGTTTACAAATGTAGGAACATTATATGCATATGTGTTTTGTTAACACCCTCATAAACTATCACGTCTGGTTAACACTCCTGGACTATTTTGTAAACAAATAAGTATTTTAAACAGTTCCAGATTGTTTGCAAACAAACGCGTTTGCTTAACACATTCGGACTATTTACAAACGTTTCAGTTTGACACGTTTAGACTTGAAAACAAACATGGTTCTGTATCTTCTTCGGACTATTTGTATGCAAACGTGCACGAATACATCTACAGAGGTCTAGTAGAAGCAGAAACTCGGTCTGAACCGAGCTGATAACAGAGATGTTGTTCTTTGGGAGAAACAGCTTACCTTGTGGTCTGGTATATATATATTTACTCGGCCGTTTTACTAATGGACTACTTCATTTTAGCCTCCAGACAATGTCGGGTGATCAGGAAAGAATACGTACCGTTTCAGGGCCTTCCTCTCGACGGCTTTTTTTGCGTATCGGCTCCCCTCGCTACACGCTATATAAACGAACAAAAAACCTGTTTTATCCTTCATGATTAAACCGCGATTGTTTTAACCTGTTTATATATATATATATATATATATATATACTTGAAGCCGAAACTATATTATTATTTTGATCGCTCGCTTTTTATATCTACTTATCAGCTCCAGAGAAGAAATAGGTAGAAAAACTTAGTAAATCGATACTGAAGGGAATATCGAACGTAAGAAAGCTACTATAATACAAATAAGTGTAGGATCACAAGGAACAGTTCCGAAAAAACTCGGAATAAATTGGAATGAAACGGATGATTGGCAGCATAGAAAAGGGCTGAAATATGAAAAAAAGACATTGCGTTTAGAAATTCACCCACATAGCCAGATGACGATGACCAACCACAGGTAAGTTACTAAAAAAACTCAGGGAACTCAGACTGCCTGGATAGATATATAAGAAAAATTCTACAATTTGCTACTCCAAATCGCAAAGGCACCAACATCCGTTAGTACCGCATAAAATGTTCTGACACTATGGAAACAATGGAGACCACCATCCAGACCTCCACTGAAAAGGTAGGAGAATACTGGAATCCTGAGGAGACTTATAGTCACTCAAATTCCAGCAAAAGCCAATGGCCGATATCAGCAAAACTCAATAATAAACGGCTGTCGCGAGAACACAAAATGATCTGCAAAAGCGATCGAAAGAAGCAGGGAGTGCTTGAATCTTGGGAGATTCGTTGTAACTCTGACTCCAGAGAATACCACCTTTTTACTAGTGAGCGATCACTGAGAATGAGTCGCGCGAGGAAACCTAGTGAGTAAGAAATAATGTTTTACTTTTCTATCTGTGTGAATCTATTAATCCAACTCTATATAGCTATGTTTATCTATCTATCTATCTATCTACTGCTGTTAATATTTATCTATTAAGTAAATAATGGAGTTCAAATATATCTACAACAGTTTATATTCATATATATATAATATATATTTCTGTGAGCTTGAAGGGCCGATAATAATTAAGACAACATTAACAAGAGTGTATTTAAAGAAATAGTATGTTACAGGAAGTCTTCGTCCGATAGTGTGGCTATGACTACCACTTATGACTGCCGCAACACTTAGTCGTAACTCTATTTATAGTGTCTGGAAGAGTCCACCTATTCCTAAAATAGGGTAAATAAACATCACACCATAACATATATATATAGTTATATTAAAATTGAACACAGAAAGCCTTTATCAGTGCGAAATTAATTTTTTTTTTAAATTAAGATTAATCTTATTAATTTCGGAATTAAATTCTATCATCAGAGTTGACCAGTATTGTGACATTTTTAAAGAAATAAACGAACATTTTTCTTTTTTCATATAACGTCCATGAAATGGGTGTTATTCGCGTTTGTGTCTTGGTCGGTATGAATTCAAATTCTGGTATATATATATATACATATATATATATATATATACATATATATATATATATATATATATATATATATATATATATATATATATATATTTACTAGAAGAATACCCATCCCAAGACGGGTGAATTCCCTAGAAAATAGTTTTGCACCACTTTTATGTCCCCTTACGAAGATTAAAATCAGCATATAATGCTGCTTAATGCTTAATGATTTTTTTTAATTAAATTCCATTACATGATTTTGATTCTTGAAAATCTCTACAATTTAATGCTTAAGCTTAAGGGGTCTTAAGAAGAAATTAAAATTTAAGAAATTTTTCTAAATCTGAATTTTCACTTAGTCACCTTTACATAAAATTGAATTAAACTAAATACAGACAATATTACCAACTCTTACATTTAGTAGCTGTATTTCAAAATTTATAATGTTCAGTTGATTAGTTCAGGAATGAATCATGTTCATACAAATGTATAAACATATACGCATACCTAACTTTACATAAATAGAAGATGTATTATTCTATCAGTATTGGTCTTGGTAATTTGGAGGACATGGGAAAAAAACTCACGTGATGGAAAAGGCATAAAAACAAATGGACCTCACCCCCAAAACGACCTACAGGATTCGAAAGTGAAAGGGAGGGGACGACTGGGAATACACATATGAATACGATAGCGTGTGTGTTATTTTGTGTGTCACGCTTACATAAAAAACAACGACCTTCCGAATCTTTGTATGCTACTCATGAATAAGAGTCAAATTTAATTTAATCTAAAGCATTTACAAAGTAAGGTTTAGTCGTCGAAATATTACCTTCACTAGAAATATTGTATATAAAGAAGTTTTGTAAATTGGTTCATGTATTGTTCATTTTTTTAAATAAATATACAAATAAAATCTTATCATATTTTATTTAAACATGTATAGGTTAGGAACAAGATAATAAGTATTGAAAACATCATTTCGTGTAATTTACACGGGTCCCGCTAGTTTTTATTATTACTCGATTGTTTACTGATATAAAAAGAAATAAAAACGAACTTTGAAAAAGCTTAATTAACTGCGAAATAAAATCCACCAACATATATTTCAAGACAATCATGTTCCTCTTCTGTTAAAGGTTAAGAGAAAAATGACTTAATTAAAAAAAAAACTTTCAAATTTTCATGTAAACAGTCTCATTAAAACAAATTAACTTAACAAAATTAGTTACAGTTTTATTACTATTTAACTCAATTAATAATTTAAGGACCAAATAATTAAATCTAACTTTCAAAATCTTATTTTAAAAAATAATTTGGTATATAAAAAAAAACCTAAAATGACAGTAAAACCGACACCCGGGCAACGCCGGGTATGGACAGCTAGTATAATATTTCATAGAGTTGCCCACCCAATTCTTTTTAATCATATATAATTAAAGTCCGATTTTCAAATTGTACTCTTCAAACTTTTACAAATTCAGTAATTTTTTGTTTGCCTTTCAAGAAAGACAATTACATCCTAATTCAGTAAAATTGATGCCATATTTACGACCAGCATCTGAGAATATTCTGTTTATTAAGTAAAAATATCTGGTAGGTCATTATAGTTTCATTGGTTTTGGGCTTCAGTTTTAAATACCATTTTGATTTGTCTGTGAAACTTATGTTTGAAATACCATTTTCATCGCTTAATTACTTGGAAGGTTTTTATTTTAGATGTGTCCAGGTTGTTTTGTTTTACGGCATATCAACCCTTTTCAGGTTATTTAATGCCGAATGCAGTCATTTTGGTGAAAGTTGTTATGCTTCAAGTTCTTTATATGTTCAAATATTTATTGATGGTGTTTGGTTTGGTTGTTAAAGTATATTTGTTTTCTTCTCTTTTTTGTTTCTTTCCCCTTTTAATATCTGTTTCTATTTAACCCATAGTTGGGACCCAAACAGGTACTACCACTCCGGGTCAGGGTGGACCTGGGAGCAAGGGTAATTAAGAGGAGGCTCCACATTCCCCAAAGTCCGTAAGCCGGATCTCACCATCGGATGTAGTTTAAGGTCATATCCAGGACCGGGAGTAGGGTAGGAAAAATAAAATAAAAAAGGGGAGGGAGAAAGGGAGAGGGGCTGTTGTTTTTGTTTTTGGTTTTGTAGAACATAATTAAGTTTTACAAAAAAATAAAAAAATAAAAAATAAAAAATAAATAAATAAAACGTCAATGTAGGTGAATTTCGTCTCAGGGAGCTACAGGGCAGCCTGATCTGGTATCACCAGTAGATGTGTCCAAGTATCCCAATAAGAGACTCTGTCTGAAAATCGGAATTTTATTTGTCTGTCACGCTTCAATTTGAAATAACAGATATGCAAGGCAATGGCTGAATCCTTGGCAAACGATCTAAGTGTGTAGTAGAACGGGGCCAAAAAATGGATGGCCACTTTTAATGCTACCAATGTTACATTTCCTTTAACAATTATAAGAATCCTTTCGAACCACCAATTGTTATGGTCGATAGCACCCTTCCCTAGAGTCCAGCGTTCAAACTCCTCAGTCTGACATTCTCCGACAACATGAATTGGAATAAGTACATAGAAGATGCTGCCAAAACTGCTGCAAAAAAGGTAGTCTCCCTCTATCGGGCTAGAAAACTTCTCACACCTGCCAATATCCTATATCTATATAAAGCTGCTATTCGCCCGTGCATGGAGTATCTTTTGCCACATCTGAGCTTGTGCATCAACCACTAGTCTCTCCCTCTTCGACAGGGTTAAAAAAAAAGAGTCTCTAATTTAATAGATCCAGCACTGTCTGAAAATCCCCAGTCCATATCGCATCGTTCCAATGCTGTATCACTGTGCTTGTTTTACAAATAATTCCATAGAATGTTCTCCAAATAACTTACTGCACTTGTACTGCTTAGACGAAAATACACTCGACACACCAGACTAGCAGTAAAATCCCACCCCTTCACTGTAGAGGCTCCTAAATGACAGATTTTCTACTTTGATAACTTCTTTCGTCGAACAACTTCTTTTGGATTTCCTTTCCTGCTCCCTGTTTCCCCTGACCATACAAATATGCAGAAATTGTGTTTGGTATCATTACTAGCGGTAACAGCAGCAGTAGTAGTAGTAATGATAGTGGGAGTAGTTTGGTTTTGTTTGGTTTATTGCACGGCATATCGACCATCTATTGGTAACTTAATGCCAAATAAAGTTGAATAAAGTTTTCAAAGATAATTCTATAGGTAGGATATTTTTTTATATTCCTAGAATACATTGCTATTAGAATACATTGTTTTTGGGAATTTATTTAGTATTAATGCAATATTTTCGATTTCTAAAAGAAGTGAAGATATTTCTCCAAAAAAATTGCAACTGACAGACAGACAGACAGACAGACACACACACACACACACACACACACACACACAGAAAATGCCGCTTTTATATGATTGGATACAAAAAAAAATGCAATATGTACGATCTTTTGGGCTTGCCTGGTTCTGTTTTCTTGGAATTAGTTTTCCTGATAACATCAGATACTCACAGGAAGAACCACGTGAAGGTTACCAACATTAGTAGTGAAAAATGTACCATGGATCTGAGAGGACTCGAACACGGCGCACTGATTTGTCAATCGATGCTGGTGTCCACTTAACCAACGCCGCCTCCCGAAATGTAGATTTATTTTTCCATCAATTTGTTGCGTTATTCAATTCAGCTATTTTCAATGGAGTGGAAAAAATGATCAGAAATTGCCAAGAAATGAGAAATGTATTTTTTTAAAGCAGCAAATTAAACAAAAATGAAAACATCATAATTAAAAGGAGTTTTCATTCGTACACAAATAAGGACATTTCGCTCGACTTGTCGGCTTTACGTTTTCAATGAGAGAAAAAGAAATGAAGGGGGGAAAAGAAAGTAACGAGACGAAAAAGTGAATAAAATAAAATGCAAAGAAAGAAGAAACAAATTGTCTCTTCATCATTTTATGTCTATTTGCATCCTTTTCTTACATTTAATTTTATTAATGGTTCATATATGATCACTAACTGTATAGAGGCAAGACTTTAACAAAATACAGACATGGTATTATATGTATATATATATATATATATATATATATATATATATATATATATATATATATATATGGAGAGAGAGAGAGAGAGAGAAAGAGAGAGAGAGAGAACTTAAGTTCCCTTCTTGAATGTGGTAATGTCTGGTGGCCTAATAGTTATGACGCTTGCTTGCGGAGTTTAGGTTGATTCTGCGATCTTCTGAGGTTATTATCCCTATGCTGGTGAGAGCGAAATCTTGAAACGCTGGCGTATGTAGGTAAACGTAATTTAATATTATTTACTTAAAATTAATGTAGATATATATATATATAATCCGACGTAATGGGAAATGATAAAGGAAAAAAACCAAGATATATATTTTTTATTTTTTATATATTCACGACGACAAAAATCTCAGCCCCCCTTTCATCTCTCCTCCCTAAGGCAAGTTCATTAATATTCTCACCCTCTCCATTTCACTGCTGCCTTAATGGTATCCACTCAAAGCTTTCCATATTCATTTTATTCTTCTCCACCACTGACTTCTCACAGTCTGGACTCTCCTCCAGCGCTTACAATAGCCACAGCTTCTACTTTCCTTTATCTCTCCATCATGTCAACACAACATTTCGATGTACTTGCATGACATTTTTCTTCAAATTATTATCGTGAGGAAGTCTTACAATAAAGACGAAACGTTGATGAATATATACAAAAAGTATCTCTTGTTTTTTGTCTTTTTTCATTTCCCATATATATATATATATATATATATATATATATATATATATATAATTGTAATAATCCAGGTAAAAACATCCACAGGGTAGTAATCCAAAGAATTTCAACCGGGTTTATAAAAAGTGCTCAATATTAAATAGAGATTTATATATGATTATTTTTATTTACACAGACATGTACTCAATCTGCGACACTGGCATGTCGATGTTAACTATCAACAGTTATTATAAACTAAGATCTCATCAGGCAGAGTTAGAATCCGATCTTAACCTCAGATCATATTTGGAGAGAATCATATATATATATATATATATATATATATATATATATATATATATATATATATAAATACAAGCTGTCCCTATCCGGCGTTGCCCGCCTTTGTTTTAGTCATACTTTAATGTTACTGGGTCATTTTACTTTTACAGTTCGGATTGATTTTATACTTTTTACAAAAATTAATATTAATATTATTATTTTTTATTGTTATTATGTCGTTATGGCCTTAAAAGGAAAAACAAATAAGACAACAAAGAGGTTGTTTACAAGATAATGTATTTACAGAAAGTACAGAAGTAATGGGTTGGCAGAGATCGTTTCTGGATTGGTCATAGCGACACCATTATTCATAGTGTCGGGAAGAGTTCATGTAGTGACGCAATTCGGTAGATCACCATTACGTATTATTTAGCGATAATGTAAAAATATCTTGTTGTAGTAAAATAATGCAATCGCATCATTGAATTTTTAAAAATACCAATAAAAACAGAAGAATTATGTGTAAATAGAAGTCGCATATTTTTGCTAGGCTGAGAGGGGATGATATCATGGTGAAAGAACTACATACATTGATTCCCGAAAGAGGAAGTAATGACTGAGAAGATGATATCAGAACGAACAGTCATTACCCCCATCTCCTAAAAAAAGAAGGAGTTAATGCATTGGAAGATGATATGGCAACAGGATAGAGAGTACACTATCCCCCCAAAAAGAAGAAGGTAATTCTGGAATGATACTATCGTGAAGAACGAACATATACAATACTGCTCCAAAAAATATGAGGTAATGCCTAGGAGAAATGTATCATGACGAATTAAAATATACTACACTATCTCCAATAGGAGGAGGTAACGTCTGTAAGGATACCCCCAAAACAAGGTTGTAATGCCTGGTCGGATGGTATCGTGACAACAGAACAGATACTACGATACACCATCCAAAACAAAAGAGGATATAGCTGGGAGGATAACCCCATACAAGCAAATATGGTATCATGGCAACACAAAAGATACTACAGTACCCCTTTCTTGCATAGGAAGGAGAAGGTAGTACCTGGGAAGATGGTCTCATGACAATAGAACAGATACTTGTGGGATTGGGCGTTAGCCTCCTAATTCTGGGCTGAATCTACGAACTGCGTTTGAGCCCATGCGACCACTTGCAACCACCACTCCTGTACTGTAAATGTTAGAAATTGTTTCTATCAATTTTGTTTGCAGTCAAATATGTCTCCATTCTATCAAACTTCCTGGCAACCCTTATTATTATCAGAAAGAAACCATAAGCGAACAAAATTATATTAACGTAAATAACATAGGGGAAGAAAAAAAGCTAGTCTGAAACGAATATCGATTCATAAGATGCTTTGCTATTTAGGTCTGACTGAAAATACGACAAAATACCTATATATATATATATATATATATATATATATATATATATATATATATATAGTCTTGGAAGTTTCTCAACCATTAAAACTATATAAAAAAGACTAAAAATAAAAAACTTTTTAAAAAAACTTTTTAAAAAAACTTTTTAAAAAAACTTTTAGTGCCAAGTCGTTCAGTGGAAAATCACTCATGTAAGTCAATTTATTTTTTACAGTTATTACATTAGTTTGCTTCTAACATTATTTAAGAGATCATCAGTTGTTTACCATGAAAAACTGTTTCGGGAATTGTGATGCTGAAAAGGTACACAGCACAAGTAATGTCTTATTAAAAACTAGTAAGTAATGTCTAAACATAAGTTAAAAAATATTTTGGACTGCATGTTCGTATTTACTCATAAGGGAAATGAAAGCGACAATGTAAGTTAATTCTGACGTAATTAATTTTGTAAGCAAATTTATTTTGTTTAAAATTATTGCTATTTTATTTGTTAACTTTATGATATAGCACTGTTGGACTGAATACTTATCAGAATCATATGATTCCGATAAGTATTCAGTCCAACAGTGCTTTTGTTGCTGTCGGGCGAAGGTATCGTTCTGTTCAGTTGTAGGAGGTCCACTCTGTCAGGCTTTATCTTCTCTCCGGAAAGGTGTTGGTTCATTGCTAATCGCCTTAGACGTTCCTACCAGGGAATACGGACGGGGCTGCTCAGGCATTTTTAGGACAGCGTGTGCTTATCTTAGTGTGCTGGCTTCTCAAAACTACACCTGTCCTTATGCCTTACCTACCAGCAAGGAGATAAGTAATTAGAAATGGGTACGTCACGTAGATGTTGTAAGACACTACGTGATCACTTGTTTATGAAATCTTTAGTGTAAGTATTAGTTTGTATTTACAGAATAATTGAAATCTCAGGTACGTAAATGTACAAGATAAGTAAAATAGAAAAGAATAATATATATATATATATGTATAATTTTATAATTATTTAATAATAAATATTTAGTTTAGTTATCATCTACATACGTATACGTTTCATCCTTAAAGAATCATCAGTGTAGAGATTATCGTTTAAACCAGTGGCAGAATTCGAACCCCGGAACAAGAGTCCCATTTAAGTTAATTAAGGCTAAAAAATGCATACTCGAATTTCCTAATGAACATATAGCATACTAAATAGTAAACAATCAGTTCTAAGTAACTGCTCTCTGGGGGTATGGGGTTCAATCCCTACTACAGACGTTAATGACTGAAAATAACCTAAACAATTCATACCTGTAGAGTAAATAAAGTGCTGAGCTCGAATATCGACACAGGTTTCCGAGTGAGACATAAGATTTCACGAGTTCGATTATTAGGTTCCTAAGTTTTAAAAGATGCACTTATAGAAGATCAGAAGTTTCACAGACCCAAATGTTGTTAATATAACAATGATGTGTTTCATCTTTTTCTTCTTCTTCTTCTTTTTCTTCTTCTTCTTGTTACTTTTCTTCTTTTTACCTTTCTTTTTGCAAAATATCACAGTTTAAAATTGTTTCTCTTATTATCTTTATAGAAGTCTGACAACTTAAAAACAGGAAAGAAAAATTTACACAAACTTTATTTGCTTCCGATGATGAGAAACTCGTGCCATGCTGTGATGGCATTTTCTTTTTAAACATTAATACCATCTATGGCTATAAAAGATGAATCCGAAGATTGATAATGTGACGGAGACAAAATTAATTTGGGCAAATGATAACATTCTCATGTATCTAAAAAACAGAGAAAATATTGAGAACGGAAAGTCTGATTATACTTGACTTCTATTGAAAACGATAAAAAACGTATTCAATAGTACTTTAAGTTCACTTCATATATGTAAGCAAAAATAATGGTTTAGAACCACAAATTACCAAAGGTAAGTGATATATATATATATATATATATATATATATATATATATATATATATATATATATAACTTCTTTGTAATATAGCAGGAAAAATCCCAGCAGAGTACTCGATTAATTAAGAATTAAAGTTAAAAATTAAAAATTAAAAGCGTAATATTTATTTATTTTTGTACAGAAAAATTAGTACAACATTCGGTTTCAAGCACGGAAGGACTTAGCCATCCAGCTCTCTTCAGCTTCTGTTGTCATCTGTTTCGGAAATGTGAAGTCACGTGTCACTCTCGTTTGGACGCTTTCTTTGCTTAGAGTGTTATTTATGTTTGTTTGAATTTAGTGTAAGGAAGGTTTTATAAACTTGAAAAAAGAGGGAGGGTGAAAAGTAACAGTTGAGATTTAAACCGGATGAGATTTAAAGAGATATAAAAAACAAAAAATATTTTTTAAATATATATTTCTATATAATATATGAGGGGTGATAGTTGGGAAATTTTTCTGGAGTGGAATTCGGTATTTAATGGGGCGATTATGGGATTATGTATTTGGCAGAGGGGGGAGAAGCTAGGCTTTTATGTGTATCGGTGAGTCCAGTTTATGAGTAGTGCTTGTCTCCTGTGGATGTATCCCTTAAAGATTTCATCCCGAATATTCAAACAGACTGTATTTGGGTCAATGATGGCCCTTGATATATGGTATTTTTCAGCATTACACAGAGGGCATCTCTTTATGGCTGGAGAGAAGGATGGTTTTCTCTCAATTACCTTCCATGTGATAGTAAAAAGGTTACTTTCATTTTTAAGTGGCCATATTCGGGTTGCGAGCGTCGTATTTGCCTTGTGTTTGTATCTGTAGGTGTTTCTGTGTGCGTATAATCTTTGCTTGAAGCTTACTCCCCCCTCTGCCAAACACATAACCCCATAATTGCCCCATTAAATACCGACTTTCGCTTCAGAAAATTTTTCCAACTATCACCCCTCATAAATATAAATAAAATTAAGAAATACGAACAAATACTTTAATCAACCTATATCCACACTACTTTTCAAGAGCAATAATTTCAACTTTCCCAAAAATATTTCTCCAGTCATTAAGAGGGTAACACCCCCATTTCCCAACATTATTATTACTCCCATAAGTCCCCACCATTTCTCGGTCATAATGCTAATCTCCCATATCTCCCAAACAGATCCAATCTTGTCGATCCAATCCTTACTCTTATCTCTAAACCAGTTTTAATCAGCATACCAATTTCATCACCTCCCGAATTTATTTAAACGGTTTCAAACCATTTAAAACCCCTACAGAGTTACTGCCCTTAGACGGCCTGGATGATACCTTTATTTAAATTCCTTCGGGAGTGATTTAAAGTCATTTAATCCAGGATTTAAACACGAATTTAATTAAAATTGTCCCTTTTAACTTCTTTAATCATTAAACACATTTTCTCTCTCTAATTGCTTTAGAAGACACATCATCAAACCCCAAAACAGAAACGGCCAAATATACGATACTCATAATATTGACTCACGGGAATTATATAGAAATATTTTAATTTTTTTATTTTTTATTTGAGTATATCTCTTTAAATCTCCTCCGAAGAGAGCCGGATGGCTAAGTCCTTCCGTGCTTGAAACCGACTGTACGAATGTTGTACTAATTTTTCTGTACCAAAATAAATATATATATATATATATATATAACATAACTTGTGTTTACATTTTGAAAAAATACAAGGCGTATTTCTCTCGCATTTCAAATCTTAATCGCCGCGTTGGCGTAATGGTTACGAAACCAGCGTTCATAATACGTGGATCAGGGGTTCGAATTGTTCGACCGGCGATGAGGTTACGTGATTCCATACTGACGAGCGTAAAATAAAAAATGCGAAACATATATATATATATATATATATATATATAAAATATTTATGTCGCTCTAGCATTTAGGTATGGCAAATAAATACATCTATAAAAAAGCGATACATTCAGTAATAGTGGGCTCTCGCTCAGTGTTAAAGCATCAGATCGAATCTCACTAGGTTCAGTCACGCTGATGAGTTGTATAATAACGAAACACGTGTTCATCGATGATTATATTTTAACAAATATATATGTCGTTTCCATCTGGGGAATCACATTGTTGAAGAGAAAATGATTCCCATCTTGCATTTAGGTAGAGTGCTTTTCGTGCAGAAGTATCGCAAGATAAATAAGAGAATACATATATATCTTTAAAATATTACTAGTTAAATACCTAAAAATGTCCTTATCAAATATACTTTTTAAAAAACCCAGATATACAGGGTGGTGCAAAAGTCGCGCATTGGTTTGTTTAGGTGATAGAAACTACAAAATTTCAAGTAATTTACTAGGCTTTTCTGATAAATAATACATTTACTTGGTAATTTTGTTGCAGTAGGTTTTAAAAATAATATCCTTTAAATAGGCACCATTTTCGGCCTCACAAAGACGGGCTCTAGTTAGGTGCATTTTCCATTACAGTCCTTAGAATAACAGGCTCTAGTTCTTGGATTTCATGTCTGATATTGTTTTTAAGCTCTTAAATCGTTGTAGGCTTGTTCACATATACCCTTTTCTTTAAGATAACCCCAAAGGGAAAGGTCAGAGGCTGTTAAATCCGGTGAACGTGAAGGCCAGTTAAAATCAGAAAATCTGCAAATTAAGCGCTAGCAAAACTATCCCCTTAAGAGCGCCATACTTTGTCGGGCAGTGTGGGCATTAGTTTCATCTTGTTTGAACTACATTTCTGGCTTGTCCTGAACAGCTGGCCTTAAAAAATATTCAATCATTTGTTGATTTCGCCGTGCAGTTATCGCTACCGCGACACCTTCTTCGTCTTCAAAGAAATATTGACCGATCACTCTTTTCGAGGTAACACCACACCATACGGTACATTTTAGTGGATGTAATTCACGCTGATGAACGGTTCTTGGATTTTCAATGGCCCATATTCTGCAGTTTTGCTTATTTACGAACCCGTTCAGATGAAAATGGGCTTCGTCGCTCATTATCAGCTTATGGATGAACTCATTTTGTTCTCTGACTAATTGCTGAATGTGAACAGCATAAACTACGCGTGATTGCAAATCTGTGGGTTGTAATGCCTGTACCAATTGAATTGTGTATGGAAACATGCAATTCACGCAAAATTCTTTGAAGTGACCTTCTGGACATCCCAATCTGAGTGGCTCGTCTTCGAGTTAAGGTGTCTGGATTTTCAGCAATGCTATCCTCAACGAGTGCTACATTTTCCGCTGTCCGTACTGAACGTGGTCTGCCAGATCGTGGAAGATCACTGACTGAACCCTGCTGTCAAAATCGGGCTACAAGACGATCAATTGTGGTCTGACTGGGAGATTGTCTGACATTATAATGCTGACGATAGGCTCTTTGGGTTAAGGTTATTGAACGATGGTTTTCGAAGTAAAGTTCAATAATTTTGGTTCGTTGTTCAGTGCTATATTTTTTCTATGATAAATTATCAATGTTTATATCTGTAATATTCTGAAAAATAAGGAGACAATTTGATTAAATGTGAAAGTTGTTACTGATTCAAACTAATGCGTGACTTTTGCGCCACCCTGTATATGACCAGGATTTAAACCTAACTTATTCACACAGACCCTACGATAAGCTCATGAACGTTATTAGGGAAAAGTTAACAGAATTAATTAAATATAGTTGCCGCACAAGTATCACAACATATATTTCTATGATAGCAGCCACTTGATTTGATACCCCTTAGGAAACCTTTTTCATTGATAAGGATACTCTTCTCCATTAATACCAAGCCTCCACTTAGCGCATAGACTACAATTATAGCAACAGTTTTACACTAATATAAGCACCCAAAAAAATATAAATATAACACTTAAACATTTTGGTATCAGTAATCTATCCCCACCCGATAAATTAATAACAGTCTGCAACACCTGAATCTAACTCACTCGGTTACCAATAAATTACACCACACACCATTAGCTCTAAAAATGGATACGCCATTGAAAGAGGACAACATACAGCATCCGTTATCAACAATTAAATCATTTAAAAATAATACTTAGTTTCGATTAGGACCCATAGAACCGTGCAGTTCGCCCCTATAAACCCAGTACTTTCCCCAAAATGGACGCTCGAGTGAATTCACCGGAATATATTACTGGTAATCTTTGAATTCGATTTTTCGATGTGTTTTCATTTTCGTGAGTCAGTTATGATTTTGATGGGTTATCACGGCCTTTTCTAAACTGTAAAATGTCAATCCACGTCAATGAAACCATGGTACGTACGTCTCTGAATTATGTAACGTATAGTTTTTAAATAAATAATTTGTATTTTAGCTATCATATTTTTGTGATTGAGCACTTTATGATTTTTTTAAACATACCCTGGCGCTATATATATATATATATATATATATATATATATATATATATATATATATTACAGAAGATCAGAACAACATCGGTACCGTCGGTTTCAAATACAAACAATGTGGACCTATAATTGGTCTCCTTTACCGGATTCTCTTAAGCTTATGTTTATGTCTGTATTTCTAGGGTGGCATACATAAACAGATGCTCAAGAGGGGTAAAACAGACTAATTATAGGACCCCTTTGTTTAGATTTGAAACCGACAGTACCGATGTTGTTCTGATCTGTAATACATAATTAAATAAATATTACGATCTTATTTTTGATTTTCCTTGATAATTGAGCACAATTCTGGGGGCCCCTCTTACTAACCTTACACACATAAGCTGGGCTCTGTAGTGAGTAATATTTACACAGCCGTTATCGTGGCTTAAATGCATAATACTTTCAGTAGTAGAACACTTTGACGACGGCTGCCTTTAAAAATGTGTAATCTCTCGCTGATTTATCGGGTTGTTGGTGGCGGCCGTCGGAATTTGAGTTTGAAGCATAACGCGTGTTTCTGGGTACGAGTCCGGCGACCGGTAAGAATATTTTTTTTCCTGAGAGGGTGAAACGTATACGTATGTAGATTAAAGCAAATATTTATGATCAAACACACACACATATATATATATATATATATATATATATATATATATATATATGTGTGTGTGTGTGTGTTTATGTGGGATAAACTCCTAAACTAATTAACCGATCATTATGAGTTTTAACACACAGCAGCTTGGCCTAAAGTTGGATAATATTGGCTATATTTAGTTTAAGTTTTATGCAAAGTAGACAATAAGGATATGGAAGCTTTTTTGCAAAAATTCAGATATTTCTGATTTTGATGAAATGTTAATTATATGTATTAGATATCAGTTAATTAATATTCTCCAAATTTCAGATGTTAAAGGTTTTTCTGCAGAAGTATAACTATAATTCAAGAGCGTATGAATCACCTCTAAAATTACAACCAACAAGGCTATCGCCGCTAGGGAAATATTTTTTAAGTTATTTAAAATAGAAACTAGATTTTTGTAAGAAACATTTTGTAGTAACATTTTATTTATAGTATATGAATAATATTTTCAAAATGATTACTGCGGGATTAAGATTATCCTCTTGGATAAATAACAACAAGGTAGCTCTCGGCAGTAAATAAAATAAAAGATATTATCCCGGAATGAAAAAAGACGTCCCAGACGTTGGATAATTAGTTTCTATATATAGGGTGGGCCAAAATAAGGGTCCTATTTTTAAAAATTCATAACTTTTTCATTTATTAATTTTTTTTTTTTTTTAGAATAAGTAAAGGACCCCTTCCGAAGCAAGCATGAGCCGTATTAGCCCTAAGGAACGAACCCTCATTTAGAAAACATTATTTTTGCTTAAAAAACTCAAAACAGTGTAAAAAACAATACTTTAGTTTTTGTAAGTTTTAAGAAGTGTATTTCGGCTAAAATTTGTTTTGTTTATTTCAAAAAATCTCGGAAGGGTCAGTCTACACACACATAAAGTTTGGTGAGTTTAACTTTTATTTTGTGGAAGTTATTCAAATTCAAGTTATTCAAATTTAAAGATAGGACCCTTATTTTGGCCCACCCTGTAGAATAATTTTTCAAATAGAAACTAGATTTTTAGAAACTGTATTATGGATAAATATTTTATGTCTACTATTTTGGGAGCTTTTTCTTAAAAGGGGAGTTTCTGCGAGATCGTTATTAATTTGCCTCGTTATGTGTCCATCACGAAAAGGAGCGAGTCGGTCCTGGAAATAAGGCCAGCACGACCGCATGCATTACAAACGGACATTTTTGTCGCTTTTCCTTTGGATGGAATAGATCTGGAATGGCAATACTATCAGTGGCTTGGAATGGTAACTTGGGAACGGAGTTTTGACTGTTTGGTCTTTATGGGAGGGGATGCTTTTCATAGTTGTGCCGCCCGTCGAGAAGGTGTATTCTCGTTCATTATTACTGTTTCATTAAAGTGCATTTAGGACAAATTTTTTTGCTGTTTTTGCTGTTTTGGGACTAATTTTTCGCTGTTTCGCCTAGTAGCAACAATGTTGTGAAAATCGTGCGAGATATTCTTCTAAGACATTCTCTATTTTTTCCTTTTTACCTTTTATTTTTTATTTTCTATTTTTATTTATTTTTCCTTCCCTTCTTAAGTGACCTCAATTAAAGTAACACCCCATTGTGTATTGCCGGTTGTTGTAATTCTTATTCAAGGTACTTAATTTCCCAGATGTTCTGGCAAGCAAGTACCTGCTTGGTAGTGAAACACGTGTAGGTAAAAAAACTCTTTAATTTAAAAAATGATAAATAATTTTTGAATGAAAAAATCTTTTGTGGTGTTGATTGGGCTGCTGAACGGAATGCTTTGGTAAGCTTTCAAAAAATCACATATAAATTCTCTGTACCCTGTAATCGAGTATCACCGAGCTTGTTTTTATTGGACTTATCCCGGTTTTCACTGAATAATCTTTTTTCGAAGTGAAACATCCAAATCTCTCTATCTCTGTCTGTCTGTCTGTCTGTCTGTCTGTCTGTCTGTCTCTCTCTCTCTCTCTCTCTCTCTCTCTATATATATATATATATATATATATATATATATATATATATATATATATATATATATATACTCGAGCTGTGTTTGTAACCCAAAAGCTGCTTACTATGTATATTAATTTCACAAAATACTTGTTAAAATATTCCTTGGTTTTAGGATTGAGTTATGTTTTTTTAAACTTCCATTCTAATCGTTCTTATAAACTGATATTTGCAAATAAATCATTATGCGACCCATCTCTTACTAAATTCCTAGATATCACTCTCAGCCTCTCTGACTATATGTTGTTGATTCCCCGCCTGTATTTTATATTTTATCTATCACTCTCGTCTCCATAACTTTCTCTCTCCCTCTCTCGCTCTCTTTCTATCTATCTATCTATCTATCTATCTCTATTAACAGTCAAATGTAATAAAGGGAAAATAGAAATTTTAAAAACTGAATAAATCATTTTATTTTGGACTTTTGTTTTTACTTTTTTACATTTAACTGGCTTTGCAAACTTACTTTTTCCGATTCAGACAATCTCACCCGAGCTTAATGAATGATCCAACTGGTCACATTTTTCCGAGAATATATATATATATATATATATATATATATATATAGAGAGAGAGAGAGAGAGAGAGAGAGAGAGAGAGAAAGAGAGAGAGAGTTATGTTGGTGCCACACCATATAAATTCGTTTTGTTCGATTTACCTTAAGTGTCCGATTTATCTTAAGCTTCCGTAAAGACTATGGTGTTAATGCTAATATTAATAGATAGTTTTGGCGGGAATTACATTATTAATACGGAAATAAAGTTAGAACCATAAACATTTTAGAATGATATCACTAGTGTTAAAATTAATTCTCTTAATGACTGTTTTTTTATGTATAAAGCTTGTAATATATAGAGTAGTTGTTTATTATTGGTATGTTCTAATATGTTTTGTGTTTTCTACTAAGAGTTTTCGAAATTGGGAGCGAGAACAGGAATATTGATTAGTAAGGTTCTGAGCCATGTATCCACTACCTGCGCCATAGCTCATATATATAAAATAGCGAAATTTAAAATATTTTATCTATAAATAAATATGAAGTTATTTATCTATCAATAAATAGCTAGTGCCATACTACTGTATTTGTATATACACATTGCAGTTTGTTTCCGTATTATGCATCTTGATAGTTTTAGGAAAAATATCGATTCAAATCATGACTCTGTGTTTATTTCTTTTTCTTCCAATTAATCTGTCTTTTGCTTTATTCCTCGTTTCCATCGTTGACCTATACATTCTGTCGGGTCATCACCCTCTAACCATACCTCACACATATGTATATATGTAGGTATTTATGTCTGGGCATGAAATGAGTTCTTATTTTCTACTTCTTATATTTTGATGAATGTCCAACTGGTCCTAAAGGCCAGATTCCTTGCTGGGGTCCAAGACGTGGAACTTTTTAGCTTCCAAGATTAAATCATTTCCTCAACTATTTTTTGTGTTGTTTTTTTTTAGATGCAACCTCGTATCGATCTATGAAGCTTTGTCTGTGAGTGCATCGTGCTTTAATCAGAAATATTATTTTCATCGCAAAACGCGAAGATTGAATGGACGCATATTAAGAAACGATTCTTTTAGTTTGTTTTTTTACTTTTATTATTTCTGTCTTCCCTTCTTCAATTTTTCACAGATTTTCTTTTTTTCTTAATTTCATTCCTTTTTATTTTTATTGTGTGTAATTTTCATTTCTTTCCTTTTCATTTCTTTTATTTCATTTCTTTTGGGCTATTTTGTGTTCTTTTTTTCTTTCCTTTATTTGTCTTTTTCTCGTGTTCACGTTTCAAACCTTCTTTCATTTCTTTCTTCCTTTATAAGCATTTATAGATATTTATTTTACACTGTCTTTCTTTCCTCTCATTTATTTACTTTTTCAATTGCACTTTTTGCATCTAATTTTGTTCTGCTTTTCTTCTTCTTAACTTCTTTTAGTGTTTTGCATTCTTATTCGATTTCCATTCGTTTCATTCTTTTATAAAACACACTCAGTTTTCGCTAATTGCTATTAATTAACACAGACAATTATGATGATGACATCTTGTTATTTATTCACTTTTCTCGCATTTTTGCATCATATATTGTTCTGCTTTTCTTTCTTATATTTTTCTTTCATTAATCTTTTCTTTCCTTTCTTTTCCTTTCTTTTTTGTTAGGTTTTACTTTCATTGGTTTTTTCTTAGACTTTCTTTTCTTTCTTTTCTTTCTTTTCTCCTGATATTTGTTTCTTCTTTTCTTTCTTATGCCTTTATTTCCTTGTTCACAGACTAATTTTTTTCTTAATTTTTCTTTCATTTTTTTCATTTTTCCTTTCTTTTTCTTAAATTAGGTCTTACTTTCATTACTTTCTTCGTTTCTTTGAATCGTTCTTTTCTTTCTTTTCTTTTTTTCTTTTTTATTTCGTTCATATGTCTTTCTTTCTTTTTCTTTGCTTTTCTATTATTTTCTCTCCTTATTTACAGACTAATATTTTCTTAATTCTTCGTTCATTCTTTTATTCTTTTACCTTCTTTTGCTTTTGCTATGTCTTTTCTTTCTTGGTCATTCCATACTTTTTCATTTTTTCTTTTTAAGTTGCATCCCTGCATGTCTATCAGAGGCTTTGTCAGTCAATCGATTGTCCATCAGTCTGTCACGCTACAGTTTGACATACTTTTGTAGTGTTATCCGAATGTATTTAATAATAACTCCAATGGCCAACATAGAAATATAAAAGGGTTTACTACTGTAAATTAACAATGTTGGATAACTGGATTGTAATGTATACGGGAAACGGTTCAGCTGTACTTATATTACCGTCAAACCCCTCATGACTAGCATTGTCATCGTTGATATGCTGTTTAGAACAGTTCATTGTATACAGAAAGGGGTACTTTCTCTACAACAAATTTTATTTTCATCATGCAGATTGAATAAATGCTGTCCGTTTGTCGGTCTGTCACACCTAAGTTTGAAATATAATTTCTTTGGTCTGTCATGCTTAAGTTTGAAATGGCATTTATATATTCGTCTACACGTCTTTATCAAACGCTCCGTCTGCCCATCTGTTGGTCTGTCAATCTCTCACGCTTAAGTTTGATACATCCTTTTCATCGCTAACTGGATAAATTGATCTGAGGCGTTTTAGTCTTGTTCTTCATAAACTTTATATATTTTTTATTTCTTATGTTCCTTTTAATATTTTATTTATTAAATTTGGATCTAGGACACCATCCCCGTTTGCAACTAATTAATTTATTCAATGTTAAGTGAACAAGTTGCATTAAAAAACAAAGAATTTCTACTTTGTTTTTGTTTTTAATATTTTTTTTCATTTCCTGAAAGACATTGTCTAATCATCTATTTAGAATTTAGTGTAAGAGATTTGTTTTTTCAGATTTGACTGATTGCATATTGCATTCGAAACTCGCTCTATAAACTCTGAAAATAAAACTTACTCATTACGAGACAGGATTTTCCAATTTAAAAAATTAAACTTTAAAATTTAAATTTTAAAATTGAATAGATTTTGTCCGTTGGTTAGTCATTTATAGGCTGTAAAAAATATCCCGGCATGAAGTACACTTTGAATTTTGTACGTGTCATCCGAATTCTCATACTATTACTGCTATTACGACAAATCTGCTACTACTACTACTACTACTACTACTACTACTACTACTACGGATACCCATAATAATAAATATGTATATAGCAGGCATGTGTACGCAGTGTGATGATGTATTGAAATGAAACCTGGTCAGTGGACCTAGGAGTAGTGGAAACTAAAGGGTGACTCGACGTTCCCCGAAGCTCCCAAAATTGGGGGATCAAAACAAGTATACCAGATGGAGGGACTGGGTGGCAGGCAGGGATCAACGGGGGACCTCAGCAACAACAGAACGGTGAAATCGCGTGACTTCCAGGAAGAGTTATTCTTTTCTCTTTCTTGGTAACACACACAAAAAAATAGCTGTGAAAAGTCTCCGCTCCCCATTTAGCCCCCTTGAGGATGGAGGTGGGCACATAATATTACTCAATTAGTGTACATCCCAGCGTCTGTATATTCTCTCTATCTCACTCCCTCTTTCTCCATATATTTCTCTCTATATATATATATAGAGAGAGAGATAGAAATATATCTATCTATCTCTTTTTTCTATCCTTTTCTACCTCTTTCTATTTATCTATCTCTCTATTTATCTATCTATCTATATCTATTTTTTCTCTCTCTCTATCCCTTTCTATCCGTCTCTATCTATCTCTATATCTCTATATTCATCTCTCTATATCTATCTCTCTTCCTCTTTCTTTCCCTATCTCCCTCTCTGTCTCTATCTATCTATCTTTTTCCCTCCCTTCCTCTATTTCTCTTTCTATCAATCTTTCTCTCGCGCGCGCTGACGTAGACACCCGCGTCTATTAAAGGGTTTAATCTCTTTCTGGTGCTCTTGTGACTGTTCATGGTATTTTATAAAACTTACATAAAAATGAATTGATGTCTTCGTGTGAAATATGTGGGATGTTTAGTTGAACCTTAAACCTCATGTTACGACGAAGGGACATCGTAACATAATAACTGACTTTTATTGATGAGGTCACAACACTTGTGATCAAGTTACAATTGGCGGTGGTGCGAGGTAATGCTCTCGGAAACATTGCAACACGAAGTAGATGTCTACAGAATCATTTTGTCATTAATATTACTAACATATGTTTCATTGTTAAGTTCAAAAGAAAAATGGATATTCTGTTTCAGCATTAAATAATCCAAAAAGGGTTGATATGACACAAAACAGACGAATCCTTCCCCCCCCCCCCCAAAAAAAACCTTGGGTATGCAATTTTGAATGCATTTAACTTTCTTCTCATCGCTATTAAAGTCTGATGTATCCATAAATTGCGGAACCGTAGTTTTAGAATTCTTGAAGAGTCAGCTCAAAAACTCATTTCTCTAAATCCTTTCCTTGGATATTTGCTCTGCCCAAATAATTACCGAAAGAAAAACGGAAAGCCATTTTCATATCTCGGAAATATATCTATCGACCATTTCCGTATATTTCCAGCTTAAGATACTTCGGTGATTGACAGTTTAGCAAACTAATCACCGTACATTTGCAAACGGGGTAATAATTGATTCTGCAAAATTCGGACAGAAAAAATAAATAAACTGCATAGGATTATTCCTATTTATGGAAAGTCTTTGAGGATTTTCCTTAAAGCAGGCAAATTAAGGATGGAATTGTTCCTTATTCTGGCTATTGTCGTATGTTAATGACTAGCTGACTCACCCAACGTTGGCCCTGTGTTAAATACGTTGAACATTACTATATATATATATATATATATATATATATATATATATATATATATGAGGTTTGGTTCGCTGCTTTTTGCCTTTAGATCTGTTTACTTGAAAACAGGAAGAAATGCGTTTTCTTAATATGGCTGATTTTGTCTGATCTCCCCTCTAAGGACTTGGGTGGAATCTTCGCCGTTGGATTTTCTTGCAGATTCTTCTGGATTTACCAATTACATTTGAACCCTATACAACTTGGATCTCCGTGTTTGGTGACTTTCATTTACACACCCGTTTGAACTTTTTAAAAACCTTTTGAAAAGAACTTTTTTAAAAAAACTTTTTCCAAATTTTGAATATTGATAGTTCTTATCTGTCAACTTATCAATCACTACTTCCTCTGATGATAAGATTTTGATCTTTGAAAAGCCGTGCTTAAGGAATGCAATTGAAAAAGAAAAAGAATAAATATTTTTATTTACTAAATGCTCTTTGTTCTGAACAACTGAACATATCGATCTGTTACAGGTCTAACTATTTTTCATTGACTCACCTTATATATATATATATATATATATATATATATATATATATATCTTTTAAATACTCACATAAAAATCAACTTAACAAAATTGGAACCGAACAGAATCAAGCACACTTTGTTAATATAAAGAGCTCAATACTTTTTTCAGTTAGAGCTTTATAACAATAATAAACAATAATCAATTTGGTTGATCTTACAACTTTACGACAGCATTATGATTTATCCAATCCTCAAAAGTAGTTTTAATACATTTTTGAACGTGTTTATATATTTGAATAGAAATACACTTGAATCTGTATTCATATGTATCCAAACGTTCAAGAAATTATCTAAACTTCCGAAGATTGGATGAGCCATGAAACTGCAGTAAAGTGTTAAGATAAGCAAACTTTATAATTATTTATTATTATTTTATATATATATATATATATATATATATATATATATATATATATATATATATATATATATATATATATATAAGTATTGAGCACTGTTCAAGTAAATACTAAAAATTGATACATAAAAAATTATATCTCCTTCTAACATTTTATGTGAATACATAAAATAATATATATATATATATATATATATATATATATATATATATATATATATATATACTAGCTGGATTCTCAGCTTGTTTTAGCATCGCAAAATCAACATTTAAAATAATAAACATTTCCTTCGTATGTTCCTTGCAAACACAAGAAGTTTCTTACAAAGGTCCTTGTGCTTATTTTACAAGTACTTCAATGGAATGTGTTCCGATGAACTTGCTTCTATTGTGCCCCTCGACGTAAATACACTCGACTAATCCCACAATAGGCTTCACTGTGGAAGTCCCTAGATGCCGGAGAACCTTCTACTCCAATAGCTTCTTTCCTCGTGCTGCCGGCCTTTGGTACTCCCTTCATGGTCCCTGTTTGACCGACTGTACCGACATACAAAAATGTAAAACTAATGTGAACAAGCATATCGCTGCACAGCTTCCAAGTTTAAAAAAAAACAAACTGATTCAGGAGGTTAAAAATATATATACTGAAGTTATCTTTTAAAAAAATCAAATAAAAACAATCAAATATTTACAATTTCAATGCTCTTTTTTGGCACTGGAATAAAATCTATAAAAAAAAAACAGATATCTTAAATTTTTTATCTCACCGATTAGTAAGAAAAAAAATCACATTGGTAAACTTGTATATAAATCTATTTCGTTTCGTGTGATAGGATTTTATGGATTTTTTGCGATCTTATAATGGCCTTTCTGACGAATCGGCCGCCGGAGAATAATTCTACCCGAAAGAACTTGACTTACTCAATATTTTGTTCTTAACCCTGAAGGATTTTTAGACAGATATTCTTGCATTAGCTTTTGGATCATTAATGTATTTCTGACACTGAGTAAGTTTATTATTAACAAAAAATTATTAATATTTTTCGGCCATATTAAGGAAAATATTATTTGGATTAAAAAAAATCAATTAATTAATTATTAATGAAATGTATTATTTTGTGAAAACAGAATACACCTTTAATAAAGTCACATTTCTAAGTACTAATTAAAAAAAACGCATGCATTTTATTTTAATTTATCAAATAGAAAAACATTGTTTATTGTAGATAACACAAAAAAAAGATAAGAAACAAATATATTACACTGATCCATTCGGTGAAAAATTAAACTATAAGATTAATAATTCAATAAATAATTAATAAATCCCTTATTCGTCACTTGGACATTGTTTCGTTCAATATCAAGAAATCCTGATTCCTTATATATAATCGTATCACAGTCAATAGTTTTCTTCGAATGTCCGGCTGGCTTGGTAGGCCGAGAGCAAACTAAAGGTGTTCCCACGAATACTGGCGATAGAGAGGCGCTCGTAAAGCCAAGACAATTCACCATTGTCTCCGGTGTTGTGCGTCATTAATGGACCAAGGCTGCCGAGGAAATCGCGTGTGGCAGTGCCAATCACTCCACTCGTCTCCACATCAATCGGTTGAAATATAAATCTGTCTAGAAGATCGGCATATCTTGACCGCTTGCGGCTCTCTGCTGACGCATCATATATATTATTAATTCGTAAATGTATATGTTCATTTTAAAGAAACAAATATTTATTCGTAAATGAATTTAGTTATAATGTTTAAATTTAAAGATATTTATTTTTAAAATAAATTAATAAAAAACTTTATTTAACTAAACATTTAGAAAAACGTGCTTGTTTTTGTTCACGTTTTTTTACGAACTTAAATATACGCCTGTATTACAGACGCAGTCGATCAATCCCCTAGTTGGAGGGAGCAAACTGTGGAACGTCCGTTTACTTCGATCGTCAAGTCTGCTCTGATGTTTTTACTCGATGCTCCGTTGATCAATGACGTACTTCTGCATATTATTTTCAATACATTCCTCAAATCGGCGGACCTCCAAATAAAAACAATAAAATATTTACAACTTCAATGTTATTTTCAAACTTAGAACGTATCACAATAATCACAGTCGTATTCCAAACGCGATGTCTACGCCCCTGACGTAATATTTAACAAAGAATTACAGAGAAATCTAAAAGAAAATTAAGCCCAGATCATACAAATTTTACTTATCGAACACATTTGAGGTTTGATTATAATTAAAAAACGAAACAAGTTCTCAATTAAATAACAGAACCTTTCCTTTCATTTTTGTATTTGACGATCATTTCTTTTGTGCCGAATGTGTCAAAATATGTGCCATATTTTTTACCAAATAAATAATTCAAAGTGTAGTATCAGAACAGATACTACACTTTATGTTGTGGACATGAAAGGGGCCCGGACGGAATGACACGAACTCGGGATTGAAGAAAGTATAAATACAGCATATAAAGAGAGTGGCTGAACGTATGTCTGTCTGCCAGTATTAGACTGGGGTAGTTCAAGGGTATTTGATTCCCTCCCATGCAGGAATATGTGACACAAGGTCGGAAAGTGGTGGATCAGTCAAGCCAGCTCCCCTAAAGAAGGAGAACTCTGGCCTAGCAAAAATAGCCTAGGCAGCCCCGTCGGCATTCCCTGGTCAGGGCGCCTCAGGAAGTAAGCGATAAACTTACTCCACCCCAAAGAGGGGAGGCAAGGCCTGGGAGAGTGCACCTCCTATGACAACCCAGGACAGTATACCTCTCAGCCCAACAGATAAGAGGCCACCGAAATGGCCCAGTTCCTGCCGGACTGATTGTCGAGAACGAATCCTCGACTCGTATTACCCCATCCAGACGTCCTCACTCAACCGAAGTTAATGAGAGACTGAACAGGATGTAGTTTCATGTATTTAATCGCTTCCCACAAAGCAATATATGACACAAGGTCGGAAAGTGGGGAGATCAAGCCAGCCAGCGCCCCTAAAGGAGGAGTACTCTGGCCTATCAAAAATAGCCTGGCAACCTCGTCGGCATTCCCCGGTAAGGGCGCCTCAGGCAGCAAGCAATAAACTTACCCCTCCCCAAAGAGGGAAGGCAAGGCCTGGGAGGGTGCACCTCCTACGAAAACCCAGGACAATATACCTCAGCCCGGCAGATAAAAGCCCACCGAAATAGCCCAGTTCCTGCCGGACTAATTGTCGAGAACGAATCCTCGACTCGTATTACCCCATCCAGACGTCCTCACTCAACCGAAGTTAATGAGAGACTGAACAGGATGTAGTTTCAGGTATTTAATCGCTTCCCACAAAGCAATATGTGACACAAGGTCGGAAAGTCGGGAGATCAAGCCAGCAAGCGCCCCTAAAGGAGGAGCACTCTGGCCTATCAGAAATAGCCTGGGCAACCCCGTCGGCATTCCCCGGTAAGGGCGCCTCATGCAGCAA
Source organism: Sepiola atlantica (assembly GCA_963556195.1). Classification (NCBI taxonomy): domain Eukaryota; kingdom Metazoa; phylum Mollusca; class Cephalopoda; order Sepiida; family Sepiolidae; genus Sepiola; species Sepiola atlantica. The sequence goes on from OY744537.1 coordinate 30,525,757, forward strand.
GCAATAAACTTACCCCTCCCCAAAGAGGGAAGGCAAGGCCTGGGAGGGTGCACCTCCTACGAAAACCCAGGACAATATACCTCAGCCCGGCAGATAAAAGACCAACTAAATGGCCGAGTTCCTGCCGGACTGATTGTCGAGAACGAATCCTCGACTCGTATTACCCCATCCCGACGTCCTCAATCAACCGAAGTTAATGAGAGACTGAACAGGATGTAGTGTCAGGTATTTAATCGCTTCCCACAAAGCAATATGTGACACAAGGTCGGAAAGTGGGGAGATCAAGCCAGCCAGCGCCCCTAAAAGAGGAGCACTCTGGCCTATCAGAAATAGCCTGGGCAACCCCGTCGGCATTCCCCGGTAAGGGCGCCTCAGGCAGAAGCAATAAACTTACCCCTCCCCAAAGAGGGAAGGCAAGGCCTGGGAGGGTGCACCTCCTAGGAAAACCCAGGACAATATACCTCAGCCCGGCAGATAAAAGGCAACGTAAATGGCCCAGTTCCTGCCGGACTGATTGTCGAGAACGAATCCTCGACTGATATTACCCCATCCCGACGTCCTCAATCAACCGAAGTTAATGAGAGACTGAACAGGATGTAGTTTCCACACCGAGAGGCAATTGCTCACAATATTTATAGTGAAACGGAAGAGTTCATGTAGTCCGTAAGGTAGGTACTATAACACCCCCTCCCAAACTTTACCTCCGCAGGAGTCTCAGTATCGTTTCTTTTTTGGATTGATAACGATGAGATCCTGAAACTTCCATTTCCTTTTAGATTGTAGCTACTTGGTGTATCTGTAAGTCGAAAGTGCCGTATATGGTATCTATAACTTCTTTTGTAGTGATGTTGGTGTCATCCGACAGTCGTTTCCTAATTTGATTTAAGTATTTCTTATGAGAGAACTGATGGCCTTTGATTATGGAAACTATATTTCAAATTCTTTTTTCTATCGTACCAACTTCCCAGAAAAATGCGTTATTTCTAAACATCTTGAAGAATACTTTTTCCACCTGGGTTGTAACGTTTTTGTTGGTACAATAGAGGTTCGTCCTTATTTGGTTTGTTTTGGCAGCAATTTGTCGAAAACGGATCTTATCTTACGCGCAAACACTATTTCTGAAATAGATGAGGAGGGTGGTCTGTTAACATTTAGCGTTATCCTGCATATCTGTAAGAACTGATGCAGGGTTTTTTTCCATGGGAGTGCCGAAAACTTTTCCTAGGGCTTTTTTTAATGTGTCCTCAAACCGTTCCGCCTGGTTGTCAGACCTCGGTTGGTATGGGGGGATCGTGATGTGTCTTCTCTGAAAAATCTCACATAACTTTTTAAAGTCGGAGGACATAAATTGAGTTCCGTTGTCATTGACCAAACAATCGACCACCACAAAACGAGCGAATAGTTTGCGAAGTATGTTTACATTTACCTCCGTTGTAGGCTTTTTATATCGACACACTTCGGGCCATTTGGTAAAACTATCTACTATAATAAGATAGTAAAACACCTCTAACGAGCTCGCAAATTCCAAGTGTATCCTTGACAAAGTTCGGTCCATTTTTGGCCACGGACTATGTTTAATCAGAAGTGACTTTGCTGCCAAGGCAAGCCTTTGCGTGTATTGACGATCTTTTCAATGTCCTGGTCCATTGTAGGCCAGTATACGTAACTACGCATTAAGATTTTCATCCTATTTGTGTTCCCGGGTGGCCAACATTAAAATCCTTCAGGATTCTCCCTTGTAGTTTTTAGAGGATGACGACTCTCTCGCTGTACAGGAGTACACTGTCACATAGAGAAAAACTGTCTGAAATATGTTGGTTCTTTTTCTGTAATTTTTATTTTTGTTATGTTAATGAACTCATCATCGAGGGCTTAATGTTTTATTTAATGTAGGGTCACATGGAGTTCTCTTATTGTGGTGCACAAAGTAGGTTTTTTTTCCTCACCATCAGTAGGGAAGTCAACACGAAATCTTGCAGTGGCTCTCTATGTCTCGGAACCAGTCTTGATAATCCATCAGCGTGGTCAATTTTTTCTAGGGTAGGTATTCCCTCTTAGAATTGTAATTTAGTAGGATTGCCCCCCCCCCATCTCTGCAGTCTCTTTATCATGTATACGGGCAGACATTTTTGAACAGAAAATGGTGAATAACGGTTGGTTATTAGTCTGCAGCATAAACAATCTTCCGTGTATGTAACGGTGGAATTTGGTGACTTAACAGATTATTCCAAAATCCTATTTTTCGATTTGGGAATAACGTTTCCCAGTTGGAAGCAGGGTCCTCAATGCGAGTGTGAGTTCCGTCTGGCATTTTATGGAGGATGCATGCCCCTGTTCCGTACGAGCTTGCGTTGCTAGCAGCTATGATTTCTAGGTTCGGGTTATAGTGTGTGAAGAAATAAATCTGACGTCAGAACTTTAATAATTTTATCGAACACCTACTGGCATTCGGATGTCCATTCTCAAACCTTATCTTTTTTTAAAAGTTCGTTTAGCGGAGTACGGAGGTTATGCATGTTATGGATAAATGGTTGGTAATAATTTGCCAGTCCCAGGAAACTGTGTAGCGATGTGATGTTTTTAGGAGCCGGCGTGTCCCAAATTACAGTGGGCCGTTCGGGATCTGGTCTTCTGCCGTCTTTATCTATGATATGTTCCAGATATTTGATTTCCTCTATGAAGAAATCGCATTTTTCTTCTTTTATTTTTAAGCCATAGACCTGGATTTGTGAAAACACTTTGTGAACGTGTTCCCGGTGTTGTTCCATATTTTTACTATTAATCAAAATATGATCTAGGTATGCGATCTCGAAATCAAGTTCGCCCAGCATTGTAAACACTTCTAGCTTTGTAAATGGATAATGTTAATCCTTGAGTTCTGCATTTAGTCCTGTCGAAAAATCGGCACACACGCGGTTCTTTTATATATATTTTTTTTGAAAGACAGTAGGTGCTGCCCATTGGCTATACTCCACTTTAGGTAAAATTCCGGGCCTTACTAATCTGTCTGATTCCTCGTTTATCATTTTTTAATAAAGGCTGAATGCTGGTATTGGCCACTATATATATATATATATATATATATATATATATATATATATATATATATATATATATGCTCATTTATTAAAGAAGATACGAACAACATTGATACCGTCGGTTTTTAATCCTAACAAAAAGGACCTATAATAGGCCTCCTTTACTGGATTTTCTTCAGTCTCTGTTTATGTATCTCCCATACAGAGGCTAAAAAGAGTCCGGTAACGGAGGCACTTTTGTTGTTCTAATCTTCTGTAATACATATATAAATAAATATTACGCTTTTATCTTTGAATTTTCTTAGGGTTCTCTCCCAGTAATCTTATATATATATATATATATATATATATATATATATATATATATATATTATGTACAAGATAATTTTCTAAGCTAATAAACGAATCATTATTAATTTGTAATATATTCTAGGCAACATGGTGAATAAAATAGGCCCATTTTTGTATGTAAATTTTAACATTTAGAGGGTGGATATATACAAATATAGGTATGTGTATATGTTTCCATATACATATTTCCTTGTACAGGATAAATCTTTAACTAATGTCTACCTCATTATTAATTTTGGAAAATATTTTCTCGACAACCCAGTGAGTATGGGAACATTATCATTTTTGTAAACTTTTTCCTTTAGGGGGTGCGCCTACCCAAACTTGCACCCTTCTCCAAAAAACTTTTCAAATAAGTTAGATACAAAAGATTTTATAGAGAAAAGAACTGCTCTACATCAAATTGTAGGTTGTATTAATAATACATTTTTAAAAGGATTGGTGCGCACACTGGAGTGTAAATAATATGTATGTGCTTTATAAAATCCTAAACTATTGAACTCATCATAAATTATGGAATATATATTCTAGGCAACACGATGAGTAATGTGGGAACATTACTATTATTTTTTTTGGTAAACTTAATCATTTAGACCATACCCCAAAAGAAGAATGTGGGAACATTACTATTATTTTTGTTGGTAAACTTAATCATTTAGACCATACCCCAAAAGAAGATTGTGGGAACATTACTATTATTTTTGTTGGTATACTTAATCATTGGACCATGCACCAAAAGAAAGAAAAAAAGATTCAAATGTAAAACTAATGCTATATTTATGGCTTATACCCGTCCTGGGACAGTTTTTCTACTAGTATATACTAAAATGTATGAAGAAATCATAATAGTCTTCAATTATATTAATAAGAGCATAATATATTTTTTATTTTATAATTTCATACACTTGTGTACTGAGTAGTCATCTAGATTGGCAGCTTTTTGGAAGTTACCCCTCCATCGGTCGAAATGATCTAACTCATCAGTGGACCATTTCCATTTGCACCAAGAAAGGGGTAACTGCTAAGAATCTGTTTGGCCGGAAACCGCCGGTACGAATGGCTATTTAGCACATAATTGTATATATATATATATATATAAATATATATATATATATATATATAGAGAGAGAGAGAGAGAGAGAGAGAGAGAAAGAGGGAGAGAGAGAGAGAGAGAAAGAGAGAGATGGAGAGAGCGATAGAGAGAAAGACTTCTTTTGTTGGAATGTCAATATTGATAACAGGTTGTTATGAGTAAGCTAACACCTTTGCCACATGTGCTATGAAGGGAATGAACCAAAGGTTAAGGACACTTGCAGTCGTGACTCCAGTTCACAGGTGACAACAAGAGAGGATTGCGATGTGGAAAACAAGAGGAATTTTCCCACGAAAAAAACAAAAACTCCAGAATAAATAAAGTCGGAATTGGATTTTTTTTCTGCTTATCCTAAAATAAACAAAATAGGACACCATCTTTATCCATTCTCAGAACTTGAAGAATCAATTGTCTCTTTCTTCAACCTCTATTCCATGGCGTTAGAATGTCATCGTTGGTAACATAGTTAGGTAGCGGTGGTAGTGCAGTGGTTATTCATTTGAACTGTAAGCTTGCTGTGCTGTGTTCGTGTTTTGTCTAAAGTATTGCATCTCTCAAATCTCGGTAGGGAAATTAATGGAGGAGAAGGGAATCTCTTAAATGACACTAGCTACCTACAAGTATACTGTGTAGATGCACCCCCCCCCCAAAAAAAAATCTCAAGGCAAGAAATATATATCTTTCGGAATTTTTGATAATTTGTATTATTTGAATGTTTCCTGCTGAAGCATAATGTCTCTTTTCGTTCTGTTGCTCAGTGTGTTTTACCAGCAATAGTTTGAAATACATATTTCATGTATTATTTAAATTATTCGGACTACTATTCTCACCTTGGGTGTTATTTTCTACATAAAAATTCCCGAGTTCGACTAGATGCTCCTGAAGAAGGTTGGAGATTACGTCGGCTGAAACGTTGTGCGAATAACATCCAAAATGAGAAAGGTGCTTTTACTTAACATATATTTTATTTAACTATGGATCGATCCATTTTCCGTAACAATGAGTTGATTCTAGCTATTTTCAGAGAAGAAGGGACTTGAAGGTTTCTAAAACCTCTATCTGGCAGGACCTTACATTATTACATTTCATCACTAACATTCCACTGAAATTTAACCTCAACTCCTTTCTATGATTAAACTAACGAATCAAATCCATCTACACTCATGTCACGTGACAGGTAAACCTGTGTCAAAATCCGTCAGCCATACTTAAGTAAACTGATTTTATTATTATTATTATTATTATTATTATTATTATTATTATCTATATATTAATACGATAGCGTGTGTGTTCGTGTGTCACGCTTCCGGCAAAACCTCTGCGCATGCGTACCGAGATTTGGACAAACATTTTTATACGCCTAATTTCAACTGAATTTTCAAGTATTTCCCTTTAGCGTAACGGTTAGCGACGTAGTACTTTTTACTTCGGCCCGACTGGTTTATAGTTCGATTCCAACCAACCTCTAAAGTTTTTTTTCTACATTTCAGTTTTATTTTCAAGAAACATTGCAACTAACAAAAAAAAACGAACACGACACAGTGTAAGTAAAAGTAAAAAAATTATTTATTTATTTTTAGCAAACAATTCCCAACAAGCGGCAATGAATACAATTTTATTATTTATTTTTTGCATTTATTTTTTTTATCACTTGGTTAAAAAGTACTTTTTTCTGATGCTTTAAAACTTAAAACTATTTTTTGTTTTTTATTTTGGCGTTTTTAAGGGCATTGTCTATTAAATTACGTTAACTGCTTAAAAATTAGTGTATCATTAGTATTTCTTAAAAAATGAAAACAATTTACTTCCTTTATTTTGGTTGTAGAGAGGGCCAGTATTATTATAATTTTTTTTTTTGAACGGATGGCATATCAACCTTTTCTAGTAGATATGCGCAATGTCCATCGTACACGGGTGACTATTTAAACAAATTATTTCACTCTTATCCAGAAGGAGGGGGGTCATAATAAAGCAACTTACTAACAAATAGAGGGTGCTTTGTTACATTAGGACCCGCGCTAACTTTGACGCCGTCGTTAGAATTAGGGTCAGTGTGGCAGACGATAACTTCGTAAACTTTTTCAGTTTTATTTTCAAGAAACATTGCAAATAACAAAAAAACGAACACAATACAGTGTAAATAAATTTTTAAAAAAATTTTTTAATTTATTTTTATCAAACATTTACCAACAATTGGCAATAAATACAATTTTATTATTTATTTTTTGCATTTTTTTTTTTTTATCACCTGGTTAAAAACTACTTTTTGTGTTGCTTAAAACTTAAAACTATTTTTTGTTTTTCATTTTGGCGTTTTTCTCTTTCCTCATGGTGAATTCGGATGGCATATAAACATTCCTCATGTAGCAAATAGGCAAACTAGAGTTCGTAACAAGGTGACTATGCAGGAATTTTATGCATATCGTCTATCTACAGGGTGGGCAAAAATAAGGGTCCTATTTTGAAAAATTCATAACTTTTTTATTTATTGATTTTTAAAAAAAATTTTTTTAGAATAAGTAAAGGACCCCTTCCGAAGCAAGCATGAGCCGTATTAGCCCTAAGGAACGTACCCTCATTTAGAAAACATTATTGTTGCTTAAAAAACTCAAAACAGTGTAAAAAACAATACTTTAGTTTTTGTAAGTTTTAAGAAGTGTTTTTCGACTAAAATTTGTTTTGTTTATTTCAAAAAATCTCGGAAGGGTCAGTCTACACACACATAAAGTTTGGTGAGTTTAACTTTTATTTTGTGGAAGTTATTCAAATTCAAGTTATTCAAATTTAAGGATAGGACCCTTATTTTGGCCCACCCTGTATAAGACGTGACTTCAGTCCAATACACAGTGGTGGAAAACTATTTCAACAATATATAGTCGATGGTTACGTTAAAGTAGAAGGTTGTCGTTTGAAATTCATAGAGAAAATCAAGCACAACTAAGAGTTGCAATGTATTCAGGTTTGATGGATCACCTTGCAAGAAATAATGAAAATGAAGATCCTGGAGTACCTGTCATTTTGCCATCATCCTTCACAGGGAGCCTACGAAATATGCAACAATGCTACCAAGATGCAATGGCAATAGTTTGCAAGTATGGAAGGCCTGATTTATTTATAACATATACTTGCAATCAAAAATGTCGAGAAGTAACTGAAAACTTACAGCCTCATGAAACAGCACAGAACAGACCAGATTTATTGGCACGAGTTTTCAAACAACATCTTAATGATTTAATGATTGACATAAAGGACAGACATGTACTTGGGGTACCTATTGCTGCGATACATGTAATTGAATTTCAGAAAAGAGGTCTCCCGCATTGTCACATGCTAATCATGCTGCAAGAAGAATATAAAATCAGAACTAGGGAACAAATTGATAATATTGTTTCAGCTGAATTACCATCAGAACATGATCCAGAATTGAGAGAATTAGTGAAAACACTCATGATTCATGGACCCTGTGGTACATTTAATCCCAATTCAATCTGTATGGTAGGGGGAGAGTGTCAGAAGAAATTTCCAATGCCATATCAGGAGGAGACTATTACAAATGTTTCTGGATATCCTCTTTACAGACGCAGAAATAATGGAGATTCTGTTAGAGTGGGTGTCCATGAGATTGACTGCAGGTTTGTAGTACCATATAATAAGTATTTACTCAGAAAATATGGTGCTCACATTAATGTAGAGGTGTGTATCTCAGTAAAAAGTGTGAAATATCTTTTCAAATATGTCTATAAAAGACATGATTGCGCAATGATGGAAATGAATATGAATAACAATGAAACTAATGCAAATGAATATAATGAAATTAAGCAATATATTTCGTGTAGATACGTATCTCCGCCTGAAGCATTTTGGCGTTTGTCAGAATACAAAATGCATGGACAGTCACACATAGTTTACCGACTCGCCCTCCATTTACCTGACCAGCAACAAGTTTATTATAGGCCGGGTGAACAAGGACAAGCTGCTGCCCGCGCAGAAGGACGAGACACGCAATTAACTGCATGGTTCAAACTTAACCAAAGAGACGTGGATGCAAGAGCCCACCTTTATATTGATATTCCTGAATATTATGTATTTAATAAGCAAAGCAACACTTGGACCAGAAGACAACGTCACCGCCAGATTGTAACGAGAATGTACTCTGCCAGTCCTAGAAATGCTGAGAAATTTCATTTAAGGATGCTTCTTCTTCATATACCAGGTGCAACTTCTTTTAATAACCTGAAAACTGTAGGAGGTGAACAATTGCCGACCTTTAAGGGTGCCTGTATTCGATTGCAACTGCTTGAAGATGACAACGAACTAGAAATGGCTTTAAGTGAGGCAGCTATATATCAAATGCCACGACAGCTTCTTAACATGTTTGCAATGATTTGTTTATACAATACACCACAAGATGCCTTACAATTATGGAATGATAACAAACACCTTATGATAGAGGACCTTTTACGCAAATATGATGATAATGTTGCAGAGAATATCGCTCTGCATCACATAAACATGATTTTGAATGAAACCGGCATGAATTGTGCGATGCTTGGTCTACCAGAACCAATCAGTGAGCCTCCTGCCATTCAACATATGGAAGAAATTCAAGAAGTTAATCCTGAAATACTAAATACTGAGCAAAGAGGTGTATTTAATAGTGTCATTAACGCTGTTAGTGAACTAGATAGAGGATTGGAGACTAACCATCGACTGTTTTACTTGGATGCACCTGGCGGTTCTGGCAAAACTTTTCTATTCAACATGATTCATGATTACCTGGTGGCTCAAAATGTGGCTGTTAGTACTTCTGCTTGGACAGGTATTGCAGCAACACTATTGAAAAATGGAAAAACACTTCACAGTATCTTCAAACTTCCTGTTCCTTTCACTGAGACAATTACCTGCAATATTCCGCCTAATTCTGACCAAGCAAATATTCTCAGGCAGGTGAAGCTCTTCATTATTGATGAGGCGTCGATGATCCCTCGATATGCATTAAATGCCATTGATAATTGTTTACAAGATATTATGAATAATAATAGCATATTTGGTGGTAAAGTCTTCATATTAGGAGGAGACTTCAGGCAAGTTCTGCCTGTGGTTCCTAGAGCTCCACCTGCTGCAGTATTGGATGTATGTCTAAAGAAGTCTCCAATGTGGCACAGTTTTCATCAACTTAAACTCTCTCAGAATATGAGGACTAATGACAACGAACAAGTTTTCTCACGGTGGCTCTTACAAATCGGAAATAGTCGAGTGCAGAGTTCACTTGATAACGTTTCTGATGATACTATCGATATCCCAGAACAATGTGTATGCAATGACTCTTTAGTATCAGACATATTCGATAATTGCACCCAAGACGAAATGAAAAGTAGAGTTATTTTGTCACCAAAAAATGCAGATTGCTTGGATATTAATGAAGATATTCTAAGTATACTACCAACTGAGAGCAAAACATATCTAAGTATAGATTCAGTATCATCAGACAATGAAATGGAAGCCAATAATTATCCAATGGAATTCATAAATTCACTTACGCCTTCGGGAATGCCTCCTCATCGTCTCAATCTTAAAGTTGGATCTATTATTATGCTGCTTCGAAACCTGTCAATAACGCAAGGACTATGCAATGGAACGCGTTTAGAAGTATTGGAGCTTCATAACCACAGTATTCTAGCTTCAATCATAAGTGGATCTCATGCTCAGGAGCGAGTTTTAATTCCAAGAATTAAACTTAATCCCAGTGACGCAAATATTCCATTTGTTTTGCACAGGACTCAATTTCCCATCCGCCTATCATATTCAATGACCATTAATAAAGCTCAAGGACAAACTTTCGATAAGGTTGGGATCTACCTACCATCACTTTGCTTTACTCATCGACAACTTTATGTAGCCTTCTCAAGAGCAAGGTCTGTGAACAGTGTAAGAGTGAAAATTTGTCCTCAGAATAATTCTACTCATGGCCAGAGAAGAGGAACTACCTTCACTAGAAATATTGTATATAAAGAAGTTTTGTAAATTGTTTCATGTATTGTTTATTTTTAAAACCAAATCTTATGATATTTTATTCAAACATGTATAGGTTAGGAACAAGATAATTAGTATTGAAAGCATCATTTCGTGTAATTTACACGGGTCCCGCTAGTTATTATTATTATTATTATTATTTTACTCACCAAGAGTTTACACACAAGTAATTATCAGTGAGTGATCACTGACCATAACCAGTGGTGTTCTCCTGGAGTCCGAATCACAACAAACTTCAGATTTCCAACACTCTTTCTGGTCTTTCGATAACCGTCGTAAATTATTTTGCGTTATCGCAACAGCCGTTTACCATTGATATCTCGCTAGAAACGACTGCTGATCTTCTCTGCAATCTGAGTGACAATAAGTCACACCAAGGGTCCAGTACTTTTCCTCCTCAGTCTTTGCATCCTCCTTGACCCTTCCTGACAATTTTGTGTTGTATCAGCTGAGGTTGGTGCAACCGCATGCATATGGTTTGTTTTTTTCTTTTCCATTTATCTGTGGTTGGTTATGTGAGCTGGTTTCTGCATTCCATGATTTTTCTTGATATTTCGACCGTTTTCGTCATTGCCGTCCGTTGTATAGTTTCAATCTTCCCTTTGATTCCAATTTCTGTCAGTCTTTTCTCCAGGTTTTTCTCGACTTTTCCTAGTGCTCCTACAATTATTGGTATTTTAGTGATTTTCTTCAGGTTCCATATTTCTCTCTGTTCTCTGGCAAGTTCCATATTATTATTATTATTATTATTATTATTATTATTATTATTATTATTATTATTGTTATTATTATTATTATTATTATCCTTTTACGTTTTCTTGTCTTACTGGCGGTGGATGATGTGGCTATACAAGTTGAGACATTGTTGTGCTATGCAATTCCTCATGGAAGCTTTTACAGTGACACTGGCAATTTTCTCTCATGATGCATTTGGAAAATCATATCTACATTGTTTTACAAAAACCTCTTATATATAAGTTAATAGGTAAAATGTAAGTATGTACTGACCATTGTATCAATAAAAATGATTCCAACCAGTATTCATACCAGCCGAGGTTCGTATTGGCACCATTCTTGCATCATTCTAGCAACCTAGAGGCTGTTCGGAATCATCAGTCCCTTCTTTGTTGGGATTAGGTATGTTCTGGTGCAACATAGAAGGTTCCCAATCCCAGGGATTACCCCCTTCTTTAGTTAAAAGGCGTTGATGTATTACAGGGAACCTGAAGTGTTCCTATAGAGGAATGTCAACAAGTCCGTTCTCAGCTATTTGTCTACCCTTCCAGAATGTCTCCTGGAAAAGATGGATCTCACCCCACCTCATTAAACTGACTTTATGTCTAGCCTGGCTGCAGTGCAAAGCAGGTATTAATAAAGACGATAGTTCTAAAGGCTGAGGAGTGGCTAAGTGGTAGAAGCTCTTGCTTTGGTTGTTAAAGGTTCAGATTTAATCTAAGTTTAATTCTAAATGGAAATAAAGAAAGATAACAACATAAAAATAATGAAGAATGAACAAATTATGATAAAAAATTATAATAAAGTAAATAAATAGAAATAAATGTTATTACTTTAACCAGCAATGTTAGTAATTATATATTCTTGACCCTCAACGCCATGTTACCATTCTTATTTTTATCTTTTAATTTCTATAATTTTCAATTCTAAAGTTATAGATCTATCTATCAGGATTGCCCAGACCATATTGACCCAACTCGTCTATAATTCCCTATTCGTCATGGCCCCGTGAAGATATTCGAGTTAAGAACCAGTATCTTCGATCAACTGTTTTGTGTACATCTTATAGGGTTGACCAACTTTAACTGTTCCGTGTGTTGGCATCCATAAAATCATATCATTGATAACCTCTTCTTTGCTTCTATAACAATGTCCATCGAATCTCATTTGCCTTTCTTTTATTACTGATGATATTTTAGACAAGTTGCCAAACAACCGTTTATTAGATGGGTGCGTTTTCCAGTGCATGTTTAATACAGCACGGAGCACCCGTGTGTAGGTTCCATCTAGTTTCCTTTCCAGTTTTTTTTTGTTAGAATCCAAGCTGGTGGTCCATAAAGCAGTATGGATTCTGAAAAAGCTTCTTTTTTTTATTTGTTCAGACAGTGCTGATTTCCGAATAACTCTTAGCCGATTAAGTGCACTCCAAGACTTGGCTATTCTAACGAGCACGTCTTTTTTCTGTCGAGGCGATGTGGCTGCCCAGATATTCGAAGTCATTTACCTGCTTGAGAAGTGTTCTGTTCAGTGTTTCTATTAGACCTGTTTGATGATAGCAGATATATTCTGTTTTCGTTGCATTCGTATGCAGTCCAATCATAGTCCAATCATAGTCCAATCATAGCAGCTGACTCTTCCAAAATATGGAGTAGCCTTTGGCCATTGGCATTGTTATCAGTTTACAGTGCAATATCATCGGCGTTCTAAATAAAAAAAATTTAAAAAAGTAGAACGGTTGTCTTTGCTGTTTATCAATGTCCTACACAAGAGCATATCCCACAATACTATTTTAAAAGCATATAATACAAATTTGATTATTTGTGAACTTGAGAACAGTTTTTTGAACCATAAATGAAGTTAACAGTGTTTTATTATTGTTTTAGTTTGGCTAATATTAATATCCTGGAAAATAACATCATCATAATTAAAGGACCTATAATATAATGAAAAGAAAAATATCAGTCATGACTGATTACAAAACACGTAAATTATTCAATTATATATATATATATATATATATATATATATATATATATATATATATATATATATATATATATATATATATATTATTATTATTATTATTATTATTATTATTATTATTATTAATAAGTTTAAGAGCGACTAATAATGCAATTTTCTGCATCTTAATCACTTAGGAAGTGAGACAATCGAAATATTAGTAAGCAAAAAAAAAAAAACAACGAACGCTGCAATCACTAATAAAAATAATTACATAAAACTACATTAAATATTTAGGTGATAAAAATCGTACACATTTCTAGACAGGGCGTCTTGGTCCAATATTAAAAACGCTGGACTTTAGACATCAATATCGAAGGTTCGATCTTCATCTAAGTTAGCCATGCTGATGACGGCTGTGAGCCAGAAACACGTGTCCATGTACGTATATAATTAATAAATTAATATATATTAACGAAAAATACGTCCTATAAATTTCAGGGAGACTAATAGTGCACTTTTCTGCATTTTAATCACTAAGGAAGTTAGACAATCGAAATAGTAGTAAGCAAAGAAACAACGAACGCTGCAATCACCACTAAAAATAATTATATCAAAATACATTTATATATATATATATATATATTTATATTTCTAACTTTTTAAAACATTTTCCTTTATGATACCTTGCAGTTTAGAAATGAAATAGGTTTATTTGCAAACTATGCGTTCTTGGAGAGTTTCCCGCCATTTTTATTAAACTTTTTTATAAGCTTTATATCTATATTTATATATATATATAATATTAAATTATATTCTAAATACATACAACGTCGTTTCGAGCTTTCAGCTATCGCCAGTGTAGGAAAATTAAAATCTCAGACAGTCACGGGGCGCGAACCCGGTTCGCAGAGACTCCTTGAATCTGTAACTGGTCGCCTATCGCCTTTGCCATAGGCGGTTGTCATGTGATAATGGAGAAATTAAGTTACATTTATGCTGAAAGTGGCGAGCGTAAACATCAAAACATTCAGATATAACTCAACGACAGAGTCGGTGTATCGCACTGAAGCATTAAGTGAATGTGTATTATGTTAATCTCTCTAAAGTGCTCGACTTTTGTTTTACTTCAAAGGACTTCTTATAATATTGAATTATATTTTAATATTTTGCCTTCATACAACGTCGTTTCGAGCTTTCGGCTCTCCTGAGTGTAGGGAAATAACATCGAGGAGCGTATATCGATACAGTGTGTATCATGTCAATCATTTATATTATAAACAAAATATATTACGTATATGTATTCTGCCAGTTTTTACTTCAACAATACGTAAGTAAGTTTTAGTACTAGAATGAAAATAACACTTCTAGCAAGTAAGCTGCTCAGAAACGTTCACATTTCATTCAATAGGAAAATCAGCAGGCTAATTTCAATTTGCATGATGATCCCTTTGGGAATAAAACACAAACGTTTATGTGTAGCTTATTTGGCAAAAGTATATTTTCATATATATATATATATATATATATATATATATATATATATATATATATATATATATATATATAGATAGATAGATAGATAGATAGATAGATAGATAGATAGATAGATAGATAGATAGCACTGTTAGGACATATAAAAAAACAGACATTAACTTAAGCTATAATGCAAAGCTCCGATTAAGTTCGTCGAACTCTGTAGAATGTCTGAAGTTTACGGCCCGTTGTATTTAGCATAAATGTAACTATATTTCTCCCGTACCATGTGATAATTTCCTGTGACTTTGAGGATAAAGCGAAAGCATGCAGAGTCTAAGTTGACACTGAACCGGGTCTGCACCTTGTGATCGTCTGAAATTATCGCTTCCCTACACTGATGAGAGCATAAGCTTGAAACGATGTGGTATGTAAGTATAAATAATTTAATATTTACTCATGAATATATATATATATATATATATATATACATATATATATATATATATATATATATATATATATAGAGAGAGAGAGAGAGAGAGAGAGAGAGAGGGGGGGGGAGAGGAATATTGGTAAATAGTCATGATGTGGAAAATGAGCCATTAAAGAATCTGTTTGGATTGTCAGAGTCTTTTAGATTAGTTTTTATTTATAGGCTATGAAAATATTCAATTTCCAAGCCATGAAGAATATTGTATTAACCTTGTGACACGACCTGAAAACTGAGCTGTTCTTGTGGACGGTGGGAGGGGGCCGTTGAAAAAAATCTGAACAATGATGACGGATGCTTTGTTCCAGTCTCCTTCTCATTCTTCTCACTCTTCTGTTTCTTCTGTTGACGATTTCTTCACCTTATCATTGGTCAGCCTAGAAGCGAATCAAAAATGATTATCAAGCAAAATTTGGACTGTGACCTCACAAAAAAACAATCAAGTATTTCCTATAATTCATTTACAGTCCTCATCTCTAACTTATATATATATATATATATATATATATATATATATATATATATATATATATATATATATATATATTACTAGTGTAAAAAATGATTGAAAAAAACTATGCTTCGTCAGTGTTCGCACTCTCTCTTTATCTTGATAGATTACTTAAATATTCATATAAAATCATAGGACATAAGCAAAGCATTATTCTTTTTCTGTCACTTTATATATATATATATATATATATATATATATATATATATATATATATATATATATATATATATGTATAGTAGGCAATGAAAATATATATGGCAATCGAGCTACAGAGAGACTCCCGTGTTTCATCCCCGGGGGGAATCGTCAGGCTAAATTTAGCCTGACGATTCCCCCCGGGGATGAAACACGGGAGCCTCTGTGTAGTTTGATTGCCATATATATTTTCATTGCTTACTACCTAGCTCTACTTACGTATCGAGCACTGTTGAAGTAAATACTGAAAACTGACACATAAAAAATTATATCTCCTTATAATATTTTATGTGGATACATGAAGTACTACTATATATATATATATATATATATATATATATATATATATATATATATATGTGTGTGTGTGTGTGTCTGTGTCTGTGTGTGTCTGTGTGTGTCTGTATATTTATATATATATAAATATATACAAATACATACATATTTGGTCTTTATTATGGAGTAAAGGATTATGATTATCATTATTATACTAAAGCTGACTTAGTCAACGTTTGTTTTTCCTAAGAATACCTGCTAGAATTTTTTTTTGCTTTTGGGATTGAGTTATGTTTGAGATAAAATGCATTTTAATTAACCTTAATTTGTAATTAACTTACTAAGTATCTCATCTCCTACTAGAAGGTGACCGTGCTTAAGTGGATAACGACGCGGACTGACAACCTGAGTGTGCCAAGTTCGATTCCATAGCACCATCCTCACTTAGCGATGTTGGCAACTATTACATGGTCCCTCCTGCAAGAATGTTGACAACCGAATCAAGCCGGTCTACAAAGTTGTACCATGTTGATTCATACGAATTTACTTTCTTTATCTCTTACTAACTTTAAGTCTATCGCCCTCTTCTTCTCTCAGTAGATGTTGTTTTACTCCCATTCTGATTTTATACCGTTTCTATTACTGTCACTTTCTTGGCTCTCTATGTTGATTAAAAGTTGAATGTTATAAAGAAAAGAAAAATGAAACGATTAGAGTAGTCTATTCTAGACAAAACGGGAATAACAAGACAAGTAATGAAAATGTTTAGAACGTTGCTGAGGGGGAAATAGAGAAGAGAGAGAAAAAAGAGAGAGAGAGAGGGGAAATATTTAGCGAGCACAAGGCAACTATTATGTTTCGGAATATTTTAGATGAGGGTTGATAACTTGTAAAATCCTCAGAATTACGAAGAATTACGAATTACTGAAGACTTCTTCCCTGTCATGGCAGATGGCATGAGAGCATGCTACCCCTGTGGATTTAATAAAGGGTATCGTTCGAAATTCCGTCCAGATTCCCTAGTTCGACAGAAAGATTCCCGAGTTCAACAAGGTGCACCCGAAGAAAGTTCGGAAGTTACATCGGCCGAAACGTTGTGATAAAAACACCCACGATGAGAACAGTAGTCCGAATATACCAAATTCTACAAAAGGCAACTAATTTGAGATTTCTTCTTTTCTTTTTTCAACTCATCTTTTTATGATTCAGACAATCCAACCCGATCTCAACGAGTGACGCGACGGGTCACATTTTTTCTATTATATATATATATATATATATATATATATATATATATATATATATATATAGGGTCGGGCAGATGAATTGGTACTTTTTTATTTTTTACAAAATTCATAATTTAAAGGATTAAATATGGAAAGATATCATTCTAACATTTATTTATTTAATTATTACAGTCTATTGAACAAAATTATTCAATATGAGCACCCTTTGCATCAATTATTTTGGAGATTCTTTGACGAAACCGTGAACAGCTCCTCTTGATTTTATTGGGATCGAGATTGCGAAATGCTTGTTGAATGGCTGTCTTCAATGAGTTTATATTTGGGTGTGGATTGACATGAGTATGTCCCTCGACGACGCCGAATAGATAATAGTCGCAAACATTTAGATCTGGAGAGCTGCTGGGCCAAATATGCTTCGGAACAAACAAGGGAAGATTCTCCTTCATGAAATCTTGGGCTTTCTTTGATCCATGCGCTGGTGCCGAGTCTTGGATGAGCATGACTTTCGTAGGGTCATAGTTTCTACGGATCAAATGTAATAAAACATTATTAAGAATGTTCAAATACTCCGCTGTGTTGATTTTAAGACCCGCTTCGATGAAATGAGGAGGCATCACCTTTCCATCACTTGCCACGGCTGCAAAAACCATCACAGAAGCAGGATTTTTGCTCTGCATCACAGGATGAACTTCCGAAGGGTTACAGCCAATAACTCGAGTGTTCTGGCGATTCGGAACCTCATCCACGATGAACTTTTTCTCATCAACAAAAATGCGCACATGTCCTCCTTTGTGTTTCAGATGGTTGATAAGCTTGGGGAATCTTTCAACTCTGATAGCTTTTGAACGGGCAGTGAGGAGATTACGGCGTTACTTAACGTAGGACTTTATCCCAAGGTCATCGTTGATTGCTCTGCTGATAGTTCTGCGACTCACATTGCGTTTTTTTGCCAGTTTCGACATCGGCTGACTTGAGTCTGCCTTTATCGACCTTTTTAGTCCCACCAGGAAGGTTTTTGTGCGCTTTCGATCACAACGAGTACTGTGCCGACTTCTCTCAACCTTACACTCGGCATCGAAATTAGCCACAACCCGATAAACAGTTGTTTTTGCATAGCCAGTGCTCTTAACAATGTCCGAAGGAGAACTCCCGGTGCCTCTCATTTCGCATATAGTTATTCTTCGTGCTAATTCCGCCATATTAAAACAAATTTGAGTAAATATAATCATGCTATCTTGCAATAAAGTGTTTAAGGATCCTTAGTAAAAAAAACCGTAATCATATTATCAAACATAAAAAGATATTAGCATTTTAAATTAGTTCCAATTCATCTGCCCGATCCTATATATATATATATATATATATATATATATATATATATATATATATATATATATATATATATATATATAATGGTTTAAAAACCAGTAAAACGACAGATTTTTCAATATAAATAAATTTTAAATTTTAAATTCGAATTTTCGACCCATGAAAGAGTCCTTGTCAAGAAAATATACGCTTTTTTACGTGGCATGCTGTTACTTAGACGTAGTTTTCTGTTCGTTTTGAAGTTTCAGTTTTCTGTGTCCGACTCAGTGGGGGGGTGCTCTGGTATGCACGATTTTAAATAAGTAAATGGCATTTCCTCTGTTTGCTTGAAAGCATTTAAGTTTGAAAATAATAATGGTTTAGAATAAGTAAAAATGCAGATTTTTTTCAAACTCTCTTTCTCTCTCTCAGATATGTAAATCCATGTAATCTAATGAAAGCGCACACCGCTTGAAACGCGTTATATAAAATTATAATGTGCTCATATTTTAGGATTCTTATTTTTTCCTCTAAACATAAATTGCATCTTTGCCTAAATCCATTATGTTTAGAGGAAAAAATAAGAATCCTAAAATATGAGCACAATAATCTTTTAAACAAACCCGATGAGCCTATGGCAAAATGCAGACATAAATGTAAATTTAAAATAACCAATATCTCATAATCCGATAGACCTCTAGATTTGTAACGGTGAAGATCCCACATAGATAAAAAAAAAAACAATAAGTATTTATAATAATATCTGTTATGGACACGTAATTACTGACTTGGTGATATTCATTATAGGTGTTTTGGGAGGTATGCATATATAATTGTACTTTAAGATAATTGTTTATTCTGATTATTTACTCAAAATTAGATAGCCTTAAGATTTTTTCTGCTGATAATACACTAATCATTGAATTAATTTAAGTATAAGTGTCTAATATTATCACTAGACATTGTTAGATTCGAATTAGGTTATAAGTATAGGTTTCCATAGATTATAAAATTAATGTAAGATGAATTTTTAGAATTCAGATTATTAATATATTACGAATATAGAATGTCTATGTAAATGTTTTGTATTTAGATACATATTGGCATCTGTGTGTGTATGTAACTGCATTAGATTCAAATATAATCTTAAATATTTTTTATTTTTCAAATATATCTTATCTCGGATCTAGACAGAATTCAAACTTGTAAACCTTTCACAGTTTGTCAGTCGGTTGATGACACGCTAACGCCTGTCTGTCTCTCTTTTTTTCTTTCTTCCTTTCTTTTTCCAAGTCTAGCCGAATTTGTATGACACAAAAAATATTGTTGCGTGCGTGCGTGATCGTAGGATGTCTATATATGTGTGTGTGTGTGTAGAGACGTATATACGTGTTTATATCACCAAGTCGTAAGTGTTAAAAGAATATGTGTTTTTAACTCAGACGTTATTTTAAAAAAAAACAATAAGATTCATTTCGATTGCCTTAGTTTAATATAAGTTTTTAATTCCTCCTCGCTCTGTAAGGGGTGTTCAGATTGGTTGCAACCACCACTCTCTCTGGTTGTATTTGAATTGTTGAAGGTGAATTCAATTTTCTGTCAGTCTCAAAAATGTAATTGTCTAGTTAGATGCCCGAGGAAACCACAAGGTTGAAATAAATTATTGCATCGACAATTATGTAATTTCGTGTTATTATATTTTATGTTATATATATATATATATATATATATATATATATATATATATATATATATATATATATATATATATATATATATATATATATATATATATAGTAAACAATACGAACCGTTGGATCACCCTATTAAGATCCGGTTAGATTGTTTGAATAAGGAAAAAGTTAGTTTGTAAAAGTCAGTTAAATATGAAAAACATAAAAATACAAAATCAAAAAATCAGTCTGTTTGTGCTCTCACTCTCTATCGTTCTCTCTCTCTCTCTCTCTCTCTCTCTCTCTCTCTCTCTCTCTCTCTCTCTCTCTCTGTCTTTCTTCCTTTTTCTCTACGGCTAGGGTTCAATAATATTACTATTCCTTTAGTTTATATAAACTATCCCAATCTTTTCATTTTTCTCTTTCTTTATTACTTTTCACTGTTAATAAACGAAAAGAAAAGTAAATAGAGAGATAGAGAGAGACGGAAACGAGAGTGATAAATAGAGTATAAAATAAAAACGGTGTTGTTAAAACCACATACAGTGAAAGAGGGTGAGAGTGATAGATAGGTAGAAATTTAGTCAGAGATGAGTTACTTGAAGGGTTAATTTTGAATTGCAACTTTAAATTAAAATTGATTTTTTTTTCAAATATAACTCAATCCGAAATCTGAGGTATATTTTAGTATGTATTTTGTGTTATTAAAATACGATGATTTACTCTCCCATTTTCAGACAATGTGTGGTGGGGACATTAGTGCGAGTTCTGACTACTTTCGTATTAGGATTTGAACCCTGTGATTGACAGGAATTGTCTCCTCCCATACTGATGATTGCAGGTTTGGCATGAAACACATGTGTATCTAGGTTGGTTTGAAAAATATTATGTATAATATAATTTATAAACTATTATTCAAACCTCTCGCTAAATTGAGCACTTTAAGTAAGTTGGCAACATGCCGTCATTTAAAGCGGAATACAGCAATCAAGGCTCCGCCTATTGAGTGTTCTCGACGGCTTGCTTATGGGCGCCGAATTTACCATTAAGACGTTATTTTACTCTGCCTTTTGGCTAAGATCAAAGTGTAGTATCTGTTCCGATGGATACTGCACCCCATAGACTGGTATTGTCTTGGCCTTCGGGGCTTGATTTACGCCGGTCTATGGGTCTGTCCTGTGCAGTTCTAGGAGGTCAACCCTCCCAGGCTTCGCCTCCCCTATTTGGGGAGGAGTAAGTTTATTGCTTACTGCCTGAGGCGCCCCTACCGGGGAATGCCGACGGGGCTGCCCAGGCAATTTTTAAGCCCCACTTTCCCGACCCGACCTTGGGTCACATCTTACTTGTGGGAGTAAGATAACAACTGGCCTTGTGCCTAACTCCTGGAGAGGAGTAAATCAATACTCTCCCATTTCTAGATAATGCTTGGTGGACACATCGATGCACGCTCCAACCACTGAGTTAAAGATGACTTTCATATCGGGGTTCGAACCGTGTGACCGGCAGGGATTGTTACTTCCCATACTGATGATTGCAGGTTTGGCATGAAACATATGTGTATATGGGTTGGTTTGAAAAAATATCATTTGTAAATATATATATATATATATATATATATATATATATATATATATGATAAAAAATCGAAATAATATTACAATGTAATAGAAAATGTAAAAAGGAAACCGAAAGTATTAGTTATGTATTCATCAATGTTTCATCCTTATTTCAATAATCTCGGTGAAGTCTTGAAATAAAGACGAAACACTAATGAGTACATAACTAATATTTTTGGTATTACTTTTTTCATTGTCCATATTTTTCTGAATTTAAATCATTCTCCGCCATCTTTTATAAAATTATCTTCCTCCTCCAGCTTTTTTGTTCATTTGCTTTTGACACATGAGGATGATTCGACGAAGAATCGAAAACGTTCGTGAAACCTACGGAACATTTATTACTTTTTTTTTAAATTTCAATACCAAAGAGAAAAATTGAAAAAAGAAAAAATGGGATTCTGTTATTTTTAACAATGTTTACACACACACACATATATATATATATATATATATATATATATATGTATATATTTAAGAGTTCGAATGCAAAACGCGATAAATCCAATTTATTTAAATTGAAACATTAAACAATAAAAGGACGAATATATAAAATCTTTACTTCGACTAAAAGCTTATTTCAATTCAAAGTAAAGAGGAATGCTGGTATCATTTTATGTAAAACATGATTTTGGGGTGGGTTCGAGTATTAAAATTCAACACTTTTTATAGTGATAGATGCGTAACTTTGTAAAATGGCGTTTATCGCGTTTTGCATTTAAACTCTATATATATATATCTTAGACTTGTCTTAAGCACAGGAGGATTTGCGTTTGTGACTTTCTTTTTTATTATTGGATCACTTATCAAAGTTAATAGCCATTCAAGGATAAGGGTAAATGAGACAGAATGATTACAAGCTGAAATGTCACGAATATTATAGGAATACTAAAATTGATCAATGGTACGAACTGTATTTGATTACTTATGTGTCGATTTAGGACAAGAATTTGTTTACATTGAATTTGAAGACGACCAAGTTGTAATCAGCAGGGAAGTAGTCCCATGGTAATGCGTTCCACAAGCAGGAAGCCCTTGCAAGAAACTCTGTTC
Source organism: Sepiola atlantica (assembly GCA_963556195.1). NCBI lineage: Eukaryota > Metazoa > Mollusca > Cephalopoda > Sepiida > Sepiolidae > Sepiola > Sepiola atlantica. The sequence goes on from OY744537.1 coordinate 30,548,820, forward strand.
ATGGAAATTCCGCCTGATGCTAGGCACATGGAGGGAGAAAGGGAAAGCTCCTTCCATGAAAATAACGATAGAGTAGACAGAGACTAGCAAACGTGTCTTCTGTGATGAAGGGGTCATAGAAAAAAAAGCGATCATCCTCACTAGAGTTCGAAGTGGATTTTGTACTTTGTCAAGGCAGTAAAGAGTGCTCTGTGCAGCACCAAAGAAAATCAAACTCATGAACCAGTTGTACTCGCTTAGGTACCTGACCTCATAATAAAAATAGACGAACGAAGCAAGATTCCATTGTTTGAAAAGAGAAATAAGAAAAAGGAGGAAAAAAGATGGATATAATTCAATAAGCGAGAGACAATCGAGAGACGTGACAGGCAGATTACCTACCAAATGGATGGACATCTACATACATAGACAGATGAAAGAGACAACGGATATATAAATAGATAATGCTTTTGAGGAATGTGATTTTCATTCTTTCTTCCGTTTCTTGTATTCTTGTTTGAATTTTTTAGTTATTTTATTTCAGTGTGTGGAGGGGGAGGTGGGGAGGGGTGGTGTGTGCCGGAAGTGCTCAGGGCCTTTCCTGGTGACTATAAAGTACATATCGGGAGATAAATTTCTCTTAATTATCCCCCCTTTGTCTGCGCGAAACTGCTTTCTCCGTACTGATCAATAAACCGGAGCCGTTAATCACCTCGGCTCGTAAAATTGAATCAACGCTTGAACAGACTTTGATTTTTTGCAAGACAACATGTGCAGGAAAGAAATAAAAGAGCAAAAATAATGCAGTCTTTTAGAACGAACTGTGTTCTTTGCTTCCTTCTTTAGCCGCTTTACTTACTGCTTTTTTTTTAATATCGGCATATTGTTCTTATTAATGCCTACATGTATCATTCCCATATATACCTTCCAGCAGAATACCCATCCCAGGAAAGGTATAAGCAATGTGGGGCATTTATAACGACAGCTAACAGAACGAAAAAGGGGTAAAAAAAAAACCAAACAAAAAGGCAACAAATAAATGTTACCAAAGGCAACATAAGTTACTTTTCTACCTACCTGGATAAGTTTAGTTGTGTTTTAATTTATTTTAAAGCGTTTTTTTTTTAGTTCGATTTAAAACTAGTGACGAGACGCCATGTTAGAATTGACAACTAACAAAAATGCCGATTTGATCACGTGACGTCTCTACACTAGTTTTAAATCGAACTAATACACGCTTTAAAATAAGTTAAAACACAAATAAACGTATCCAGGTTGTTAGAAGAGTAACTTATTTACTTATTTTGCCTTTGGTACTATTTATTTGTTGCCTATTTTGTCCCCCCTTTTTTCGTTCTGTTAGCTGTCGTTGTAGATGCCCGCAATATGTATAGCATTTTGAGCTACACATTTCCATACTTAAAGATATGTGTTATGGCCTTAAAAGCCTAATCAAATAAGACAACAAGGAGGTAGTAAACAAGATTATGTATTTACAGAAAATACAGAAGTAATGTGTTACCAGAAGGTGCTTCTGTATTCGTCATAGCGACTCTCTCTGTTACCACCATTATCACTATCATAGTGTCTGGAACAGTCCATGTAGTGACGCAATAGGGTAGATCAGCATGACAATATATATGGAGTATCGTTGCCACATATAGGCTGGTGCGCCAATCATTAGTATCTCACTTGGACAAGCTGCAGAAAAGAATTTCTAATCTAATAGGAGCCGCATTCTCTGCGAAGCTCTAGCCCGTCACATCACTGAGCTTGTTTTATAAATATTTCCACGGAATGTGCTCCGATGAACTTAATGCACCTGGACCCTTAAACGAAAATAACCCTGGCCCACTCGACTAGCTGCAAAATCTCACGCCTTCACTGTAGAGGTCTCTAGATGACAGAAGAGTTTCTACTCTGATAGCTTATTTCCTTAGACCGCTTGCAATTGGAATTCCCTTCTTGCTTCCGGAAAAAATATCTCGCTGCCAAACATCCCACCCAGTTTACCCTGTATGAATCTGTTTTACAGAGACGGGGAACCAGAGACTGAAGCTCAGTCGATCACCTACCATGAAAATAACGATAGAGTAGAGAGAGACTAGCAACGTCTCTTCTGTGAGAAAGAGGTCACGGAGTTGAGCCTTCTTTAAATAAGCAAAAGTTCGTGAGAAAGAAAGTTCATCAAATGTAGTCGGATGTGACGTCAAACATACAACAGAAACAGTGACGGGTGCCATTTCTTACCAGTCTTGATAGAATCTTGAATGAGACAAGACACGTTTCAAGATGGCCTAACACAACGTTAACCCTCAGGGGTTACGGTTCATACCAAAATCAGGCAGGCAGAATCTATGCCATTTTTCAGGATGGCTTGTTCTATGTCGGTATGAGGTATGGTCCTGTTCAGTTTTAGGAGGTCAACCTTCCCAAGCTTTACCTTCCCGCCCTTTGAAAAGGGGATAGTTTATTGCTAATCGCTTGAAGCGCCCCTACCGGGGAATGCCGACGGGGCTGCCCAGGAAATTTGTGTTCGGGCAGTGTTCTCTTCCTCTGGGGTGCTGGCTTTTCAAATCCCACTTTCCTGAACTTGTGTTTAATCTTCCAGCCGTGAGAGCGAGATAAATAAGAACACAACGTTAAATAAATAAGCAATTAGCTTATGATAAGTTTCTCCTTCGTTCTGACTTTGCAGCTTATTGGACGATCATGGTAAATAAATCATTCGTCCTCTAAGATCCTGCTGTTTAATTAATTGAATAATTAAGGTAATATGTTTTTATTACATCTACATTTAAGAATGATAACAACACACATGCATATAAGACAAGGTATGATTTTCATTTGCTTAAAGCATTAATCATTAAATGACTTTTTGAAATGAGTACATGAGGTCAACTCGGTGCTAATAATCGGGGTATGCTAGAAAAATTCCTGAAGATTGTTTTCAAATACTAAAATGATTTTATTTCCCATCATAATTTAAGAAAAAGTCTATTAATTTTTAATTAGAGCATATACCAAACCAAAAACTTCTTAACAAAAAATAAACTCTGGTGTGCAGGTAATTGCGATAACATTTTTTTGTTTCATACCAAAGATCAGAATTCTCTACTAATTTGCAAAACAATGTATAACAAAGGGTTGAGTAATTTTGTTTAATATCAACTTTTACTGTAATTAAATTATCGGAGTCATTTTTATAAACAAATGGTTTTCTTTTGTAAACGAATAGTTAACAGGACTATAGTTGTATTATTTAACTCATAATGGGGCAGATTTAGGGGTTCATACCTTTTTTTAAATGTCATTAGTTATTTTGATGTGATGTTTATATCTAATATTAACATTTTATTAATTACAACTAAGGTGAAAACACATAGAGATGGGCAAAAACATGTATCGAGGATTGTCTATGTTACTTCCGTTTTTAGGTTAAAACAATGCTCCTATTTCATATTCACTTTGTCTGGCTAGCAAACACCAAGTTGGATGACACATCCAGCGTCTTACACTGAAAATGTGAACAGTGTTGTCAAAGATGACCCCAAAATCCGTTGAGTCACAGATCATACGATTCAACTACTGACCAATCAGAAGCTATTATAATCTTGTGAAAATGTCGGCCTGCTTCCGACATCAACTGAAAAATTCAGTTCCCATCGACTGGTCAAACGGAGAAGGTCGTAATCTCTTTTTCTAAGCTGCAAGTGGAAAAGCTAAAATAAGTTTTTTTTTTCTACTTTTCGGAATTAAGATTCTCAGGAAAAACTAGTAGTTCAACCGCTATCCTCCTTGAATGTCATGGCAACATCCAGTAATCAACCTTATTCTGAGAACCCACACTTCATTAACACTTAGTGAAATTGCATACAAACAGACAGACAAATATTTTCCAAATAACTTTGACAATTTTTGCTTAATACAATCATAAAAGAAACTATTAGTACGATCGCCGAAAAGACCAATATTACGATGATAGCTGAACGAACTAGTGTTTCTGCATTTTCTTCAGCCAAACATTTTTTTCATTTTTGAGAAAAAAAAGCAGTAATAACTCAAGATCTTTCATGTTCATGAATACTCTAGTTAGAAACTATCATTCACGTCTGAACATTTATATGCGAGAACATTTAGTTTCACTTCAATTCTTTTTTTTTCAATTTGCAAGCAATTAGTATTTTTTTTCAATTTGCAAGCAATTAAGTATTTTTTTCAATTTGCAAGCAATAAAGTATTTTTTAATTTGCAAGCAATTAAGTATTTTTTTCTTTCAATTTGCAAGCAATTAAGTATTTTTTTTCAATTTGCAAACAATTAAGTATTTTTTCAATTTGCAAGCAATTAAGTATTGTTTTCAATTTGAAAGCAATTAAGTTTTTTTTTTTCAATTTGCAAGCAATTAAGTATCTTTTTTTTCCAAAATTCAATTGCTATCATGTTTATGTTTATACTCCATACTTTCAAAATTTAAATTACTATTCTTCCCTGTTTAGAATTTTTCTTATTTGTTTTCCATTTGTATAGTTCTTTCTCTGTAAATAAATATTTGAAACGATGATTTGCGTTGGTTTTATTATTCCTTTGTTGTACTTGTTTGTTGTTCTCTCATCAGCCCAAATTGTCTTGAGAACGGAACCCAATTTTCCGGGGGGGGGGGGGTATTTTATTCAATCCAGTTACTTGCGTTTTGTCTTTTCAGGGGTATGGTACCCCGTATGACTTCAAATTTGTAACATTTTGTTCAACACATTCAACGGGTTAAGCTGAGTAAATCTGCTAATATATAAAGTATGGTACGTGTATATGTTTATAAATATTTTGTTACAGAATGCAATACTTAACTAGAACACCGATCATTATGAAGTATTCAACACAACTACTAAGTGTAAGGTTAGGTAATTTGGGCTATATTTTGTTTAATTTAGTTTTGCAAAGAAGACAAAGAAGGGTGTAAGCCCTTCATGAAACTTCAGATACCTCTGAGTTTTGTGATATTTTAACAACAGATATTAGACCTAAATTAAGAAATTCCTCAAATTTCAGTATCCTTAGAGTATTTTAATGGATTTTTAGAGGACATAATATGGATACAACTTCCCATTTAAAGATTCAGATATTTCAGATTTGCATTAAATTTGATCCATATTTATTAAACGCAATTAAGTCAAATTCTTTGAATTTTAATTTTTCATGAGAAATTTAAGCTAAAGCTTGAGAGATTTTCTAAAATCAAAATAATGAAATGGATTCGTCAAAATTGGAAAACGGTTTCTCGACATAAATTTAGTATCATTATATCTTGATTTGAATCTTCGTAAGGAGACCTAAAAGTGATGTAAAATTGTTCCGTTTAAGAATTCATTTTAACCGTAATGGGACGGGTATTCTTATAGTATATATATATATATATATATATATATATATATATATATATATATATATATATATATAGTAAGTGAGAAGCATAACGATTGGCTAAGAACACAACAACAAATCTGATTGGTTAACTAGCAAGTCGTGTATATAAAAAACCTGGCAAAACTAACTTCATGTACTTTAGCTTGAAGATTCCTCCGGGGATGAAACGCGGGAGGCTCTGTGTAGCTTAATTGCCATAAATATATTTTCATAACTTACTACCTAGCTCTATTTACGTATCGAGCACTGTTTAAGTAAATACTGTAAATTGATATATAAAAAATTATATCCCCTTATAAAATGTTATGTGGATACAGAAAATACTAATTTATATATATATATATATATATATATATATATATATATATATATATATATATACATAGAGAGAGAGAGAGAGAAAGAAAGAGACAAAGAATGGTAGTTTGCTTGAAGCATTGCTGAGAATAGTAGTAGTAGTATGTTTAAGAAGGCTGCGGGCTATGCAGAGTGCCGGGTAGGTTATAAGCTGGAAGGAACAAAAATAATAAATCGAAATGGGACTTACTATTTTTTTTTTAAATATTACATAACAGCAGCAAGTGTGGTGTTGTCTGTTTGTGGGTTGTGCGGATGATAATTAAAAATCATTTATTAAATTTTTATGAAAATCCTCCCTTATGTCAAAAATAATAAACACCAAAGGAAAAATCCGTCTGTGTAGAGAATTAAGAAAAAATAAATAGTAAGGCCCACTTCGATTTATTATTTTTGTTCCTTCCAGCTTACAATTCACCCAGTACTCTGCATTGTCCTTAACCTTCTTAAATATATATATATATATATATATATATATATATATATATATATATATATATCAATGTATACTTAAGCAGAAACCCTTCTTTTACAGATGTTTTATGTTATAAGACTGACAAGAAACTCTTTAGTCGTTTTCAACGGCTTTGCGTTTTTTCTCAAGAGTACTGATTTGTTATTTCTTCACTATATTTTCTGTGCCATTGTTTTCTCGAGTCGATTTCTGGATCTTTTGTTTTTTCTCTGGAACTTTCTTAATACAATGTACCTTATTATGTTATGATGAAAAAGACCTGTCCAGAGATAGGTTAGTTTGGAATTCAATTTCTAAAAGCCGTCCAACACATGCCAGCATGTAAAACGGACGTTAAACTGAATATGATGATAATTATATATATATATATATATATATATATATATATATATATATATATATATATATATATATATAATAAAATTGAAATAAAAGCCAAATTAGCAATACAAGATTAATTTTTTTTTCTTACATTAATCCTATCGATTACGGAATAAAATTCCTTCTTCAGGGGTGACCAGTATTGAGTCATTTTTTTTTTGTTTGATTGAAAAAAAAAAATGACTCAATACTGGTCACCCCTGAAGAAGGAATTTTATTCCGTAATCGATAGGATTAATGTAAGAAAAAAATAATAATAAATTAATCTTGTATTGCTATTTTGGCTTTTATTTTAATTTTATTAACTTTCCATGCAATACTTTAAAACTTGAACGAAAAACACACACATTACTCGACAGCGCGTGCCAACGCATCTCTCATTCGACACCGGTTTTGAATCCTACCCGCCATTTCATAACAGCAAGGCGATGACGTCGTACCATCAAAGACGTTTATCAAATTAACAAAGAAATAAGTTTCTTTATTCTTGTTTTTTGATTGAAAAAAAAAAATGACTCAATACTGGTCACCCCTGAAGAAGGAATTTTATTCCGTAATCGATAGGATTAATGTAAGAAAAAATAATAATAAATTAATCTTGTATTGCTAATTTGGCTTTTATTTCAATTTTTTTAACTTTCCATGCAATACTTTAAAACTTGAACGAAAAACACTCACATTACTATATATATATATATATATATATATATATATATATATATATATATATATATATATATATATATATATATATATATATATATATACTCTTCCTTAATTGTAAAGCACTCTAGTGGAGGAGATGCTGATGTCCAATTGAAGAAATACTTTTCCATTAAGTAAATTAAGTATTTTTCTGTTATCTGTATCGTAAAATATAAACACATGAATAAAATGTATTTAAAAAGGATACAATAGCGAGTTTGTTAACTCTGTTGGGAGAGAATATAACGTCGGTGGTCACGTTTCGTTTTTACTAGCGTCCGCATACGAATCTCAGTGGTGATGCACTAGCTACATCTAGCTAAACTGATAAGTCATGAAACTACGAAACTGTATATATATATATTTAAAAGTGTTATGCAGTAAATTGAGTAAGTGTCTAAGTTAAAAAATGAAATTATACCTGAAGCAATAGAAGATTGTTATGGGAAATGTCTAAAATCGATGCGATTAAGAGATTGTACGCGCCATTTTGAATCAATGTACAGTATAAGTAATGAAGTTCGTTAAATGTATCCGTAAATTCCAGAATGAGACTAAGTCGATAAGTAATAGTTAGAAATAACGTAATCCGATATTCTCGAAAATCAGTGGAATATGAGGGAGCGTCTATTAAATTTGTGCGAAATGTATTGTAGTATGTATTAAATTTATGGAAGATGAATAGTAAATAATAACGATTACGTTTTTCTAAAGTATCCGTTGTTTATTACTTCCCAGTGCTGAAAGGAAGAGTGTTAGTATGACAGTATTAGAGGGAAAAGTTTTTGCTAGCATCTCTTGAGTTATGTTTTAGAGAGAATATGTGATAGTGGTCTAAAAGTAGTATTTATTGTTAGATAGAGAAAATAATCATAGATTTCTTCAAACACTCTCAAATGAATAAGCTGAATAGAGTGGTGAGTTTAGATGCGTGTAGTTATTTTTTTACTCTCGCCAAAGATACAGCGACAGATTAGTAAGCTCTATTTTCACACAGTTTCCACCATGACAGTTTGTTTTTTATTTATTTAAAGAATGTTCAGGTTTGAGTTCTCTGCACTTATTTAAGGCTCTAGTGGTCACTTAGTATTTTGAACTCATACAGAAACGGGCACTTCAGCTGGTCTTTAATATAAATATGGTGTTTTTATCTGTCTGTCTGTCTGTCTGTCTGTCTGTCTCTCTCTCTCTCTCTCTGGGGATGCAATTTAAAACCAATCCCTATAACAAGATCAAACCTAATATTTCTTGACTAGGAATCGAATAGCGGTATTCATTTTGTACTCGGTATTTTTTACAATATTTGGAGGTGACAGTGATGAAGTGGATAATGCTGTGGACTGTTGACCTGGATTTTCTAGGTCCGAATCCAGTCAGTGTCATAGCACCAGTTTTACTTATGGATTTTGGCAACCTTCGTGTGCTCCCATCCTGTAAGTACCAGATTCTAAAAAGAATCGTGGAAACCAGAGTTAACAACAGAATCAAGCCGGTTAAAAAAGTCATACCAAACGAATTTAACCTAATAATTTAACCTAATAATTTAACCTAATAATTCAACCTAATAATTCAACCTAATAATTTAACCTAATAATTTAAGTAATATCGTGGAGGCATCTATTAAACACGACATTTTACTTCATTTTATTTAATTTATTACTTGAAAATTGAAATTAATAGAAATTCAGAAATAAGATTGAAAATGGTAATATTGAGTTCAAGGCTGGAAGCAGGAGTACACTTCATTTCTGGGTAACACTGGGAGTACCTGCTAGTTAGGAATAAAGGTTAATACTTAATCTAGTAAACCGCTATCAAGAGATGTAATTCCATTATGCAGGCTTCAATGCTAGGTGGACCTGCAGTCTTATAATCGTTAAGCCAGATGACAGGTGTTACATTTTTGATTGACATAAGTCGGAAAGTGGTTAATTTATTGGAACTATTATTAAGCGCAGTGAATTCTAAGTGCCCTGTGATTAGATGAAATTCAATCAATCACAGACCACTGCTTTAATCTCTGCAGAAAGCCCAGGAGAGCGCCTATTTTTGAAAATATCGGTCTCTTCTCTCCAGCCTCGCAGCCGTCAACATCGTTCTTCTCTGCTGTGTCAGGTGTGAGCGGGCACATGCTTTATTTAGCGTATATAATACGCACGAATCCCTCTTGAAGTTCTCAACTACTCTTCAGAGCATCCTGTTACAAGACAACTGGCATTTACAGTGAGTCCGCAAAGGCACTTCTTTTGCAAGCAACATTCTATTTCTTTCTTCTCTTTTTCATCTATATAAATACCCTTTCTTTATCTACCCAAGTTATTTGTTATCTCTGTTCTTGTCTAGTCACGTTTTTATGCCACCAACTTTTTTCCAGCGGACTACAGTCTTTGTCCTTCATTTTAACGGGACAAATCCCAACCAATTCAACTAGTGTGGGTTTTGAAATAGTCGAACAAGCTTACAAAAATAAACCAGTTCCCAGGAAAAATAACAGTAAGAGATGACCTGTAAGGGTCAAATTAAAAGTATGATGTCAAAGTACATTAGACACAATAAGATATTAGGGATCATGAACTAATGACGTCACGGATGTCGAATTGACAGGGAACGAAGTTTTGAAAATCGATCGTCGGTGGAACTTTAAGTGGGACGGATCGCCGATAAGGATAATATTTTTTCAACTTAAAATCATCAGAAAGCGAAGCGTAGCCACGACTCCAATTATGTCAGTCCATCTGACTAGTTAGCTATTGAGTAATTAAGAATAATAAATTTAGTCTCTCTATCGAGAAGTATTGTTTAATCTGTCAACGTGAATATTTCTCTCCAGAATAAAACTAAAAAAACTCTCAGATCTGCCGTCTTTGGTTTCTTTTCTGTACAAGATAAAAAGTTCTATTTATCTCGCTGCACTGATGAGACAATCATGGCTAAAAGAAGAGATTGAAAAAATGCAGCGACCACTAGATGTGAGAAATAAAGAGACGATGAAGACAAAAACTGGACGACGACGGAGGAGAAAGAGAAAGAAGCGAAGAAGAAAAACTAGCAAAGAAAAGGGATTTCACGCACACATAATTACAAGAGACATTTTGACGCTTGTCGATTACAATTAAAAAGGGAAGAAGAGAACTACAGAAGTAATGAACGCGCAAAAGACTGAACGAATAGCTGAGCATGCAAAATAGTCACGTAAAGAACTTTTAGTAACAAAAACGTTACACGGGTACTTCAAGCTCGATCTGTGTAAATTTAGGTATGTGTGTATGCTTATATATTTTTATGTATAGGATTCACTCTAGAACTAATGACTCGATCATTATGAATTTTGGAGCACAGCCGCTAGGCGTCAAGTGTCCAAATGTGGTATATATTTAGTTTAATTTAATTTTACATAAAGCTGTTAAAAAGAGGATGGAAGTCCTTGAGGAAAATTCAGATACCTTTGATTTTTGTGAAATTTTACTAATAGGTATTAGACATCAATTAATGAATATTTCTCATATTTCGGTTTGTTTGGATAATTTTTAAGGCATAATACGGGGCATAATCTCCCATTTGAGAATTCAAATATATCAGATCTGCATTTAATTTTGTCTGAATTTGAATTTCTTCTTAAGACCTCAAATTTGAGACATTTTCTAGAATGAAAATCATGTAATCGATTTTGATCAAAATTAAAATAAGGATTCTAGACATGAGGTTTAGTATCATTATATCTTTATTTTAATATTCGTAAGGGAACATAAAAGTGGTGCAAAACTGTTCTGTTTTGAGAATTCATTTTGCCCGTGCTGACACAGTATTCTTCTAGTTCTAATACCGGACTCAGCATGGGTAAAATTATTTCTCGTTATTAAGAAAGGTTAATGTGCTATAAAACTTCCCAAGGGATATACTGTGTATTATGTAATGCAAACAGAATTTAAATTATTTCATAACAGCCCATGTGTTCCAATGCATCTACTTTTGAATTAAATGTCAAACTGAATCCCAACCATTGTTAAACCTGCTGTGAGAAAATGTGCAATCGTCCCCCAGGGGTGATAAAGAGTTAAGTGAATTTTGACATCTTCCATATTTGCTAAACTTGCAACATCAGACCAGGTCCAAGATTCCTTTTTCTCTAATCTGACATCATGTGAAACTGACATGAAAATCCCCATGTTCAATTTTCTGTTGGCCTCCCTATGGGATTTGAACTTTGCAGATTGTCAAATTGATCAGCATTTCATTCCCAGCATGCACTTTTCATTTTGCTTTGTCATAAGCGTACAGCATTTTTTGCAAACGAACCCTCCAGTTGGGATCCGACTCAGCATCTGTCAAACCTAGTTTCTTCGCACGGGAAAACGAGATGAAACAAAGGCCGGCAACCCAGGTTTTCATTTAAGATCCATTCATTCACAGTGGCCATTAAGATTTCACTTTTGCTTTTCAATCCATATGAAAACCTACGAGCTGTAACTCTCTTTCAAGCCCTACACAGACTCACAAAGACACACATGCACACACACACACACACATCTACACACACATATATATAACCTATTTGTACATGCATATTTTATTTGTTTGTATAAGTATATATACATATATACTAATCCACTATCTCATAAACTAATTTTTCTATACAAATATGTATATATATATACATTAGTACACAGTACACAATACATATGAATTTACATATGCATACAAGAATATATGCTTTTTATGTATATAACTTACTTATTTCTTTGTTAATATTAATATATAATTTTAGCATAAAAGAAGTCTTCTGTAAAGAATAGCTTTACGTAAACAAAGAAAGTACATATATATATATATATATATATATATATATATATATATATATATATATATATATATATATATATATACAGGGTGGGCAAAAATAAGGGTCCTATTTTGAAAAATTCATAACTTTTTTATTTATTGATTTTTTTTTTTTTTTTTTTAGAATAAGTAAAGGACCCCTTCCGAAGCAAGCATGAGCCGTATTAGCCCTAAGGAACGTACCCTCATTTAGAAAACATTATTTTTGCTTAAAAAACTCAAAACAGTGTAAAAAACAATACTTTAGTTTTTGTAAGTTTTAAGAAGTCTTTTTCGGCTAAAATTTGTTTTGTTTATTTCAAAAAATCTCGGAAGGGTCAGTCTACACACACATAAAGTTTGGTGAGTTTAACTTTTATTTTGTGGAAGTTATTCAAATTCAAGTTATTCAAATTTAAAGATAGGACCCTTATTTTGGCCCACCCTGATATATATAGCGCTATAATTAATTCCACTTAGTGGCAGGTTTGTTAGTGCAACAGATATCGTGCTTGGTCATTGATCGTATTTATGACCGGCTATTCGTGTTTCGAATCTCAACATGAATACACTTGCTGCATGTTGTCAAACTGATGAGCTACTATATATATATATATATATATATATATATATATATATATATATATATATATATATATATATATATGTAAGGAAAGTAAGTCAAAATCTTAGAAGCACGGATTATAATGTATTAAAGTGACATATTTTGAAAATCAAACAATCGTGCAATTTTTAATGAAAAATTCATTTATTTAATTTTTTTTTTCGCGGATTTTCGTTGTAAAAACAACCTTGTCAAGCGAGACTGTCTTAGAGTGTTTTTTCCTTCTTCTTTTCTTCCTCCTCATATTGGTGGTATTAACCCTGAGATTGTTTGATTTTCAAAATATTTCACTTTAATACATTATAATCCGTGCTTCTAAGATGTTGACTTCCTTTCCTTACTTAAAAAAGCGCCAATCAGCGTATATACATCGGCAGGACTAAAAACATAACGTCGTAAGAACCTGACGTATTTTCGACCCCTCAGGGTTAATACCACCAATATGAGGAGGAAGAAGAGAAGAAGAAAAAACACTATAAGACAGTCTCGCTTGACAAGGTTGTTTTTACAACGAAAATTCGCGAAAAAAAATTAAATAAATGAATTTTTCATTTAAAAGTGCACGATTGTTTGATTTGCAAAATATTTCACTTTAATATATATATATATATATATATATATATATATATATATATATATATATATATATATAAACATAGAGGCAAAATGCCTTCAAAGAAACCATGTGTTAGATGCAGATATTTTTATTAAATCAAAATAAATATCAATTTCTTTTTTCTTCATCTTGATTTTTTTAATCTTATATTTCGCTCGATACAACAAGCCTCGACAAAGCTTAGACAAATAAAAGATATAAAACCTTTTTTTTTTTCGTAATAATCCTTCTTGGTGTTGTAGAAGTGTCTCGTTCGATGTTGTGGACTAACGGTGCAAATGTTTGTTTTAAATAGAACTTGATCGCGCATAGTCGCTGGTAGTTATAAATTTATATGCATATACATATTTATATTAATATTAATGAATATCGTTATATAAGTTACAATATTTATAGAGTGCTCAATATTGGTTATAGAGCTTATGTAGATTTTAATCTGGAGACATAGTCAACAACAATTAGTGGACTAGCGGTTTTATGCCTTGAAATCTTCAGAGCGTGTTCTGAAAAGGCAAGGCGCAAAACTGCCAGACACCATACACTGGTGATTCCATATTTACAAACTTAGATATATGTATGCTAATACATGGTGTTCCAAAAGTCTCGAGCACATTTCAAATCCCCATATCTGCTGGATTATGAATGGTAGTAAGATGAAACTGGTACCATTTTAAAGCTAAATCCATTAAGTATTTTGTAATGATAATGATTTTTTCATATCTTTTTAGGCCCAGTAATAGCTTTCACTCAACCAGGAAAGGCGTTTTGCGTTTTTGAATTTTCAAAAACTGAATCATTGAAACATGTTCAACGTACATGTCGCACAAAATTCCGAAAAGATGCCATGTCCAAGAAAGCTGCCTATAGTCTGGAAGGAAGTCAAGACACTAAATAGTTGAAAGTAATCGAAAAAGTATTGCTATGGTGAAAACTGTGTGATAATAAAGCTTACACAGCAGAAGATAATAATTGGGCTTGATGGGGTTTGTATATTTTATGGTAAATCAGTATTTTAGGCATGGAGGGATTTAATGCTGAAACATAATACCTATTTGAGACGATTCATAAACAATAAAAATAATAAAGTGCTCGATCGTTATCGAGGGTGACCTGAATGTTCCATTTTTGTTGCTTACTGCCCCAAGATGTAGAGGAAGGCGTCATTCTTCTTTTTTCTGGATTGCTTAACTTACCACCATTATATAAACCAAGAAATGAAGCTTGATGGAGCAAGCAGAATGTTTAATTTGCACAAAGATCATCAAATACAAATCTTCGAAGAATGCCGGAAAGATAGAAAGAAGTAAAAAATAAATTAAAGAAGAAAGAGATAATGGGTAATTATTAAGTAAATGTTGCTTTTTTAAAAAAAAAAACATCATTATGCAAATCAACCATTCTGTTTACGCCATCACATTTTTTTATGTATATAATAAACATTGAACATTTATAATACATATGTATAAATGACTTTGGCTTTATGTATATAATAAACATTGAACATTTATAATACATATGTATAAATGACTTTGGCTTCATGTATATAATAAACATTGAACATTTATAATACATATGTATTAATGACTTTGGCTTTATGTATATAATAAACATTGAACATTTATAATACATATGTATAAATGACTTTGGCTTTATGTATATAATAAACATTGAACATTTATAATACATATGTATAAATGACTTTGGCTTTATGTATATAATAAACATTGAACATTTATAATACATATGTATAAATGACTTTGGCTTCATGTATATAATAAACATTGAACATTTATAATACATATGTATTAATGACTTTGGCTTTATGTATATAATAAACATTGAACATTTATAATACATATGTATAAATGACTTTGGCTTTATGTATATAATAAACATTGAACATTTATAATACATATGTATAAATGACTTTGGCTTTATATATATAATAAACATTGAACATTTATAATACATATGTATAAATGACTTTGGCTTTATGTATATAATAAACATTGAACATGTATAAATGACTTTGGCTTTATGTATATAATAAACATTGAACATTTATAATACATATGTATAAATGACTTTGGCTTTATGTATATAATAAACATTGAACATTTATAATACATATGTATGAATGACTTTGGCTTTATGTATATAATAAACATTGAACATTTATAATACATATGTATAAATGACTTTGGCTTTATGTATATAATAAACATTGAACATTTATAATACATATGTATAAATGACTTTGGCTTTATGTATATAATAAACATTGAACATTTATAATACATATGTATGAATGACTTTGGCTTTATGTATATAATAAACATTGAACATTTATAATACATATGTATAAATGACTTTGGCTTTATGTATATAATAAACATTGAACATTTATAATACATATGTATAAATGACTTTGGTATTATGTATATAATAAACATTGAACATTTATAATACATATGTATAAATGACTTTGGCTTTATGTATATAATAAACATTGAACATTTATAATACATATGTATAAATGACTTTGGCTTTATGTATATAATAAACATTGAACATTTATAATACATATGTATAAATGACTTTGGCTTTATGTATATAATAAACATTGAACATTTATAATACATATGTATAAATGACTTTGGCTTTATGTATATAATAAACATTGAACATTTATAATACATATGTATAAATGACTTTGGCTTTATGTATATAATAAACATTGAACATTTATAATACATATGCATAAATGACTTTGGCTTTATGTATATAATAAACATTGGACATTTATAATACATATGCATAAATGACTTTGGCTTTATGTATATAATAAACATTGAACATTTATAATACATATGTATAAATGACTTTGGCTTTATGTATATAATAAACATTGAACATTTATAATACATATGTATAAATGACTTTGGCTTTATGTATATAATAAACATTGAACATTTATAATACATATGTATAAATGACTTTGGCTTTATGTATATAATAAACATTGAACATTTATAATACATATGTATAAATGACTTTGGCTTTATGTATATAATAAACATTGAACATTTATAATACATATGTATAAATGACTTTGGCTTTATGTATATAATAAACATTGAACATTTATAATACATATGTATAAATGACTTTGGCTTTATGTATATAATAAACATTGAACATTTATAATACATATGCATAAATGACTTTGGCTTTATGTATATAATAAACATTGAACATTTATAATACATATGTATAAATGACTTTGGCTTTATGTATATAATAAACATTGAACATTTATAATACATATGTATAAATGACTTTGGCTTTATGTATATAATAAACATTGAACATTTATAATACATATGTATAAATGACTTTGGCTTTATGTATATAATAAACATTGAACATTTATAATACATATGTATAAATGACTTTGGCTTTATGTATATAATAAACATTGAACATTTATAATACATATGTATAAATGACTTTGGCTTTATGTATATAATAAACATTGAACATTTATAATACATATGTATAAATGACTTTGGCTTTATGTATATAATAAACATTGAACATTTATAATACATATGTATAAATGACTTTGGCTTTATGTATATAATAAACATTGAACATTTATAATACATATGTATAAATGACTTTGGCTTTATGTATATAATAAACATTGAACATTTATAATACATATGTATAAATGACTTTGGCTTTATGTATATAATAAACATTGAACATTTATAATACATATGTATAAATGACTTTGGCTTTATGTATATAATAAACATTGAACATTTATAATACATATGTATAAATGACTTTGGCTTTATGTATATAATAAACATTGAACATTTATAATACATATGCATAAATGACTTTGGCTTTATGTATATAATAAACATTGGACATTTATAATACATATGTATAAATGACTTTGGCTTTATGTATATAATAAACATTGAACATTTATAATACATATGTATAAATGACTTTGGCTTTATGTATATAATAAACATTGAACATTTATAATACATATGTATAAATGACTTTGGCTTTATGTATATAATAAACATTGAACATTTATAATACATATGTATAAATGACTTTGGCTTTATGTATATAATAAACATTGAACATTTATAATACATATGTATAAATGACTTTGGCTTTATGTATATAATAAACATTGAACATTTATAATACATATGTATAAATGACTTTGGCTTTATGTATATAATAAACATTGAACATTTATAATACATATGTATAAATGACTTTGGCTTTATGTATATAATAAACATTGAACATTTATAATACATATGCATAAATGACTTTGGCTTTATGTATATAATAAACATTGGACATTTATAATACATATGTATAAATGACTTTGGCTTTATGTATATAATAAACATTGAACATTTATAATACATATGTATAAATGACTTTGGCTTTATGTATATAATAAACATTGAACATTTATAATACATATGTATAAATGACTTTGGCTTTATGTATATAATAAACATTGAACATTTATAATACATATGCATAAATGACTTTGGCTTTATGTATATAATAAACATTGAACATTTATAATACATATGTATAAATGACTTTGGCTTTTGCGCTCAGATAAAAGTGTAGTGGCTGTTCTAGCTTCAGCCAAAGAAATTTTTAAAAAATTTTTCCATCCAGGGAGCTCCCTTTTTGGATAGCTGGATATCCCGCACATATAAAATGCGACCTTGTGTTTGCCTTCGCTCTCGTGAAAATGCAAATAAATAGGGGCATTGTTTTTTTTGAAAGGTGGGGGGTAGCAATTTCTATATTATATTAAGGAAATAATTATGACATTTTGAGATTTCAAAGAAAACATACAAACTCATTTTGTATCTACCGTTTTCTGTGGGATAGGTTCTCTAACACATCATCATCATCATTATCACTAACTTCCCTATTATTATCATCACTGCCGTCATCACTATCATTATAAGTATCTGCTCAGGAACTAGCAAATTCTCAACTTATTTCTCTTTTGCCGCTCTTTCATAGGCATGTACTATTTAAAGTGTCTCAGATTTCACCCAAAATACCCATTAATTGTGTTATGACTTTGCCACTCTGGTTACTAGTCAGTTAGACGAGTATGCAAAAAGTGAGCAACAGTGTATATAGTTCATTTCTGGTGTTGTACAATGTCTCATGTGGACTGGTGTTCTGGCTTTTCGGTGTTCGACTAGAATGTGTTCTCTTCTACTTATAGTTTCTCATGGACCAGAAAGGAGAGACTTTTCATTTGATTACATTAGGCAATATTTTGATATTTGACACCATTCAAGGCATCCACTAATATCTTTTTCAATATTGAAGATCTTAGCCTTATTTTTGTATATAGTTACATTACATGATTATCTAAATTTCGTTTTTTAGGCATATACCTAAAATATGTAAGGACATCTATGATTTAAACTACCGAATCCAGATCTGTAAGTATTACTTGTTATAAAAAAATAATTTATGATAATAAAATCTAAATATATAGGGTGTTTACAAAATCAATAACATATGAAAATTATTGTGACGTAATTTCGGTTACAGGCAGCAACTAAGTCTCTATTATAACAATTTTAAACAACTTTATTTTCTTACCTAAGTTCTTTTTTTTTCACCGATGACTTCATCTTTAACAATGTGACTTTGACCACATACTCTGTAGGCATTCCTGGCATTTTTATTGTCTACTCATAACTGAAACGCCATGGGAAGTGACATCTGTTCTCATCATCATCGGCTTCCTCCTGAAAGTAAGATTTGACCTCCAGCTCGCTGCATCACTTTTCTGATTGCAAGTTCCAGCAGCGACGAATGTGACAACAGTGACGCAGAAGGTTCTGATTTCTCTCTTGAAGGCGTGTCAAATTTGCCATTACCAGTTTATTTAGTCAGTTAATGCACAGGATGTTTTATACATATCTTGGAATTTATTAAGAGTATTTGACTAAGTGTGCTCTCTACTGACAATGATGTAATATAATACGACGCAACCCCAAACCGTGTCAGATTCACCATGATGCACACTTAATTATACAAAATGATATTGTGTAATACCTTCTGATGGTTTTATGAACTTTTTAGAGTCAATATGTGTATGCAATATATATATATATATATATATATATATATATATATATATATATATATATATATGCATACATACGTTGGCCTAATAAATTAGGGCATAGGATCGTGATTCTCTTCTGAATCTATGAACTGCGTTCGAGCCCGTCTGCCGCCGGAAACAGCCGTTTACGTCACTGATGTGAACGTAAGTCCGAAACAACATTGTCTGTAGGTTAATACAGTTTGATATTTACTAGAAAAATGTTCATAATATATATATATATATATATATATATATATATATATATATATATATATATATATATATAATGGAGTAAATAGAATGTTTAATTGACATTTGATATACATATATATATATATATATATATATACATATATATATATATATATATATATATATATATATATATATATATATACATATACATATATATATATACATATACATATACAGGGTGGCGCAAAAGTCACGCCTTAGTTTGAACCAGTAACAACTTTCACATTTAATCAAATTTTCTCCTTATTTTTCAGAATATTACAGATATAAACATTGATAAATTATCATGGAAAAATATAGCACTAAAAAACGAACCAAAATTATTGAACTTTACTTCGGAAACCATCGTTCAATAATCTTAACCCAAAAAGCCTATCGTCGGCATTATAATGTCAGACAATCTCCCAGTCAGACCACAATTGATCGTCTTGTGGTCCGATTTCGGCAGCAGGGTTCAGTGAGTGATCTTCCGCGATCTGGCAGAACTCGTTCAGTAAGGACAGCGGAAAATGTAGCACTCGTTGAGGATAGCATTGCTGAAAATCCAGACACCTTAGCTCGAAGACGAACCACTAAGATTGGAATGTCCAGAAGGTCACTTCAAAGAATTTTGCATGAATTGCATCTGTTTCTATACAAAATTCAATTGGTACAGGCATTACAACCCACAGATTTGCAATTACGCGTAGCTTATACTGTTCACATTCAGCAATTAGTCAGAGAAAAAAATGAGTTCATCCATAAGCTGATAATGAGCGACGAAGCCCATTTTCATCTGAACGGGTTCGTAAATAAGCAAAACTGCAGAATATGGGCCATTGAAAATCCAAGAACCGTTCATTAGCGTGAATTACATCCACTAAAATGTACAGTATGGTGTGGTGTTACCTCGGAAAGAGTGATCGGTCCATATTTCTTTGAAGACGAAGAAGGTGTTGCGGTGACGATAACTGCACAGCGATATCAACAAATGATTGAAAATTTTTTAAGGCCAGCTGTTCAGGACAACCCAAAAATGTGGTTCCAACGAGATGGAGCTACTGCCCACACTGCCCGACAAAGTATGGCGCTCTTAAGGGGATTGTTTGGCGAGCGCTTAATTAGCCGATTTTCTGATTTTAACTGGCCTTCACGTTCACCGGATTTAACAGACCCTGACCTTTCCCTTTGGGGTTATCTTAAGGAAAGGGTATATGTGAACACGCCTACAACGATTCAAGAGTTTAAAAACAATATCAGTCATGAAATCCAAGAACTAGAGCCAGTTATTCTAAGGACTGTAATGGAAAATGCCTTAACTAGAGCCCGTCTTTGTGAGGCCGAAAATGGTGCCCATTTAAAGGATATTATTCTTAAAACCTACTTCAACAAAATTACCGAGTAAATGTATTATTTATCAGAAAAGCCTAGTAAATTACTTGAAATTCTATCACCTAAACAAACCAATGCGCGACTTTTGCACCACCCTGTAGATATATATATATACATACAAATACTCGATTCTAAAAAGGTCATATATATATATATATATATTATCATTTCATGTATCTACATGAAATGTTATAAGGATATATAATCTTTTATGTATCGATTTTCAGTATTACCTTCAGCAGTACTCAATACGTGAGTAGAGCTCGATAGTAGGTTATGAAAATGCCATAAATATATTGTCATAACTTACTATATATATATATATATATATATATATATATATATATATATATATATAAAATATGATGGACTCTCCCGTCGATTTCGACATATGAGTGCCCCGCCTGGGGCTGCCCGCGCGTGAATTTGTAATTGCAAGGGTTGCGCAATCTCCAACAACCGCTCTCCTGAGTCGGCATTGTTTGATTCCAATGGCAAGTAGTAGTACAAGACGACTGGAAACAATGCCGAGATAAGCAGAGAGCACATACAGCGCCTGGTATTCCTAAATGGTCACCCATTTTAGTACTGGCCAGGCTCGATGCTGCTTAACTTCGGTGATCTAACGGGAACCGGTGTGTCAATATATATATATATATATATATATATATATATATATTATTATTAATTTTTACGAACATAAAAGTAATCCATGGACACATGTTTCTGGCTCACAGGCGCCACTAGTATGGATAACTTAGACAAGGATCGATCCTTTGATATTGATGTCTATAGTCTTGCGTTTTACCTCCGAACCCTGACGTCTTGCATGAAAATATGTACGGTTTTTATCACCTAAATATTAAATGTATTTTATGTAATGATTTTCATTGGTGATGGTAGCGTTTGTTACTTTCGTTACTAGTATTTTCATTGTTCACAAAACAGTGCATTATTAGTCGCCCTTAACTTTATAGGATGTATTTTCTGTTAATATAGATATATTTATTAATTTTATACGTACATAGAAGCGATCTATGGACACGTATTTCTGGCTCAGAGCCGTCATCAGCATGGCTAACTTAGAGAAGGATCGAACTTTCGATATTGATGTCTATAGTCTAGCATATATATATATATATATATATATATATATATAGGTTTTTTGTTATTGTTTTTTATCAAGCGCAGTTGAGCGAATCAACACTCATTCACTTACGTATCACTACCTTAGCGGTTATAGGAATATTTTTCCCTATTTAAATGCATTTTACTGCATTTTGTCGCCCCCCCCCTTTTTTTACACGTATATTATTATTTGTTTTTTTTTAATTTTTATTATTTATTTTTATTTTTACACACATAAAAGTAATCTGTGTACGCGTTTAATAGTTTCACTAATCCTCATCACGGCTTGACTTTGACAGAGACTCGAAACCACGATCACTATACCCTTGGCCTAGCAATTTATTTCTGGTTTAGAGCCCCTGTCAAATTTTATGTGTGATTTTTAGCGCCTTAAATCTAATTTACTTAATAATATGTTTATCGAGTATTAGTCTGCCATATATATATATATATATATATATATATATATATATATACATATATATATATATATATATGTTATAATTTGGGAAAATGCATTTTATTAAGCATCTTTTGAATTTCAATATAAAGATAGAGGCAAAATGTCTTCATAAGAGACCATGTGTTAGATGTATTAACCTTTTTCTTCATAATAATCCTTCCTGGTCTTGTAGAAGTGGTGTCCGATGTTATGGACTAACGGTGCAAATATCTGTTTTAAATTGAACTTAAATCGCGCATGGTCGCTGGTAGTTATAATTTGGGAAAGTTCATTTTTTAAGCATCTTTTGAATTTTAATATAAAGATAGAGGCAAAATGCCTTCATAAGAACCATGTGTTAGATGCAGATATTTTTTTATTAAAATCAAAATCAAAAATCAAAGCATTTTTCTTTTTCTTCTTCATCTTGACTTTTTTTAACTTAATATTTTGCTTGATATAACAAGCCTCGCTAGAGCTTTAGACAAATAATAGGTATTAACTATATATATATATATATATATATATATATATATATATATAAGTAATACTCGATAAATATACTTTTTAATTCTTAGCAACATTCACATGTGTTTCATCCTGTTTTGAGAATCATCAGTGTGGGCGATAACTGTTTTGCTGGTCGGACAATTTAACACCTTTAACTGACAGGTCTGAACCTCCGCCATGGAGAAAAAGGAGAAGTAAAGTCTATTTATGTCAATGAAAGTGGAAACATTTTAGTAGGCTGTCATAACAGTGTTCAACAATCCAGTCGGACGTAACTTCGCATTACGTATTTAATTAGCAGCCTAATTTTAATTCTCTCAAAGTGCCCATCCTACGTTAAGGGGGCTACAAACAATATTATGATAAATATCATATGAAACATTTGTTAATTCAGGGAACAATTTTCCATAAATTCATCAAAAAACACTTTTATTTCGAATGCAATTGTTTCTGCTCTTCTCAATATCATACATTTTCAGTAATATACAAAATGTCATCGATTTTTTCTTGAGGAGGCTTCCACAGTGCATAAAAGTTGACCAATCAGGCTGAAAAAACTATAGTGCATTTATTATTCAGTCGTATATTCTTGAGTTTAACTTAAAATTTATGTGAACGAACTTTAAGATATAAATAATAATAATATATATATAGATATATATATATATATATATATATATATATATATATATATATATATATATATATATATATAAGTAAATTTCGCGTACAACAAAATCGTAGGATAAATTTCAGAGGAAACATTTTTTTAATTAATAAAACGGGCGGGTGGGAAAAAAAAGAAAATTGCTAAAATTTTCCTTAAAGCCTTATCGTCTGACCCTCTAAGAGAAAACGTCAGAATGATAAATTAAAAACTAAGAAAATCGAATGAGATATGAGGGGAAAAATTGTTTTAGTTGAAGAAAACGATTGAGAGAAAAAAAAGTAAATCTCTCAACGTTATGGTGGCTTTGAATCATTAAAGATCTCCAACTGATGCTTCAAAATTTTTTGTCTACACAGGCTAGGTCGAGAATTGTTAATAACTAACGCCTCAATAATATTGAGATGGTTATTCGACCTGGCACTGTGTAAAACAGAAAACCACTCATCGGAATAGTTGTCAGAACAACTATTTGTACTAACGAGGTGATTACCGATGGCTGATTCCTGTGCCTGAAAGTTCCCAGATGATCTCGAAACCTTGTGTAAGCATATATCACGTGGTATGTGTTGGGATATTCTAAATTCTAATCTTTGGGATGTCTTGCCAACGTAGTCAGCTCCACACGGACATATGAATTTATAAACAACAGAATTCTTGTGAATGGCTGACAAAACATCTTTACGAAAAGAAGAGAAAAAGGTTTGAGTTGTGTAAACTACATAGACATAGCGAGTGTAGCCACGCCAATATTCGAAACCTGAATAGCCAGTCTACCAAACACTGTATCCGTTGCGCTAACAAACCGATATATATATATACATACATATATATATATATATATATATATATATATATATATATATATATATATATATATATAGTGAATGCTTTTATTCAAACATGTACAAGGTCTGCTACACTGGCATGTCGATGTTATCGATCTACAGCTCTCAAGAGCTGAGGTCTCATCAGGCAGAAAATTGTTTTTTGATTCAACTGGTTGCTGAATTCCAGGGAGAATGAAGTCAAGCAAAAAAGAAGAGGAGATATATATATATATATATATATATATATAATCTGATATTCTGTCCACAGAGACATCAGATACAAGTCTTATGTGATGAGTAAGCATCATTTTTTGTCATAAAAAGTAAAGGCACCACCTCATAAAACACATAAAGGGATGGTGGAAAATTTTCATGATCACATGAACCCTAAAAATGTTGTCTATTAGCTCAATAGATCTCAATATTTTGAACTACTATGTATGGAGCATAGTTTAGAAAAAGGTTCATGAGTACGTTCATAACACTAAATAATCGCTACAATTCTCCATAGTATGATAAGATGAACAAAGACCACCTGATTCTACCATGTAGGTGAATACTACCTTATATAAAAGTCACTACCGAAATTGACGGAGAAGTTAATGAATAAAATTACAAAAATATATATTTATTATTATCCTCCAAAACATTTTTTTCAGTAAAAAAGGCATTATCATCTTTTTCTAAGAGTAATTTTTATGTATGCATGTTATATTATGCACCCAGTATATATACGACTAGCAGAGTTAACTGGTTTTGCCCGTGTGGCGGGATAACATACATTATTTGTATCGTTATTATTGCTAAAGTATTAATATCATGCTGGGAGTCCCTGACTAAAGACCGCAACAGCTGGAGAAGTACTGTGAAAACATACTCCAAGAGGAGTAAGGAGAGAAGAGACCAACAGTAGAAGGGGAGGAGAGAGCACAGCTTGCAGAGGACTGCATAAGATCTCTCAAAATCCGGCACCACCTACATCTGTGGCAACTGCAATAGAGCCTGCCGATCCAGGATAGGCCTGCACAGTCACAGTAGACGTTGCAATTCGACAACAGACTGATCTGAGGCGCAAACCTTTATTGTCTCCCGGGACAGACAAATACTAAGAACAACAACAATATCCACTAAAAAGACAACAAAATGGCGTTCCACACACTGTTAACATGTAAGAATCCAGACCGATGTCATTCAGACGATCACGAACGAATATCCAATAGCAGACGACCATGGTGATACCGATCGTCAAAAAAATGTTGTACTGAAAAAACCTTGTCTGTGTTTAGTGTTTGTTTACAACGGAAGACGAGTATATAAATATTTGGCGTTTGTGTTTTTGTTCCTTTTTATCTTTCGCGAAGAATCATTTTGAATTCTTTTGTCTCAGAATCGACTCAACATCTTTTGATAAAACACTGTTGTTATTTTCAATGTTTTCAAAGGAACAACCGTTGTCTAGTTTCACGTTATACGAAGGTCAAGAGGTCACATTCTACTTGTTATCTTCACAAGTGGAAGCGAAATCTTTGGTGTTCATCTGGTGCTGACATTTTATTTGACAAACCAAACAAACACTTACAACGAAGAAGAAATACGAGACGTTAAAAAAGTTCAGCCATTTTGAAATTAGTAGTTTTATTTATTTATATCTCCATGAGTAAAACTCTATGCAAAAAAAGGACATGTATAATCACATTTCTACATTAACAAAAAAAAGAAGAGTGTTTTGTAATTCTTTTAGATAAGGATTGATAATTTGTAT
This sequence comes from Sepiola atlantica, assembly GCA_963556195.1. Classification (NCBI taxonomy): domain Eukaryota; kingdom Metazoa; phylum Mollusca; class Cephalopoda; order Sepiida; family Sepiolidae; genus Sepiola; species Sepiola atlantica. Next base: position 30,575,364 of record OY744537.1, read on the forward strand.
TATTTGGATTATTCGGACTACTGTTTCATCTTTGATGTTAGTCTCACAACGTTTCGGCCGATTTAACCCCCGACCTTCTTCAGGTGCATCTCGTCGAACTCATATATCTTTATGTGGAACCCGGGAATCTATACAAAATTTCGAACCGAGCCACTCAGGTAGATTGCTCTCATCCCGTCAGCCATGACCGGGTAGAAGTCTTAAGTAATCAATAATTGCATTCTTAGCATCGCCTGTACTGAAGATTGAACCTTCAACCTCCAGAAGAATAGGACTTACAACTGATTAGTACTTAGCATGTACAGAGTCTCAAGGTCGACACAAAGATTCCCAAGTTTGACGAGATGACCCTGAAGAAGGTCGGAGATCACATCGGCCTAACATTTAAGATGAGAACAGTAGTCAGAATAATCCAAATTAAAAAAAGAAGATATTCACACGAATTGCACTAAACTCATTTAGACTTATTTTACCAGCGCATCGCTGGGGTCTCAATTGATTCTAGGCCTCTCCAGGTCATTTAATTTACATTTTTATCTACCGTTTTCTGTGGGATAGGTTCTCTAACACATCATCATCATCATTATCACTAACTTCCCTATTATTATCATCACTGCCCTCATCACTATCATTATAAGTATCTGCTCAGAAACTAGCAAATTCTCAACTTATTTCTCTTTTGCCGCTCTTTAATAAGCATGTACTATTTAAAGTGTCTCAGATTTCACCCAAAATATCCATTAATTGTGTTATGACTTTGCCACTCTGGTTACTAGTCAGTTAGACGAGTATGCAAAAAGTGAGCAACAGTGTATATAGGTCATTTCTGGTGTTGTACAATGTCTCATGTGGACTGGTGTTCTGGCTTTTCGGTGTTCGACTAGAATGTGTTCTCTTCTACTTATAGTTTCTCATGGACCAGAAAAGAGAGACTTTTCATTTGATTACATTAGGCAATATTTTGATATTCGAGACTATTCAAGGCATCCACTAATATCTTTTTCAATATTGAAGATCTTAGCCTCATTTTTGTTACATGATAATCTAAATTTCGCTTTTTAGGCGTATACCTAAAATATTTAAGGACATCTCTTATTTGAACTATTGAATCCAGATCTGATATAAAAAAAAGTAATTCATGATAATAAAATCTAAATATATAGGGTGTTCAGAAAATCAATAACATATCTTCGGAATTATGTTCTATATGTGTAAAGAATTCTCTTTGTGTGTGTGTGGGGGGGGGGTGTACCAGCACTCCATTACAAGTCTAATTTCCTTTGTGGTCAATTTCTTCACAGGTTTCCCATGTTGTCTATCAAAGGAGCTCCTGCCGATCATAATGCTCAAATCTTTCTTCTGAGACTCACGGATTTTATATTTGTTTGGTCTAAATTTTTCATGGCTTTGTTGGTGTATGTGGCAACACCAGGCCCAGGCTTATCTTACCTGTAATCCTTATCTATCCCATATGTAGAAATAACAGTGCACTATCACACACATTGTCTGTATTAGATGTTTACAATAAAGAATATTGATCAGTATTTTTTTCAATTACCTATAACTCGGAAACAAAGCGTTTCCGGCCCCATGTTTATGGGAACTTTTTTCATTATTTACACATATAGAACATAATTGCAAAGTTATGCTATCGATTTTCCAAAGCTCCGTATATCATCAACAAAATGTATTAAGCTTTAAAATTGTATGTTACACAATAGCAAACCCAAATTGTTTTTTTTTTAATTAAGAAGGGTAAAAATAAAGGTCTCAAACGATGTTATAATTAATTTGACCACCCATGACCCGTTGGGTCAGTATTTGTTATATATATTATTAAATATATAATCTATTAACTTTTACATTGGTTGATAATCATGTTTTTACAAGAAAGTATTTATTTTGAAATGGATGATGCCATAACGATAGATGGTAGCTGTTATCAATTAATGAATAAATTGTGCTCATTCTATTTCTCTTGCCATAAAGTGTGCATGGTGACAAGCGAACAAGATCATTCGAGTTTTGGTAGTATACTAGTCCCCTTAGGGTCTAGAAGATTCATCTTAGAGACAGCCAGTGACTCTTTGGGGCATGGCTCATCAAGATAAAACGTCATAATGGACCACTTCCTCCTTCTTTCTGGTTTGGTGGATGACGACATCATCTTGCGACGGCATCTCTCTGTTTTACTGGATGACGTCATCTACTGTACATGGTTATCCCCATCTTCGTTTTAATTATTACATCGCAAAAAAATACCATCCTCTGGTGTGCATCGGGAAAAGCAAGCGAGCAAATATCCACAGAGTCAAACTAGTATAGAGATATATAGATTTTATGTCGGACAAAACCTTCAATGGGCAATTTAATGGTTCATATAAATAATGATTAGAACCTGTCTCGAGAAATGATGTATCTTATATGGCAGAAAATATGGGATGTTTGATTTTGCAATTAAAATAAAATAATTTCCTTATATTTTAAGCAATTATTTCATAACGAATATAGTTTATCAAACCAGCTCCAAATCATCTTGGTTTATCTGTTTTATGGCATATCAACCTTTTAAGGGTTATTTAATGATGATGAATAATCTCTATTGTAAACGATTAATTGTATACAATTAACTGAACACAAGTTTCTATTTTAACAATACCCAGAGAAAATGTTGGCTACTCAACTTTGTAAACGACTATTTTTGTGTAAATTACTATGATAACTCCATAAGGATTTCAACAGCATAGTTGATTCCATAGTCACAACAGTATCCATTAGGCCAAGTACAAATCCACCAAAAAAAAGAATAACTTAAATTACATAATAGCGTTTGAGAAAGAATCTCTCATAATTTCATGGTCAAACGGTTAAAGACGTTCATTAACAATCTGTTCTAAGTGAAGGTTGAAGGTTCGATTCTTAAGACAGGCGATAATAACTAAGAATAATTTTATAATTAACACTTTTACCCGGTTATAACTGACGGAACGAGAACAATCTACCCCCATGTATTAAATAAAGGGGTTGGTTTGAAATTCCCGAGTTTGACATAAAAGTTCTCAAGTCTGAAAAGATGCACTTAAAGAAGGTCGAAGATTACATCAGTGGAAACGTTGTGAAAATAACCACCAAGTTGAGAATAGTAATTTGAATAATAACAAATAATACAAATTTACAAGAATAATTTAACATTTTCCAAAGATAAAATAAATGGGTTTGCGTGTGCATTCAATTCAATTCAATTAATTTGTCAAAAAATAAAACAAGCATGCTTCAGTTGCCATGTAAGGAAAGACTGGTAGAAATTTACACAGAAGAGGATACAGTAGCCCAGCACCTGTTCAAATTCACCTTGAATTGTTGCATTATTGACGCATTTATTTCCTCTCTTCGGAGTCTATTCCAAGGTCCAGGTATCCTGATTAAGAAGGTAGCCCACCAGTTCAATCAAAATTGGCAGTGAAATAGTTTCTTGTGGTGTCCGTGTAAACCTCTTTCTGGTGCAGGAGTGAATAATAGGCCCTGGGGTATATCGCAATAACAATTGGGGAGATTGTAGATCACTGCCTAATCATCGGTGCTCAAGGAAGAAAAGGTTAAATTTCTTGAGTCAGCTTTCATAGGGCAGCTTCTATAGACCCTGCACCATTTGAGTAGCCAGTCTTTGAACTCTCTCCAGATGCTGGATACAACGTATTAGATATGGACACCATACTCTAACATTTGTGTGACAAGGGAGATATAAATTTAGAGAAATATTTCAGGAGTGATGTCACATGACTGGCTATATGCAAGCAAAATGAATAATTTATGCGTATATTATGAGGCCTTAAGTTTGTTACAAATTTTAGATCTCATTTTGTGTGGTGACGCCTGACGTGCCCTCTTCTTGTTGTTATTATGGTAAGCGCCGTCTTATTTCTGTTATTTAAAACTGCTTAAAAGTGAGATTGGATACAATAAGATGTATTCTCTAATCGCCATAATCGCACCAGAGTTGGGGCACATGGCTATCACGTATTAGATATAGTCTAAAAAATAAACTCTAAATATTTAAAAGTATCTTTCTGGATGAGTTTACATTTGAAATAATCATTATATCGAGTCTTTGAGAACTTACATTTTCAAAGAGTGTGTATTCAGAGTAATTTGCTTACTAGAATGACTCTGTAAAAAGAATTCTAATAAATTACCTTAGAACAATGGTAAAGTATTGATTAGGCACGATAAAAACCTAAAAAAACTAATGCTAAGTAAAAAAATATATATGCTTCTTTTTTCTTTTTTATCGTAAAGAATAAAAAAGTAAAAGATTGAATACATTGTCTTAACTGACAAAAAATTACCTTTTTTTCACTTTCGGTTTTACTTTTTCGTTTGGTTTAGTTTTCCCATTCTATTTTTTTTATCGTTTTTTTTTTTGTCTTAAAAGTCATTTTTTGGTGAAGAGCTTAAAAAAACAATGCGAAAATGAACTGAAGCAGTCGAGACAAAATTATATCATTATCTTTGCTGTGATGGTTCAAGATAATTTCTGAGTTGCTACAATAAAAGAAAGACGAAATAAGAAAATGTGCAAAAGGACAAAAGAAATAAAAAAAATAAAAGTAAATAAAAAATATTTTAATTGACCACAAAATAATTTTGTAAATCAAATTCATCCTCTACCTTCCCCTCTTCCCCCTCCTCCTATTTTGATATTACTCCTCCCTCTATTTCTGTCACTCTCTTATCTTCCATGCGTCTCCCTCAATCCCCTTTTTTCTTACCCTTTTCTTTCATTTCTCTTCCCATTTTGCCTTTGTTTTCATCCTTCCCTTTTCTCCTTTCCCCTTTCTCCCCTTTTTGCTTTCTCATGTCACCCATCTCACCCTTTCTTCTATCAACCTCCTCTCTTTTAGCTTTGTCTCCCCTTTTCCTATTGTACCTCTTTTACTCTTTCTATTGTATCACTATTTCTGTTTCTTTTGTCTCCTCCTCCTCTGTCTCTACCTCCCACACTTTGCTTTCCTCCTTCCATTCTTTTATCTCTCACACACACTTTCCTTTGTCGCCCTCTTTTTTCTCCCTTTCTTCTCTTTTCCTTCGTATTCATTCCCTTTCTTTTATTCTTCCTTTTCTGCTCATGTCTCTTACATGTAATTATTGAAAGACATTCACAACAAGAACTCATCGTACCACCACAATTGAAAAAAAAAATTCTGTCTTTCTTCATGTGGCTAACATCAAACGAAATTTCCATGAACAGAGATTCTTTCCAATAACTTTCCACCTGTGAACATATTACCACGGGACTGCTTCCCTTCAGACTACAACATGGTCATCTTCAAATCGAATGTAAACAAATACTTATTATAAACTGTCCTCGTAAGTAATCAAACTTTGTTCATTCGATTCATCATTTTCAATTTTTTCGTAATATTCTCAATCATTCAATTCACAATCCATCCATCTCACTAACGCTTATCCTCAAGTGGCTTTTCGCCTTCATGTAGTGACTAATCAGTACAAAAAATCCTCTTTTCTGTTCCTTTTCCCCTTTTTTTTGTTCCTTTTGTCTCGATCTTCCTCTTTCCTTCCTCCCACTCTTCTCTTTTTCTTTGTCTTTCTTCTCCCCTTTCTAGGGGATGTCTGAATGGCCTAATAGTTCCCTAGATAGAAAATAGAATTGGCAACGCATGTTCAAGTCGAGCTGGATCTTGTACATTCACACATAGCCATTAAAGGCATGAACCCCATTCTCTCCAAGCTATTGCTAAATACATTCAATTAATCATTTACAATGAACGATTTACCCATTATATCATACACAACCAAACCAATTAAAAAAACATATGTAGCGTTGTGGCACTAATTACCACATGTAATATAGCCACCTATTGCTTTCTAAAAGATTCAACATGTCTATAATGTACTGGGTATGCGTGATGTTCCTTCTTATGATTATGTGTAACATAGCCATTGTCTTGATTGAGGTCTTACTTAATACTTTTGACTGTTGATCGTCTAGTCATTTTGTCTAGCAGATTAGAACACAATGAAGAAATCAAGCAAAAAGGATTGTATGTTGCTCAACTTTTATTGATATCTATAGCACTCATCTTTTATGTACATCAGCCTCCCTACTGATGACTAATAAGATGCTGTACAAGAAGTCACTGAACCCTAACAGTTTCAAAATCATTTCAGCATGCAACACTTGATAGCTATTAATGCTTGGTCCAAACAAATCTCCTCAGAATGACTTTCTCAACGCTGACTATTTTAAGTCTAAAAATTCAGACATGCTGAATACAGATTTTGTTCTTACTTTGATAGGCAAAACAAAGTTTATAAAAACCAACGAACAAGCTTTCAAACAAGTTTGTCTGTGAAGAGTCGCTAAAAAAGCAAATGATAAGACTTTTCGACACTGACGAGAAACACTCAGATATTACAAACTGTCAAAAAACTTGTATGCAAAAGGTGTCTTCTCCGGAATCCACTTGTTTAGTGAATCCTTTTATTTTTCACATACATACATACATACATGCGTGCAGCTATTTTTGGATCGTACCTGTAACCTTTTATTGCATCAACATTTTTTCAATAACATTATAAAACAATAATATAACGCGTGCGTTTCATTGACTTGCCATAATTACATTTGTGGTGGGAACGGTGGGTGTATAAATAAGCAGAGGTAAGCAGCTGTACTTTATAAGATTTGAAGAAATACTGAATCTTAAACTGCTTGGAATCACTTGTTAGAGGTCAGATGCCAGAATGTTCACTTGCTGAGACATAGTCATTGAAAGGTGTCAGTTTACCATTTGGAAAGACAACTTAAGTTAGGAATATGCTAATTAGTTATTAAATATGCTAATTAACGATCAAATATTGTAATTAGCTACCAAATATGATAATTTTTTTGATCAAGATTAAGACTCATTGCTTTGATTTTATTTGGCAAACTCAGTAAAGTCAAAATTTTTGTCGGAATTTCGGAGATGAGGAATCATCATCACTGTCATCATTTTTCTTTGGACTATTATCCTCATCTTATCAATGTATACTACATTTCAGCCGATGCACTCTCTGGTCTTCTTCAGATCTATGATGCAATTATGTATGCGATGATCTGCCTGTATTTAAATATGATTGTTGTTGATTTTTGATGATATTGTATTGGTGTGGGATTTACCCTACACAGGTTGAATCAGTTTCCTTCTTGCTCGTGTATGGGTTAAGGAAGAAGTTTCTAGGAGATATTGAAGGCACAAGCGGTCCCCATAAACCACAATGTTAATTTTTGCAGGGAGATGTCGTCTGCATCCCACATACATCGCTTGGTATTCTACAATGGTCACCCATCTTGTACTGATCAGGCTCGAGGTCAACTTATGTACTCGGAGGTCAGCTCGACCTATTTTGTGAATTGATAGAAACAGGTGTGACGTCATATGGCTCAAAGAAAGAGTGAAAAAGAAGTAGTATGTGTTGGTTGGAAGCTTGAAGCGATAAGACATAAGAAGAAATGACTTGAGAATCGATTATAAACGAAACGGCCAAGGCCCCAGAAATCCGTGGTACCGATATCTCTTCCCCTGATGCTAGTAGAGAAAAAGGTAACGTCAATAACCTAATAAAATGGTCCTTCTCTAAATCTAGTTCTTTTCTTTGTGTTGTGTCAACTTTAGTTCTAGGGCGAAAATGAATCCCCACGGAGACGTAGCCATCAGGGACGACGAGAGACGATCTTGTATGAAGTGTCCTCAGTTTCGAAGGACCGCTGTAGTTGAGCGTCTAAGACATGATGTATGATTTAATTGTACTGTTCTTTTTTGTTGATTTGCATTCAATAACAAACATATTATATTTTATTTGATCATGACATACGAATCATTAGACCTCCCCTTGAAGGGGAGATAAATCAACTGATAATCAGAACTGGAATGAGGAAACTCGTCTAATTGCAAATAATGTTAATTACAAATACTTAAGCTTAGGAATTCGCGCAAAGATTAAGGATTATCTGATTTCTATGGTTCTGCTGAAATATTTGAATGGGGATTATTAGACGGCTTCAAGGTACAAGAGTTGAAATCATGTGACTGTTCTGACACAGATCATGTGACCTGAAGCAATAGTTACATGGAGATGATTAGAAAAGTAGTTCAGCGGTTAGAACTGCGACTATAACAATGGAAGGAATGGTAGAAGGTGACAGAACGATTATCACTAGCAAAGCGAGTTAACTTCAATTCAGATCTGTTCCATTTACTAGTGCACTGTCATCTATCAGTGGTGAATATGAAACTGGGTAGGACAACGAATGGGACTATGATGTCATCGATAAGATGTATGTTGACAACATTCATGACAGTAGTCATCACTCTGTCATCAGTTTCCATCACCTGAATCGCAATCATCTAACATAATAAAGGTGGCATCCATATTGACTAAAATTAATGAAACTTTATGAAAATAAATTTTCTAATTAGATCGCATTATAATTCAAAATTAAGTGTTATCTGTGTTAAGGTAAATATGAAATAAACTGTTATTATAAAATATAAGTTTAAGGGACGTCTTTTAAAGGTTTACATATTTAAATGTTGCCATTGTAACTCCCTGGTGTTGCCCGGAAGTTGAGTTAATTTAATTTTTGTTCAACATTTTAAATCCATGTTTTTTTTAATTTTAATAAATTAATTTTTTTAATAATTTAATTTGTTTTAGGAATATGTATTTTTAATAAGTTAAACTTAATAAATAAGTAGGTATAGTTTGGTGATTAATGTGTACAGTAGAGTGTAATAAAACTATAACTGATTATGTTACGGTAATGTTAAGACAACAAAATAAAACGGTTAAAATTTATAAACATAATTATAACATATCTGACTATTCTATGCTGGCTATATTAAAGTAAAACATGATGTGAATGTGAACAGTTTGCAATCCACAAGCATTATTTATGTGCTTCCGTTTTTAGTATTTCTAGCCAAGAATAGGCATGGAATTGTGCATAAGTAGTCTCATATATAATGAGTGTTTGAATTTAATTCTGAAAACCAAGTTATAATGTAAAGAAAATAAAAGATATGAATAAATAAATACCCAGTGAATCTAGACGCTACTTTGAATTTTTCTATTTGTACAAAACACAATGTTTTCATCTCTGTTGATTACCAAATGAAAATAAATGGTGAATCTTTGGAAGTGTCTGCTACAACGGGTCGGATAGAATATGTAATCGATGAAATCGATTGGAATATTTTTTTATTGACAGAAAACAAACTGAAAATTTCCGTAAATAACTGACTGGGCAGAATCAAATATCGATTTGTCAGAAGCAATGTTATCACAGTCTAACTTCTAAACATCGATAATCTGACTGACTTGTATGAAACTGACAGAACAGAAACCAAATTTCTCTCCTTTCACCGCCAACGTTCAGATCCTTGTTTTGTTCCAATTGAAATAAATGGCCCTCTCTCCGTAGAAGCAATCCTTTTGTTTTGATAAGTTCCTAGGGCTGACTTTTGCTCCAGATCTAAAATAGAAGACATATCCTATCTGTTGCTAAGGTTTCTAGTTGAATCATTCTATCACTCCAGAACTACCTGACTCCTGATTCATTCATCTACCTATATAAGAGTCAGATACATCCTAAGATGGAATACTGCTGTCACACCTGGAGAAGTGTTGCTTCGATCGCTCTTTAATGCCCTGACAGAGTAACCCCACTAAAACTTGCTAGCCATGGAATATCTGGCAATTCCTTCTAAACCATCAAATCCTTTCTCTCTGATAGGTCTATGAAAATAGTTGTTAATGGGCAGAAGTCTGAAGCACACATTATCAATGCCGACATAATTCAAGGATCTATTCTGGGCTCAAATCTGCTGCTGATCCTCATTAAAGATCTTGCAAATCATATTCTGAGATCAATTTTTGATATCTATGCAGACGATAACTGTCTATGTCAGTACTCTGAATAACATTGGTGATCAAGATCTTGCTGATTCTTTCTCTTTTGATCGTGCGCATGTGGTGCAATGGGGAAAAAGTGACTTGATACCTTTAACATCTCTAAAACCAAACTTCTCTCCTTTCATCACCAACGTTCAGATCCTTGTTTTGCTCGAGTTGAAATAAATGGCCCTCCCCGAGGAAGCAATCCTTTTGTTTTGATGAGCTCTTAGGGCTGACTTTCGCTCCAGATCTAAAATGGAAGACATATCCAATCTGTTGCTAAGGTTTATAGTTGAATCATTCTATCACTCCAGAAAGTACCTGACTCCTGATTCATTCATCTACCTATATCAGATACGACCTAAGATCGAGTACTGCTGTCACACCTAAAGAGGTGCTGGTCAGTGCGCTCTTTAATGTCTTGAGAAAGTACTTCGTCATCTAGTGAGGAGGGGATTTTTTTTACAGCCCCTTTCTCACAGAAGAGGCGTTGCTAGTCATTATCTACTCCATCGTTATTTCCATGGATGATGCTCGACTGAGCTCCATTCTCTGGTCGATCCTTTTAAGATATTCACGGCAAGAAATTGTCCTAGTACCACAGCTGCAAATAAATGTCCTTTCTTCTTTTGTGTGCATAATATCAAACTTAGTTTCTATGAACAGAGTTACTTCGAAAGAATTCCCCATCATTTGATCCACAGCATTTCTTCCCTGCAGACTACAATATGGTCATCTTCAAAGCTAATACTTGTCATAAACCGTTATTATAAGTAATGAAATGTTGTTAATTCCATTAATTATTTTCAATTCTGTTCATTTTATTAACTCTTATCTTTGAGTTGTTTTTAGTCTTTGTAAGTAGTGACTCATTTGTAAATAATCTAAAAAACAATGGAAGGATAACCGGTTATTATTCCTCTTTTAATCAGTATAAGAAGATTTGGATTGTCTGAGGTAAGTCAAAGTAGATTTGATTTCTCTTCTTTGAAATTCAGACAAAGAAAATTGTAGCATACATCAAAAAAATGCATAAAATGACATCATTGATGATATTTATGCCTGGGGTCATTGGGGGTTTTAAGTCTCTAAGCATCATACGTCTTTATCCAGGAAAGCCAAACGATATTAATCAAATACCAGTTTGTGACCCAGTAAAAAGCTAACATATCATGCAATAAGTCCCGGATCTGGCACAAAGATGGCACCAGTACTACAATAAATCCATATGATTTTATCATAAAGTACAAAATTTCAAATGGCACGTGTAAAAATTTGAGTCCGATTGGATTATTAGTTTATTAATTACAGTTAATTTAAATAAAGCTACTGTTGCAAATTTTAAAAACAATGGAAAAATCTGAATTTCGTGTGTTAATAAAGTATTGCTTTCTGATAGTAAAAATACTATTCAAGCAAAGGAATTTCTTGATGAGTATTATTCGGTATTTGTTCTGTCTTTAAACTCATTCGTACAGAAAACAATGATACTAAACACTCAGTTTGCTCAAATTCGGAAATTTTCTCAGAAAAAAAAAAAATCTACAAACTCGTTTTGGCCGATCATAATTTGCACGTTGAATTTCTTTTGCACCCACTCTTTTTTCAAGATCTGTCTCCCAGCGACTACTGGATGTTTTTGCCGATCATAAATTGCACTTTGAATTTCTTTTGCACCCACTCTATTTTCAAGATCTGTCTCACAGCAACTACTAGATGTTTTGGCATAAATTGAACTTTGAATTTCTTTTGCACCCACTCTGTTTTCAAGATCTGTCTCCCAGCGACTACTGGATGTTTTGGCGGATCATAATTTGCACTTTGAATTTCCTTTGCACCCACTCTATTTTCAAGATCTGTCTCCCAACGACTACTGGATGTTTTGGCTGATCATAATTTGCACTTTGAATTTCTTTTGCACCCACTCTATTTTCAAGATCTGTCTCCGAGCGACTACTGGATGTTTTGGCCGATCATAAAGTGCACTTTGAATTTCCTTTGCACCCACTCTATTTTCAAGATCTGTCTCCCAGCGACTACTGGATGTTTTGGCCGATCATAATTTGCACTTTGAATTTCTTTTGCACCCACTCTTTTTTCAAGATCTGTCTCCGAGCGACTACTGGATGTTTTGGCCGATCATAAAATGCACTTTGAATTTCCATTGCACCCACTCTATTTTCAAGATCTGTCTCCCAGTGACTACTGGATGTTTTGACCGATCATAATTTGCACTTTGAATTTCCTTTGCACCCACTCTATTTTCAAGATCTGTCTCCCAGCGACTACTGGATGTTTTGGCCGATCATAAAGTGCACTTTGAATTTCCTTTGCACCCACTCTATTTTCAAGATCTGTCTCCCAGCGACTACTAGATGTTTTGGCCGATCATAATTTGCACTTTGAATTTCTTTTGCACCCACTCTTTTTTCAAGATCTGTCTCCGAGCGACTACTGGATGTTTTGGCCGATCATAAAGTGCACTTTGAATTTCCTTTGCACCCACTCTATTTTCAAGATCTGTCTCCCAGCGACTACTGGATGTTTTGGCCGATCATAAATTGCACTTTGAATTTCTTTTGCACCCACTCTTTTTTCAAGATCTGTCTCCGAGCGACTACTGGATGTTTTGGCCGATCATAATTTGCACTTTTAATTTTCTTTTGCACTCACTCTATTTTCAAGATCTGTCTCCGAGCGACTACTGGATGTTTTGGCCGATCATAAATTGCACTTTAAATTTCTTTTGCACCCACTCTATTTTCAAGATCTGTCTCCCAGCGACTACTGGATGTTTTGGCCGATCATAATTTGCACTTTGAATTTCCTTTGCACCCACTCTATTTTCAAGATCTGTCTCCGAGCGACTACTGGATGTTTTGGCCGATCATAAAGTGCACTTTGAATTTCCTTTGCACCCACTCTATTTTCAAGATCTGTCTCCCAGCGACTACTGGATGTTTTGGCCGATCATAATTTGCACTTTGAATTTCTTTTGCACCCACTCTATTTTCAAGATCTGTCTCTCAGCGACTACTGGATGTTTTGGCCGATCATAAAGTGCACTTTGAATTTCTTTTGCACCCACTCTATTTTCAAGATCTGTCTCCCAGCGACTACTGGATGTTTTGGCCGATCATAATTTGGACTTTGTATTTCTTTTGCACCCATTCTTTTTTCTAAGATCTGTCTCCCAGCGACTACTGGATGTTTTTGGCCGATCATAAATTGCACTTTAATTTCTTTGGCACCCACTCTATTTTCAAGATCTGTCTCCCAGCGACTATTAGATGTTTTGGCCGATCATAAATTGCACTTTGAATGTCCTTTGCACCCACTCTATTTTCAAGATCTGTCTTCCAGCGACTACTGGATGTTTTCAGACTTCAAAAGAATGCTCGTAGGAAAGAAATTTGGCTCAAACGAAGAAGCGATATTGCAAATTGAGGTGTATATTAACGTCAAAGCCAAATCATTATACAAAAAAGCCGTCAAATTGTTACAGAAGCGTTGGAATAAGTGTATGACCCTAGAAGAAGACAAGCTTGATGAATAAAGTCGAATTTTTCCTTAAAGTTGTTGTTTTATAAGTTAGGTCCGTGTCATCATTAACTGGATAAAAAAAAACCCTGATACCTATGAAATATGAGCTATCAAAATATAGATTTTTTTATGGAAATCACTCGAGATAAGGCATGAAGCCACTTGATGTAAGGATTTAAAGAAAAAATACTACTTCAAAGTCAAAAACTAGCCAACGATAAATGTTAAATGGATATATTCCGACCCAGAAAACAGCAATTCTTCCTACTTTGTCAGAAACATCACTCATGGAATGTGAGGACAAAAGGACAAAATAAGGGAAGCGAGAGTTACGATGCTGCCGAAAGTAAACCCAAGGTCCATTTTTTACTCTCTATAATATATAATCATCACGGTAACAATATGATCGCTAAGTAGGTAAAAAAAATTAAATATGATAACATAGCTTGTAGTTTCCTTAATAGGTTCCTCACTGTCAACCAAGCTCCAGCCTCTGTCCCATCGCCACAATGTAGCATCCTTGTGCTTGTTTTACAAATACTTCAATGGATTATGCTTTGATGAATTGGCTACTCTGGTGCCCCCTCGGCGTAAATTCACTAGACTAACTCGACAATCAACTAAATATCATTCATTCACTGTGGAGGTCCCCAGATGTCGGAGAGCCTTCTACTCAAATAGCTTCCTTCCTCGTACTGCTTGCGTCTGGAACTCCCTCCCTGCCCCCTGTTTCCCCGACAGTACAGACATGCAGAAATTTAAAACTAATGTAAACAGACACCTCGCTGCGCTGATCCTAATCTAGGTTGACCGCCCCCTACCTTCTCCCCTTTTCTTTCTTCTCAGTAGCCCCTTACGTCTACAGTGGCGGCCTGCCTTGTTAGGGGTGAACTATGTTAAAAAAAAAAAAACACTGTATACCAAAAGTAAACTTAGAAAACTGGTGCTAAAGACACCGTCACTGTATTGGATCAACTATCTCCAGGTAAACTTACGAAATGTGCTTTTATATTTTAGCTTTGTCTTTTAGTTAAAATGCTAAAAGTGAATTTGGTTTACAAAGAGTTAAATTGTCGAAGTTAAGCCAAAGTAGTACCACCTATCAAAAGAAAATTTTACCAAGTTGACAAATATCCGACTTTGGAGAAAAAAATAACGCAACACCAAAATGGTTCTGCATTTAACTAAGATTTTGTTTGCAATTTTCTGATTTTTACGGGGTTTTTTTTTCAAAATTTGTATTTTTTGTATTTCTCTGTGTGTTATTAAAGCTTCAATAAGGAAGGCACTTAGATGGCCGAAAGGAAAATGTGTCTTCGATTTATTTGTCTACGTCTTTTAGGGATGGCTTTTTCGTTTGTTTGTTTGTTTGTTTGTTTGTTTTTTTAGAAGAAAACATTTAGAATAGTGGCAGACAAAAAACGGTAAAAAAACAACATTGTTTCTTCTTATGTGACAAAAGAGAAAAAAAGATAAATAAAATTGAAAGAACAATAAGAGAAGAGGTGGGGTGTAAGGAAGAAAAAAACAACAAAGCCATTTTTCTTTGGACTGTAGTGAGGCAATTCATTCAACTTAAAAATAACATGATTTGAGGAAGGAGAAATTTTGTAGAAGAATTTCAGGAGAGAGGGGGGCAAACGGAGATAGATAGATATATAGATAGATAGATAGATAGATAGATAGATAGATAGAGAGAGAGAGAGAGAGAGAGAGAGAGAGAGAGAGATGAAGAGATAGATAGAGAGGAAGAGCAGAGGAAGCAAGGTGTAAAGATAGGGTACAGAACGTTGAGGTGAGAGATAGAGTAATCAAATGTAGAGAGTGACATAGGCATGGAAGGGGTAGAGGAACAGGATGTCATGATTAAGATAGAAATAGGAAGAGGTATATAGAAAGAGGAGATGTGATTAAATTAGGAAATAAGAGAAAAGAAAGAGATGGAGTGAAAAAGGAGATACATAGAGAGATAGAGAGAGGAAGATGTGAAAGAGGAGAGAGAGCGAGGAGGACAGGCATTGAGAAAGACAAGGAAATAGAAAAAAAGAAAGGAACTTACTGTAGAGAAAGATATAAAATTAAAGATACGGTGAACGAGCAGTGACAGAGGGTAGAGTTACGGTGAGAGAGAGAGAGGGAGAGAGATGGGTATGATAGAGATAATAAGAGTCAGGTGAAAGAGGGTGTGAGAGAGAGATGGGGGAAATAGAATTGTGAGAGAGGATGAGTGAGACCAGTATGCTAGAAAGAGAGAGGGGATTAGAGAGAGAGAGAGAGAGAGAGAGAGAGAGATGGAGAGAGAGCGTGGGAGCCAGATGACAGAGTGAGTAGGAAAATGTGGAGAGAGATAGAGACAATGAACAATGAGAGGCAGGGAAAGAGATTAAAAGTGAAGAAGAGAGAGATAGGAGTGAGAGAGGGTGTAAGAAAAAAAAAGAGATATTTAGAAGGAAGGAGAAGTAAGAGAATCGTTGAGAGAGAAAGCCAGATAGAAATTTAAGGAGTGCAAGAGAAAAAGAGATAGAGAGGGAGACGGCACTGAGAGAGGGGGGTGATTAAAAGAGAAAGAATGAGAGAGAGCAAGAGAGAAGCAGGAAATAAGTGAGGAAGGAGTAAAGAGAGGGGGTATAGTTAAACAGAAAAGGAGTAAAGAGAGGGAGTATAGTCAGACAGAAAAAAGAAAACAAGCAAAAAATACACCAAGGCAGACATTTCTAAACATAAACATCATTGCATTTAATAACCCTAACCCTAACCTTAACCCTAACTCTAACCCTAACATTACTGCATTTAATATGCAAAATTATTGAAGACTTTTTTCATATTTCCAAATATATGAATTCAAATATTTTGTTTCTCTGACTTTTGAATTACTTACTGGGGAGTTTGAATTACCTACTGGGGAGTTTGAATTACCTACTGGGGAGTTTGAATTACCAACTAGACACTATCCTCGAGTGTCTCCGGTCTCTCTGTTCAAGGGTTTTTCAGGATCCAAGAGGGAATAAATTGGAAAATTCTAAGGAACACATGCCATAATAGTAGTTATAGAAGAAACTAGCAACACCACGAAAGAGTGAGACTAATCAAATTACAGATACGCTTCAAATGAGATAGAGATTCATCAGCCCAAATATGATAACAGTACAAGATCTGATAGTAGATTTGTAGAGATAAAGAATAGCCTCAGGTGTGAAAAAGTGTTGGAGCGATAAAGAGAAAGAGTAATGGATCTAATGTATGAACACCAAGATATATTTGATGAGAAAGAAAGAGCAAGAACTTTCAGAGTCGATTTCCCCTCAGGAACAGAGTAATTCATAAAAATCACAGGAAGAAAAGGGTCACACCTACGATTGAAAGACATAAAGCATGTCTTAATAGGATTAAATGAAACAAGCCATTTCTTACCCCAATCCGCAACCGAACTCAAGTCAACTTCCAGATCTGCTACATATTCAAACTGATCTCAGGGAGATGGGTGAGAAGAAACACTACCATCAGGAGTGGTATAATCAGCATAATAGACCAAGAATATAACCTTGAAGAACACCATATGTAAATCAAAAACCAATACATACATAAATAGACGGCAATTAACAATTGAAACATGTTAGTTCAGTAAATAATAATTAGTGTATGATCCTTTATTTTACACTTGCAGGGCTACTCGGCGTTACCCGGGAGTCTTTTACTATCATTTTTATACTTTATTTTGTTTCTTTTTTTATAACTATGTTTCTGTTATTTACCGAATCATTATTTTTAAAATATGATATTTTAAGTCCAATTTAACTATTACACTATCGTTTAGTCATTAAATTAATTAATTAAACCAAATTGTCGACAAACTTTGTTAAGATGATGCTGTTTTCATTTCTATTCATAAAATTATTATATATAAATTGCCTTTCAAAACTTTCAATCTTTTAATACATTAGGATTTACTAAATATTTTACAGCCAGAAATGGCTTTCTATTCAGCAATTCAAATGCTTCCAAACATCTTTTCAAATTTCGAACGATCAACTATTAACAAAATATTAAAATAGCTGACTTATTTAGGAAGAAACCGAAATGCATTATAGTGGATTTAATTTTGTAATTAAATTAATTATTTAAATAGTATTTTTAAAATTTCGTTTTATTTTACGTAATTGCAATTTTTGATTTCAATAAATATTCGATTAATAGTAAATAGAAATGATATGTAAGTCACTTAGAGGCGAGAAATATATACATAGAAATGCAAGAAGTGGTCACACAAATATATTGATAAAATCATGAAGCACTTATCTAATGAACTTGTGTAAGTTTACATATGGTAAGGGGTAAATAGTATGAGACAAATCTAAAATTCTATCCCATAATGCATTTTAGGAGGGAAAATGCACCTATTTCGATAAATCAACATTTTATGAAGACTTCTCAATAAGGTCGGGTAAACAAGCAAGCTACTTTTTTCTCTCAGTCTATTTGTTCGAGATACTTGGTAGTTCTTCTTGCTGAATTGCGAGGGTGCATTACCTTGCATGAAAAAAATCATATTCTGGAATCAGGCTCTCAGTTTTTTTTTATCTAAGGCTAAAAGGTATTTCTTCAAGAAGGCAATATAGTTATCAGATGTTATTTTGCTTCCGTTTCGGACCAACAAACACACCATCAACAATTCCCATATCATAATACCTCCTCCTCTCTATTGGCATATGAAGCAGTGTAGATGATCACGTCTGGTTCACGATTTGTCCCTTGCGTCAGCATTATGTCCATCAAGAGATCATCTGGTAATTTTTGACACATTTACTTCGCCAATATGCTTGAAAAGTTCACCACCTGAAAGATGCATCAATTTTCTTATCTAACTCTAACCCTAAACCTAGCCCACTATTTCAGAGACTCCAACCGAGAGATCTTTTTAAGATTCTAAGCATCCCTACAAGTGCACTTTTTTGTATCTCTCTTGCGTTTGATTAACCAGATATATTTCCCAGTTTTTGAAATTCTTTTTTATGAGTCCGGTTGCTCCTATAATTACTGGAATGATGGAGATCTTCCTGAGAATCCAGTTTCTTTCTATGTCGTACATAAGACTTTAGTATTTCGTTATCTTTTCAATCTCAGCTCTGTTTAAGCCAGCATAATTAGGGATACTGATTTCAACTAGGGTTGCTACTTTCTTCTCTTGTCCCATATCACTATGTAAGGTTTAATAGCTCCATGTTCTAGGTATGTAGCTGTAGGAATTGCATAGTGATAGTGAATATTGTATGACTTATTTCCAACTGTTCTTTCTAGTATTAGGACTTGCTGCTACACTGGATATTCAACGTATATACAATTGAATGTGATATATTTTATATAATTGTTTTCCCACTATCAGACACACACCGCAACCCACATATGCAATGCCAGCCATCATCAGGAAGTCCTAAACTCTCTATTCATTGTACTCTATAATAATAAACTGATAGTTGGATGACATCAACCTGGTTAGTTTAAAATTCTTCTATGAGTCATTGGCGTATGTTTATAATTGCTAGTTGGATGACAGCAGCCCTTGTTGGAAGGAGCAGGTGTCTTCCTGCAATCATATGCAGGTAATGAGCTAATTTAGGATAGCTTCTTTGCAATTTAATTTATTCACCATTCATTAATTTAAATAAATATTTTTTACTGTTCAACATTTCAAATGTAATAATAGTCTAAACAGAAAATATTTTAGGGTTTTCAATTCTGAATTTGTATATGGCTCATGCTTTTTTGTTAATAATGCATTTTTTTCTCATGGAAATCGCTTAGACAAGGCATGGAGCCACTTGATGTAAGGAGCTAACAAGAACGAAAGATGATTATCACAAAGATAGGAGATGCCTATTGGCCTTAGTCTTGAAAAGACAAAGGTTATGGGTAGGATGTAAACAATTAGCAGGAAGATAGTTCCACAAGCTTGCAGTTCTTGGAAAGAAGCTACTGGAATAGGAAGCTGTATTACAATGAGGTAGCAAAACAGCGAATTGGTGGAGACCACTAGACCAACAAGGCTAAAAGAGTTGGAACAAAAGAAGCAAGGAAAAGGTCACACAATTCAAAAGAGCAGTAAAAAATATTTATTTAAATGAATGGTGAATAAATTAAATAGCAAGGAATCTATCCTGAATTATCTCATTACTGAGGGGTGGTGGGTATTGCTTATATTGTTTAGATTAAGATTTCCTATGTAAAAAAAAAATAGATAATTTCTTTATTCATCAATGGTATTAGTTTTTATATAATAGATGCGCAACGCTGGCTGGCTATTATGGCATCAAAATATTTCAGATATTAATAATGACTTCATTTCAAGACATCTTTAAGTTAAGGTCTGTAAAGAATATAAATAACATGGGCTAGTTTGTGAATCTATGCCTATGTTCTTTATTTCATCAACAGGGCATATCTATACCTAAGGTGATCTGGGATGTTCTCTCCTGATGTGCTACTGATCCGAAAATTATCTATTCGTTCTTTATATCACAGGAGTAAGATTTTGACATCCAACAGTCTGACCAACCTTGTCTAACCCAATGGTCTTTAGTATTTGACACTTAAATCTGAAGAGTATACAGAGATGTGTGCAGAACAGTAAACTCTGTTGTCTTGGTCACATTGAAAGCATAGATGAGAGTTCTTGGGTTATTAGATCTAGAACAGTTGAGATAGCAGGGTCAGTTGTCAGGTGAAGGCCAAAATCAAAATATGGGAGGAGGTAATAAGGATGTATTTTAGAGAGAGAAGGATAAATAAAGACCTGGTCTGAGATAGGTTTGTTTGGAAGGGAAACCAGCATGTAAAACAGACATTAAACCGAATACGCTCATGCTGTTGCCCTTGGTGAAACTTCCTAGTTCTCAGCCTCTGTAGAACAACTGGTATTCTTAGCTCATTTTTGCGAGTCATCTGAGCAGTCCGTGCGAGATGAGCCTTCAAGATCTTCGCTTCAAGGCTTGTAGAATCAGTTCAGTCAAACGCCGTCAGGTTGGAAGGATGAAAACATATAATTAGAAAGGAAGAATCACTCTGATTCAAAACATGCTATTTTCAAAGCAACAATAATAAATCAAGTCAAAAAGGTCAACAGTAATTATATACTTAATAATTACACAGGGAAATGTAAGTAATTATCAAAGTCTGAGCGATATATTTTATCACCTATTTCAAATGAAAAAAAAAACGGTCAGATTCCACCATCCATGATGTGACCTTGTCAAACGAAAGGACAAAATGAAGTGAGACTGTCTGGTCATTCGTCATCGATTTATTAGTGTTTCTTAGCTTCATGTCATTACATTCTTATTACCCAAGTTCTAAAACTTTTATTTTAACATTGAATAGTATAATAAAGATAAAATCAAATGCAATAAAATTTGAAGAGACTATCTATACAAACACTAGTTGAGATACCTGTCGCAGGACGAGGTTCATAATAATGAGACACAATTTGAACCTTTACTAAATGCAAGAGATCAGAACTAAAAATATTTGTCTTTCTTTTTTTTACTAATGAGTCACCACTTATCAAGGCCAAAACTCCTCGAGGATCAGGGTTCACAATATGGATAGATTAACAGATGAATGAAGATGAGTACTATGAGATGATTGGAAATATCCACATTGCACCCACTCAAGAAATAACAGACCCGAAAAATAGGAGTTTCTCCTCCTTTGTCAGAATCCTTGCTTATGGAAGGAATTTGAGGACTAAAGCACAAAATAGATGCGAGGCAAGAGTTACGAGCCAACCAAAAGTAAACCCATGGTCCACTTTTTGCTCTTCATCAGTATAGGTGGACGTTTGGCTCCCATGGAGCTCATCCAATCTTTGACAGTTCTTATTTTTAGTGTTGCTCGGTGTCAACATACCCACGTCCCACCTTATCAAACAAGTCATGGTCTATCTGGTGGAGGTGCCAGTTTAGTTTCTGACATCCAGACCATGGAACAGGTGCTACTATTCATGTGGTACAGGTAGCAGCTGAAAAAGCAAACCAGGCTTGACACTACTTCGAAGTAATCAGAGACATATTTCGTTCTGTTGAACCTGTTACATGAAGTGGCTTCATGCCTTGTCTGGAGCGATTTCCATAAAAAAGAAGAGTCCATATATTCACGAAATAGGGTCTATCACAATAAAATCCATTTACATTCAAGCAATGAACTATTCATATTATACTAATCAAGATTAGCTTCATCTTCAAGGTCGTTTATTGTAAGTTGTGGGTGAAAATAAAGTTATTACAAGTAAAGAAAGTTTTACATTTTGCGTGGCTAAGGCCCCATTAGAGGGTCTTAAAATGATCAAAAGTTGTTCAAATTCTGATGATTAAACATATAAAGTTATCTTGTCGGGTTAACCCGTCTAGGACTGAGTACTCCATTTATAGTTATGAAGGATAATTCACTTTTTGTAAAAGTAGTAAAAAAAAAAGAAATGTACTTCACCCGGCCTATTCTGAAACGAAAAAAGCAAAATCCTGAAAAGGATACATTTATTTGGTGAAAAAGTGAAGTGCCATGGATTCTCAGAAGTGGTTGGAGAGATAAAAGTTAAATTAAAAATTTTAAAAATGACAATCTCCGGACTCAGTTGGCTAGAAGAAAAATGGTAGGAGAAGGTACAGAAAGAGAAAATCAAAGAAACAAAGAAACAAAGAAACAAGGAAGGGAAGAAAGAAGGAATAGAGGTAGAAAGAAGACCACATACATACAGATACAGAAAATGTTTAGCTTTATAAAAACATATAAGAGATGTATTTTTAAAAATCCTCATTATAATAATAATCACTGAATATCTCTCTCTCTCTCTCTCTATATATATATATATATATATATATATATATATATATATATATATATATATTTTGTGTGTGTATTTAGGCAGTATATTTTCATTTAGGTAAATATTATTAAATAACACAGAGTGTTTTTTTTCTTTTCACTTTTTCGAATGGTCCATTTAATGCTTCGCTCAAATTACTGTATGTAAGCAATTTGACCGAAACACTAAATGAACCATTCGGAAAATTGAAATAATAAAAAAATAAGTCTTATCAAGCAAAAACACTCCATGTTATTTAATAATGTTTTCCTAAATATATATATATATATATATATATTTATTTATATATGTTTGTAATTTCTGCTAACAGTCAATTCATTAAAGAAAATGTGCCTGTTTTTATCCAACTCACCATTTAAGTGGGAAGGGTACAGGATAAAGTGACAATAAACGACCTTGAAGATGAAGTTAATTTTAATTAGTATAATATGAATAGTTCATTGCTTGAATGTAAATAGATTTTATTGTGATAGACCCTATTTCGTGAATATATGGACTCTTCTTTTTTTTATGGAAATCGCTTCAGACAAGACATGAAGCCACTTCATGTAACAGGTTAACAAGAACGAAATATGATAATCGCAAAGATAGGAGATGCCTATTGGCCTTAGTCTTGAAAAGACCAAGGCTCTAGGTAGGAGGAAACAGTCAGCAGGAAGAGAGTTCCACAAGCCCGCAGTTCTTGAAAAGAAGCTACTGAAATAGGACGCTGTATTACAATGAGGTATCAAAACAGCAGATTGAAACAAGTTAGAACAAAGGAAGCCGGGAATAGATCACACAATTCTGAAGAACACATGCCATAATAGAAAAGACTGAAACTAGCAACGTCACGACTGTGAGAGAGAAGGTGCAGAGAAGAAGAAAGGTTGTGGCCAATCAAATTACAGCGCCTTATCGTGAACCCTTAAATGGAACAGAGATTCACCAGCCCAAATATGACAACAGTACTCCATACAAGGATGATAGTAGATTTGTAGACACTATGTATAGAGGGGATTATGACGAAGTCTCGACATAGTCTCGGAGCAGTCTTTTTGTAACATACTATTCTGTAGAGCTGTAAACACACTTGTAAATATACCACCGTGTTGTCTTATTTATTATCAACTTTTCAAGCTCACAACAAAAAGTGTGTTTGTTTTTTCAATGTTTGATTTGTTTGGAAAAAAATAAAATTTCTCTCCATTATTACTGTTCTAGTTTATAATAAATGTTACACTGTTTATTCAAATTTTATTAAACTGACGTAAGGGATGTCATTTTTGATAATATGTTCATAATCTATTACCCAACGTAAGACAGGTGTTTCAACTAGTTTATTAGTGAGAGGTAAAATGTTTGATTCGGTGTCTTTGTTTTATGGCATATTAAGCCTTCTGGGGGATTATTAAATACCTATTGGAAAAAATTTTCTGAGAACTATCCATTGAACACAAGTTGCTTTTTTTATGTATAGTTGTGAACAGGGCCTCATACCTTTTCCAATGATATTATAATGCAAATGTACTTGATAAATCTGACTTTTTTATTTTTTACTTTTGTTCGCCCCAAGCACGGCATATTGCCACTGAAGTGTAAGAGGCGACTATGATGAGGGCCAGATTTATAGGTGGCAAGCTGGGTGAAGAGTTGAGCAGCAATATGTTTATTCACATTACATTTAAATTGCTGATTGTTGGTATGATCGGAGAAGCAGGGAGAAGGGAGGGAATTACAAAGGCAAGGGGTCTGAGGAAAAAAGTTATTAGAGTAGAAAATTTTCCAGCATTTAGGGACCTCTACAGTGCTGTTAGTCGGACGGGTCGTGGGAATTATCTTTGAGGGGCAACAAGTGCAGTAAGTTCACCAAGAAATACTTGTAAAAGAAGCACATGGATGCAAAGCTGCGGCGACATGACAGGGGCTCGAGATTGGTAGACGTGATTTGAACGTTGCTTAGGGGATTCTATAGTTGACACCCTCAAGTAAGGTTCGGTACAAGTTCTCACTAATAAAATAAAATCAATCAACAGAATTTGACTTTACCTGAAGTTGCTATATTCGTTGTTGTACGAGTGTCTTTCAGGAAGGCATGAACCCAATTCCCCCTGTTATCTATGTTCAGTGAAGCATAATTATTATTGACATGATAATGAACTCTAAGCAAGGTCCCAAATTATTTTTATGCAGGCCTAATCCTCCTGGGCAATGGATGAATCCATTTCTCCTTGCACCTGATGTGTATCAGTAAAGCTATGTCCCGACAGGAGACCAAGGATAACACTTATCAATGGGTCACTCTCATTTGGGATCTCTATTTTACAAAAGTCCAAATATATACAGTAAATTTATCTGTGGACAATCAGTTTTAATTAGCCGTCTTCCTAAGCTGATGCCATGATAATCAGCAGGCATACGTCTGGCACCATAAACAGACAGTCAGTGGCGGCACTAAGGGCCCATATGTCTTTTTTTCACTATAGAACTATGCTTGTTTTTCTGGTAACTATTTTTACAGTATAAGACCAAGGAACATGACATTTGATAAGAAAGATTATCTACCTTTGCAGGTTAGTCTAAGCAGGTCATTTTTTGTTTTTCTTATGAAGAGGTTCTCTAGAGAGCATGAAACTCACTCAACTGTTTTTTTAAATTATTTTTTAGAAAATTTAGATCATTTTTATTCACTTTAATGGGAGATTAACCCGCACAAAAATGTGGCTATGGTCTATTTGAAGAGTTCGAATTCAAATCGCGATAAACACCATTTTACAAAATTCTTAGATTATTGCTTTGAAAAGTGTTGCATTTCAACACTCAAGCATACTTCAAATTATTTTCTTAAAGTAATATAATGTTTACTTCATAATCTTGCTTTTAATTGGAATAAGCTTTTACGGTCGGATTTAAAATTTTAAATATTCGGCTTTATAAAGTTTAATGTTTCACTTTCAAGAAATTAGATTTATCGCGTTTTGCAGTGTAACTCTTCATTTGTTAAAGCTAATTCAAAACTTTGAAAAATGCAATTTGAGAAGCTGCCAATCCTTTCACCAAACATAGATCTCTCTCCCTCTCTCTCTCTCTCTCTCTCTCTCTCTCTATATATATATATATATATATATATATATATATATATATATATATATACGTATATGTACATAGATAATAAAAATTAACAAATATGTTATATTTGTAGCTCCTCGTAAAATAAGTAGAGCACTCTAAATGGTAGTACAAACACAGCATGACGTTACTTGCTTTATATGCATCATTCCTTCTTTAATAGTAGTAGAATGCCTGGACATCGTGCCGCTTTTAAATGTGTTAAATTATCATTGTTTATTCAAATATTGGCCGCGCGGTTAACGACGTTGGATTTAAGTTGAAAAATACTTGTAATCCAGGGTTTCGAATCGTACTAGCGGTAGTGAATAGTCTTATCTCTATGCTGATGAGTCTCGATTGAAAAGGAACGAAACGTATACATACATAGATAATAAACAATAACAAATATTTTATATATATATATACATATATACATATATATATATATATACATATATATATACACATATATATATATACATGCTTTTGAAAAGTATTGTGGAAAACTCTCTAGAGCACATTCGACTATCATCTCGTCAGGAGAAACCAAGAGTATGAATAAGCTAATGAATAATATTAGCTAATAATATGACGTTAATATTATTGATTGATTTATACTACCGGTTTCTCCTGACGAAAATATAGTCGAAAGAGCTTTAGAGAGTTTTTCGCCAATACTTTTCAAAAGCATATATAAATTTTGTACCTTCAAACATTTGTTTATATACACACACACATATATATATATATATATATATATATATATATATATATATATATATATATATACATATATATATATATATATATATATATATATATATATATATATATATATATATTAATCTCTTGCTGATTTACCGAGTTGTTGACAATGGCTGTGAAAGCTAAGATCTTGGAATTTGTATTTTAAATATAACTCGCGTTCCAGAGTTCGAGTCCGGCGACCTGTGTGAATAATTCTTATCTACATTGACAATTCCTGTAAGGAATAAATGTATACGTATGTAGATAAAAACAAATATTTATAATTATTTGTCGCCCCCAAATGTAGGCTGGGCTCTGTAAGTAGCATTAACACAGCTGTCATTGTGGTTTCAATGCAATGTTACCTTCAATAGTAGAACTCTTTACGAGAGTTAACTTTTAAACAGGATTAATCTCTTGCTGATTTACCGAGTTGTTGACAATGGCTGTGAAGGCTAAGACGTTGAAATTTGAGTTTGAAATATAACTTGTGTTCCAGGGTTCGAGTCCAGCGACCGGTGTGAATAATTCTTGTCTGACGATTCCCGTAAGGATGAAAAGTATACGTATGTAGATAAAAACAAATATATATATATATATATATATATATATATATATATATATATATATATATATATATATATATAAAATGAAAAAGGAAAACCAAAAATAATATTTATGTATTCATCAACGTTTCATCTTTATTTCAAGACTTCCTCACGATGATTGTCTGAAGAAAATAACACACTGTCATTTGTGTGTTATTTTCTTCAGACCAATGAAAAAGTACCACGCTAATTTCTCTCTATGATTTATTAACTCTTACCCTCCTCAAACACTGATATCCGATTATTTTATTAGGAAATGCAATCCTCTTTCACCGCTTTAGAATTTTAAATGCAGCCAATCAGCGATCAGGTTACATAGGCATGAGACACTATTTATCCCAACCGCGTTGTGCATTGCCCGAGGTTAGTCATTTACATACATTCCATAACAACTTTCTCCACTAAATTAATCGTTTTATTTATAACATTCAATACACACTTCACAACATAATATATATTACGCGTTTCGAATCAAATCCATCGCCAAAACACACGATTTATTTTAACATTTAGGACGGTGAAACCGTGCATACATGATGTACACTAAAATAATACTTCGATAAACGAACGATTTATTAGACATTCAACAGATAAGTATTTTTTTCTTTTTACAACCCTGATCGATCTTAGCATAAAATATTACTGTTTTAATGTTTTTTCACATATCGTAAATAAATAAGATTTTACCTTTTTCACGAGAAAAGCCCATAAATACATATTCCTATCTCTGATCTTATTTTTGGTCATATGATTACGTTGCTGATAAAACTGGATGATTAATTTTCTTACCTGCCGTAAAGCAGGATACTATAATACTCCTTCCTTCACCCTGTAAACGAACGAGAAGGATAATAAACTGTAAAAAAAAATTAGATTTGTGTTGTGCATTTTTTTTTGTGTTTTTAACATTTCCTTTTTACCGTCCCTATTTACTTTCTTCCAAACGAGACCGGTTGCTAATGTGAGGAAAATCCGGCTCAATAAATACGGTCACTGCATTTAGACAAAAACTTTCATCAGTCTAGATCAGGGGCGGGCAACCTTTTAAGAGTGAGGGCCAGATGAGACTTTTGGAAGGAAATCGCGGGCCGGAGTGAAACACGAAATCTCAAAATTACTATATTTTGTTTACATGAATAAATTGTACAAAAATTGCATTGAACACTCTACAAATCTGATATTTTTTCGCAAGAGACTTCTGTATGTGATGTTATAAATTTTGGAATCATAAAAAATAATGACGGGGGAAGTAGCAAGTTGATCCAGCATTCGTTTTGACACACCTCACACAGGTTCTAAGTTTCATGCCCTTTCCTCGTCTCACGTTTCCTTTTTGCCTCTCTTTTTCTCTTTTTCTATTTTTATCTCAGGCCAAGGATTTGAAATTTATAGTTAAAGAAAAATGAAATATACATGCATCATCGCTCGCTGATATTCATACATTTTTTATCCCACTGTTAATATTAATTGAAACCTACTTTTATGTCTATGTCACAAAATGATATGAGTTTTACTGGGAGGTTCGCAGGCCGGATTGCAATAATAAAGCATAGCAGGGTGGCGGGCCGGACGCTAAGCCTTCGCGGGCCGGATGTGGCCCGCAGGCCGGAGGTTGCCCGCCCCTGGTCTAGATTGACGGATTAGATGCAGCGTAGAGCTACAGCTGTTGTAATATAGTAAACTCAGGCCTGTTAACTGGAAAATGACGTCATGCTGTATAGTTACAAACGAGAGCTGTCAAACAGTCAGACTATGAGCATTTTGAGGAAATCAACCAATTTTAATGAAATTTATATATATATATATATATATATATATATATATACGATAAAGTCAAGTCAATTTTTCCCTTCGCCGGCGTATGTAGGTATAAATAATTTAATATTTATTTGTAAATATTATTATTATAAAGCCACTTTAAAACAGACTGTCACTTAGCTGTTAGAAAGATTCCGATAACAGTCGTCGAACACTCTAGACTGTCTTTTGTTTACTGCCCGCTCTATTTAGGCATGAATAGAACTTAATTTCTCCTGTATCACATGATAAATTCTGATGGCCCCCACGGAGCTAGAGCAAAAGCGTGTGGAGTCTTGGTTGATTCTGTGAACCGGGTTCGCGCCCTTTGACGATCTGAAATTGTCACTTCCTACACTGATGAGAGCGTAAGCTTGAAACGCCGGCGTATGTAGGTATAAATAATATTTAATATTAATTTGTAAATATTATATATATATATATATATATATATATATATATATATATATATATCTTCTATATAAAATTGAATGTCTGTATGTTTGTGTGTTTGTGTGTGTGTTTGTGTGTGTGTGTATGCCTTATAGAAAAAAATGTTAGAGAATATAGATACAATATAAAAGTGTAATGTTATGTAACATTCACAGAGTAAGTTGATGGCCGTATTCCAGAATCTATAAACCCACGCCTTAGGGGTCCATGTAGCAGATTTCATCGGGGGCGGGGGGGGGGGTCCTTTTCAGTTATTTTTATTATATTTTATAGTAATTTGAAATTGCTGAGTCATATTCTAATTCAATTACGTAATAATTTGAAACAACTTTTAATTTTATTTAAAGTTTCTTAGCGTCAATTCTATTTACATGGATGGGGGGCTAAGAAACTACGCCAAGGTCCGCCACTAGCCTCCACTGCCCGCCATTCTGTACGTACAAAAATACATGTACACTTTATAATATATTACATAAGAAAAGTATTCGGCGTTGTCCGGCTAATTATACCTTAAGTGCATAAAAAAATTATGGTTTTAATGAAATTTATTTGTTAGAGGATAGTTAAGGAAGATCGATAACTCACGTTTAAAAACAGAATTTATGTTTTTAAAACAAGATTAGAGAATATAAATAACATATAAAAGTGTATTCTCATGTAAAATTCACAGAGTAAGATGATGAGAGTATTCCCGAATCTATAAACCCACCCTTTAGGGGTCTATGGGGCAGATTTTATAACGGGGGTCGTTTTCAGTTATTTTTCATTTTATTTTATAGTAATTAGAAAATGCTGAGTCATATTTTGCTTTAATTACGTAATACTTTGAGATAACTTTTAATTTAATTTAACGTTTCTTAGCGTCAATTCTATTAACATGGAGTGGGTAAGAAACTATGCGAAGGTCCGCCACTAGCCGCCACTGCCTGCCACTCTGTACATACAAAAATACATGTACATGAATATTTTATAATAGCTTACATAAGAAAAACACAATCTAGGTTTGTTTAAAAAAAGGTTAGAAAATATAGATAACCTATAAAAGTGTATTCTTATGTAAAATTCACAGTGTAAGATTATTTATCTTCATCATATTCTGAAATAGTGGGGGGGGGCAGAACATAGGTATAGACCGAGCTATTTGTTCTACTCGGCATTGTTCGAGATCAATAATCATTATTAACATTATTTTTCTTAATACTTTGATTTCACCGATACTTTTGGTAGTTCAGTGAAGACCTCCTTACTAACATTACAGTATTAAAAGATAAAGGGAGAAAGATAAAGAGACGGTTAGGGAGGAGAGAGAGGGGGGATAGAAGTTTTAACATTAAAATGATACACATATTATTTAACTTCTATTTTTTTTATGTCCCGAAGCAATAAATGTAAGATTACACTATTACATTTAAAGCAGATGGCTGCGAAGGGAAATAAATTACATTACGATTAGTTTTAACATATTTAAACAAGGGAAGAATCATATGGGAAAATGGGAAATAGAAGGTTGAAGGAGGGAGGGAAATAATGGGGACCAGAGAAAGAGAGACAGCTAGAGAAAGAAGGGAAATTGAAGTTTTTATATAAATGTGTTAAACACACTCTTTAATTTCTACTACTTTGTTTTTTTATCGCCCCGGGCAACGCCGGGTAGCCCTGCTAGTATATATATATATATATATATATATATATATATATATATATATATATATATATATATATATATATATATATCATATTCCTAATGAAGTGATATATTATTTTATAATATTATAATATATTTATAGGGACATAAAATGGCAATAAATTATATATATATATATATATATATATATATATATATATATATATATATATATATGTATATATATATATACGTCAGTATCTATTACCTTTGTCTTGATACTAATGAAGAAAACCTTGAGATCGAACTAAAAAAAGATTGGAATTTTCGAATGAAACAGACAGAAACGAACCCTCCACTAGTAAGTCCTACAATTTTTTGTTTGTTCTGTTTTGGTTGTTTTTGTCTTTTATAGGGTTAGGGTTAGGATGCAAGTCATTTAGTTGGATTATTAAGCAGAAGATTTGAATCAGTATTGATTGCCATTAGTCACTCGCAGTATTTATTTCCGGGATGAAATTGCTTGTGAGAAATACAAGAAAATTAGGTCGTTTCCTCATACATTTCTATTTTTCACTTTTTACATTGCTTTTGCCTCGTAAGAATTGATAACTTACAGTAGGATATATATATATATATATATATACATATATATATATATATATATATATACATATATATATATTTTTTTATATACATATATATATATATTTTTATATATATATATATTTTTATATACATATATATATATATATATATATATATATATATATATATATATAGAGAGAGAGAGAGAGAGAGAGAGAGGGAGAGATAGAGGGAGAGAGAGAGAGTGAGTAAGATTATATTTTAAAGATATAAATAATATATTTAACCAGTAGACTATCAAGATAAAAACAAAGCTCAATATAGTGTATAGGGCAAAAATATTAATGGATTGAATGACATAATTAAATGATAAATTAATCAGGTTTTATTAAAGTTCAAAAACAAAGAGGTGATACTGCGATCTTAATTCATGAGTTTTTAATTGGATTTTAATTGGACATTATAATATTCAACACCGAGTGAGTCTTCTAAACATTTTGTATGATTTTGCTTTTTTCACGGTTTTATTATTAATTTGCATACACCCTAATAACACTCTTCATTGTCATCCACTACATCGATAGCAAGCAAATTTCCCGCCTGGATAACTTTTTCGTTTTTTGTATTACCATTCACCACCTGGCTTGTTTTTTAATCGACTTCTTTGACATTTTTCTTTAAATTGTTTTAAACTTTCTGACTTAGATAAACTGTATAAGTTTAACAAAACAGTGTGTTGTGGGCCAATATATTTGATGTTTCATATATTTTTTATATATTTTCAAAGCTTAATTTTTATTACCCGTAGTAATGCCATTGCGGTATTGGTCGTCTGAGGAGAAGATTTTCTTTGAAAACTCATGAGTTAAGGACGCAGTATCACTCCTTGTCTTTGAATCTTAATAAAATCTTATTAATTTCTCATTTTATTATGCCATTCAATCCATTAATATATATATATATATATATATATATATATATATATGTTTGTGTGTGTGTATGTGTATATGTCATCCACAAACAACAAGACAGGCAAGTGCATCAAGCCGAGATTGAAACTCGACCGTCAAGTAAACAGTCGGCGCTTCTACCAATTAGGGTGTCAGTCACAAGCTGTGAGTAAGCAAACTTTCATTGTTTATATACACTGTCAATTGCCAAAGAGTGCTCCATTTGTTTACACGAAGAGTTTGCATTTCTACTGATGGTAGTTGACAATTTCACTTACTACAGTGCTCAACCCAAAGATAGGGCATATGTAGTCATCCAAAGACCGATTTTTTGGCTGTATCACAGCTCTTCGGTGTAGTTAGACAAGCAAGTACTATGAGCCAAGATGGAAACTTTAGCATCTAATAGACAATCGACGCTTATATCCATAGGGTTGTAAGTCAGTAAGCAAAATCTCAATGTTTATATAAACACTGTCGACTTTCGAAGACTGCTTCATTCATGTTTACAAAGAGCTTTGCTTCATAACTAATGGTAGTTAGTGGTTTCACTTACCCAAGAAGAGGTCATATGAAGTCATCCACAGACAGATTTCTTCATCTGTCTTTCTCTCTCTCTCTCTCTCTCTCTCTCTCTCTATATATATATATATATATATATATATATATATATATATATAGAGAGAGAGAGAGAGAGAAAGAGAGAGAAAGAGAGAGAATATTTTGAAAAGCCAGAACAACATATTTTGTTTGTTTTTCAAAATAAATAATTTATTTATTCTAAAAACTTAAGATCTTTCAGCATTATACGCCTGTCAAAAGTATTTAGTTCCATTTTTCCTTATTTACTTTTCTTTTTAATCCTTCTTGATCGGGACATATTGTCGCAGCCATGTTAGTACATCACTACGGGGCTGTAAAATCAACTAAATATTAAATTATCCAAAATAAATCAGACGAAATGAAACAAAAAAAATTGGACAGTAAAATAAACTTATTTTCAAGGGCGTAGTTATCAGAATAGTGGGGAAAGACTTTTTAAGCATGTCATTATCACCGACCAGCAGAAATCACACACTCCTCCCATATCCTTACAATAGAAGAGTATAAATGTCAATCACATGCATGCATACATAAACATGCACGCCACACGGTATGCATAAAACTTTCGTATCCCCTTATTCCCACACGCCTAGACAATAAGTATACTCGAATCCATATCAGGCAAGCTTAACCTAGATTAAGATACACACACTCCCATGGGCTAGACATGGATGGATAACCAACCGCCTCCACGTATATTTCACCATATATTAAATGTTTACATACACAGATTATAGGGAAACAATTTGCAATAGCACACACACTTCTTGACTTTTTTAACGTTTTAGAGGTAAAGGAGAATTTTAATGGAATATTCAAATATTTATGTATCTCATATAGAGATTAAGTGTTAGCTCCAGGAAGGGGCCTCTTGATTTCTAAGAACTTCGACTGAAGTAAATTAAACAAAAAAGAGACTCAGGAGAGTTTGAATTACCTACTAGACACCATCCTTGAGTCTCTCTGTACAAGGGTTTGTCAGTACAACCTGACATGAGGATACTTCGCCCTAAA
This sequence comes from Sepiola atlantica, assembly GCA_963556195.1. NCBI lineage: Eukaryota > Metazoa > Mollusca > Cephalopoda > Sepiida > Sepiolidae > Sepiola > Sepiola atlantica. The sequence continues at coordinate 30,609,216 of OY744537.1, forward strand.
AGTAAACTCTGACTAAATATTTAAAATAACATAGTATTCGAAGCACAAATAAGATACCCTCAACACGGCTATAGACTGGCTCATACGAGGAATGGTGCACTTTCTCCTAGTGATGTTACTTCAGCTAACAACACTTAGCTGGATACTTCACCAGACTAGATGAATTTTTGTCCTGGAATCCGGTAAGACCAAGTGACCACAAGAAAGATTTACCATAAAATAGTTAACTGGTCAATTGGGTGGAGGAAAATTAATGTTCTTAACTTCTTTACTAACTCAACGTTTGAGTTGTAAAGGAGAACTTTAATGGAATATTCGAATATCCGTGTATCTCATATAGAGATCAAGTTTTAACCCCAGGAAGGGACCCCTTGATTTCTGAGATCTTCGACGGAAGTAAAATGAAACAAAAAGAGAGAAACTCTTTAAAATTACACATGCAATTATTCTTCTGAATACATAAACTTATCAGCAGGTTTAAGAGAAAAATCTATCTCAAATTGCACGGCCATTTAAAAACATTTAAGTTTTCTACTATATTTAACTGGGGTTAATAGATAAATTGATATTCAAACCTGTTAATTAGAAGATTTAACTGTGTTTACTAAACCTATTGATGTTCTACTAAAAAGATAAATAAATAAATATTTTTTCAAAACTCCTATTTCAAGAAATCATAAAATCATAAAATCACAATCTTACCAAACAAAATTCTGTAAAAATGATAGATATCGCTTACATGAATTAAAGCGTATATACAAAAATCATGCCACCCTTACACAAGTATGCAAATTAACGTTAAAATCAAACAAGCCGCGCAATGTGATAAAATGGTATTGCAATTCTTAAAATTATGAATCCATCCTTACCAGCGTCTTAAAATAGTGGAAGTGAAACATTTATTATATTATTCATTAATTACTAGCTATAAATCTAGTTTAATTGACTTACTAAATTCTACATTCTGCACAACCCTTCATATAAATTTAAATTACCTATTAATTAGTTAACTTGCATGGAGTATTGTTGCCACATCTGGGCTGGTGATTCATCTACTACTCTCTCTCTGCTTGACAAGGTCCAAAAAAGAGTCGCCAACCTAACAGGTCCCTCACTGTCAACCAAGCTCCAGTCCCTGTCCCATCGCAGCAATGTAGCATCCTTGTGCTTGTTTTACAAATACTTCGATGGATTATGCTCCGATGAATTGGCTACTCTGGTGCCCCCTCGACGTAAATTCACTAGACCAACTCGACAATCAACTAAATCCCATCCATTCACTGTGGAGGTCCCCAGATGTCGGAGAGCTTTCTACTCAAATAGCTTCTTTCCTTGTGCTGCTGGCCTCTGGAACTCCCTCCCTGTCCCCTGTTACCCCGAAAATTAATGTAAACAGACATCTCGCTGTGCAGATCCCAGTTTAGGTTGACCCCCCCCTCCAACCTTCTCCTCTTTTCTTTCTTCTCAGTAGCCCCTTACATCTACAGTGGCGGTCTGCCTTGTTTGGGGTGAACTACGTTAAAAAAAGAAAAGAAAAAAAAAGATTAATACCTAACTTAATTACAATTATTAAAGGACTTGAAGTAATATGAGTTGTATACTTAACCGGGAATGTTTTAATTGTTATGTTATACCAGAAAGTAAGTTTATTAAAGTTTTCTTATAGAAAGTTATGGTGAATTCACTAGGTTATTATATACAAAATTATTTTATTAAAAAAGCAAAACTGATAGATTTTCAAGGCATTAAATTAATTTACCTTCCCTTTTATTTCAATAGGCTTTATTATCCCCTAAGTTGAAACGTATTGATCATCTTGACGAAGTGTAAATGAAAAAAGAAATATTTTTTAAAGGCATCTAGTATTTAAAGCTTTCAAGACCTTAATTTTTACATCTAAATTTCTGAATCTTGAGTATTATTGTCTACGGAGAGCTGTGTTAAATTCTTTTCATAATTGCCACTTCTTTGTCAAGGCGGTCATTTAGTTTCGACTATGGGTATAATAAGACGTATTTCGTCCTTGAAATGAAGGGGGGGGGGACAAAGTAATTAAAGTGACCTAAAAATATCTATAGCTTTTTTCACCGGTCTCTAGATATATCTATTAAGAAATTCTTGCATAAGAGATTTATTATTTTTATAAATCTCTTTAGTTCTCTGTTCCTGATTACTTGCCTCCCCACTACGGCAGTTAGACACAAAATCGGTTTTTAATCTGGGAAAAATCCATCTCCTCCAAAAGGGGCATTTTGGATTGGAAAAAAAAAAAATTACCTCAGTCTAGAAGTATCTCTCCTTCACTGACCGGGGACAAAAAAGTCAAAGTGTAGTATCATCAGAACAGATACTACACTTGGTGTTTATCTACCCCCCCCCCACAGAAGTAAGATGTGACACAAGGTCGGGAAAGTTGAATTTGAAAAGCCAGTGTCCAAGAGGAAGAAGAGCGCTCTGGCCGTCAAAAAATGCCTGGGCAGCCTGTCGGCATTCCCCGAAGACCCGAAAGCCAAGACGGTACTGGTCTACAGAGTGAGCATCCATGGGAACAGATACTACACTTTGCTCCTAGTCAAAAGGTCGAGGATGTTATCCTTATAAATAACAGAGAAGTAAATAATCCTATCATTATTATTATTATTCTATCTAATTTACATATGTGTTTACGGTATGTACAGTCACACTCTGTAAATTAGCTGAAAAGAGAAAGTCACTGTTTCTCTTCATTCTCATGAAGAGAGTGGTTGAATCAACATACAATTAGAAAGGTTGAAAGTGATAGATAGAAACTTAGTTAGAGATGGGTCACTTGGTAAATTAATTGCAAAGTACGGCAAATTAAACGAATTAAAATAGTTTTTCAAAACATAACTCAATCCCAGAACTAAAGTATATTTTAGCATGCATTTTGTGTGATTAGATATTAGGGAAACAAATGTTGATGAACTAAGCTGTAGCACAACTACAGATATATGAACTGTATTTTAAAACTCGATTAATATCAGTGGCAATAATACAGTGAACATATATCGTGAACAATGCAAGGGAGTTGAGTTAGCTCCACAAAGTACTTTCAATTTACTGTAGACCCATTGGATGATAGGTCAAACTGGCACTGCCTAAAGATGGTCCTTTTTTATAGGTACAGGTTCGAATTCTCTACAGGTCTCATTATTCTTTCTGTGAACTTTTTATGTTCACATCCCGTAAATAAATTACCTGTTTCTGATGAAAACGGTATAACCTATGCAAACATGAGTGTTGACCAAAAAGCAGGGAATTACTCCAGCCTATGCGCCTAATTTCCGTGACTGCTCGGCCGCAGCGATCCGACAGGTCACGAGGCTGGCGAAACGAAAACGAGGCTGTATAAACAAAACCGAAAATCGTGCAAAAAATGGAAGGTTGGCAGACGACAATATAAGACGATGAATACGGAAAGAAAGAAATTCATATATTTTTATAAAAAAAATGAAAGAAATGAACAAACCATAGCTGAAGAACTATAAATAAACTTTTATTTTTTTATTTTTGAACCATTTTTTAAACTTTTTTTTTTGCAATTAGGCAAGTCTTATTTTTTTTTAGTCTTTTTTTAATAGATTTTTTATGGGGGAGACGTTTTTTTTTTCGGAGAGGTTCACGGTATTCGGCTGTTGTTGTTGCTGGGGCTTATTTTTGAGGGCTTAGCGAAAGACGCCGCATTCCTTTTGTAGATTCTTTCCTGTATCCATATCCTGGGACCACAGGTAGATCAGCTTCAGTATCGTCGCTATCTCCAAACGTGACCACGAAAAAAATGTCCCTGATCGCAAAGACACCCAAGCCCTGCATTCCTGGGTGGGGCATCTCCATGCATATTTGTCCGATATTTGTGTTCTCTTCTGTCAAGCGGCAAAGTCGTGCACATCTGCCACACCACATTCTGGTCGGCAGAAGACATTTCTGATGGCAGAAATTCATCACTTGCTCCGAAGAGTTTAAGGTATCACACAACTGCGCGAAATTCATTTTGCGTTTTGCTTAGCGTTTCCTTTCAAATTATTATCGACTGCTATAAACTGATTTGCAGCAACCTGATTGGTCAGTTCTTTTTTCCAGTTTTGTTTACAGCCTCGTTTTGTTTATACAGCCTCGTTTTCGATTCGGCAGCTCTTGGACGCTTCCGCGACCTGTCGGATCGCTGCGGACGAGTAGTCACGGAAATTAGGCACATAGGCTGGAGTAGTACCAAAAGCAGTGTTCCTATTTACTTGCCTCCCCACTAAAGAGAAGAGTTAGACACAAGGTCCGTGTTTAATGTGAGGAAATCCAGCACCCCCCAAAAAGGGGCACTCTGGATTGGAATAAAAATAAAAATTGCCTCAGTCTTTCACTGACCGAGAACAGAAAAGATGAAGTGCAGTATTAGAACAGATACTACACTTTGCTCCTGACCAAAAAGCAGTGTTACACATAACATATAAACATTAGTACTACTATACATTTTGTATATGTGTGTACGTGTTTGCTTGTGTCTCTTTGGAATTTGATGTCATTTGACTGCCTAAGTGTAAAATTACATTATGTGTTTTTTTTGTTTTGTTTTTTAAATATATACAATTGTTATTTCCCCATGTTATTGCCAAATTCTGTTTGATATCATCTTTATAACTGAAGAAGAAGAAAAAAACACCCTGTGAAAAAAATTGATACAATTTGAATTGGTGATGATTAGCTGGTCAAGTGAGGTCATAGTTCAATTCCCCATGGTAACTCTACTTACTCTATTTCCCTGTGGTGACTTTTGGCAGCTGTTGTATATCCATATCTAAAATGCATACGTTCATTAAAAAGTGACGGCTCTAATTGCCCGAGTGTGCAGATGTGTGCAAGGGTTTCTTTCTCCTTGATAATCTCTACAATTAGTAATGATCAATTCTTTTTTCACATATATTTGCATATTTAATGTCGGTTCACACCAAATTCTGGCAAAAACGAGTTTGCTTTTAATGATTCATTGAATTCCGCCACCATTTTGAAAGAGGCTTATTATCGACGCTAATAATACAATTGGCTGATTTTCAAAAAGAGATGCAAAGGTTTATTTCCGCATCAGCATTTATTTTGCTTTGCTCGGTCCGCTTTATAGCATATCAACCCGGTTTTGGTTTTGTATGATTTGTGATTTTTATGGCATATCAACCCGGTTTTGGTTTTGTATGATTTGTGATTTTTATGGCATATCAACCCTATTTTGGTTTTGTATGATTTGTGATTTTTATGGCATATCAACCCTGTTTTGTTTTTTTATGATTTGTAATTTTTATGGCATATAAACCCTATTTTGGTTTTGTATGATTTGTGATTTTTATGGAGTATCAACCCGGTTTGAGTTTTGCATGATTTTTAATTTTTATGGCATATCAACCCTATTTTGGTTTTGTATAATTTGTGATTTTTATGGCATATCAACCCGGATTTGTTTTTTTATGATTTGTGATTTTTATGGCATATCTACTTATTTAGGGTTTGGTTTGCCTGTTTTGTGTCATATAAACACTTCTTGCCTATGATAGAGTTTGATTGTTTTACGGCATATCAACCTTAGTAGGGTGTTTGACAATATTTTTGAGAATTATGTTTTTTTGCATCATAGCGACCTATTTGGGGGTCATTTAATGCAGAAACTTCACATCTGTTTACAGAGATTGATTGTACAGATTTGCATCTAAAAAAATGCTACCCATAAAATCTTTAATAAAATTCAAAATTCAGTCTGCAATTCAACCATATTTGGTACAAACTTTATGCCTGACCTATCCACCAAGTGTCAGTTATCAATGTTCAACGTTTTTTGTTTTAGTGACGTTTTATATGCAAGGATACTCTGGTGATCACTTAATCAGTAGAAGGTGTAATCCATAATTCCCAAATTTTTATCTGTGGGCTTATCTCAAAGATAATGTCTAGTAACACAATCTCCAGACTTTACTCGGAACTGAAAAGGGCTGTCACAGACAATATCTGGGCAGTGCCAAAATTGGAGTGAGTCACGTGGTATTTTTTCGGAGTCACCCTGTATATGTTTTTATTGAACAGAAATCCCTATTTTACCCATAGTTGAGAAGAAATTGTGGGTTCATACCTTTCCCAAGATTCGATAGGATTTGAAATCGGTATATTCAATGTGATAGTCCACAAAGGTATTCATTATACCAATCACACACCCACTTATGAGATTTAGTGTTATCGTTATATGCACTATTTAATTCACATATTTTGAACTGTTATCCTCATCCTGGTTATTGTTATGGTCACAACGTTTTGGTTGATATACGTTTCAGCGTTCTTCGGATATTTTTGTTGAAGTTTTGCAGTCTTCTGCAAGTTTTCTACTGAACTCCTGAGGAAGCCCGATGAAGTGAGTAATAATGTGGACTGACAACTTGGTTGTGCCAAGTTCGAATCCAGGCGGTTCCATAGCACCACTTTCACTTCTGGATGTTGGAAACCTTCACGTGGAATCTCGTGTGAGTATCTAAATTTAGAAAGAATCGTGAAAACAAAAGAATTTACTTTTTATCGAACCCTGTTTTTAATCGATTGCATTTTGTGTTCCATAAGATCATAGATGTCATATGCTAATTGTTTTCCTTTAATCCTCGGGGATATATTGGAGAAAGGCCTTAGGAAACAAACATTGACTAACCCAGTTTTAGTATAATAATTAATTGACATTGATTAATATTAACCTTGAGACTTCATAGAATTTTTAAATGGATAATCTTTCATAGATGCGTCCAAGCATGTCTATAAGAGGCTCTGGCAGTCGGTCAGTCGGTCTTGTTAGTTTACTCATCACATAAATCCAGTCATGAACACACATCCGTTTGTCCAAACCACCATCTTTGTTTTCCTAGCCAAATAACCAACAATAACATCAAGCAAGAGAGATCACTCTAAAAACTTATCACAAAGGAATAGAACTCTTATATCTCAATACAAGAGAGATAACTTAACATTGTTAGTATCTTCTTGTGAAGACTACAGCTCTATATTATATAAAATAAAACAACAAAGGTAAAACAAGTCATCATTGCAACAAGTCTCTCAGAATTTCAGAAGAGGCTCCCATCTTCATCAGACAATCTGCGACCTGTTTTCGGTCTCTGATCCATTCAGTTTGGATTTCCTTCTCCACCATCATTTTCTTCACTCTGGCCACATCGGCTCTCAGAAGCCGGTCACTCACAAGATTTGATGACTTAAAGTCTCTACCAGAGATGCATTGTCCGGTTTACAAAAAGGTTCAGACATTCTAGGTTGTCTGAATATCTCTTGAAGCATGGCAGCTATCAATATGCCAGCATTAGCTGCTTCATTAAGTGCAAGAATCTCAGAGGCTTATGAATGCTTATATCTCAATACAAGGGAGATGACACACTTAAGATCGAAAAGCAATGTCTAGATGCTCCTATGCATCTTCATAAAGAGATCTGTCCATCAATCTGTACGATGTTGATCAGTTTTAAGTTTGAAATAACATTTTCATCCTGAATGAATAATTAAAAACGTGACGCCACTGGAATCAATCTTGATGCGATTGATATTCTTGACATGTTTCGGACTGGCGTTGTCATTTTGCCTGTTGTTAGGTTCAAGCGATTCAGCCGGAAACAATCATATTAATGCAAGTTAAGTATCTTTTTTAGTTTGTTTTGTTTGTTTGTTTTACGGCAAATCAACCCTTTTGGTAATACTTAATGCGAAAACGTAATATCTATTATAAACGATTCATTGTATACGATTAATTGAACACAAGTTGCTATTTTATTTATAGCTCAGAAAAAATGATTGTTTTTTGTAAGCACAGATTAAATGGATTTACTTTACCCGTCCGTGGACCACAATGCCACGGGGCTGCTTCCCAGATAACTACAACATGGTTGTTTTCAAGTCTAATGTTAACAAATTCTTGTTAAGCCATCTTCTTAAATAATCAAATTCTGCCCATTTTCGACCATCGTAAAGAATCCTCACAGTGTTGTCTCATTGTGCATCTGACTAACTCATTAACCCTTATCCTCGAGTGGCCTTTGGGCCTTGATAAACGGTGACTCGTTAGTACATACAAATATCAATTCTTTCTAATAGCTAATCTCTTTTCTGATTTTGTCAACTGAAAAAGTTATTTATTTGTCAGACAAAAATATCTCAGTGCTAGTTGTATACAGTGGTCTAAAACTTGGTTGAGAAATGGGAAGGGCTGGGCAATAGTCCGGCTCAGCAGAGCTATAAAAAAAACTTTCAACTGATATGGAAACAATAAATAACTCCCCAATGAACACATCCCATGTCATCTGACATGAAAGCAAATCATATTTCCCAGTTTCCTTTGTCACATGAGACAACTAATGTCTGATAAAAATCTTAAATGGGTAACCTATAATGTGTCAAAGGAAAAAGAAAGCAAAACTAACGACCTTTATCTGAAGACTTCTCAGGGTCGCCTCATCCTGAAGTGCAGTACATTTACAGCAGCTTTTTAATTCTCACCAATATATATATATATATATATATATATATATATATATATATATATATATATATATATATATTCTAAAAACAAATTCTAGAGCTACAAAATTTTATTAACGCAAGGAATATACGCACTTGTGACAATTTTGGGGTGGAATGAAATTGAAAGCAATATATATTAAGTCATAAAAACCCTCCCTTTGTAAACAACGAGAGTGGCTTCTAGGACTCAATGTGAGCCACTTGTGACCCCCCCCCCCTCACATTTTTTGTTCTAAACTTGTCACTGGTCTTTATTTCACTATTTTAAGTTTTTCATCGTAGTGCATGAATTATTTCCACATATTTACTCTGATTAGTGTGGACGAAAGAAGTAGATTTATGTATTGATTTTCAACCCCTCTCGTTTTACACTTTTCAATTTCGATTCCACCCCATAAATGTCACAAACTTCTATATTCCTTGTGTTAATATATATATATATATATATATATATATATATATATATATATATATATATATATATATATATATAATAATGGTAATAATCCAGGTAAAAAATATCCACAGGGTGGTAATCCAGAGAATTTTAACCGGGTTTATAAAAAGTGCTCAATATCAAAATAGAGCTTTATATATGATAATTTTTATTTACACAGACATGTACAAAATCTGCGACACTGGCATATCGATGTTATAGTAACTGTTGATCGATAACATCGACATGCCAGTATCATATATATATATATATATATATATATATATATATATATATATATATATATATATATATAACAAAAGTAAGTTACACACTTTACAACTTTATTATAATCAAATGTTTCAACAAGGAGTAAAATATGAGAAAGATCTTTAATTCATGGATTTTCAAAAAAATATATCTTATTCTCAGAAAGGAAAAAAAATAATGAATTACTAATTTTGTAATTATGCATAAAGCAAAAAGAATCGCACAATTTTTCACGTATTGATGAGTAGAAATCCCTTGTTAATGATGAGTGTACCAGTAGAGTTGTTGAAAAAATCCAATTGGAATGGTGCATTATATAGTAAAGGATATTAGGTTCCAATAAAATTCAAGAATATTCAAAAGTCAAATGTAATTGACGATTAATATATATGTAGATGCATCATCTTCGAACTGTCTTCCTTGGCAGATATTTTAAATATTGAGCATACTTCTACCGTGCTAGGATCCAATACAAAGAGTGTAGAAAGTGGACGTTTACTTTCGGTAGCCTTACAACTCTCGCTTCAATTATTTTGTCCTTTAGTCCTCATATTCCATGAGCGATGTTTCTGACAGAGGGGGAAGTATAGCTGTTTTCTGGGCCCGAATCTATCCATTTAACACTTATCGTTGGCTAGTTTTTTACCTTCAACTGGTATTTATTTTTAGCTACTTACATCAAGTGGATGCATGCCTTGTCTGGAGCGATTTCCATAAAAGAAAAGTATATATATATATATATATATATATATATATATATATATATATATATATATATATAAATGTTGAATTAAATTAAATATAATTTAATTATCATTTAATAATAATCTATCATGATAATATAAAGCTCAATATATTGAATAGAGCAATCAATTCTAGAGATGAAAGATGAGAATAAAAAATTGTAAAGATATACTATTCATTAGAACATCAAAAGTTCAAAGCAAGGAGCTTCATATCCTTAATCCATGGATTTTCAAAGATAAACTCTTTTTATCAAAGGATAGAGAAAAACCGACAATGTAATTGTAAATATCATCACCAGCATTTAACTCCGAAACATAAAGTAAAAACCAAAAGGTAAAGGGTCTTTTGTTGAGATGATAGTGTAGAGTTAGGGTGGACGCCGTCAAAAAACACGTCAAAAATAAAACAGCTGTTGTATTGGAAATGAATGTTTGAAAAAGAATAATACTTAAATTGTTTAGGAATCCAAATGTTGCTGTTAAGAAGCTGATTTTTATACAGCATTTGGAAAAGTTCAGTTTATCTTTTCTGTGCAGTAGTCCGGTGTTGGAATTATATATATGATAAAAAGAAAGAGGTCAGGCAGTCTTCAAAAAAAAACACATCTGCACTGTTATTTGTGTGATTATGAGGTCAGGGTGGAGTGTTGTTGAACTTGTTAACCGGAGTTGGAGTCTGAGAGTGGAAGGTGAAGATGACTTGCTGTAGTGTATCAGAGTAGTCGGCCATTTGTTGTTGTATTGTTCGTTATTGTGTCTGCTGTATGAATGAGTTCGAGTGGCGAATATATACAGTTTTTCTTTTCTTCTTCACATTCATTTTACTTTTTACACCAAGATTTTAACAGATTCGTAAACAAAAAAAAATTTATGAATTTTAAATTCTCTGAATATTTATATTTTCTTCCCCCCCCCCCCCAAAAAAAAAAAATTCCCACAAAAAACAACAAAAGTCACGGGGAATAAGAAGCTGAATAAGAAGCTGAATTAAAGCTTGAATTCAAAAAATGGAATCTTCCTTGAAAAATAGTTAATCTCAAATCTTTCAATTGCCTTTCTATTAAAAAGGGATTATCTATTTAAAAAAAAAAAACAGCATTAAATATTATAAGCCATAGATAACTTTTTAAATGAACAAAATTAAAAATGAATTATCTATCAACAGAGGGATTATCTTTTACTTATTTTATTATTATAGATAAGTTTTTCAATTTATAACATCGAAAAGAGATTATCTATTTTAAAAAGGATTATCTACTAAAAAAAGCCTAGCCTAAAGTTCGACACTAATACATTTCAGAATTGAAATCAAATAGGCAACAGCTTTTATGTAGAACGTTTGTAACTGATGAGAACAGCGACAACTTATCAGACACACAATTATCTACTAAAGAAGCTCATGATAATGGCTGCTCAAGATCAAGGCTTGATGACCAATGCCTTTAAAAAGATGAGTGGTCTCAGCATCAATAACAAGTGCAGGTTCTGACATCTGACATCTAGTTGTAAGGTTCTCCTAGGGGATGGCTATTATACAATGCGACACAACGGAGTGTGTAAATATCTTCACTGGATTATTTGTAAAAAGTTGAATATCCAGTGTAGCAGCAAGTCCTGTGAGTATATACCAGAAAGAACAGTTGGAAATAATTTATACACCATCCACTATGACTATTCAATCCCTACAGCTACATATCTAGAAAATGGAGCTGTTAAACCTGAAATCGTAATATGGGACAAAAGGGAGAAAGTAGCAACCCTAGTTGAAGTCAGTGTACCTAATGATGCAGGATTAAACAGAGCTGAAAGGGAAAAGATTACGAAATACCAAGGTCTTATGTACGACATGAAAAGAAACTGGAATCTTACCAGTAATTATAGGAGCAACAGGACTAATGAAAAAGAATTTCAAAAGCTATCTGGCGAGTATACCCAGTGAACCGAGTGCAAGAGAAATACAAACAATTGCACTTAAAGGGACGATTAGAATCTTAAAAAGATCTCTTGGCAGGAGTGTCTGAAATAGCCGGTGAGTATCTGGCATTCGGTAGGATGCCCCCATCCACAGCAAAAACGGAAAGATAAGAAAGATAATAAAAAAAGCTCATGGTTGTGCTTCATTTATTTTGTCTACAAACAGCATACATCACATGTGACTGCTTGGACTGCTGAGCTAAATCATTGCCACAGATTTTAAATATATTTGGCCTAAATTATTTCACTTTTTCCCACAAAGAAAATATTACTATGAAGGACATAAGATCAAAAATTTAAATGACACTTGTCCTTGAGACAATCGCACTCAGTATCCCTCACCAGAAGCCAGCCAGTGGGAGGTCACCTTATGTCGACTCAGGTCCATTCAATTAAGACGACTTATCCTTCCTACACTGACAACCGATCTTTTCAACAACACCCCCACCCCTTTACAGACAATAGGTCAACTACTACTGTTAATTGCAACTGGTCCTCCCGTCCACCAACCTCTCCTTTTAAGGGCAACATATCAATTACTACTGTAAATTGTGAATAACTCGCGCCGTCTCTGTCGGCTGTTTGCTTACCACCAGTCTTCTGTAACACTTCTCTTATAAATATATTTGAACTCCCATCCTGTAACATTCGCAAGACTGAATTCACTTGTCCACTGTAGATTTGTCAGTGTTTTATAGTGATAACTTCTCTCTCTAGTTAATCAGATCAGCATACCACTACCATTCAAATTTGTTGATCACATTCCCGTCACACCTGATACCGGACTGACGAACCGTCCAGTGCCAATGACGACATCACACCGATTCTGAGGGACAATCTATCCTGATGAACCCACATCACAGATCAAGACCCACACATCCTTATGTCTTGTATCCATTCATAATTAATACACATTGCTTAAATCTAAATTACTGTGTCTGATTTCCTTCCATACCATACGCTTTATATAACAATTTCAACACTAATATGCTACAAAGTTGAAATCAAATACAAGGTTACATATCTGAGAATACAAATTATAACCACTATTGGCTGTTCCAAATCTCAGGCACAGGTTAACCAAATAAATGAACATTGAATCCGCCAGTTTTCTGTAACGCTTCTCTTATAATTGTATTTGAACTTCCATTCTTGAACATTCGCAAGACTGAATTCACTTGTCCACTGTAGATTTGTCAGTGTTTTATAGTGATAACTTCTCTCTCTAGTTAATCAGATCAGCATACCACTACCATTCAAATTACTTACGACTACTGTTACTACAATTATATGCATTTTAATAAGGCATAATCACGTGAGCACACCAGTTCCCGTTAGATCACCTAAATTAAGCGACGTTGAGCCTGGTCTGTACTAAAATGGGTGACCATTTGGGAATACCAGGTGCTGTATGTGCTCTCTGCTTATCTCGGCATTGTTTCTGGTCGTCCTGGACTTCTCCTTGACAGTGGAATCAACCAGTGTTGATTCAGGAGAGGTGTGGTTGGAATTCTGCAACCCTTGCTTAACACTTACACGTACAACCACACTTACAGGAGTATCCATTGTCTATCAAAACTAAACGTAGGCAATGAATAAATAAATGCATTTACTAATCTCACATTTTTTGGAACAATATTACTCACTGTAGATTTGCTACAAATAAATTTTATTTTAGTTATGGATGTTATATGACTGGCTAAATGTCAATAAAATGGACAACGTATTTGTATATTATGAAGCCTAAAGTTCAACACTAATGTGTTACAGAGTTGAAATCAAATGCAAGTTTACATATTTGAGAATTTTTGAGATGAGGATTGATGATTATTATTTGTGCGTCTTGTCAACTTTGATAAGAAGCATCTGAAGAATGGCAGAAACTGTGTGAAAATAACATCCAGGATGTGAACAATAATCCAAATAATAATACAAATCAACATTGCTATTCGACTGTTCGAAATCCCAGTCACAGATTAAGCAATTAAATGAGCATTGAATTGGTCAGCATTCAACCATTATTCAAATTAGTCACGACTACTGCTATGCTTAAATTAAGCCAAAAGACTGGCTAATCGCGTGTTGCAGGGTCTTTAGAATCTGCCCTATGAAAGTCGACTCTAGAAACTTAACCTTTTCTGTTGGGTACCGACGAATACGCAGTGATTTAATTTTGGCCTACAATCTCCTCAATGATCATTATGATATACCTCAGGACCTATCATTCATTCCTACACCAGAAAGAGGTCTATGCAGACAATACAAGAAACTCTTTCACCGCCAATTTCGATTTAACCAGGATCCCTGGACCTTGGAATAGTCTTCCAAGAGAGGTAATAAATGTGCTAACAACGCAACAATTTAAGGTGAATTTGGGCAGGTGATGGGCTATTGTATCCTCTTCTGTGTAAATTTCTATCATCCTGGTAACTGAAACAGGCTTGTTTTATTCTTGCTAAATTTATTGAATTGAAAAAAAAATCCACAACTAAAATGCATGTTGTTTTTTTTTTTAAACTCCAGCTAATACGATTGTTCAAAAGAATGTGTGATGAGCAAATGTATATATCCGTAGTAAGATAATATCATTAGTTGATTAGCATAATTACTATTTATAAAATTACAGGATGTAAATCGCTTCCGAAAAATTCAATCTTTTAATAATTGAGGAGTTTCTTAGAATTTTAAAGCCAGAAATAACTTTCTATTCGACTGTTTAAATCGTTCAAATTCCTTTCAAATTTCGAACAGTCACAAAGTTATTCATTCTTTGTTCATTTAAGTAGGGGGGGGGGGCTATTGCCAAAAAGATTAAAATGGCTGACTTATTTACAAATAAATCGAAATGCATTGTGGTGGATTTGATTTTGTAATTTAGCTACGCTTTTAAACAAGATTTTTTAAATTTCGTTTTATTTAATGCTATTTATTGTCTTTACGATTTCAATAAAAGGTTGCAATTTAACGTCTTCCCTGATTAAAATCAATTCTTTTATTTTTATGATATAAGGTTGTTAACTCACGTACAATTATTCCATAAAGAGAAAAAAAAAAACTATAAGGCTTGAAACAATTGTCAGAGAAAGAGAGAGTCAACAGATGACGATTAGAATGAAAGTGACGCCGCCGTTACTGACATAGCGTTGCTACCAACGATAGCCAGGGAGATGCGTTGAAACTCACGGGGCTCGTGCCTAGACGTTGAAATCCTCCGTCCAATATCCTGAAAAAATTTAACAGTCTCGGGGCCAAGCACACCCGACGTTTCCACTGAAATTGGTTGGAAGACGAAACGGTCAGTGAGCGAGCTATATTTTCCTTGTTTCGGCGAGCACAGCCGCCGTGCCGGGCTTCACCGCTGATTCCGCAATCCTTGTTGGTGAAAAATAGTCAGAACAAGTGGCGTCCCAGATAAGCGGCTTTCCGGCTCGGAAAGTAAACACAGTCATCCCATCAGGCCTGCGACCGTCGCCCCTGTTCAGGCTGACTGGTTCAAGGACTGATGCAAAACCTGCCGAGTCGAGACCTCGCCTGACTAAATCGACAAGAGAGAGGATGCAGGGCAAACTCGTCAATGACCTGCCCACAGCGACACCGGTGTGGGTAGCAGAAACGGAGTCCCAGTCGTTGTGAGACGGTGATCCGGATAGTGTCATTGTCCAAGAGGGTTCCAAGGGTCGCCGAAGGGATGACACTGAGCCAAGCACCGCTGTAAGGTTGAGTTAGTAAAGAAGTGAAGAACATTAATTTTTCTCTCCCCAATTGACCATTTTACTATGTTATAGTATATCTTTCTTGTGGTCTCTTGGCTATACAGGATTCCAGAATAAGAATCCATCTAGTCTGGTGGAGTATCCAGCTAAGTGATGTTACTTGAGGTAACATTACTTGGAAAAGGTGCACCATTCCTCATATGATCCAGTATAGAGCCGTGTCGAGGGGATCTTATTTGAGTTCCGAATACTATGTTATTTTGAATATTTGGTCAGGGTTTACTTATAGGGTGAAGTATCCTCATGTCAGTTTATCCTGACAAACCCGACCGAGAGACCGAAGACACTCGAGGATTGTGTCTAGTAGGTAATTCAAACTCTCACATATATATATGTGTGTGTGTGTGGGGGGGTCTGTGTGTGTGTTTGTGTGTGTGTGGGGGGGGTGTTTCTAATGCCTATACCAAGAATACTTGGGATTTTAATAACAGGATAAATATCAAACCCATATAACTTCCGAAATGTTGATAATTTAGAAAAAAGTGTTCTCAAATTCACTTAATCAAATATAAATAGGATAATTAAGCAAATTGCAGAAACCTGCCTTGTGTTGGACGGCTAATTAAAAATAAAAGTGAAAGGGTTAGGGTTAGGGTTAGGGTAATGACCATATTGCAAAAGTTACAAAGAATGTCTGATGGTTTCTGCTGTCTGATGTCTGAACAGGAGAAAAACATCTGTGCAAAAGAATTGTTGCAGATTAAACAAATAAGTAATGCTATTAACTTAGGTGTTATTAGTATCAGTTTTGTAATTGTCACATTTATTATTACCATCACCGCCATTTTGACGAGCTACATTTTGTGTTAAATTAGTCGGCCATCTCATGTTTCTTAATTGCACCGTTGATTATTTGTCAACATTTTCTTTTTCTTCATCAACTAATTATATTTCTTCACTTCTGTCCAGCTTGCGTCAAATGTGACTTGCTTAACTCTTCACAGATGCAAAAAGAAAGTGAGTTACTTCCCCTGAAGATTAGAACTCTCTTATATCCATTCTGAGAAAGGAAATCAATTTGGAAACTTTTAGTGTTATTTTATATCTATCTATAATTACAGTAAATGTTAGTTAATCAAGAATGGTAGCAGGAGTTTTTTTGGGTTTCTTAACTTTCTCAGAATTATTGTTCGCATTTTATAGTCTTTAATTCAATCAATAATGTTGTACCTCGTTTGATCAAAATGAAATGTACTTTTCCAAATAAGCTGAGTAATATCATTTCAGAATATGTGGTCTATCTCCAAGACTTTAGAAGTTTGTCCATAAACAAACAAATATTTATTTCGCTCCTTTAGAATTTTGCACGTGCTTTGCACATAATCATGTTCGCATGAAACATCTCATCACTACAGACGCTCAGTTTAAAGTTGTAAATTACTAGCCATTAAAAAACTCAACAATAAACACACCAAAACTAACCCCGCCTGATGATGATTTCATAAATCAAATCGAAAGTACTCGCAAAAAAAAAGAAAGAAAAATTGTACAAGAAACCCACGGAACTTATATAGATCAATTTGACCGAAATACTAAATGGACTATTGAAAAAGTGAAAAAATAAAGAAGAGGTTGAAAAAGTAAAGAAAAAGTCTGATCATACAAAAACACTCTGTGTTATTCAATAACATTTTCCTAAATTTAATCCTTTGATTTTGGTATCGTGGTGTATTGTTTTTATATTATTAACTAAAATGTGTCTTTCTTGAGAAGGGGGGATGTCATGTTTTTTAGGTGTTGGCAAATTGAGCTAGTGTGGGAGAGATGCAAGGTGAACTATGGGAAAGTGTTGTGGTAGTAAAGCTGATGTAATGCTTCATGGAAATTTGTTGCAAATGGAAACATTTTGTCTCTATGCAGTCATGTTTGTAAGATAGTTTTGTGTTTGTATTAAATAATTTAATTGTGCATTTTCTTAATGAAACAAACAGTAGAATATATTTTAATAGATTTTTTTAAGCCCAGTATCATTGGTAACCATTTTTTTGTACCTGGATCATAGCCTTTTTCCTCATTATAAATTGCTCCTTGGCCATAAATGAAAATAGAAATGCTATATATCCCTCATCAAGGAAAAATATTACATTTTCCTAAATTATTAAAACTTCATATCTTTTGGATTATATATTCTTATTATTAAACAATACTGAATTATTTATATTTATTTATGATTTTATTTAAACATAATTAATCATCACAAAATCTTTTAATTTCTGTTATTAATGAGGTAACATTGTCTGTAGAAGGTATATTTTAACATGGGAACAATTCAATGAAAATACTTTAATATTTACAATATACACGCAATTAGTACAACAACGACATCAGCTACCTAATATTTTTTCTAGGGAACAGAGTAGATCATGGAATGTATGTGGTCCCGTGCAGCCTGTGTGTCCGAAGATTTCTCTCAAGACTAATTTTTGGCAGAAATTGAATTGTCATTGTTTATAAGATCCTTGTTGTTAGCCTGATTTGTTTCAGGAGATTCATAGTTAACAATACCATGGGATATTCACTTGGTACCTGACCACTCCTTGTGACCCATCATCATCATCATCATCATCATCATCATCATCATCATCATCATCATCATCATCATCGGTTTAACGTCCATTTTACATGATGGCATGTGCTGGATGGTTTTAAGAAATTGACTTCCAAACTAACCTATCTCAGGCCAGGTCTTTAGTTATCCCTCTTTCTCTCAAGTCCATTTCTATCACTTCTCTTCATGCTTTCCTTGGCCTTCCCCTGTGAACTGAACCTTGTACTTTAACTGTTCTACATCTACTAACCCAATAACTTTCATCGATTCTTTCAATGTAACCATACCATCGAAGTTTCCTCTTCTGCACACATCTCCCTATACTATCCAGATTTGATCTTCCTCTGAGGTCATCAGATCTATTCCTGCCTCATATCATTTATCTCCATGCAACGCATGTCCTCAACCCTCACTGTCCAGGTGTTTCTTCCATACACAATCACACTGTGTACACATGCCTGATAGACTCTTCCCTTGGTCGACATGGATAATGCTCTGCTGGTTAGTAATGGCAGAAATTTAATCTATCCACTCCTAACTCTTACAATCACACTAGCACTTACTCCACTCTGTGCTCTAATGGTATCACCAAGATAACAAAACTTCTCGAAAACCTCAATGACTTACCAGTGTAAGATATGCAGATTATAAGTCAGAAATTCCGTTGAACTGCCAATAAGCCCAACTATTTAATCCAGCTTACATGACTTGTTTGCCAGGTCTTAGAAGGGTCTTACAAATACACTACCTTGCTCAAGGGTGAACTGGAACTATACAAGACAAAGGTATATAATTACCTGCATGCAACCATCTATATAGACAATATATAACAGTTTATATTGGAAGATGGAATCCTAACCTTTCAAAGTGAACTTGAGCAATTTGGCAAATATGGGAATGACTCCATATTCAAAGATCTTTAACACAGTCAATAACTCTTTAAATACAAAATCTAACAAACAAGTAATAACCAACATAAAAAAAATCATTATAATAATAAAATAATCATCTGGCACGGACAAAAACATAGCTAAGGGGAAATTGTGTGTTCATCTGTTTCCAAAGGATATTGGTGTGTAATTTGCTTACAATAACTCTGATAGAATTTGAACCTGGCATAGTCGATTCTCTAGTGCGCAACATTATACTAATAAGGCACCCTCTTTTTATGAACTTTAAAATTGGTTTCTTTTTTTAATAAGTAAATAAGATTGCAGAATTGGGTAAACTTTAAAAAGAAAATGTTTACTTGGTCTAGATAAATCAGTGAAGCATATTCTTTATTTCACTGATTAAATGTTCGATCACTTCCGGTGAAGCCTTTAAGAAAAACAAAGGCCAAACTTATTTGTCCGTGGAAAAAATTAAGATTTTCTGTTTTTCTATTTCACTTTTTTTGTGCTATTTTCAGAATGGTTTTGCATTTATCTAAAAAAAAGAGGTGTCGTCAAACCAAGTCTAATTTCTTCCAGTCTATTTCTTCACATTCTTTCTTCAATACAAATAATGATATGACACTATAAGCTTATGTCGTAGTAATTATTAACATACACATCGTGAACTGTTCATAAAACCTCAGCAGACGTTTTGCCGTTATTCAGTTTTAGTGAAATCGTATACAGTTAAGATTTACATTTTCTCCTGCTTACAATAGAAAAAAAATAGTAATAATTGTTTAATGTTTGGTAATCGGTGACGTCTTGATTAATTGCAAAAACAGTTCTTGATTATTTATTTTTGAAACTTAGTAGGGATTTTCTAGAAGGACATATCTCTATTAGTTTGCATTGGATAACCAGTTCTCTTGAAAAGCTTTATTTGAATTCCGACGTGTGTAAATGGTGTCGCTGGTCGCTGTAATGTTTCTTCTTCTTCTTCTTCTTCTTCTTCTTCTTATTCTTCTTCTTATTCTTCTTCTTCATAGTTAGAATCTGAATGACATAAAATATGTAGCATATTAATTTATTAACCCAATTCCACAAGCAATCATATTGTGGTTGGTTGCGTCATATATTCCTGGGATTTTTTGTTGTGTATTGCTGTTGTGCTTGAAAGAGGACGACAAAATTGTATATATTAAAATATAATGGTATAGCTTTATTGTTCATTTGCGACAAAAGAGTAAAGTTGTTGCGCAGTTGATGGAAGTTGATCTCTCTAATTCACTAGCCAGCCGCTTTCTGTCGATCCAAATTTGAGCCGGTCAATATAAGATTTTTTCACACCCACGAATCCTCAACTGCTCATTCAAGGATTTCACCTATGTACTCAGTGTAGCCACCCACCTTCTGGCACGTGATTTATAGCCGTGTATTGTTTATTAAGTGAACGGATATCTTTCCTCTGGTGTATCTGCAAACGCATCTGCAGATGTCTCTGCATAAACGGCCGGATGTTATTCTTCCATCTAAGTGTTAAATTCCTGTCATTATGGTATCTCAGAGATGGATTCTCAACACTTTAAACTGGGGAAATAAACTTCATAAGGTCACCTATTACCTCGTTTTGTGTCTTGCTGATTACTTTAATTTAACTATTTCTAAAACATTTTCTCTAACCCGACATGTGATCAGCTTGATCAAGTATGGATAAGTACTCCCCCCTCACCCTCTAACAATAGTCAAACATTTGTAATATTTTCATTCACTTCTATGAAAGGTATTAATCTATTTCTCTCGTTTTTGTTCACTGTTTTTCGACTTAAGAGGCAATGGATATATTCTGAAATGTCTCTAAGAAAAAGAGGTTATGTTATTGGCAGCACAAAGATTAATGGAACACAGGAAATACAAAAACTGACACAGTTTCCATTAACATCCCTTTGATAAGCATGAACAATTTCTGCTTTGTTGTTGGTCACCTACTATGTTAAAAGACAATGGATACCCCCTGAAAGGATGCATGTGAGATAAACAGTAGACAGAGTCAGATAACTGGAAACAATTCCAGAATTAGTGGAGAACGATTGAAGTTATTTCACAATTTTCTTACACATAGAATAATTACTCTACCAAGGCTTGAAAGTCAAGTCTAACATACTATTTCACTCCTAGTTAAAAAGAGAAGACATGAATTCATACATCACGCTAACATTTACTCCACCTGCACACACATTAGCTGTGGTAGAGAACTAAGCTATGCTAATCCGTTTTAGTCTTGTAAGAACAATCAATATTCAGAAGGCCGATAATGGGTTAGATAAGAAGTTATTCCTTGCTACTGTAACGATATTCGTTCTTTCATTTCGTGTCTTCAAGGCATGTCGTTATATGACAGTTTCCCATTTCTTTAAATAGTCCTTGCAATATCATTAAATTCTGAAAAAAATTAAGCTGCACTGGTTGGGTAGTAGAAAGTACACAAGACAGTGCTTCATCATATGGTCCTCTCTAAATTCACAGATTGTTCGGTCGGTTTTGTAGCAAGACATAGTATCTTTTGTTTACCCCATTCCTTTCTCAGGCGGTTAAGAATTTTCCACTTAACCCACAGTCATTCTGAGCCAGGAGGGAGAGTTTCAGAAGGAGAGGCTCTCATATCAATAAGAGAGGGGTTCATTTTCTAGCTTTCTGGTGCATAGTTGTATTTTGGTTTCTTCCTTAGATATTGTTAGGGGCTGGACATAACTGAGGAAGCTTCTCCTTGACGGGGTTTGTATCTATCATTTACAGAATATTTGACAAATATATACCGACAAAACAAATTAATCTATAAATATGTGTTGATATTAAGCATAATAACGGTTACCAAAAAAACTGAATTTGGCATTAAATGTTCCCAAAGATGTTGATATGCCATAAAATAAAACAGCCATCTTTTATGAAAGAGATATACCAATTTCACTCTCACTTCATCTTGCTCTTGTTTATTGTGTCTTTATTTGAATTTAATTTTAAACTAATAATGATCATCTTTGGGAACCCCATGTTCAGAAACATGTTCTTGATGATGGCTAGCCAGGCTGTACAATATCCTATAGAAGTTTTACATTCATTAAAATTGCTTAGTATGCCGACACACAAATTGAAGCTGGATGCCCACTTATGTTACTCCGGAATCTTGATGCTCCAAAGCTCTGCAATGGAACGAGACTATGTGTTAAATGCTTTAAACTTCATGCGATAGAATCTGTCACAAACTGGTGTGGAAAAGCAGGGACTGATATTCTTTCTCAGAATACCCATTATTCCGTCAGATTTTGCAATTGAATTTAAAAGACTTAAGTTCCCATTTACATTGTGTTTTTCAATAGCAGTTAACAAGTCCCTAGGACAACCCTTGGCAGTGGTTGGTCTCAACGACTTCACCTTGCTATAACTATGGAGAGTTTTATGTAAGATTGTCAAGGGTAAGCTCTTTGAAATCTCTATACATATTGGCACCAGAAGGTAAAACATCACATATTGTGTATCTAAGAGCTTTGTACGAATAACATTTACCTCTGTAAAGGAGAGACCAGTCAGAAAATAGGTATCTACAGAGACAAGGGTTTCGCCTGCGTAACAACCTAAACTCAGCAAATGATTTAACTTCCAATTAATTGTATGGACAAATTTATTCACATATTAGTTGTGATGCTGAAAACAAACTCAACCCATAAAATGAATACATGGTCGCCAGCGATTTAATCATTTAATTAAAATTACATTTTCTAAATGTAACATAGCTTTGTAATTGTAAACTAAAATACTTGAGAGAAAATCCATCGGAAAAAGGGGAATGGGAAAATCTATGGAATATGTGAAAATACTAATAATAGGTAACAGCAACCCAAAAGTATAGAAAATTCCGTGGATCTGCTTTTGGGCCGACCATCCATAAGCAGCCAAGCTTTTATATATATTTACACAAAGTAAAAATCAAAAGCAAAAATATTTATCTGAGGTTCAGGGGTAGGGGAGGAAGGGACACACTGAGTCCGAAAGTGTGTTTTATACTTTTGTGCTTGTTGCAAATAATTCAATAGTTCAAAATTGGGCATGGAATTTTGTGAGTTTATCTACTTTTCCGGACAACACCGGGACACGGGTCAGCTAGTTACTAACAATTTATGAATTAAATATTTCTGTGATAATATGCTTTTTAACCGAATAAATTTTACAACCCGAAGGGGTAGGAGGGGCATCTTGTTGGTATCGGCTTCGGTAGAACTAACTTAGGTGAAATTAACTTAAAGTATATTATAGTGCTCAATGAAATCGGCTCTACTAAGTTCAAATTCAATCTGATCTTTTTTTATTTACTAATGAGTCACCACTTATCAAGACTAAAAGACACTCGAGGATAAGGGTTAATGAGGTGGATTGATTGCCAGTTAAATGATGATGAATATTATGAGAGACTTCAAAGTAATGAATAGAATAAATTATATTTGATGACTTATGATGTCGGTTTATGACAAATGCTTATTGACGTTGTATTTGAATATGACCATGTTTCAGTCCTTAGGGTAGTAATCTTGTAGCAACGTGTTACATAGATTGGAAGTTCTTGGAAAAAAAACTCTGTAGAAATTCCGTTTGTATTTGTCACACGTAGGAAGAAAGAAAAGTTTTTTGCAGTTATGGTAGAAGATGAGATTTTGCTGTGAAAGATTTACAAAGAGAAACAAGAGATTGAAGTTCAGTCGAGCACCTTTCATCTATCGTGGTCATATACGCACTAATATTATAGGGAAAGGTATGAACCCAAATTTTTCCCCCAGATATGGGTAAATTAGCATTTACTACTTTTTGTAAGTATTGTGTTTCAACATTAACCAAATCAAAAGGATGAACTATGTTATAAATCAAGAAAGTTATAAACTTAGGAGGAAAAATCAGAATGAGATCGGACACTTCCTCTCCCCCCCCCCCCAAAAAAAAAATGAGTCCTCCAGAGCACTGATGAAACCATTTTTCGGGACTATGCAGCTGGTTTTGGACTGTCTCCTGGCCAGGAGTGTCGCAGGTTGGGTGTGCTGGTATTGGCTATTTAAGACTATATAGGCAATTTTGTTATCCTCTGAGGATTACTGTGAATCAATGAATAACAGGTTAAGAAATAATGATGTTGCATTACCTCCCTTCCAAGGGGAGTCTAATGTTTTGTATGCCATGATCAAATAAAATATATGTTTATTATCTAATGTAAATCAATAAATCATAAAAAGTACAATTAAATCATACCTTGTGTCTTCAAGGCTCAACCACAGCAGTCCTCCGAGACTGCAGACACTTCATTTAAGATCGTCTCTCGTTGTCCCCTGATAACTCCCTTGCAGTGGGAGTGCATTCTCGCTCTGGAATAAAAATTGGCACAAGAACATAAAGAAGAACTAGACAGCGAATTTGGATAAGAGCCATTTTATTAAGCTGTTGATACTGCCTTCCTCTCTGCTAGTGGCGGGGAGAAGAAATATCGGAGCTGCAAATTTCTGGGGTCTGGCCCCTCGTTTATAATCGATCTTTACATCATTTCTTTTCACATCTCATCTCTTTAAGCTCCAACGCAGAGTCATCGCTTTTTGCGCCTATCCTATCTCGTGTGACGTCATTTCCCTTCGGACATGTTCTCACAGGGGACAATGGCTCCAAAAAGCCAGCTACCTGAGCCTGTTTGACTAATATTTCCCGTATATGCACTCACGTTTTCCCTGTGAATTTAAATCATCAAATAAGTACTAGTGGACTTACACTTAACAATGAGACATTAAAATTAAAAATAAAATCTATTTTATATAACAAAATATTACGTTCATGTTATAGTTGTTAGGAATTTTTAGTAAATATAATTATTAATAAACTATGTGGCTGATAGAAAATAATAATTATTATGTCCTTTTAAAAGTGTTCATGTATGTTAATTATTTGTAGCATTATATTTTTCTTTTTTTAACGTTTATTTTTTTAGTTATTTGAATGATTACTTACTAGTCAAAGTTGTCGAGGTTGATTGAGTTCGAACGTGAGAGTTCACATTGTAGAGAAATCATTTTTTTCTTCTAATTCTTGGAAAAGCTGCCTTGATTTAACAAAAAAAACACAAATATGAAATATGTATAATAATCAAATGGCGAGGAAGCTATTAAGTAGTGTGATCACCACAACTCCTTCAAAAATGGCTTGTCAGGCATTGATTGGAATATGTGAACTCTTTGATCAAGTAAACTCTGTTCTCAAACAAAAACAAATAAATACATGCGAACGTGTTTGTTTTAAGAAAAACAAGAAAGAAGTAAAAAAAAAATGTTTGTTCTTATCTTTGATACACCTAAGGATTTGCATATTAGTTAAGAGAACTACAATATTTATTTGATTTTCTTGTTTTCCACGAAAAATGTTTTTTTCTTTTATGAAATTTGATTAAATTATTTAACTTTAGATCAGTGGCCTGAGACTGCTAAATGTGAGTCACTTTTCTTCTACGATTTATTGTAAATTTAAATTAAGTGCTAATTATATTAAAATGAGCTGTTTCAAAGAATCGTTACAAGGTAAACAAGTGCGAATTCTTTTGGTATTTGATTTAAGATTATATTATTTAGA
>OY744537.1:30637550-30645050 GCA_963556195.1 Sepiola atlantica
TATATATATATATATATATATATATATATATATAGAAAAGAGGGTAGTGCAGTATTAGTGCAGTTCCAACGAGAGAAAAGTATACCTGATGAAAGCGGGCCACCGCTTGAAACGCGTTATATATAAAATCATAAAATGGTAAAATAATAAATAAATGTTGAAAAAAACAACAAAATAATAAATAAATGTTGAAAAAAACATTCTACAAATGTTGGTAGCCTTACTCCTTTACATATATATATATATATATATATATATATATATATATTGATATTGATATTTACGAGTATGTAGTGGTTGAAACGTAAAACGATGTCCTTGCTTTTAGTAATATTTTATTATTATAATTAAATATTTCAAACGCTTTCTTCATCAGGAATGCCTAGAGTAAAGGAAAAAACGAATATGAGGCCGCCTATATTATGGGTAGTAATCTACTAATAATTAGATGGTCAAATGTCATTTAGTAATAAGCGACTAAGTGTTGCTTCAATATGTTTAGAATTTGTTATTCTTTGTTAACTTCCGTTTTTTTTCTTTACTCTCGTCATATATATATATATATATATATATATACACGCATATTTTAATAGCTTAATAAAGCTCCTACACTTTTATTTACTCTATGGGGTCATTCAGTACAAACATTATTTTTTTAATTGTGATCATCAGTCTAATGCCATCCTACTTGATTATTTATCATGTGATTTTAAGCAGTTTTATTTGTACTCGCTGTTGATACTGCTAATTATGCCATTATCGAAAAAATGTTTCCATTTTAACAATCTTCTAATGCGGATTAATTATTTTTAAAAAACTGAACCGAATCACATTTTTCTGTGTTAAGAACATATGGCAACGTTTCACAAAAGAAACTGAAGAACCGCAATGAAACATTGATTTTGTAGGATGAATTCTATTAATCACAAAGAAACCATAAATAGACTTGTTCTACTTTACTAAAACAGTAACTATTATAAAAGATGTGATTTATGTGTTTAATTGAACTCAAGTTGATATTTTACCCATAGCTGACTTAAACATTCTTAACAGTATTAATTTGTGTGTAACCATAGTAGACTCAATTAGATTCGATTTAGCATAGGCCAATAATACAATTTCACAATGAGAGGAAAATGTATATATATATATATATATATATATATATATATATATATATATATATATATATATATATATATATATAGATAGATAGAGAGAGAGAGAGAGAGATAGACATACATACAGACAGACAGATGGAGAATTTTGGTAATATTAGTCAACTTATTCTAGGTAAAGTGTTATACATTTTTTCTTTGACCATTTTTTAGCATAAATTTGATCTCTATGAGATTTTAACTAACAGTCTTTAATGACGAGTCATTTTTACTCTTTTTGTAACCAATTTTTTATCTTTTGTTTTTCTTCCGTTTTGTCTCCTTCAAATTTCTGCCCTTTCTCCCACTCTGTTTCCTCTTCTGCACACAAAAAAGTCCGATACAGAATGAAATGAAGTGCACTTTCCTGTGTTGTTCGACGTGAATATCTTGTTACAATTCAACATTATTAAAATCACTTTTTTCACTTAAGCATTTTACATCTAATGACTTTTCACGATGTTTGTCTCTGCGTCCTTCATTAATCTCATTACGTCGCCTCTAGTTTCTCTTTTGTGATAACCCAAACCCTGCCTCTTTTTCTTTATTTCCAACCCATCCCGGCCATTTTGAATTCTGCTGATAGAAATAAAAAATGGCAGGAGGACAACTACAATTATAATAGCTTTTTAAAATCATCATTAACCTCTCTTCAGCATTTTAAAATCTGACATTAAAAATGATAAGAATGCAAGTCCATTATATGATGCTGTTATGGCTGCTCTATCTGACCTTTTAATAAGTTGCAATTATCAAGCAAAGATAAAACGGTGTAATTGTAAAACACATGGTAAAATTGAAGAAAAAACAAAAGAGGTTGCAACATTTATTATAATAGAGTCGGTGCTACAAAACTCTAAATCTCCTGACCAGATGGCAATAAACCCCAAGCATGCTGGGGAATACCAGAAGGGCTGACTTCAACTGCAGTGTGGAAAATATATGAAAAATAGTAATTAAAAAGAATCAATATATTTTGACTTTAGAGTGGGAGATCACTTTCTCTACTGTTAAAAATAAATTTACATTACTCAGCTTAAAATTCATGCAATACTTTAACAACTCGCAAAAATATGACATGTGACCAAAGAGAATATATTTCATGTTAGTATATATAATAAAAGATTATTAAATTCTGGTCATTATTATTAAAATATTTGCAAGATGACATATAGCATTACGGATTGCAGAAATGTCCTACTGGAAAACCCAGGAATTTCCAAACGACTAAATATCTTATAATCTATGAGGATGCTTCTTCTTCTTCTTCTTCTTCTTCTTCTTCTTCCTCTTCTTCTTCTTCTTCTTCTTCTTCTTCTTCTTCTTCATCATCATCAGCAGCAGCAGCAGCAGCAGTAGCAGCAGAAGCAGCAACCACCACCACCATCACCAAAGGCAAGCCATTCGGCAAGACTATTTGTCAATAAAAAAACTGTGTTCAAAATGGGTGCCGCATTTGCTCACAGTCGACCAAAAACCACATGTTGATGATCTAGAGCATTGTTTACAACTTTTTCACCACAACAAAAAATAGTTTTTGCGTCAATATATAAACCGTTAGAATCAATGTATCACCCTAGAAGGAGACTTTATTGATCAATAAAGTAGAATTTTGTTGAAAAGTGTTTTTTTTATTATTTAAGCCCGGGACTTATATATATATAATCTTTTTCCCACAATCAGGTACACACCAGAGCCCGCACACACCAAGCCAGCCATGAACAGAGAATCATAGATTCGCGTATCACCCTCCTTTTGGCTCTTTGGTAGGATACATCCTAACACAGGATTTTAAATCCAAGCCCTTTTACAGGCAAAGTGGTAACTCTGCTACTAAGCAACTACATACAAGAAAGTTGAACAACAATCATGTGCAAACTACAGTGAACAATAGATTGTGGAAACATTACATACACTAAGTGAATATTGAGCGGAAAAATATAGTTGCCATATTTATAAATATGATATTTAAGGAAGAACAATAACTTCCTTTAATAATTTACTGGTTAAAAAAGACATGTTTATAAACTTCAGTTATTATTCTTCCTTAGCTAGCCTTTTTTTGACTTGTTTAGATGACGACTATATTTTTTTATCTAATTTGTTTTCGGCATTTCACGTGTTCAATGCAACTTGACATAGCAAAAAACGCATTCAAATCCCTAAGTTATTGATTTTGCTAAACATGGTTTACGTAAAAAAAAAAAAAGAAAGTTGTTTATGCGTAATGCCGAAACCTATTTCACTCTAAATAATTTACGTGACTGAAATAGAAATTAACCCCAAATAAAAGGAGTATTTCAGATAATTGTTGATAGAATAATCTGAAGAAAAAATATTCCTTTTTCTATTTCAGTAACGTAAACTGCACGAAAATGAAATAAGAGAAGGGTCTAGTTAAGAAAGGCCAACATGGCTGTTTTTTATTGGGGGGAGAGGCCAAGAAATATTCAATTGAAAGAAAATTTTAATTAATTTTATTGATTTGTATTTTTAGTGAAAGAGGTTTCTATTTTAGACTGTATCTGTATTTTTTTTCAGGAAAAAATGTTGCGCTCGTACTATTTGCTCTTTTATCACATGAATAAAAACATGTGCTACTGTAGCGGTCATAAACCGACCTATGGGGAGAAGAGAGCAGAGAAGTAACGTTCTTCTTCTTCCTCCTCCTCTTCTCCTCCGGCAACCTTTCTTTCTTTCGAAAAATGTCCCCATTGAGTGAGCTAGTCACACACTGACCAATCAGTCTGCAGAGCGCATGGATTCCTTTTGTCAGCTGAATGAACTACTTCAGTCCCTTTGGGAATCCCTAGCGGTCATCAGAGAGACCCCAGCAAGCAACGACGAAACACTTCTTTCATTCTCTCTGTTGCCCCTGTCCAGTGGACGCTCACAGCAAATACTATCTTCGCCTGAAGATAGTTGCTGACAGCCATCAGGCAGTTCTAAGAACTCTTAATTTCCTCTTCCTCTCTCGGACACTGCCCAAGTTTCTTTCTACCTATACCAAACAGTATAGGTAACCTTTGTGAATAAACCCATTTTCGTTGTTGTTATAAAGAGGTTTTGTTAATTCGTTTCGTGTCTGCAACCTAAGATATGGACAACGTCCCCCTTTCTTAACACTACGACAATCACTCCTTCCGGTCGCATATTCTTGCTAGTCTGAGAGGATGGTATTATGGTAAACGAACATATACTGCACTGACCCCCTGACTGAGAGAATCGTATCATGACGAATGAACACTACCCCCTCCAAAAAAAGGAGGATGTAATTCCTGGGAAGACGGTCTTATGACAACAGAACCGATACTACACTACCCACCTGCAATAAAGGATAATACAATAAAGGAGGATGTACTACCTGTAAGGATTCTCAGCCCACTCCCTTACAAACGGTGTAATTCCTGGAAGGACGATCTTAGGATAACAGAACCGATACTACACTACCTACTCCCATCAAAAGATATTATGATTAAATCGATTTTTTTTTCATTCATTTTAACAGAAACATTATTTTTATGGTTCCTTGGCATTTTGGCTAAGATTAAAGTGTAGTATCTGTTGTCCACATCTCAGCAACATTTGACGTTTTTACTAATGCCGGAAGTTTCATGTAAATTATCTCATTTGAAAATTAAATTCTATTTTTTTTAAAACGCTTTCCTTTTTTATAGAATGTCTTTAATTACTTTTATTAATAATTATAACAATAGTACTATTAACAAAACGATTGTATTTGGAAATAAAAATTAGAAATGCATATTGCAGAATATTAATTTATTAGAAACTTTAAGAAAATATGCAAATAAGGAATATCGAAATCCGTTTGGGGAGTTTGGAGATTAATATATATACGGTATTTCAAAACATTCTTTTTACATTGGTATTAAATAAACATAAACGGTTTTGATGTTAATATAGTTTTGCATTTATTCATTTAGATATTAAGCTCTTGTGCTGATAATTGAGCATTCTCGTCACTATATATATATATATATATATATATATATATATATATATATATATATATATATATATATATATATATATATATAAACAAGATTGTGTTATATTTCAAAGACCAATATTTTATTCATCTTACGAAACAGTTTTTTCAAAAAAAAAAACTATTTTGCTACAATTTTACGGTTCCGTTTCGTTCACCAGTAGACTAACCAACATTTGTATATCAATATTGGATCTTTCGTCTCTGAATTCATCAGAAAGACAAAATCAGTTCTGAATTCGGAAAATTATATATTGCGATGTGACAAAAAATAAAATTCCGAAAATCAAAACAAACTCATATGTATATGTATATATATATATATATATATATATATATATATATATATATATATATATATATATATATATATATATATATAAATATATATATATATCGTCTGTTTCATTGATTTTAATAATTCTTCCTCTAGAATTAATCCTACCATTCTGTTGTACACGAAATTTACTTATATATATATATATATATATATATATATATATATATATATATATATATATATATATCACTTTTCTCGTTTTTTATAGCTTACTCCACATTTCTCCCTGCCTCTTCAAAACCTCTGCGAAATATCAAAATCACCACAAACTACGTTGTCTTCCGTATCTCTGCCATATTGACCGTTCCATTTATCTTTTGACCCACTGACTTGATAATAGCTTTTTAACTCCTTTCTTAACCCCCAACCTCGAGACCGAACCGCCTCCCCTTATCTCAGAAATGTCGCCTCACGAGGAGGATGCCACTGTTGGCTTAAATAGATTGCAGATTCAAAGTGCGCTGCGGCTCTATGACTTGCTCTATCTCAGCTAATCTAACACCTTCTACTCCCGCCAAACCTTCACATGCCATCAATTCCTGCTCTCTTCAGCTTTCCCCTCCCTGATGCCTGATTTTCTTTCGCTTTTTTTTTGTTCCTTCATTCCTCCTCCAGAGGATACCTGCTCGCCCGATGCTTTTTATCGATCCCTTCTGATCACCCCCCTTCACATCTACCCCCGCGTCATCGTATCTGCCAGAAACACGTTCCTCATTAGGGTGCAGTTGTCACAATGTATATGTCTATGTGAATACGACTCCCAATCAATTCCTTCCTTCTGTGTCTTTGCTAGTCTTTCTTCATGTATGCCCTTCTTGCACAATATGAATAAAAAACAAAAACGGTTATTCGTATAGTGCGTCCATTCCATCGGTGTATTTAATGATGGAAATCCTATTTCAAACTTATGTGGGGCAGACGAACAGAAATGTTATTTCAAACTTAAGTGTGACAGACCAACGAAAATGCTATTTCAAACTTAAATATGAAAGACAGACAGTAATGCTATTTCAAACTTAAGTGCGACGAATAGACAAAAATGCTTTTTCAATTTATTTATCTACCTCCCACAGCGGTAAGATGTGACACAAGGTCGGAAAGTATGATTTGAAAAGCCAGCGCTCGAGAATTTGAGAACTCTGGCCTACAAACAATGCCTGGGCAGCCCCGTCGGCATTCCCCGGTATGGGGCGCCTCAGGCAGTAAGCAATTAACTTACTCCTCCCCAAAGAGGGTGGATCTCCTAGAACTGCACAGGACAAACCCACAAACCGGCGAAATCAAGACCCGAAGGCCAAGACGACACCGGTCTATAGGGTGCAGTATCCATCGGAACAGATACTACACTTTGTTCTTGGCCAAAAGGCCGAGAAAAATGCTTTTTCAAAAATGCTATAATATCGGCATATGCCTCGGTCGCATTTGTCAGAGCGATGTAAGACTTTCTTTTGCAATCAAATCAAGTTTATCATTCCCTGCCTCTGGATATAACGATGTTTTCAAAAAGGTGTATCGGCTTCTACAGATTAACTTTTATCCTTGG
Organism: Sepiola atlantica; assembly: GCA_963556195.1. Lineage (NCBI taxonomy): Eukaryota > Metazoa > Mollusca > Cephalopoda > Sepiida > Sepiolidae > Sepiola > Sepiola atlantica. The sequence goes on from OY744537.1 coordinate 30,644,600, forward strand.
GTAGGTTTTGGGCCTTAAGAAAACCGTTAGTAAATAAAAAGAAATGTTTGACAGACAGGCAAAAAGGTTATTTCAAACTTAAGTGTGACAGACAGACAAAAATATTATTTCAAACATAAGTGTGACAGACAGACAAAAATATTATTTCAAACATAAGTGTGACAAATGAAAATGCTATTTCAAACTTAAATATGACATACGAACAAAATGCTATTTTAACTTTAAGTGTGACAGACAAACGAAAATGTTATTTCAGACTTAAATGTGACGGACAAACGAAAATGCTATTTCCAACTTTAATATAACAGACGAACGAAAATGCTATTTTAACCTTAAGTGTGACAGACAAACGAAAATGTTATTTCAAACTTAAATGTGACGGACAAACGAAAATGCTATGTCAAACTTTAATATGACAGACGAACGAAAATGCTATTTCAAACTTAAATAT
>OY744537.1:30650050-30697550 GCA_963556195.1 Sepiola atlantica
AAAAAGAAATTTCATTTCTGAACAGCCAGATTAAATAGACGCATTTTATTTTAGATACGTCCAAGTACCTTGATAAAAGGCTCAATTCGTCAGTCAGTCAGTCAGTCAGTCTGTCATACTTAAGCATTTTTCGTTGGTCTGTCATACTTAAGTTTGAGATAACATTTGCATTTAGATGCATCACACATCTTGATAAAAGACTCCGTCTGTTGGTCTGTCATGCATAAGTTTCGAATACCATTTCGGTCGGTCTGTCATGCTTAGAGCTAAAATAGAATTTTCATTATTTAATTTAGTAGCTTCTTATTTTGGCTTCATCCACAAAATCTCGATAAGTAATTCTGTCTGTCTGTTTGGTCTGACATCATGAATTTTGAAATAGCATTTTCATCACAAAATATACTGAGTAAATACTTTTGGCTTTTCGTACCAGTCGAGGATACGTCCCCGACAATAAGTCAAACAGGGTGAGCAACTGTGACACCAGCTACTTAGCTCTATTAGTTCTAGGAGATCCGCGCTCCAAGGCTTACCATTTCACTTTGGGAGGAGGTTAGTTAATCGCTAATCTTACCGGGTAATGCCGACGGGGCTGCTCAGGGATTTATCGTGAGGACAGATTGCACCTCCTCTTTCGTGCAGTCTTAAAATCCCACCTCCCTACTTTGTGTCGCATCTTTCCATGCAGAGAGTAAATAGACGCAGAAATGTTCAAGGATATCTATAAGAGACTGTCTGTTTCTTGGTGTTCCTGTGTCTGTCAAGCTTGAATTCGAAATATCAGTTTCATTGGTTTGTCAAATATCCTGTTAAGAGTAGCATTTTCGTTGGTCTGTGATGTTTAAGTTTCAAATAGAATTTTGTTGGTCTATCAAGCTTAAGTTTGGTATTTCATTTTAGTTGTTATGTCATACTTCTGTTTGAAATAGCATTTATATGGGTCTGTCACGTTTTAGTTGGAATAATCATTTTAGTTGTTATTTCATACTTCTGTTTGAAATAGCATTTATGTGGGTCTGTCACGTTTTAGTTGGAATAATCATTTTAGTTGTTATGTCATACTTCTGTTTGAAATAGCATTTATGTGGGTCTGTCACGTTTTAGTTGGAATAATCATATTAGTTGTTATGTCATACTTCTGTTTGAAATAGCATTTATATGGGTCTGTCACGTTTTAGTTGGAATAATCATTTTAGTTTTTATGTCATACTTCTGTTTGAAATAGCATTTATATGGGTCTGTCACGTTTTAGTTGGAATAATCATTTTAGTTGTTATTTCATACTTCTGTTTGAAATAGCATTTATATGGGTCTGTCACGTTTTAGTTGGAATAATCATTTTAGTTGTTATTTCATACTTCTGTTTGAAATAGCATTTATGTGGGTCTGTCACGTTTTAGTTGGAATAATCATTTTAGTTGTTATGTCATACTTCTGTTTGAAATAGCATTTATATGGGTCTGTCACGTTTTAGTTGGAATAATCATTTTAGTTGTTATGTCATACTTCTGTTTGAAATAGCATTCATATGGGTCTGTCACGTTTTAGTTGGAATAATCATTTTAGTTGTTATGTCATACTTCTGTTTTAAATAGCATTTATATGGGTCTGTCACGTTTTAGTTGGAATAATCATTTTAGTTGTTATGTCATACTTCTGTTTGAAATAGCATTTATATGGGTCTGTCACGTTTTAGTTGGAATAATCATTTTAGTTGTTATGTCATACTTCTGTTTGAAATAGCATTTATATGGGTCTGTCACGTTTTAGTTGGAATAATCATTTTAGTTGTTATGTCATACTTCTGTTTGAAATAGCATTCATATGGGTCTGTCACGTTTTAGTTGGAATAATCATTTTAGTTGTTATGTCATACTTCTGTTTGAAATAGCATTTATATGGGTCTGTCACGTTTTAGTTGGAATAATCATTTTAGTTGTTATGTCATACTTCTGTTTGAAATAGCATTTATATGGGTCTGTCACGTTTTAGTTGGAATAATCATTTTAGTTGTTATGTCATACTTCTGTTTGAAATAGCATTCATATGGGTCTGTCACGTTTTAGTTGGAATAATCATTTTAGTTGTTATGTCATACTTCTGTTTGAAATAGCATTCATATGGGTCTGTCACGTTTTAGTTGGAATAATCATTTTAGTTTTTATGTCATACTTCTGTTTGAAATAGCATTTATATGGGTATGTCACGTTTTAGTTGGAATAATCATATTAGTTGTTATGTCATACTTCTGTTTGAAATAGCATTTATATGGGTCTGTCACGTTTTAGTGGGAATAATTATTTTAGTTGTTATGTCATACTTCTGTTTGAAATAGCATTTATATTGGTCTGTCACGTTTTAGTTGGAATAATCATATTAGTTGTTATGTCATACTTCTGTTTGAAATAGCATTTATGTGGGTCTGTCACGTTTTAGTTGGAATAATCATTTTAGTTGTTATGTCATACTTCTGTTTGAAATAGCATTCATATGGGTCTGTCACGTTTTAGTTGGAATAATCATTTTAGTTGTTATGTCATACTTCTGTTTGAAATAGCATTTATATGGGTCTGTCACGTTTTAGTTGGAATAATCATTTTAGTTGTTATGTCATACTTCTGTTTGAAATAGCATTTATATGGGTCTGTCACGTTTTAGTTGGAATAATCATTTTAGTTGTTATATCATACTTCTGTTTGAAATATCAGTTTTGTTAGTTTTAAGTGAGTAAATTTGAAATAAAATTTTCGTAAGTCTGTCACACTCCAGTTTCAAATAGTATTTTCATTGGTCTGTAATTAGGGATTAACTGAAAAATATCATTTTTGGCTTTCTAGCATGATTAAGTTTTAAATAGGATTTTCGCTTCAGTTTGAAATAAAATTTACGTTGGTAGTTTTTAATGCTTATGTGTAAAATATCATTTTCGTCTGTCTATAACACTTCATTTTGAAATACTATTTTCATCTTTCTGTAACGCTTAAGTCTCTAATAGCATTTTCGTCTGTCTGTAACGCTTAATTTCTAAATACTATTTTCGTTTGCCTGTAACGCTTATATTTAAAATATCATTTTCATCTTTCTGTAACGCTTCAGTTTGAAATAACATTTTTGTCTCTCTGTAACGCTTAATCTTGAAATACTATTTTCGTCTGCCTGTAACGCTTAATCTTGAAATACTATTTTCGTCTGCCTGTAACGCTTATGTTTGAAATAGCATTTCGTCCGTCTCTAACGCTTCCGTTTGAAATAACATTTTCGTCTTTCTGTAACGCTTCAGTTTGAAATAGCATTTTCGTCTGTCTGTAACGCTTAATCTTGAAATACTATTTTCGTCTGCCTGTAACACTTCAGTTTTAAATAGCATTTTCACTGTGAAACGTGCAAACTGAAAAAATACAACTTCTTGGAATAAAATCTTCTTTGTGTTTCTGCTTGTAGTGTTGGAAAGCTCCCAGAAAGAGGAAAGTTCCCAGAAAGAGGAAAGTTCCCCTGCTCAGTTTGTGGAAAGGGAGTTGACTGCAATTTAATTTTTTGTAGTACTTGTAAGTATTGGGTGCTTAAGAAGTGCAGTGGAATTACTGCTAGGTTGAAAGAGGATAAGTAGTTTATGTGCAGGAAGTGTAAGACAATGAAGACGGATGAGAACTCAGATGTGGAGAAAGTATATTTGGATAGCGAAGTTATTAAGGTTGTTGAGAAGTTTTGTTATCTTGGTGAGACTAATAAAGTACAAGGTTGAACAGATGCTAGTGTGATTGTAAGAGTTAAGAGTGGATTAAGTAAGTTCAAGGACTTATGCCATTATTAACCAGCAAAGCGTTGCCACTGTCGACCAATGGAAGAGTCTGTCAGGCATGTGTATGTAGTGTGGTAATGCCTGGAAGTTAAACCTGGCCAGTGAGTGTTGAGGACATGCGTTGCATGAAGATAAATGTAATGAGAATGATACAATGGATATGTAATGTGAATCTTAGACAGGCTTAGACTTAGATCTTATGACCTTAAATCTGGACAGTATAAGAAGATGTGTGAAGAACAGAAGATGTTGATGATATGACCATGTTGAAAGAATGGATGAGAGTTCTTAGGTTAGTAGATGTAGAACAGTTGGAGTTGTAATTTTCAGTTCACAAGGAAACCATGGAAGGAAATGATAATGGACTTGAGAGAAAGCGGCATAAATAAAGACCTGCTCAGACATAGGTTAGTTTGGTGCTGTACCTGTTCGATGGACAAATGGACTCGTCCATCCATAATAAAATGCGAGAAGCATTCCAACTCACTGACTTCTTCCAACCCAGTTCTATACTGACAGTCCAGAATACCACTTCTTGTATATAAATATTCTTTTTCTTCAATAATATATCTTTGTTCCTGTAACCCCGTGTTTCCGTGTTTTTATTTCGGCCCCTCACAGGGTCACAACAAATTTTTAAAACCCGTCCAACGCATGCCAACATGTAAAAGGGACGTTAAATCTAATATGATGATGATGATGATGCTGATGATGCTGCTGCTGATGATGATTCACAGCCATGACTGTTATTTTAATTAATAAGAACCAAGAGACAAAGCCCATTAATAAGACAGAAAATAACATTAAACAAAGTCCTTCTTAGATGAGAGACCACCCAGATAATAACATCGCCCCTTCCCAAACACACCTTCATATTTTTAGGATAACATTAAAAATGCCAAAACTTTTCATATTAACTCGCTTTCCTAATAAATAAATAAATTAATTAAACATAAAAATGTAGGACCGCAAAAAATGTTGGTGAAAATTCTTTATCATTATTATCAATGATGAGTATTAGCATTTTTTATAACAATTAAAAAAAATATTATTCACTGTAATTCCCCATGCATATGTCGTTCATTATCGTCTGTTTTTTTTTTTTTATTTATTTTTAATTTTTAAATTTTTTTGGCTTTCATTTTTATAACATTTCATGTAATTACTCCAATTGACAACAAGGAAAACAGAAAGCAAAAGTCGGGCTCGTCTTTTTGTTATTTTTCGGTTTTTACGATGTGTAATGTGTACAGACTCCATTGATTTCACATCGGCTTCTGACGATTAAATTAAATTTAATTTTGCCCAGGTGGATATTAAAATCTTCAAGGCTTAACCTCGAAAGTGATTTATGAAGTTTGGTAATAAAAACTAAAACTAAAACAAAACAAAGTAAAACAGAGAGAGACAGAGAGAGGGGGGAGAGAGAAAGAGAGAGAGAGACAGAGAGATAGAAAGAGAGAAAGAGAGAAAGAGAGAGAGAAAGAGAGAGAGAAAGAGAGAGAGAGAGAAAGAGAGAGAGAATGACAGAAAGAGAGAGAGAGAGAAAGAGAGAGAGAGAAAGAGAGAGAAAGGGAGAGAGAAAGAGAGAATGAGAGAGAGAAAGAGAGTAAGAGAGAAAGAGAGAAAGAGAAAGAGAAATAGCGAAAGATAGAGAGAGAGAGAGAGAAAAGGAGAGAAACAGAGAGAGAAAGAGAGAGAATGAGAGAGAGAACGAGAGAAAGAGAGAATGACAGAGAGAGAGAATGAGAGAAAGAGAAAGAGAAAGAGAGAAAGAGAGAAAGGGAGTGAAAGAGAGAGAGAAAGAGAGAAATAGAGAAAGAGAGAGAGAAAGAGAGAGAGAGAAAGAAAAATAGAGAAAGAGAGAGAAAAATAGAGAAAAAGAGAGAGAAAAAGAGAGAGAGAGAGAAAGAGAGAGAAAGAGAGAGAAAGAGAGAGAGAAATGGAGAAAGAGAGAGAAATGGAGAAAGAGAGAGAGAGAGAGAGAGAGACGTTTTACCAAATGTTTTGTTCACAATTCAATGTGCTTTTTCCCAATTGGCGAGACTGAGTTAGCCCAAGTGTTACAGCTAAGATCGTTAAAATTAATTTGTTTTATTTAGACTCTTCACGCTACTATTCTCATATTCGCTATTATTTTCACAACGTTTCGACCGATGTAAACGCCGATTTTCTTCAGGTGCATCTGCTAAACTTCCCGTACGCATTGAGCACTTATTCTTACCTGAATTCCATTTCTACTTAAGACTTCAGACGGCCCACAGAGTATTCTAACACTGCATGTCTGACACATGTTAAGTAATCGTTTTTTTCTCTTCGGTTTAATAATCAAAAGATAATAACATGTCCGATTGTATCATGGCGACTGTTGGAGCATATCACCTCTTGCCATCAGCGTCAACTTGACTATACGCTCATATTTTTTTCTATCTTCTATCATTAAATCTTGATTGGACTTTCTTTTCATTTGTTACATGTTCAACTATTTTCTATGTTCAAATTGTTTCCAATGTTAAAATACTTTTCGTTTTCTTTTGATAACTTGGCTGCCAGCGATTACAAAAATCATAGACATACATTATATATAATTAACGATGAAATTAATTACGTCCAATTTAATGTGATGCTACACCCTTCATTTTGCTTTCATCTTATTCTGTCACATCTTGTTTGTCCCTATTTATTTGCCTCTTAACGAGGGCAGAGTAAGACACAAGGTCGGTTTTTGATGTGGGGAAAATCCAGCCCCACAAAAAAGAAAGAGCGAACGATAGAGAGGGAGAGAGATACGGAATAAGAGAATAACTGAATGATTTCTTGTTGTGAGAGAGAGAGAGAGAGAGAGAGAGGGGGGGGGGAGTTAGAAGTATGTATGTGTATATATATATATATATATATATATATATATATATATATATATATATATAGTTTAAAAAGATTAATGTTACACTTCATAACTCTATCTTGTTGTCCATTCGCCTGGGTAACGCCGGTTAGCCAAACTAGTATATGTATATATATATATATATATATATATATATATATATATATATATATATATATATATACATATATATATATATATCTATTAAAATGGAATATGGAAGACCTAAAATTCAACGTTTCGCCCAACTATTACGTGAGCTTTATCAAGAGAAAGAAAAAGGCAAATTTATCTTCTTTCCTTTTGCTAATACGACAGCTGTTTAGATTTATAAATATTGTTTGTAACAAGACAAATGAAACGGACCAAAAAAAATATCTCTCACAGAAATATTATGTTTTTTTGGAAATGTGAAAACAAATAAAAATAATAAAATAAAACCATGGTTATTGGAATATAATATGAACTGACTTATATATATATATATATATATATATATATATATATATATATATATATATATATGTGTGTGTGTGTGCGTGTGTGTATGTATGTATGTATGTATGTACGTATTTGTATATCTTTTCCTCTCTACATAAATTTAAATTTATTATATCCTATCACTATATATATCGCCTAAAATTACCGATCTTGCTATTCGCAACTTTTGCCTTTTTCTCTCTCTTAATGAAGCCCACACAACAGTTAGGCGAAACATTGATTTTAAGGTTTTCCAATATTCCATTTAAATTCAATACCGTCGTAAAATTAATGATTACTTTATTAAAAAATAATTTAATCTAATTAACTTCGTAGACAAAATATCTTGATCAAAACTCAATGTCTCGATTTGAGAAGAGAAAGAGAGAGAGAGAAACAATGAAGGGAGAGAGAAGGGGAAAGATAGAGAGGGAGAAGTGAAAAGGAAACAGAATAGGAGAATAACATGACTGTTTTTTGTTCTAAGAGAGAGAGAGGGGGGGCGAGAGAGAAAACTATATATATATATATATATATATATATATATATATATATATATATATAAAGTTTAAAAAGAAAGATGTTACACTTTATAACTCTTTTGTTTCCTATTCCCCTGGGTAACCACCGGCTAGTCATACTTGTATATATATATATATATATATATATATATATATATATATATATATATATATATATATATATATATATATATATATATATATATATATATATATATATTCATGTTCCTTCAGTAGTTGAACACTCTTGACAACAGCTGCCTAAATCAGGTTGTTTATAGTGGCCGTGTGGGCTAAATCATCGGAATTTGAGTTAAAAACATGACTCGTCTTCCGGGGTTTCAAGTCCTGCAGCCAGCATGAATAACCATCTCTACACTGACGAGTCCCGAAAAGATGAAACGTATACGTATTTAAGTAACATTATATATATATATATATATATATATATATATATATATATATATATATATATATATATATATTAAATTCCCGGAACAGTTTTTCATGGTAAACAACTGATGATCCCTTAAATAATGTTAGAAGCAAACTAATATAATAACTGTAAAAAATAAATTGACTTACATGAGTGATTTTCCACTGAACGACTTGGGACTAAAAGTTTTTTTTTGTGTTTTTTTTTATATAGTTTAATGGTTGAGAAACTTCCAAGACTATATATATATATATATATATATATATATATATATATATATATATATATATATATGTATAAGTAAGTTAATGATTATTTTATTAAAAATCATTTCATCTGGGAACCTTACTAGGCAAAATATCTTGTAAAGTTTTGATTACTCCGAAAAGTAAACAGGATGTTAGTGAAATCTTTTGCAAATCTTTGTTTAATCCGTATTTCTTTATTGTCTGAAGATTCACTGGCTAATGGATGCCGGGTTCATTAGTTGACTTGTTGGCTGGCATTGATTTGTAATCAAGAAAGCCTGACTCGTTATGTTGATCCGAAATTACGGACAAGTAGGAGGAAAGGAAACCTCAGATGGCAGTCAAGGTGGGTCGAATTCCCTGAGGAACGCCATTGAACATGAATACCATACAAGTGTTTCGTTTAAGCACTTACATCTCCGCCCACCGCCCGACCACGCACAATAATCGACCTGGCCTCCTTCATTTCTGGTAATTTAAAACCTCAGAGCAAACTCAATGACAAGGTATTCAAAACCCACAACTGTCAATTCATTCGATAAGTAATATACACATTATGCACACAGATTATTGGCATGGGATTAGTTTACTTTATGGAGGATACAATGATAGATATTCTTTTGATATACCCTTCCTCTACATTGTCAGCACTTAACTTATACACAAGAATAACTTTAATTATTTTAATGCTGAATTAATTAATATTCATATAAAATGATAGAATTATGTCAGTAATTCAATTTCTCATATATAAAATATTGTCATTTCTGATGACCTACAGGAAAAAATATACACCGGTGAGTTTTTTTTTTTTAATTTATTGTGAAGGATTCCTTTCCAAATTAATTTCAGGTGGCGGGGCATGTCTGACTTGCTATTTTCTTTCTCGCTTTTCCTCACCACATGAAAGGGATAGAAAAGAACACGTTTTTCATTCGCTAACGATTGCGTGAGGAGACATATATACAAATAAATACACATAGGTCTTTATTATAGAGTGTAGGATATATATATATATATATATATATATATATATATATATATATATATATAATTTACAGATCAAAGTTATGTCATACTGTTATTTATTGTCAGTTTCGAACCAAAGAAAAGTTAACGTGTGTTTCTAGGAGAATAAAAAACAAACGCATGTAGTAAACAAAAAACTACCACTGGCAGTGAATTGTTTAATGAAAACCATATATATAACAATGAAAAAAACATATATATAGGTTTGACTACCACGACGTTGTCGAGAAGATTGACGATGCATTTGTCTGATATTAGCGCCATAGCCCAACACTTAACTAACGACCACTCTTGCCCCCGATTGGAATTCAGAAAACTCTTAGTAGAAAATACCAAAATCTTAGAATTTAGTACTAAAAAACGAAAACTCCATATATTAGAAGCCCTATATACAAAAACATAAAAAACCTATTGAGTTTAAATAGAATAGTTTATTTAGGTCAAATTTTCGTCAATTTGAATTGTTTTCTTTCTTTTTAAAACAGTTGTTAATGTTGGCCTGAATAAAAGAGAAGGCTAGAGAAGAAGAAAGAGAAAAGGATCAAATCTATGTTTTATTTTTATGGGAAGTAATTTCGTTTCATGCAAAAAGAAAAAGTCCGGAGAACACCCCCCTGAAAATAAATATACACGTGGATTCAAAAACTAAGGTACAGATTTTTATGGAATTTGAAACATAGATACTAGACGCTGTAGGGAGTTTAATGAGCTATGTTTTATGTTTATATACACTAAGGTTATAGTTCAGTTACTAAATCACGGTTCTTCGACACGTATTCGCATGCTAAAATACATGGTTTAGGAGCGAAACTGATTTGGTTTAGAAGTGCAAAGGAGCCAACGTAGTTGACTTTTACATTTAGACTTTAATACACTTAAAGAAATTACGATTCTTTGATACAATAGGTGCACATACAAAAATTGATGTTTTTTTCAGTTTAGAAGCAAAATTGAACTATAATACTATCTCTCTCTCTCTCTCTATCTCTCTCTCTCTATATATATATATACATATATATATATATACATATGTATATATATTATAAACAAGACATCAAATATAGGGAACAAAATTCTCGCAAATTCGCCAAAATATCTAATACATTATATATATATATATAGTCATCCACATACAGACTGTTTTGCAGCTCATCAGTGCGGCTAGACCAGTTACTGCTTCAAGCCGGGATCGAAACGCAACCGTCGAGCTGACAGTCGGCGATGATAACCCCTACGCCATCATGCGACACTGACTGAATGTAAGGAATATCCCAATGTAACGAAATGTAAACATTGCAAATGACCGGAGCTCGAATCAGTTTTACTTAATGAGCATTGCCTTAAAGAATTTATTAAAACTGAATTTAAATTGGATCACTCAATGTTTTTTTTGTAAAGAGTAGTCTTCTAGTGGAAACTATATATATATATATATATATATATATATATATATATATATATATATATATATCAAAGATATGTGTGTTAGTGTGTGTGTGTGTGCGCATACATCAGTTTTCAACGGTTGATCTGGTGCTACCAATGACTTATTTATAAGGAGTAGGTTACTCTGTATGTTTTAGTCATAATTTGCATATGTTTTAGATGGTTTGGCTTGTATGTAATTTAATGAAGGTGTAGGTTAGTGAAGAAGTAAAGGCATGAGCGTTTCATCCCCTGCTACCTTCATATACTTCGCACTTCTTTCTATTCGCTTCTCATATTTATCTCTGTATAAAATGTATCGAATATACCATTACTTCATTCCGATAAAGCTTCTACCCAATAAAAGACGCGAAATGACTTTTTGATGTGAGTTTGTCTTTTATAGTTTTTGGTTTGTCCTTTTTTATCACTTTTATTTCGTCTATAAATTCCGTTGGATTTCATCATTGCGTTCAATTAGCCGATCATTATGAATTTTAGAAGAAATATTCGAGCCATCACAGGAGTATTGGTTTGATTTAGTTTCATACAAAAGAAGCAAAGTGTGGAGAACGCACCTTGAAATACATGTGATCATGGATTAAAAAATTGCAGGACAGATTTTTATGAAATTTTGAACATAGATAAAAGACGTTGGAAAATTACAGGACAGATTTTTATGAAATTTGGAACATAGATAAAAGATGTTGGAAAATTACAGGACAGATTTTTATGAAATTTGGAACATAGATAAAAGACGTTGGAAAATTACAGGACAGATTTTTATGAAATTTGGAACATAGATAAAAGATGTTGGAAAATTACAGGACAGATTTTTATGAAATTTGGAACATAGATAAAAGACGTTGGAAAATTACAGGACAGATTTTTATGAAATTTGGAACATAGATAAAAGATGCTGTAGGGAGTGTAATGAGCTGTGTTTGTTTTGTTTTTTTAGGGAAGAAAAGTGGCAGAAGACATTCTTTAACGATAAATGTACCCCCCCACCCCACCAAAAGGTACCCTTTGGTTCTTACTATACTTTTGCATGGGGTGTTATCCCCAAACCACCAAATCGGGTAACCCTGCTAGTTTATAGATATATATATATATATATATATATATATATATATATATATATATATATATATATATATATATATATACTAGCAGGGTTACCCGATTTGGTGGTTTGTCGACTCTGTGGAAGGGTGTCGAACCGTGCGATCGTCCCAGATTATCATCCTTGCACTGATGAGAGCGAAAGCTCGAAACGCTAGCGTATGTAGGTAAAAGTAATTTAATATTATTTATTTAAAATTAATATTATAAGCCCCTTTAATAAAGTAAAAGTTAAGCCCTGTTCGGGGAAGTGTAAAATAGGCTTACAGGTAGCTATAAGGCATATTCCGACAACTTTCATAGAATCTCTAGTCAGTCTTTCTTGATATGCCGCCCTTCGCATGAATAGAACTTAAATTCCCTTCTTGAATGTGGTAATGTCCCGTGGCCTAATGGTTACAGCGCTTGCTTAGGTTGACTCTGTGGCATCTAAGATTATCATCCTTGCACTGATGAGAGTGAAAGCTCGAAACGCTAGCATAGGTAGGTAAAAATAATTTTAAATTATTAATTTAAAATTAATATATATATATATATATATATATATGAGTTATAATAAATATTTTATTTATTAATCCACAGACATATATGTATTGTCTTAATAAGACTCATCAGTGTGGTTAAATAAAGCTATACCACCAGTCACTGGGTTCGAGCACTGGACTAAAGACACCGTTGATTTCCATCTAACATCTTTGAAATGGAAAGGAAATATACCTATTCATATGAAACATATATGCATGTTGATAAACAAATAAAATAATTATTATAAAAATATTTAATTGCTTCCTTCAAAGGTAACACACTCTGTAGGGAAAATATGAAAAGCTTCTGAATTACGTTTTGCATCTAACGTCTGCCCCCCCCCCCATCGGCCACTTATATGACTGAAAAGAAATGAAAAGGAAATATACCTATTTCAGATTCTATTCGGTGTTTGTGCTTCCTGGTAAGGAAGGTTAAGGGTGCAATATTGTTTTAATTCAAAAGCTTTTCATATTTTCCCTACAAAGTGTTTTACCTTCGAAGGAAGCAATTAAATATTTTTATAATAATTATTTTAGGTTTATATGTTTCATCTTACTGAGACTAATCAGCGTGGCTAGATAATGCCATACCACTGGTCGCTGGGTTCGAACGCCCAACTAAAGGCACTTTTAACTTACATCCAACGTCTTATATATATATATATATATATATATATATATATATATATATATAGAGAGAGAGAGAGAGAGAGAGAGAGAGGGGGGGGGGATATAGAGAGAAAGTAGTGGGGATGGAAAGAGTTTGGATGTGGCCTAAGCTCTGTATACTTTTTTGTAATTAAATTTAAATAGTTTCATCTTACTGAGACTAATCAGCGTGGCTAGATAATGCCATACCACTGGTCGCTGGGTTCGAACGCCCAACTAAAGGCACTTTTAACTTACATCCAACGTCTTTATATATATATATATATATAGAGAGAGAGAGAGAGAGAGAGAGAGAGAGAGAGGGGGGGAGTAGTGGGGATGGAGAGAGTTTGGATGTGGACTAAGCTCTGTATACTTTGTTGTAATTAAATATTAGAGAAAGAAAACCAAGTGGATCTGTTCGGATGCCAATAAGACTTTATAAAACGAAAACCATGTTTCGACTGGTGATTAATCGTGTCCGTAGTTAATTGTCTTGTTGAAACAAGATCTTCAAGGGATCTCAAAAGATTCCTTCGATTCGTCTCAATAAATCACCAAAGTTTTATACATCTCCAAGATCAGGGCTCTGAAGATATATGGATTTCTTTTTCCATTATAAATACCAGTCCCCATGATCGTTCCATACTCTCTCTCTCTCTCTCTCTCTCTCTCTCTCTCTCTCTGTCTCCCTGTCTGTTCCTCTTTTTTTCTCTCTCTCTCCCCCCTCTCTCTCTCTCTCTTAATCTATTTATCTATCTCCTCCCAGCGTTTCTCTTTGGATTCCCCATCTGAAACTCATTTCAAAGATACAAATCAACAACCTGATTCGATGTTGATTAGAAACAATAACACCATGCCACTGGTCACCCCGGCCGGTCAAATTCTGCTGACCACACCTTATTTTTAGATGCGTCCTTACAACTCTATGAAAGGCTTTATACTTCAGTCTGTCAGTTGGTCTGTCATGCTACAGTTTGCAATAGCATTTTCATCATAGCTCAACATGAAGATAGAATGAACTCATCTTATGTAAAGTGCACCTAAGCATCTTAATAAGAGGCTTTGTCCATTGGTCTGTCATGCTTAATTTTGAAATAGCATTTTCATTGCTAAACGCGCAAATTGATTGGACACATCTTAAGAATATCGGTTGTTGTCTTAATCATAACTAATGCCTCCCACCCCTCTCTTTTAGAATTGTCGTTGGTCTGTGACACTTCAGTTTGAAATAACATTTGTTGACCTCTCCTTGAAATAGAATTTTCGTTGCTCTGTTATGCTCAAGTTTGAAATAGCATGCTCGTTGGTTTCTCATGATTCAACATGAAATAAAATTTTCGTTGATCTATTACGCTTCAGTTTGAAATAGAATTTGTTGATCTCTTTTTGAAATAGAATTTTTGTTGGTCTATTACACTTCAGTTTGAAATAGAATTTCTTTATCTCTTTTTAAAATAGAATTTTCGTTGGTCTATTACACTTCAGTTTGAAACAGAATTTCTTTATCTCTTTTTGAAATAGAATTTTCGTTGGTCTATTACACTTCAGTTTGAAATAGAATTTCTTTATCTCTTTTTGAAATAGAATTTTCGTTGGTCTATTACACTTCAGTTTGAAATAGAATTTCTTCATCTCTTTTTGAAATAGAATGTTCGTTGCTGTTACACTTCAGTTTGAAATAGCATTTTCGTTGGTTTTTCATGATTCAACATGAAATAGAATTTTCGTTGGTCTATTACGCTTCAGTTTGAAATAGAATTTCTTGATCTCTTTTCGAAATAGAATTTTCATTGCTGTTATGCTTCAGTTTGAAATAGCATTTTCGTTCGTTTGTCACGCTTCAACATTAAATAGAATACTCGTTGGTCTGTCACACTTTAGTTTGAAACAGAATTTTCATCACTAAATGCACAGCATATAAGGTAAGAGCCTTTGTTCGTTGGTCTGTCATGATTAAATATGAAATATCATGTTTGTTGATCTGCCATGCTTAAGTTTGAAAACGCATTTCAATTGGTTTTCCATGCTGAAATTTGAACATCGTTTTTGTTGATTTGTCACGCTTCAGTTTGAAATAGCATCTTCGTTGGTCTATTACGCTTCAGTTTGAAATAGCATTTTCATCGCTACACGTGCAGATTGAATTGACGCAGCTTAAGAATATCGGTTCTTGTCTTAATCTTAACTAACCCCTGCCCCGTCTCTTTCGACTCACTCCACCCGATCTTTTATTTTATGAGTTCAAGAAGCGTATGTTTAATTTGTTCTCCGCTGAAAAGGGGATTAATTTTGATGAAAGCCGAGAGATACCTGTTGGCTGATATGAATGAAGATTGTCAACAATATATTCCTGTGACTCTTGGACATTCAAACTTTGAGAGTGTAATCTGATTCATTCTTAAACATTACAGAAGCCCACATTTCCTTTGCGTGATCAATTTACCCAAAATTCTGTGATTATTGGTAATTCTTATCTATCGGCATTCTTTTATTGCCAGCAACAAGCTTTTCTAAACAAGCATTTCCTTTGTCGACAATCCAATCTATTTAATACCTTTCTTATTAAACTAGAAAAGTTATTAGTAGAAAATCCCACAATCAACTTCACTTGCAATTCAATAAAATGATCGTCCATGTCGAACTGTGAAAATCCAAGAGAAAATTCTAGAAAAACGAATAAGAAATATTTGATTGTATTTCAAAAACAATTTTGGCATTTTTATTTCATTGAAGCTAAAAATGAACACTTATCACTTTGACAAACAAGTAACAATTTAGAAAAAAACAAATTGCTTGAGTAAGTAATGAAAGCTATAAAATAATAATAATAAAAATAGTAATAATAAAAATAGTAATAATAATAGTAATAGTAATAATAATAATAATAATAATAATAGTAATAGTAATAGTTATCATAATAATAATAATAGTAATAGCAATAGTAATAATAATAGTAATCATAACAGTAATATAAATAGTAATAATAATAATAATAGTTATAATAATAGTAATAGTAATAATAATAGTAATAGTAATAATAATAGCAATAGTAATCGTAATAATAATAATCGTAATATTAATAATAATAATAGTAATAGTAATAGTAATAGTAATGATAATAGTAATAATAATAATAGTAATAGTAATAGTAATTGTAATAATAATAATAGTAGTACTAATAATAGCAACATTAATAGTAATAATAATAGTAATAGTTATAATAATAGTAATAATTATAATAACAATAATAATAATAATAATAGTAATAATAATAGTAGTAATAATAATAGTAATAGTAATAATAATAGCAATAGTAATTGTAATAATAATAATAGTAATAGCAATAATAATAATAGTAATAGTAATAGTAATAATAGTAATAGTTATCGTAATAATAATAGTAATAATAATAGTAATAATAATAGTAATAATAACAATAATAGTAATAGTAATATTAATAGTAATAGTTATCGTAACAATAAAAATAATAAGAATAGTAATAATAATTGTAATAATAATAGTAATAATAATAGTAATAATAATAATTATTATAGTAATACTAATAATAGTAATAGTAATAATAGTAATAATAATAATAGTAATAGTTATAATAATAATAATAATAGTAATAGTTATCGTAATAGTAATAGTAATAGTAATAATAATAATAATAATAATAATAATAATAATAATAATAGCTATAGTAATAATAAGAATATAATAGTAATGGTAATAATAATAATAATAATAATAATAATAATAATAATAATAATAATAATAATAATAATAATTTTTGTGAAGTAGTCCAACAGTAAAAAGAAGTCAAGTTGGGTTACGATAACAGGTGTATCAACATAAAAGGTACAAGGTAAGGAAACTGACTGGCACTTGGCTAGACAGTTACAACAGTTTATTCTCGCACTATTTATTGTGAGAACCGGTGTAGTTTCTCTTCTGTTATAACGACCGGTGTAACACCCCCCTTTGAAAATATCCCATCTGGGGATTAATAACGTTTTTGTTTGGGAATCACTATCATCAACTCTGTCGATTTCCGTTTTCTTATTGATCTCGTAATATCAGAAGCACTCTCTGGTTAGGGCACCTAAAAAGTATCAAACACTGTGTCCATGATGTCCTCCTCTGGCGATCTGGTCAACTCACCGTTCAAGTATTTTTTCCGGATTTGGTTAGTGTGACATTTGTGCACGAAATTTGGTCCCTTAATCATATAGACCATGTTGCCTACTTGTTTATCCACAGTGCCGGACTACCAGAAAGTCCTATTGCTTCTGTAAATCTAATAGAAAACTTTTTCGACAACTTTATACCGTTTTTTTCGTTATCGTTTCTTTTAGGTTTGGTAACAACTTGTGGAAAATCGATCTAACCTTGCGTCCGAACATGACCTCAGCAGGTGTCTTCGACGTTTCGATGTTTGCATTCGGAGAGACTCTGTAAACTTGCAGAAACTGTTGGATTGACTTATCAGTCGGTGATCTACTAGCTTTTTCTAGAGCTCTCTTGAATGTGTCAACGAATCTCTCTGCCTGTCTATTGCTTCTTGGATGGTATGGAGGGATTGTTATATGCTCGATGAGATGATCCTCGCAAAAGTGTTTAAATTCAGTAACGTGAATTAAGTACCATTGTCGGTGACAATGCAGTCTACTACTCCAAACCTAGCGAATAGTTCGTATAGGAAGTTGATAGCTGTCTCGGATGAAGGGTTCTCGCATTTTAGTACTTCCCGCCACTTAGCTAGGCTGTCTACAACAATGAGATAGTAGAACCCATCCAGTGGCTCCACAAAGTCTAAGTGAATTCTAGACCAAGGTCGGTCCGGTTTAGTCCACGATCACAATTGAGTCGGAGGAGCTTCATAGCTAAGGCGCATCTTATACACTCCCTGACTTTTTCTTCGATATTCTTATCCATGTTTGTCCAGTAAACGAAAGAGCGCATAAGGCTGTTCATTCTCGATATGCCTGGATGTCCTACATGGAATTCCTTGAGTATTCTTTTCTGTAATGTCATAGGAATTACAACCCTGTCGCTATATAACAGGACGTTGTCGCAAATTGAATAAATTCCCTCATCTAGTTGGTTATTGTTGATTTTTTCTTTCGTGCTTATGATAAATTCGTCCACCTCTGCCTTACTCTTAATCTCATCAAGCGTTACTGGAAGTTCTCTTATTGTGTCACATAGCGTTTTTTTTACTACAGCTTCCGCTTGAATGCCTGCTATCACCATATCCTCCATTGGTTCTGACTGCTTAGGTATCAACCTTGATAACCCGTCTGCATGACCAAATTTCTTAGATGGTACATACTCCATTTGAAAATTGTAGTTCAGAAGAATGGTATCCCATCTTTGGAGTCTATTCACGGTGTGTTGTGGTAGTCCCTTTTTCAATCCGAAAATCGTTAATGACGGTTTGTGGTCTGTTTGTAACAGAAATTGTCTACCGTGCAGGAAACGATGAAATTTCTTTACCGCGAATATAATGCTTAGAGCCTCTTTCTCAATTTGAGAGTATTTTTTTCGGCTGGTAGAAATGCATGGGCTATAGGTTTTAATTTTCCATCATCCATTTTGTGCAATATGCATGCTCCTATGCCATAGTTTCTGGCATCGCTTGCAACTACAATATCACGCTTGGGATTATAATGTGCCAGTCAGACGAATATATCTTTAATTTTCTGAAACACTTCTTAACACTCTTGCGTCCAGACCCATTTTTGGTCCTTCCTTAACAGTTCATTTAAGGGTGATCTTAGTTTATGTATGTTTGGTACGAACACATTGTAGTAATTCGCCAACCCTAAAAAACTTTGTAGAGACGCAATATTTTCTGAAGCAGGCATGTTCCGTATCGCCATTGCCCTATCTGGGTCTGGCCTTCTTCCTTGCACATCCATGATTTGTCCTAAGTATTTTATTTTTTCCATGGAAAAAGTACATTTCTCATCTTTGATTTTAAACCTATAATCCTGGATTTTTTTTTGAATACTTGGTTTACATGAGTCTTGTGTTGTTCTTTGCTAACGCTGTTTATTAACACATCGTCCAGGTACCCTACTGCGAAATCCATCCCATTTAACATCATGTCCATAATTTGTTAGAAAAATCGCAGGTGCGACCTTGACCCCAAAAAGAAGTCAGTTAAATTTGTATAATCCCTTATGGGTATTGATGCATAGCAGTTTTGAACACTCCTCATCGACAGGGATTTGAAGATAAGCGTCGCTGGGGTCGATTTTAGAAAAATATTTTCCTCCACTCAGTTTCGCAAATATTTCTTCAGGGCTCGGAAGAGGGTAATGGTGATCTGTTAATGCCTTGTTCAAGCCTGTGGAGAAGTCGGCACAAACCCGAATCTCCTTGTTCTTTTTCTTAACATAAACTGTAGGTGATGCCCACTCACTGTGATCAATTTTTAAAATGACACCCATGTTCTCAAGTCTTTCTAATTCACCGTCTATTTGCTTTATAGCGGCGTATGGAGCATTTCTTTTCTTTCTGAACACAGGCAGTTCCTTTGTTTTGACTTCAAACTTTGCTACCGCTTTCGTACACCTTCCACCACCGCCTGAAAATACGTCTGGAAAATTCTCTTTTAATTCCCTCTTGAGTTTTTCTGCCTCCACATTCGAATCCTCAACCTTTTGCCAAAAGGAGCTTAAAGGCAGATCCCATAGTCTAAACTTTTCAATTAGATCAGTTCCAAAAAGGTTATTCGATTTTCGCATAACAAAAGTTTTGGCTTTTTCGGTCTTATTCTGGAAAGAAATATTCGTCAATAATTCCCCTTCGAAGGTTATTTTTTAACCACTGACGCTTCTCGCCGTTTTTTGTGATTTGATCATAGTGGGTCTCCCAAGCTTCTTCCATGTCTGTACATTAATGATGGAAATGCCAGACCCACTATCAAGCTGTAGTTTAATTTTTTAAGCATTTTGACCTGTACATATTTCGGGATATTTTGTTCGTCGGGTTCAATTTTTGTCAGTTTAATGGCTGTCTTTCTACCAGATTTTTCCTACAACATGATGCCTTATGTCTTTTCTGGTGGCAGTTGTCACATTGTTTGAATATGTAGGGACACTCATTGTACCAATGGTAATCTCCACACCTCCAACACGGTTCAGGTGGATCTTTCCCATGTTTTGCTCTGGTTATTCATTGAAGTCAATTTTTTCTTCTGATGGATATTTTTAATGTGCAACACTCCGTTTTCCTCTATGTCACGACTGCCCTGTTTCAACGCAACAAAACGTTCACAGTCTTCCGCTAAGTTTTGTATTGTTAGAAATGGCTTACTTTCGAGTTTATTTAAAACACAACGTCTGATTTCGGAGTCTTTATTTAAGACCAGACCTTGCATGAATATTAAACATTTAAAATCATCCGATGATAATTCCTTTAATTTAAAATCGTCGCAAAGTTTATTTACTATACTTGCATACATAATGTAGTCGTCTTTCTCTCTTCTAGTGACATTCATACACTTATATCTCCTGTGGAAAAAAGAAGTTTTTTGTAGAAAACAGTTCTGTTAGTAAAGTAACTTCCTCCTGGAAGTTCAACTCACTGGTCTTTTTTGGAGGGATAAAATTCACGAACTTTGTATGCTCGGCAGCTCCTAATTTTCATAGTAAAAATCTAACTTTTTTAGAGTCTGTCCATGTACTGCAGTCCGATACAAAAATATCCTCATATCTTCTATAGAAGTGAGCAAAAGTGGCATCGTCTTCTGGATTATAATTGAAAATTTCGATATCGCTCCACACAGCCGTCTGGGAGAATGCATTATGATTCTCGTTTGCTTTCGTTAACTGTGTTGCCTCCAGAAATTTTCTCTGTTCCTCCTGTGTTTTTATCAAGAGGTCTTCGAAGTGTTTCTGCTGTTGTAGCAGTCTTTCTTGGATTTTTTTTACCCCGTGTGATCGCCAGCTCTTTTTGTTCAGCATGCATTTTTCTTTGGGTTTTTTGCTGTTCCAACAACTCTTTTAAATTTCTCCTCAATTTCAACTTGTTTTCTTTGAAGTTCCATTTGTTGTTCAACTTACTGTCTTTGTAACGTAAAATTGTTCCGTTTATAATTAAACTAATTGAAAAAGAGAATCTTTGAATTTAGCGTCCATCATTCACGAATTCAAATTATGCACCACACAATTTACACTTGTAAAAAAAAATCAGTTTTCCCCACAACGTGCTTAATATAATAAGTTTGCTCAACCAACACCAAAGCAAAAAATATATTATTTCTTAGCAAAAAAAAAAAATGCAATCCCAGTTCTTTCGTTTGAAAAACAAAACTGAGGAAAAAAATCCTTTTTTTTTCTTTTTTCTTTTATATATGTAACGTAATTTTACAAAACCAAGTCCGTCGCTATAAGCCTAATAAGACTGGTTTTATGAGAAATCTTTTTAACCCCTTTGCATTTTGCAAAAATGCGACTTGCTTATTTAACAGTTCTTTGTTAGAAGAACAAATGACTTACGCTAATATATATTTTTCACTGCGCGTCCTTCTTTGCCCTCGACAATTTTGTGGTAGATCGTTTTAATAAATAGTCAGATGTTGTCTTAATAATAACGACAAACTTACACAATATCTGTAATAGTTGACGCGGATAACATTTATAACGAGTCAGTGAACTTGAAGAGAAAAAAATAAAGGTGTCAGTGTATTCAATTATTTTAATAATTGAAAATGTCTTTCGCGTTTTCTAGTTTTCGATTTTTGGAAGCAAGTTTTGAGTTTGTGTTTTTATTTTTTTTTTTTTTTTTTCGTCGCCTAACTACTCTTGTAGTGGTTCATTTGCTGTTAATCCTTGCGAATCCAAATATCTGTTTGAAAAGACGAAGATGTTTTTCCGTGAAGATCTTGCGAATCCTTGTATATCAATCACTTTGGATGATTTTCTGCAGTGATATCGTTTCGATTTCTCGTCGCCAATCTGTTGTGAAGTAGTCCAACAGTAAAAAGAAAAAGTCAAGTCGAGTTTGGGTTAAGATAACAAGTGTATTAACATAAAAGGTACAAGGTAAGGAAACTGACTGGCACTTGGCTAGACAGTTACCCTTTTCTCTCTCCCGTGACTCTGGTGACTCGCACTATTTATAGTGAGAACCGGTGTAGTTTCTCTACTGTTAGAACGGCCGGTGTAACAATAATAATAGTAATTAGGATAAAAATAGTAATAATAATAATAGTAATAGTACTAATAATAATAGTTATAGTAATAGTAATAGTAATAATAGTAATAGTAATAATAATAGTAATAGTAGTAATAATAATAGTAATAATAATAGTAATGGTAATAGTAATAATAGTAATAGTAATAATAATACAAATAATAATAATAATAATAATAGTAAGAATAATAATAATGATAGTAATAGTACTAATAATAATAGTAATAGTAATAGTAGTAATAGTAATAATAATAATAGTAGTAGTAGTTATAATGATAGTAATAATAATGATAATAGTAATAGTTATAATACTAATAATAATAATAATAATAATAATAATAATAATGCTAATAATAATAATAATAATAATAATAATAATAATAATAATAATAATAATAATAATAATAGAGTGAAGATCAAGGATACGGAAAAGTTAAGTAAATACACGGAACTTGCCAGAGAATTGAAAGTGATATTGAGCATGAAAAAAGTCAATATAATACAAATAATCGTAAGAGCACTGGGAACAGTTCTCCAAAACCTGGAAAAAAGTCTGGGAGAAATTGGAATGAATGGGATCACTGAGATCGTAGAAAGTACGGCAAATCCACGAATATGAAGACCAACCATCATAAGCTAGGAACGGTAACCAATACCATGGAAGTAACAATAGGAAGAAAACGAAATCACAGGAATAAGGACACCACATGAACCCAGTGAACAGAAATTTCATAAACTGCCCCCCCCCCCAAAAAAAAATAAAGTGATGGCATCAGTCTCGGCTGATATCACACAAAATAGTCATGAAGGGTCAAGGAAGGATTGGAAGATCGAGGATGAAGATCACTAACCAGACCTCCACTGGAAGAGTGTGTGTGTGTGGGGGGGGTACTTGGACCTTGAGGAGGCGTGTTGCCACCTAAATCCCAGAGACCAATGGTCGTTAACAGCAGGAAATCAATGGTAAGCGGCTATTGCGATACCACAAAGTCATTTGCAATGGTTATACAAAAGATGTGGAGAGTACTGGAAATCTGGGGAGGCTTGTTGTCACTCAGACTCCAGGGAACACCACCGGTTATTATCAGTGAGCAATCACTGACGATGACTTGTGTGGGAACTCCTAGTGATTACAAATAATAATAATAATAATAATAATAATAATAATAATAATAATAATAATAATAATAATAATAATAATAATAATAATAACGATAATAATAATAATAATAATAATAATAATAATAATAATAATAATAATAACGATAATGATAATGATAATAATAATAATAATAATAATAATAATAATAATAATAATAATCCTTGCATGTAAAAACTAACCCACATAGCCAACAAACGCATAAGTCGAAAAGGGGAAAACACACACACATATGCGATGGCACCAGCCTAGGCTGATACCACATAAGATTGTCGTGAAGAGTCAAGGAGAATGGAAAGACTGAAGAGGGAGAGCACCAAGAAGACCTCCACTGGAAGGGTTTGAGAATACTGGAACTTTAGGGAGGCTTATTTTCACTCAAATTCCAGAGAAGACCAACGGTCGTTGCTAGTAAGAAATCAATGGTAAACGGCTTTTGCATAACACAAACTAATTTGCAAGGGTTATGGAAATCCGAGGAAACTTATCATTCGAACTCCAGTGGAACACCACTGGTTATTGTAAGTGAGTAATCACTGATAATGATTTGTGCAAAAACTTCTAGTGATTAAAATAAGAATAATAAACACATCACACACACAGTTTCACTTTTGTTTTCTTTTCTGAGAAGGGTCGAGTTCTCCCGAAATTATTAAAAGCTGTTCAACAATCCCGGATTTTAAAATATTTTATTAATATTTAGCAGTAAGTCTCATATTTAGTAATATAATATGTGAAATATCTATTGAAAAATAAATAGATAATTGTTAAGATTTATACCCCAAATATTGTCTTCGATTGTTTGTTTTTGTTCATACTCTTTTTCACCATTCCGGTTTTCTGCATTGCTATCAGCCTTCATAAATACCCACGTACTTATTTATCAGCAATGCTTCAAGCTACTACCCTTTTCTTTATATATATATATATATATATATATATATATATATATATATATATATATATATATATATATATATATATATATGAGAAAGGAAAGATGAGAGTAATCCGACGTAATGGGAAATGAAAAAAGGAAGAACCAAGAGATGTTTTTTTATATATTCATCAACGTTTCGTCTTTATTGTAAGACTTCCTCAGGATGATAATTTTAAGAAAAATGGCATGCAAGTACATCGAAATATTGGGGTGATATAATGGGTTGATGAGAAAAAGTAGTAGCTGTGGTCCAGCGCTCTTAGTAGCCTCGGCCTAACATTCACAGGTAACATGAATTGGAACAAATGCATAGAAGACATTGCCAAATCTGCTGCAAGGAAGGTGGCGCTCCTCTAGCATGATGGAACACTTCTCTCACCTGCCAGTATCTTATATTTCTATAAAGCAACCATTTGCTCATGCATGAAGTACTGTTGTCACATCTGGGCTAGTGCACCAACCACTAGTCTCTCCCTTTCAGACAGGGTCTAAAAGAGCTTCTGATCTAATAGGTACCGCACTATCTACCAGCTCAGCCTCTGTCCCATTGCAGCAATGTTGCATCTCCGTGCTTGTTTTACAAGTACTTCCATGGAATATGCTCCGACGAACTTGCTGCACTTGTGCGCTCTCGACATAAATACCCCAACCGACCCGACAATCACTAAAATCCCATCAATTCACTGTAGAGGTCCCCAAATCCCAGAAGGCTTTCTACTCTAATGGCTTTTTTCCTCAAACTGCTAGCCTTTGGAATCCCCTCCCTGCCCCTTGTTTCTCTGACTGCACCAACATACATAAATTTAAATGTGATGTAAACACACATCTCGCTGCTCCACTCCCATCTTATGATGGCCTGTATGTATTAACTCAAATTCACAGTAGCCCCTACGTTTCATTGAAAACGTGGCTTGTTTTGGGTGAATTAAAGTAATATATATATATATATATATATATATATATATATATATATATATATATATATATATATATAGTTTGATCTTTTGTGCAGATGTTTTTTATACCAGCTAGGCCATAGTTATTTAAATAAAGATAAGTTTTAATCACTGACAATTAAGACAAATAAACATGTTCCGCTTTTGTTTAATATCCTCTGTTATTTAACATAAATTAAGATATATATTTTTGAAAATATTTTTATTTATCTCAAAATACAAAACGAACTTTGACCTTGAAAAGTATTAATTGATTCTTTCGCATAATTGCATTTGATAATGAGTCCAACTGGATCTGAAAATTAATTTGCAAATTTTAATTATCAGTAATCAATATATTCTGACGATTCTTGTCGTTCGTCCACCCTTCAACCCACACCAAAAATCTCCAAGACTCTTTGAATACGTATAAAACAAAAAGACTCCTCATTACATACCCAATTCACAACTTTCTTATTTTTCATATTGTTTATCATGATAATCACTTTTTTGTATTTGTTTTCCTTTGTTTTACTGAATCTTTCAAACATTTGCCTTCCCTCTTAAATTTGGTTATAAATTGTTCTCAACTTCAAATTGGACGCTAGACTCTTTTAGTGTTTTAAGAAATAACATTATTTTTGCTTCTTGTTTTTTTCTTTTCATTTTTTGATTAAGTACTTTTCATTTTTATAAGTGTTACAGCCTTTATTAAAAATATCTTGAATTTATTTTATTCTTTGATTGTAAGAAGCAGCCGAACATGGAAAATCGGTAAATAGGAAATTATTTCCTTTCCTTCGATTCTCCTTGAAACAATCTTATATTAATTGGGATGTTGTGGTTCTCTTCAAATGTTATTCTTGTTTTTTTTTTTTTTGTTCTATTTTATTGGTTTTTCTATCAGTGATGCAGATTGTTCTTCAACAAAGGCTTTCTGTTTTCAGCTTAAATTGCATCAATGTTTGTTTACGATGCAAGGCCTGTATTTGTTTAACCTCAGACAAAGTTCAGTTCTAAGTGTATCTGCTATATTTGATTGCATCTAAGATTGTAGAATTAAAAATTTATATAAATGACTACAATACTTCTTTCTGAAAACCTGTCGACTGAATTTTAAACTGAATTTAAACTGAATTTATTTTTTCTATTATAAAATTTGAGGTTCGAATCATTCGCTTTTGCGGCAATGATAGAAGCAAGTTGAATAAGACATATTTTTATGGGTTTACAAGAAAATATGTGACCGTAAGGTCACCTATTGAGCTCTGATTAACTCATTTGACTCAGCAAAAAGAGAGTTTGCAAAGCCAGTTAAATATAAAAATGTATAAAAAAATAAAAGCACAACATCCAAAATTAACTTATTTCTGCTTGCTTTATATATATATATATATATATATATATATATATATATATATATATATATATATAATTATAATTTCATGTATCCATATAAAATGTTATAAGTAGATATAATATATTATGTGTCGATTTTCAGTATTTACTTCAAAAGTGCTCAATACGTTAGTAGAGCTAGGTAGTAAGTTATGAAAATATATTTATTGTAATTAAGCTACTCAGAGGCTTTTGCGTTTCATCCCCGTAGCTTGACGATTCTCTATGGGGATAAAACACGGAAGCTTCTCTGTAGCTTAATTGCCTAAATATATTTTCATAACTTACTATATACATATATATATATATATATATATATATATATATATATATATATATATATATATATATATATATATATATATATATATCAGGTGAACCATTATTATTTTGAGAAACATTCCATATTCTGTTCAAAAACACTTTATTTAAAGACAATTGTTTCTGCCCATTTCAAAACATATATTTTCATAATATAAAGAATGTCACTGATATTCATGAGGAAGCTTCATCAGTGTATAAAATTCAACAGTCTGGCTGAAAAATGAAAATGCATCGCACATTCATAATTTATACATATTTGCTTTTCACTCAACAATCAGAGTGATATATATATATATATATATATATATATATATATATATATATATATATATATATATATATATATGTATATATATATTAAAATAAAATTGTTTGAGTAGCAAACTATGTTTATTTTAATATAAAAGCTCTAATATATATTGAGCACTTTTGAAAAGTAATGACTTTGTTCATTTAGTTAATATTTGAATTTAATTAATTTATATATATATATATATATATATATATATATATATATATATATATATATATAGAGAGAGAGAGAGAGAGAGAGAGAGAGAGAGGGATACATATTCTCTTTTTCTCTTCAACTACGTGTTTAATGTGGTAATATTCGCTGTTATTCATAATGGACTATTCCTATTGTTATGTTGCATCCATTTCTTTATTACTTTTGCCTGTTAATAAACAGAAGGAGTGACAAAAGTGAGTATTTTTTGTATAGTTTACTGAAAAGTAATAAAAATAAGAAATAGTTTTAATTTCATAATGTTTATATAAACACTGTCAACTGGCGAAGAGTGCTCCATTCATTCTTACGGACAGCTTTGCATTATCGTTAATGACAGTTGGCGATTTCACTCACCACAATGTTTTACCCAAGAAGGGGGTAAGGAGAAAGTCAAAGAAAGAAAGGGAGAGAGAGAGCAAGTTTGTAAAGAAGCGAATAACTCATGACGGTTGCGTTTTTTAGCAAACAAACATGAAGAATAACTGGAACATCCGAAATTCATAATATATGTATATCTATTGATGCCCAAACTTTTGATTTAGATACATCATCATCATCATCATCATCATCTTATACAGCGTGAAGACGTGTACAATATGAAGTCTGAAATTATTTTATTTTCCCAAAATATGGCTGCCAATTTAGACACTTTAGACACTTAACACAAGAATAACGGACGTACAAAATAACATTAGTTAAAATGTATTCATGAATTATGTACTTTTTTTGCCTTCTTGATGGAGACAACGCTTTACTAGAAAAAATTGTGACCCGTTGGTTAACCCATTGAACTCGAGTTAGATCGTTTGAATCAGGAAAATGTGAGTTTCAAAGCCACTTAAATATAAAAATTATAAAAGCAAAATAAAAAATGAGTCTCATTCTGCTCGTTACATCTCTTCCGACTCTCTTTTTCACTCTCCAACTACAGGTTAAATAGTAGTACTACTTATTGTGATATTCCCTTTTATTTATAATAGATTGTTTCAATCTTTTTATTCTTTCCTTTCTTTATTAGCTTCGACTATTAATAAACACAGAGCGATATAGACAGAAAGAGTGATAGAGGAGAGAGTGATAGACAGTGTATAAAATATGAGTGAAAAGGGGGTCAAACCGCATACAGTGAGAGAGAGTAGAAAATGATAGATAGAGATGGGTCACTTTGTCCGTTAATTGGAAGTTATGGCTAATTATATCAATTAGAATGGAAGTGTTTTCAAACTTAACTCAATCCCAAAATTGAGGAATATTTTAGCATGTATTTTGTGTGATTAAAATATATATTGAAAAAAAAAGCCTTAGAGAAACGAACGTTAATTAACTCAGCTTTAATACAATAGATTACTGGCAATATTTAAGATTTTTTTTTTATTTCTATTTTTTGATAACCATTTTTGGTGAAATTATACAGGCACTCTAAAATTTTAGAAAGACTTTATTTCTCTTGTGAATAAGATGAGATGTTAGGTATTAGTCATGCCAGAACAAAAATGTTTTTTTCATTTAACCATTTTCTTACCAATCTTTCAAGTGTATCCACTTCCACTCAAAAATGTCTTCCCATTTTTAATGAGAACGGATACATTCTCAAGATCCGTCCATTCAATCTGCATCATAAGTAATAAAAATAATTAATTGTGACTGACCAACGAAAATCATATTTTAAACTTAGACAAGACAATTCAAAAGACAGAATATTTTAAAGAGATTTTTGAAGACATTTAGAATAAGATGGTATTTCAAAAACCATGAAAGACCTGACGAAAATGTTATTTCAAACATAAGTATGACAGACCAAAAAATGCTATTTCAAAATAAAGCATGACAGACCAATAAAAATGATATTTCAAATTTAATCATGACAGACCAATGAAAATGATATTTCAAACTGAAGCATGACAGACCAATGAAAATGAGATTTGGACCCTAAGATTTACAGACACACGAAAATGCTATTTAAAAAGTTAGCATGACAGATCAATGGGAATGCTATTTCAATTTTAAGTGTGATAGACTGACTAATGGACATAACTTTTTTTTTAAATGCTTTGACCAGCGATTGATACTGTGATATTTTGGTGGGACATGTGTAGTAAGTGCACCCTTTGACTTACTGCACCAACAAAATAAAGGGGTAATTCGAGAATGAATTATGTAACTAATACTCAAATTCAACTACTGTTTGAAAAGATTTGTTGTTACTGTTTCCCTCTTTATATTTAATTGAATGTGGTTTTAGTGCTGTAAATAATTTGCTATTGAAGAAAAAAATCGAGAGAATATCAATAAACGAGGTGACTTAAAGCTTTTGATGAGTAAATTGATGCTTAGTATAAAGTCTAATTGTAGCAGATGCACAAGGATTTCGCTGACAGCCATTTTGTGATGAGCTCAAATTTCATTTTGAATTATTATTTCATGATTAAAATGATCAAAGTGTAATGTTATTAGACAGAGCACGGGGAGTTGACTGTATCTGTAAAGCATAGTGTGCTAAGAGGATGTAGACATTCATTGGAATAAATTGTAAGCTAAAGAAAAACTTTCCTGTTTTGATTCTTCATTTTTTTCTGCGACACCTTCTGCATTTTGGGTTCCAGTAAAGAACGGAGCGTAATCGTAGAAAGGTATTTTACAGAAGAATCTTTCACTCATATTTTATAGTTTTGCCTTTCAATTGTCTAATATGTTTTGAAACTAATATATAGTTAACTCTATTACTCTTTCTCTTTCTCTTTCATGGACGCCATGGTCATGGAGGCTTATTTTGAGACCAAGTTAATGGCATTTCAAGCTTCCTTTACATGAATTGCAGTAAAAGTTTGAATACATAAGAATAAAATATTACAGGGAACATCATAATATTAGAAATACTAAAGCGATGCATGGCTCAAAATCGATTTCGAACTCCCGGCCTAGACACATCTAAAATAAGATGCATCCATTTAATTTGCGAATTTAGAGAGAAAAATGTTATTTGAAAGTGAAGTGTGACAGACATGCAGACAGAGTCTCTCAGAGAGATACAAGGACGCATGTATATACAAAAAAAAAATAATTCTAATGACTTTTTTCACGTATCTTATTTTTCATCTGATTTTATCTGAAAGCAGTGGAACCTGAACAAATGTGTCAATGCAAATGATTTTCCTCGCTTCAGTTGTTTTTTGATAAATCTTTGATTAATTCATTAAATTGTGGTGGCCTTCTTCGAATGAAATGAAAGCATAACAACTTGATAACGGAATCAAGCCAGTTGCTACATGATTGAAACATAGTTATAAATCTACATCAATAAAAGAATGTATATGTGTATGTATTTATTTGTCTGGGTTCCTTAGTTATAAATATGCAGTTTGAATGAATGAAGATCAGATTTTTAAAATATAAAAAAACAGAATATTTATCCAAAATTCATATTGGATTTTATCTCTATCTTATTTTTATGCCTGTTTTTTTTTTTTTTGCTTTTGTTTGATTATTTACTACAAACTATTTTATTTTACTTAATTTAAATAAATATATATCTTTCTATTCATGGTCATCAAAATCGAGGATGAGTCCTTCAATATTTTCTCTGCTTTCTCTCATATATCCACAGATAACAGCAACGACTAAGAAGAGAATAGGGGTATTGAGGGCATTGGATGGTAGGTTCTTTCTTGTGGCCAGTAGCCAATATTTCATTTCTCTTCCATCACTCTTGCCTTTTCTTTCAATTATTGTATATTTGAAACGATCCTCTACCATGGTTGGACAGTCACTCCAAATCCTAGGAGTTTAGCCTGTTCTGAGGTTGTCCTTAAATTTCTTATGTAGTGTTTCAACTTTATGTAGAACATTTATTTGGTGGGGCCGTGTGTCATTCATCCTGATCACATGACGAGACCATTCAAGTTGGGGTCAATAGACAATTGTTTATTCTCTCATTATATGAGTGCTATCTAATAATTCGACATTGATCCTGCTCTCCTTCGAGTAGACAGTAAAGATGCCCCAGAGTTTATTTTGATAGAACCGTTCAAGAATTCTCAGATGGAGACAGACGCTATCCACATAGCAAAATCATGCGGGAAGATGCTAATAACTATTGCTAGACAAATTGGTAGATGATCAAAGGTTCTGGTTATTGAATACTTAGTACAAAGCCAAATTGCTAGATTATCAAAGGTTCTGGTTATTGAATACTTAGTACAAAGCCAACTTGCTAGATGATCAAAGGTTCTGGTTATTGAATACTTAGTACAAAGCCAAATTGCTAGATGATCAAAGGTTCTGGTTATTAAATACTTAGTACAAAGCCAACTTGCTAGATGATCAAAGGTTCTGGTTATTGAATACTTAGTACAAAGTCAAATTGGTGGATGATCAAAGGTTCTGGTTATTAAATACTTAGTAGAAAGTCAAATTGCTAGATGATCAAAGGTTTTGGTTATTGAATACTTAGTAGAAAGCCAAATTGATAGATGATCAAAGGTTCTGTTTATTGAATACTTAGTACAAAGCAAAATTGCTAGATTATCAAAGGTTCTGGTTATTGAATACTTAGTACAAAGCCAAATTGCTAGATGATCAAAGGTTCTGGTTATTGAATACTTAGTACAAAGCCAAATTGCTAGATGATCAAAGGTTCTGGTTATTGAATACTTAGTACAAAGCCAAATTGCTAGATGATCAAAGGTTCTGGTTATTGAATACTTAGTACAAAGCCAAATTGGTAGATGATCAAAGGTTCTGGTTATTGAATACTTAGTAGAAAGCCAAATTGCTAGATGATCAAAGGTTCTGGTTATTGAATACTTAGTACAACGCCAAATTGCTAGATGATCAAAGGTTCTGGTTATTGAATACTTAGTACAAAGCCAAATTGCTAGATGATCAAAGGTTCTGGTTATTAAATACTTAGTACAAAGCCAAATTGCTAGATGATCAAAGGTTCTGGTTATTAAATACTTAGTACAAAGCCAAATTGCTAGATGATCAAAGGTTCTGGTTATTAAATACTTAGTACAAAGCCAAATTGCTAGATGATCAAAGGTTCTGGTTATTGAATACTTAGTACAAAGCCAAATTGCTAGATGATCAAAGGTTCTGGTTATTGAATACTTAGTACAAAGCCAAATTGCTAGATGATCAAAGGTTCTGGTTATTGAATACTTAGTACAAAGCCAAATTGGTAGATGATCAAAGGTTCTGGTTATTGAATACTTAGTACAAAGCCAAATTGCTAGATGATCAAAGGTTCTGGTTATTAAATACTTAGTACAAAGCCAAATTGCTAGATGATCAAAGGTTCTGGTTATTAAATACTTAGTACAAAGCCAAATTGCTAGATGATCAAAGGTTCTGGTTATTAAATACTTAGTACAAAGCCCACCTGTAACTAATGTAAGACTGACAAAGTCGATTTTGGATGTCCTTGTCTATAGAATCCTCGGAAGACAAATTGCTGCAGAGGTGTTTTGTTCTTTATTTTACTGAGTCACCACTTATCAAGACTAAAATCAATTCAAGGATAACGGTTAATGATATAGATAGATTGACAGTTGCATGTTGATGAATATTATGAGAGGATTGAAAATAAATAATGGAATCATCAAAATTTGCTGATTTATAAGGACAGTTTCGGTTTATGACAAGTGATCATTGGCATTAGATTTGAAGAATATCATTTTTTAGACCTCAAAGACGCAATTGTGTGGCAATGTGTTCCACAGATTGGAAGTTCTTTGAAAGAAACTCTGTTCATGAAAATTGCATTTGATGTTAAGCACACAGAGGAAGAAAGAACATTTCTTTAGACTGGTGGTAGTAAGACGAGTTATTCCTGTGAAAGTTTTACAAGATGGAACCAGGGAGTGGAGCTCAGTCGAGCACTTTCCATGGGAGTAACGATAGAGTGGAGAGAGACTAGCAACATCTTTTCTGTGAGAAAGGGGCTCTAGATTGCGAAGACGATTTTGAACTCTGTTAAAGCAAGAAAGAGTACTCTGAGTGGCACCTCCCCAGATGTGGCAGCAGTACTCTACAGAAAGTTAGTGACCTGTTTAAGGGCGGTTTCAGTTATGAAGATAAACTTTGTGATTTGATGAAAGGTTTGTATCTTCGTCTTGTTCACTCTCAAGCTGAAAGCTTTATTTGTAGACACACAGTTGTTCTTTCTATCCGCTTATTTAACAACTCCCAAACTGATGACTATTGTGTTAACTATGACAAAACAAGGGGACATAACTCTATTTTGACATATTTAACAAACAAATCTCAAACCTCTTAACTTACTTATGAACACTCCATTTATTTTATCTAAAATCTTATATTCTATAAATACAGCTGTCGGTTTATCTATGAGTCTATCTGTTCAAGTTCTGATTTATTTAATTATTTATTATCCTTTTTATCCTTTGAAAAGTTATTATGGTTACACAAATGATAAGTTATTATGATTGTGCAAATAATAAGTTATTATGGTTGCGCAAATAATAAGTTATAGTTACACATAATAAATTATGAACAGCAAAGGTTAGTAAATTTCATTTAATACTAAATAGACTAAGTCTTTGCAATTCTTTAAAACATGAATATATACTGTTTGTCCAACCTGTGCCAAACTCACATCACAGATCAAAGCCACAATTAATGACGCAGAGATCAAAACTGTTGCCAGCTTTAAACAGTTGAGAAGTTGTATTGTCGTTGTATATCGGCCATTAACTGCAAAGGAAATCAAGCTATTTTAGTTAAGGTATGCCTTACTAAACTACACTTTTGTACATTCTCCAGCTCTTGTGAACATTGGCACAATCTAATTATACTAAATCAGCAGTAGCAATTATGTATATGTATATGCATATATAATTAATGTCATATCAGAGGCCTTTCCCTCTTCCTTTTTCTCTTTATCCATGTCAAACAGGTAGCAGGAAAAAACACTATAATTGACGTCTTTGATCAAACAAGATCTGTATCAATTGAGACAACGATTCTCAAATTGCTACTCTGATGGTCTGCCCCAAAATAAATGACAACCAAATTCCAAAACCAATGTTTTGTTTGTGAACTGTCCCTATAAGAGCTATAACAACGTGACTGAAACAATGACTGAACTTAGTAAACAAGCAAAAGACTGAATGGCATATAGTGGAATAAAAAAAACACTAATTAACTTTGAGGAGGAACATCATAAGTCAACTAAGATAACATCATCTGAAAAAGCTAGGTAAAAAAACAAGACGAATTAACTTTGAAGAGGAACATTATAAGTAAACTAAGATAACATCATATGAAAAGGCTGAATAAAAAAACATGAATCATCTTTCAGGAGACACATCAAAAGTCAACTAAGATAACATCATATGACAAAGCTGAATAAAAAAACACTAATTAACTTTGAAGAGGAACATCATAAGTAAACTAAGATAACATCATATGAAAAGGCTGAATAAAAAAACATGAATCATCTTTCAAGAGACACATCAAAAGTCAACTAAGATAACATCATATGACAAAGCTGAATATCAAAAACACGAATTAACTTTGAAGAGGAACATCATAAGTCAACTAAGATAACATTATATGAAAAGACTGAATAAAAAAACACGAATTAACTTTGAGGAGGAACATCATAAGTCAACTAAGATAATATCATATGAAAAGGCTGAATAAAATAACACGAATTAACTTTGAGGAGGAACATCATAAGTAAACTAAGATAACATCATATGAAAAAGCTGAATAAAAAAACACTAATTAACTTTGAGAAGGAACATCATACGTAAATTAAGATAACATCATATGAAAAGGCTGAATAAAAAAACACGAATTAACTTTTAGGAGGAACATCATAAGTCAATAAAAATAACGTCATATGAAAATACTGAATAAAAAAACACTAATTAACTTTGAGGAGGAACATCATAAGTCAATTAAGATAACATCATATGAAAATGGTTGAATAAAAAAAACACTAATTAACTTTGAGGAGGAACATTATAAGTCAACTAAGATAACATCATATGAAAAGGCTGAATAAAAAAACACGAATTAACTTTGAGGAGGAACATCATAAGTCAATTAAGATAACATCATATGAAAAAGCTGAATAAAAAAAACACGAATTACACTTGGAGGAGGAACATCATAAGTCAATTAAGATAACATCATATGAAAAGGCTGAATAAAAAAAACACTAATTAACTTTGAGGAGGTACATCATTAGTCAACTAAGATAACATCATATGAAAAGGCTGAATAAAAAAACACGAATTAACTTTGAGGAGGAACATCATAAGTCAATTAAGATAACATTATATGAAAAAGCTGAATAAAAAAAACACGAATTAACTTTGAGGAGGTACATCATTAGTCAACTAAGATAACATCATATGAAAAGGCTGAATA
Organism: Sepiola atlantica; assembly: GCA_963556195.1. Classification (NCBI taxonomy): domain Eukaryota; kingdom Metazoa; phylum Mollusca; class Cephalopoda; order Sepiida; family Sepiolidae; genus Sepiola; species Sepiola atlantica. The sequence goes on from OY744537.1 coordinate 30,686,050, forward strand.
AAAAAAACACGAATTAACTTTGAGGAGGAACATCATAAGTCAATTAAGATAACATCATATGAAAAAGCTGAATAAAAAAAACACGAATTAACTTTGAGGAGGAACATCATAAGTCAACTAAGATAACATCATATAAAAAAGCTTAATAAAAAAAACACTAATTAACTTTGACGAGGAACATCATACGTCAATTAAGATAACATCATATGAAAAAGCTGAGTAAAAAAAACACTAATTAACTTTGAGGAGGAACATCATAAGTCAACTAAGATAACATCATATGAAAAGGCTGAATAAAAAAAACACGAATTAACTTTGAGGAGGAACATCATAAGTCAATTAAGATAACATCATATGAAAAAGCTGAATAAAAAAACACGAATTAACTTTGAGGAGGAACATCATAAGTCAACTAAGATAACATCATATTAAAAAGCTGAATAAAAAAACACTAATTAACTTTGACGAGGAACATTATACGTCAATTAAGATAACATCATATGAAAAAGCTGAATAAAAAAAGAAACACTAATTAACTTTGAGGAGAACATCATAAGTCAACTAAGAAAACATCATATGAAAAGGCTGAATAAAAAAACATGAATCATCTTTCAGGAGACACATCAAAAGTCAACTAAGATAACATCATATGACAAAGCTGAATAAAAAAACACTAATTAACTTTGAAGAGGAACATCATAAGTAAACTAAGATAACATCATATGAAAAGGCTGAATACAAAAACATGAATCATCTTTCAGGAGACACATCAAAAGTCAACTAAGATAACATCATATGACAAAGCTGAATATCAAAAACACGATTTAACTTTGAAGAGGAACATCATAAGTCAACTAAGATAACATTATATGAAAAGACTGAATAAAAAAAACACGAATTAACTTTGAGGAGGAACATCATAAGTCAACTAAGATAATATCATATGAAAAGGCTGAATAAAAAAAAACACGAATTAACTTTGAAGAGGAACATCATAAGTAAACTAAGATAACATCATATGAAAAAGCTGAATAAAAAAAACACTAATTAACTTTGAGAAGGAACATCATACGTAAATTAAGATAACATCATATGAAAAGGCTGAATAAAAAAAACACGAATTAACTTTTAGGAGGAACATCATAAGTCAATAAAAATAACGTCATATGAAAATACTGAATAAAAAAACACTAATTAACTTTGAGGAGGAACATCATAAGTCAACTAAGATAACATCATATGAAAAGGCTGAATAAAAAAAACACAAATTAACTTTGAGGAGGAACATCATAAGTCAACTAAGATAACATCATATGAAAAGGCTGAATAAAAAAAAACACGAATTAACTTTGAGGAGGAACATCATAAGTCAATTAAGATAACATCATATGAAAAAGCTGAATAAAAAAAACACGAATTAACTTTGAGGAGGAACATAATAAGTCAACTTAGATAACATCATATTAAAAAGCTGAATAAAAAAAACACTAATTAACTTTGACGAGGAACATCATACGTCAATTAAGATAACATCATATGAAAAAGCTGATCAAAAAAAGAAACACTAATTAACTTTGAGGAGAACATCATAAGTCAACTAAGAAAACATCATATAAAAAAGCTTATAAAAAAGTAACACTAATTAACTTTGAGGATGAACATCATAAGTCAATTAAGATAAAATCATATGAAAAAGCTGAATAAAAAACACTTATTTACTTTGAGGAGGAACATCATAAGTCAACTAAGATAACATCATATGAAAAAGCTGAATAAATAAAACACGAATTAACTTTGAGGAGGAACATCATACGTCAATAAAAATAACGTCATATGAAAAGGCTGAATAAAAAAACACTAATTAACTTTGAGGAGGAACATCATAAGTCAATTAAGATAACATCATATGAAAAGGCTGAATAAAAAAACACTAATTAACTTTGAGGATGAACATCATAAGTCAACTAAGATAACATCATATGAAAAGGCTGAATAAAAAAAAACACGAATTAACTTTGAGGAGGAACATCATAAGTCAATTAAGATAACATCATATGAAAAAGCTGAATAAAAAAAACACGAATTAACTTTGAGAAGGAACATCATAAGTCAACTAAGATAGCATCATATGAAAAAGCTGAATAAAAAAAACACTAATTAACTTTGACGAGGAACATCATACGTAAATTAAGATAACATCATATGAAAAAGCTGAATAAAAAAAGAAACACTAATTAACTTTGAGGAGAAACATCATAAGTCAACTAAGATAACATCATATAAAAAAGCTTAATAAAAAAGTAACACTAATCAACTTTGAAGAGGAACATCATAAGTCAACTAAGAAAACATCATATGAAAAAGCTGAATAAAAAAAAACACGAATTAACTTTGAGGAGGAACATCATAAGTCAATTAAGATAACATCATATGAAAAAGCTGAATAAAAAAAAACACGAATTAACTTTGACGAGGAACATCATACGTCAATTAAAATAACATCATATGAAAAAGCTGAATAAAAAAAGAAACACTAATTAACTTTGAGGAGAAACATCATAAGTCAACTAACATAACATCATATAAAAAAGCTTAATAAAAAAAGTAACACTAATTAACTTTGAGGAGAAACATCATAAGTCAATTAAGATAACATCATATGAAAAAGCTGAATAAAAAACACTAATTTACTTTGAGGAGGAACATCATAAGTCAACTAAGATAACATCATATGAAAAAGCTGAATAAAAAACACGAATTAACTTTGAGGAGGAACATCATAAGTCAATATAAATAACGTCATATGAAAAAGCTGAATAAAAAAACACTAATTAACTTTGAGGAGGAACATCATAAGTCAATTAAGATAACATCATATTAAAAAGCTGAATAAAAAAAACACGAATTAACTTTGAGGAGGAACATCATAAGTCAACTAAGATAACATCATATGAAAAGGCTGAATACAAAAAAACACGAATTAACTTTGAGGAGGAACATCATAAGTCAATTAAGATAACATCATATGAAAAAGCTGAATAAAAAAAAACACGAATTAACTTTGACGAGGAACATCATACGTCAATTAAGATAACATTATATGAAAAAGCTGAATAAAAAAAGAAACACTAATTAACTTTGAGGAGAACATCATAAGTCAACTAAGAAAACATCATATAAAAAAGCTTAATAAAAAAGTAACACTAATTAACTTTGAGGAGAAACATCATAAGTCAATTAAGATAACATCATATGAAAAAGCTGAATAAAAAAACACGAATTAACTTTGAGGAGGAACATCATAAGTCAACTAAGATAGCATCATATTAAAAAGCTGAATAAAAAAAACACTAATTAACTTTGACGAGGAACATCATACGTCAATTAAGATAACATCATATGAAAAAGCTGAATAAAAAATGAAACACTAATTAACTTTGAGGAGGAACACAATAAGTCAATTATAATAACATCATATGAAAAGGCTGAATACAAAAAAACACTAATTAACTTTGAGGAGGAACATCATGAGTCAACTAAGATAACATCATATGAAAAGGCTGAATACAAAAAAACACGAATTAACTTTGAGGAGGAACATCATAAGTCAACTAAGATAACATCATATGAAAAAGCAGAATAAAAAAAAACTAATTAACTTTGACGAGCAACATCATACGTCAATTAAGATAACATCATATGAAAAAGCTGAATAAAAAAGAAACACTAATTAACTTTGACGAGTAACATCATACGTCAATTAAGATAACATCATATGAAAAAGCTGAATAAAAAAGAAACACTAATTAACTTTGAAGAGAACATCATAAGTCAACTAAGAAAACATCATATATAAAAGCTTAATAAAAAAGTAACACTAATTAACTTTGAGGAGGAATATCATAAGTCAATTAAGATAACATCATATGAAAAAGCTGAATAAAAAACACTAATTTACTTTGAGGAGAACATCATAAGTCAACTAAGATAACATCATATGAAAAAGCTGAATAAATAAAACACGAATTAACTTTGAGGAGGAACATCATAAGTCAATAAAAATAACGTCATATGAAAAAGCTGAATAAAAAAACACTAATTAACTTTTAGGAGGAACATCATAAGTCAATTAAGATAACATCATATGAAAAAGCTGAGTAAAAAAAACACGAATTAACTTTGAGGAGGAACATCATAAGTCAACTAAGATAACATCATATTAAAAAGCTGAATAAAAAAACACTAATTAACTTTGACGAGGAACATTATACGTCAATTAAGATAACATCATATGAAAAAGCTGAATAAAAAAAGAAACACTAATTAACTTTGAGGAGAACATCATAAGTCAACTAAGAAAACATCATATGAAAAAGTTGAATAAAAAAAACACGAATTTACTTTGAGGAGGAACATCATTAGTCAGCTAAGATAATATCATATAAAAATGCTTTACAGATTACCAACCCACTGTTTGCCTATGTATTTTCAGATCTACACTAGGACCATTTAGTTATTCTTGGATTCATTACTGTTAGATATTAGTGGGTATAACAGTTAGTAGATATATTAGTTTAAATTATCTTGTGCAGGTATTGTTTACATGAGTCAACAAAGATAAGGTAGGTGGACTTTTGAGAGATAGGCTCTGCTGTGGGAATGATAAGCTTAAGGAAAATGACATCAGATTGCGATTGAGGAGTCAGCATGGAAGCTTTTTACTAACAAGACGAAGTTAAAATACGCTAAGCAGATTTATCTAAGATGCGGGCTTACATGAATCAGTATATCATGGGTTAATATATAATAAGTATATCTATGTCTATGTTCTCTTCTGTTCACTGGCCCCCTTTGACTTTGCAGTACTAGACAATCAAGTTGCAACCGATTAAATAAAGAATTCCTCTTTCAAAAGATTTTGTGTTGTATTAACTAATTAGATAAATGATGAAAGAAGTATGAGATATTTTGATTGCAGCTTGTCCTAAGTCCACCGAGATAAATATCCAAACACGTGCAAGGTGACTGGCGAGAAAGAAAAAATCAAGGTATGATTTTGAATTATGATGATTGAATTGAGGATTACTAGCGACTAAAATTAACAAGCAAGAGTTGATATGCAACACTAAGAGCTCACACTACTATATTTGGTACATTTTCACTTATTGATGGGTTTATAAACCATTATACACCCGTGTCATCGTTGTGAACCCAGGTTCTTTTCATCTGCTGATAAACCCACTCAGACGCCGATGTTTAAAAAAAATAAGGCTTATTTAAAACGAGAGACATTTGCATAAAACATCAGAGTGACAGACCACTTGTATTTGCGTGAGAGAGAGGGAATTAATACAGACAGATAGATATAAGTATTACTTATTTGGCCACACACGTCTCTTAGCGCATTCCAGGGTGTGTAATAACGCTGATAATGTCGCCTTCTATATTCTTCTTGTCTTCTATCTTTTCTTTAATTCAAAGACAGAATAAAATCATCTGATTCTGTTGTTTTTACTTACCGTTGAATGTATAAACGATTATACACCCGTGTCGTCGTTGATGACCCATATTCTTGCTTTTTTTGTGGTCAGAATCACTAGGACGCAGATGTTTAATTTTTAGTACAGGTTTATTATAAAGACAAGAAAGATCACAGAAAGAAAAGGAGAGAAGAGTTATTTGAGTGAGAGACAGAAAGACAGACAGATAGATAGACGGATAGCTCGTCTCCTTACACTCAACCTCACTATTGGGGACAGCACCCAGACACGTCTTTTCTGCTTGAAATCTTGCCAGCCAGAAGTCATGTGGTTTTATCAACTTCCTCCAAGGTGACCTCTTACTCTTAGGTGTCACCCAAACTTTTCTAATCAAACACGGCCCTCTTTATGTAGCATATCTATGATATATATATATACATATATATATATATATATATATATAAATAAATGTTTTGAGGTACAAAACGTATAAATGCATTTAAAAAGGATACACAGAAATATCTCAATAGGCCCTTTCGACTATCATCTCGACGATATTATTGATTAAAAAACTATCGATTTTCTCCTGACGAGATGATAGTCGAAAGGGCCTTTGAGAGATTTCCGCATATCCTTTTTAAATGCATATATATATATATATATATATATTTTTTTTTTTAATTCAGTTTTCAGCATTTATTCAATAAATATTTGACTCTGACTAGCCAAAATTTCTTTTTTATTATTGGTTCGTGTTATTTTTCTTTAAAAAAATGTATTTCGCTTCAAATCAAGTATTGATTTATAGGATTAATTGCTATGAATGACAAGCTCTGAAAATTCAACAAGATAACTTTATATATAAGATAATTCTTAAGCATGAACACATTTTTGTATCATTGCAAACGCTTACGTCTTGAATATTAATAGCCAATCAAATGTTTTCACTGAGGCAGGTGAGTGTATAAAATGAATTAAAATTTAATCATCAGCAAAATGACAGCTTGTCATATTAATAAGAGACAATTTAATTTCCATGTATGAATATCATATATTAATGCAAGATGTATTCAAAAAATGTCCACATGAAGGTTCTACTGGCCAAGAAAACATTGAATAATAAATGAAACATTTATTTACTTCAAAATATTATGTCCGTTCAAAAAGTTCCCAGACCGAAGTTGTATTAACCAAAACAGAAATGAATAAATAAAATATTCCTTTTCCTCGACATAGAAACCATGTTAAGAAAGTATCCGGACTGAAGACGAGAATGATTGAAACGTTAATTTTTTGTCAAAATATGATATGTTTTAAAAAAGTATACAGACTGAAGTTTTATTCATGGCCTCTGCTCAGTCTCATGAGACAATGGATACCCCCTGTAACGGTGCCTACACATGTAATTGTGAAGCAAGGGTTGCACAATTACCAACCACATCTCTACTGAATTGACACGGTTTTATTCCAGTGGCAATGCGAAATCCAGGACGACTGGAAACAATGCCGAGATAAGCAGAGAGCACATACAGCACCTGTTATTCCCAAATGGTCACTCATTTTAGTACTGACCAGGCTCAACGTCGCTTAACTTCGGTGATCTAACTGGAACCGGCGTGTCAACGTGATTACACCAAAGTCGTATTACAAAAACATAAATGAATATTCATTTTGAAATATTTTTTTATTATATGATAAACAGAATTCTTAGTCCTTTAAAATATCTTGTATTTTTTTATGGCTGGAATCAGCATAGGGATGAATGACAATAAGATATAAATTTATTAAGAACTTAATTCTGCAAACAATCAACGGCCGATGTTTTGTTTCATACGTTCCTAGAACCTTTACACTCTTCATTGCCTTTTCCAGGTGGCCATAAGGAACAGAGTCTCAAAGGGCCAACCGTTACCTAGCTTTTAGTCTCACTGAACAGTTTAACATAACTGACTCACTATTTAAACATCACATGATCTGTATTATTTTAACTACAATTCACATCTTTGTCATTAATTTCAAAACGTTTCACCCGATGTAACCACCGACTTTCTTCAGGTGCATTTTTTTTTCAAACTTGGGAACCTATACAGAATTTCGATAGATTGTTTTCATTCTGTCAGCTATGGCCAGATAGAAGTGTTCATTTTTATGTTATTCGCAGTGATTATCACCTGTAGTAAAGATTGACATTTCAACCTCCAGTAAAAACTTAGTGTTAACCAACACTTTAACCATTACGTTACAGATCCCGGTAATCCAAATGATACAAATTATCTAAAACAAATTCCGAAACATAATATCACATGATGTTTTTGGCCAAAAATGATTTCGTATCTCTCAGTCCCCCTTTTTACTCTCAAACACTTTCAATTATTATTGGAAAGTCAACCTGTACCCGAGTGTGACCACGTCTTACAGATAAGCGGCTATTGTTGATGACATTTTCAATTACTCGATAAGCTAACAAGCAATATGCATTTTCATTCCACATGTTGAGTATGTGAGAATACTGTTCTGATTCTGTTGCTGCTGATTTGTATGTTTGTTTGTTTCTTAAGAAAGTCGGACGTCTGCATAGAGCTCACAAAGATCATGCCTCAGGATTGTCTCTGGTCTGCATGAAGTTCTCCTTGTTGGTCTCAGCGATTTGGTAACCTGCAAGATTGCAGATGTTTACTCCCAACACTAAGATGAGAGAGACTCAGTGGTTGCATGCCTAGTCGGGGAAAGTTGGGCCGAGAACACACAAAGGAATAGCACAGAAGCAACGTTGCCACTTTCACTCCATTGATTTGCTGTTTTGCACTTAAAACGTCTTTGCCTGTCATTTGTAGAAGCAGAGATAAACAGAGAACGATTGATCCTGATGCTTGTCATATGTAGAGGCAGAGATGACCAGAGAACGATTGATCCTGATGCTTGTCAGATGTAGAGGCAGAGATGACCAGAGAACGATTGATCCTGATTCTTGTCAGATGTAGAGGCAGAGATGACCAAGGAAGGATTGATCCTGATGTTTGTAATATGTAGAGGCAGAGATGACCAGAGAACGATTGATCCTGATGCTTGTCATATGTAGAGGCAGAGATGACCAGAGAACGATTGATCCTGATGCTTGTCATATGTAGAGGCAGAGATGACCAGAGAACGATTGATCCTGATGCTTGTCATATGTAAAGGCAGAGATGACCAGAGAACGATTGATCCTGATTCTTGTCATATGTAGAGGCAGAGATTACAAGAGAACGATTGATCTTGATGTTTGTCAGATGTAGAGGCAGAGATGACCAGAGAAGATTGATCCTAATGCTTTTCATATGCAGAGGCAGAGATGACCAGAGAACGATTTATCCTGATGCTTGTCATATGTAGAGGCATAGATGACCAGAGAACGATTGATCCTGATGCTTGTCATATGTAGAGGCATAGATGACTAGAGAACGACGTATCTTGATAATTACTTCTCCTCGATTTTCACCAGAGCCCTGTTAGGTCGGGAGCTCCAGCACTAACACGTTGCGAATATTCCTACCATAGCAGGGACGGTTTAGACTTTAAGAGGGTGTTGTTGATGATGTTTAATTCTTTTAAAAATCCAAATGAACTCCCTATCCGATATACACACGTTATTGCAAATGCTACATGAGTACTTAGACTTGATGATGCGTTGATGAGTGATGTTAGCATTTGCATAAAACTTGCTGTTTCAAGGCGGCTCAAACTTTGAGTACATTCTGCCCCAAGTAAATAGAACTTCAACACCAACAGTTTGCATTTTCTTGATGATGATAATGGCTTGAAGGTCAGTCTCAAAATTGTAGGTCTATCTGACCGTGCTCATCTGTTTCTTGGAACCTGAGTGTAATTTCTTGAACTATCTGATTACTGTGATTATCTGCACCTTCACATTTCACGCAACAAATATTTTTCCTTGTTTTTGCAGCATTATGGCCCAGTTCAAACTCATAAGGCATATGCTCACAAATTAGACTTCAATGTACGTTCGTCTGTCTGCATTTCAAATCACACACAGAGTGAAACAACGTGTCAGTGCACCAACTGCAAATTCACTACCAATCACAGCAGGCACCTTCCATGACTTGAATTGCACGTATGTAAATAATACAAAACTTTTGCTTCACCCTTATAATATATATATATATATATATATATATATATATATATATATATATATATATATATATATAATGGTAATAATCCAGGTAAAAAATATCCACAGGGTGGTAATCCAGAGAATTTTAACCGGGTTTATAAAAAGTGCTCAATATCAAAATAGAGCTTTATATATGATAATTTTATTTACACAGACATGTACAAAATCTGCGACACTGGCATGTCGATGTTATCAATCAACATTTACTATAAACTGAGATCTTATCAGGCAGAGTTAGAATCCGATCTTAACCTCAGATCATATTTGGAGAGAATGAAATGGAGGGATAGAGAAAGAGAAGAAGAAGAAGAAGAAGAAGAAGAAGAAGAAGAAGAAGAAGAAGAAGAAGAAGAAATTTAACATTTCAAAAATTGAGGCCGTTTAAAAATTAAAAATTAAAAATCTAAAAAATCTTAAAACAAAAAACAAAAAATCTAAAATCTAAAATCTGAAACAAACAAGGCAAATGAATAAATAAATAAATAAATTTAAAAAAAATAAAAATATAAGGTGGAAAGAGGGGCATATAATAAAGGGAGAGGTGATGGGAAGGTAGACACATAAAAGAAAAGAAGGAGAAGAAAGAGAAAGTCTGTTGATTCAGATCGAGAGAGAAGAGATAGGAAATATAAAATAGGAAGGAGGGGGGGTAGACATGCACGAATCAAGTGTAAAAAAAAAAAGACAGTTATTTTAAAGCCGAGTTTATAAATGTATTTTTCAAGTGAACTATAATATTGTGTATATGTGTGTATGCGTGCGTGCGGGCAAACCGAGCAGACGCGTGTAATTGGTGTGGTCGTGGGGCGGTGATCAAATGTGTCGCCAATTCTGGATTTATATTGTCTTTATAATTTGTCTAAAGTTTATTAGCTTACCATGAATAAATTAATAAATCGAATAAATATATTCGTTAAGTATAACAGGATTAGTAGTAGTAGTAGTAGTAATAATAATAATAATAATAATAATAATAATAATAATAATAATAATAATAGATACCCCTAATAATTGAGGTAAAATAATGAAAATAATAATGAATGATAATACAAATAATAATAATAGTTTAATTTTATTTAAAAGTACTAAAAAATATAACTAAAGAATAACTAGAAAATGTCGGCGTTATTAATTATTAATAATAACAATAATAATAATAATAATAATAATAATAATAATAATAATAATAATAATAATAATAATAATAATAATAATAAAAATAGTAATAATAATAACAGCGACGACAACAACGACAACGATAATGGTGGTCAATAATATTTAAGAATTTATAAAAATAATAGTTTAGGAAAGAAATAGAATAATTGCGAAATATTAGGAATACTAGGAGGTAGTGATAATCATAATAATATTAAATAAGATAATGGTTGCCGATATTATGATATGGGTTAATGTTTGCAATAATGCTGATCATATAAAAATAGTAATAATAGTGGTTTTACCGACATCAGTAATCAGAGTGGTAATCCCAGTAATCTTAACAATAGTAATAATGATAGTGAAAAATTCATAAATAATAATAGAACAGTACAAATAGTAGTAGTAGTTATAATGATGATTATAATAGCAATAAAGATGAACACAATAATAATAATAATAATAATAATAATAATAATAATAATAATAATAATAATAATAATAATAATAATAATGGTAATAATAATAACTGAAATAAAATAATAAAGTTATAGATAATGACATTATCATTATTATCATCAATGACAGTGGAAGCAAAAGTCAGGTAACGGTAAAACATGGCAATATCAATATTATTAATAATAGTGATACTGTTAATTTCACTGCCGCAAATAACAATAACTATGATAGTA
>OY744537.1:30702550-30740050 GCA_963556195.1 Sepiola atlantica
AGGCTGGAAAAGATAGATTTCAGGGTGGGGTGTGCTGTGTGCCGCACCCAAACAGTTTAGTGTCATGTTTGCGACAGCTTTCAGTTGTACTTGATGTCTTCCTGTTACTGGTTTGGTTAATCTCTTTTACAGAATATGAAATTCTTTGGACCATTTAATGCTGAAGCACAATACATATTCTTAATGATAGAATTGTTTACTATTACTTGAACACAAGTTCATATTTTATCCAATGGGAGGAAATTGTAGGTTCATACCTTTCCCAACAGTATTAGTGTATAAGTGAACAGGGGACGTCCAATAGGATTTGAACTTGCCATAGGCGATTACATATTCTGTGACGTTAGTTCAATCATGCACTCCCTGATAATTAGTAAGCCGAGTTATAATCATATCAAATCCATCATATTCAAATATACACTAATATTGTTGCGAAAAGTATGAAATTATAATTTCTTCGAAAACTTACATAAACAAAATCGCCAACAATTTGTATTTTGTTTCGATATTAAATAATTTAAAATTCTTTATATTCTGTAAAACAGACAATCCAAAGAAAACTAAACCAAACTAAGATCATCATCATCATCAGCAGCAGCAGCAGCAGCAGCAGCATCATCATCAGCATCAGCATCAGCATCAGCATCAGCATCATCATCAGCAGCAGCAGCAGCAGCAGCATGTTCTTATATTAAATAACATAACAAGTGTTGATGTTTTGTAAAACAGACAAACCAAACCAAGCCAAGAAAATTTCATCGTCATCATCATCATCATCATCATCATCTATGGGATAAGCAGAGAAAGACTAGTGTTATTTCAAAGTTTTCTTTCTTTTGGACTGGTTGCATAAAAAGGGCTTGATGATCTCATCTACTTTACTATTGAATCCATAGCTGGAGGGAGGATACATGGATTCATACCTTTCTCAAGTGTATTCGTGAAAGTGATGCAGTAGCCTCAGCAGAACTTGAACTCAATACGCCGTGCTCACAGTCCACGCCAGTAATCAGCCTGTTTTGACTGCAGTGAAGAGCATCGGGTCCAGCTGATTCTGAACTCCATGTTGTACACGTAGCTGTAAATACATATCCATTGTCCCCCAGGGTGGGGATGTTCTTAACTAACTTTCATATTACCTTTCTACGATTGGTGGCTCACTGAATGACCCTAACCCTAACTCTAACCCTAACCAACAACGGGAACAGTGCAGAAACAGAAGTATATTATTGCATATTTCAAAACAAACAAAACCAAATTACAACACTTTGTATTGCAAGACAGTTGGTGGATTTACTTGCTTCCAAACGCAGCAAAATGTGGCACAAGGCTGTGAGGAACGCCAGCGCCAATGAGGGCCAGTCCGGTTGGTACTAAATACCCGTAAATGGATCTGTCGGTATTCTCTAGTAGTGGCGCCCCTCATGCGATCGGCAATAAACCACTCCCCCTTTCAAAAGAGGAGATAATGCCTGGGAGTTTGCACCGCCTCGGGCTAAACCAGACCATATCTCATGGAAATAAAAGAGAATCTGGCACCGTCAAGTCAGCTGCTGATCTGTTGGCTAGTGTTAAATCCTCATTGTAGGAGATAGCTTTCCAAGACAGTCGCTCATTTAAATACTGACCAGATTAATCGTTTCTTAACTGTTCCAATGAGAACTTATATTTTAATCTGATACAACTGTAAACGAATTCCATAGTACACATTAGCATCAATTATGCAAATCAGCCTTCCCTACCTCCAAACCTTGTATAACGTGAGAAAATACTTTATGATTACATAACAGTCAACGTATCAAGATCACTCACCAATATAATTAAAATGTACATTTATTTAAAAAGTGATAAAGTTCAGAAATAAACTCTGTCAACAAAGAGTTTTTTAAAAAAGCCGAAAATTGAAACAGAAATATTTGAATATCTTTATTGCGCTTAGAAGTTAGAACGGCAAAAATAATTTCATGAATCATTCAAATGTCCCTTAATTTGTCCCTACATAATGAAAAAATACAAAAAGAAAAACCGACAATGTCAATTGTTTCCATTCTCGTTTCTTATGTCTTGTTAAAATTTCATGAATCTCATTTTAATATTGTTCAGATGAGATTACTTCAAACACAATTCTGTTAAATTTGATATTTTTCTCAAACAAACGATGATTAGTTTTTTTTTCTTTTTTAAAATGGTTTTTGGACTTTTTGTGTTTGAATTTTTTTACTATTTCTAGAATGAGAGAAAATAAAACAACCAAATTAGAGTTGAACAGATTCATATATAAGTTTATATAAATATTATACTATCTACTTTATGAATATTTCATTGTAATAAATACATAGGAACCCTTTCAGTCTTGAAAGACAATGGATCCCCCTTTAAGGATGTCTGTGCAGGGAGTATAGTGATGCAAGGGTTGTGAAATCACAACCGCACCTCTCCTGAACAGGCATTGCTTGAGTTCATTAGCAAGGAGAAATTCAGTGCGACTGGAAAAAATGACAAGATAAGCTTAGAAAGACTGGTTTTATTTTGGAGTCTTGCTTCTCCTAGAATAGTTGCACTACCAAGGCTTGAGCGTCTAGTCTAACAATCTATAGATTGAGACACAAGGTATTTCGTCAACAGACGTGGAGTATATTTGTTACTTTGTATTATTTGGATTATTCGGACTACTCTTCTCATCTTGAGTGTTATTCTCACAACGTTTCAGCCGATGTAACTTCCGAACTTCTTCAGGTGTATCTTGTCGAACTCAAGAATCTTTCTGTCGAACTCAGGAATCTGTACGGAATTTCAAACGAAACCACTTATTTAATCCACGTGGGTAGCATGCTCCCGTTCCATCAGCCATGACCGGGTAGATGTCTTAAGTAATTCACTTATTTGTAGAGATTCACGAGTTTGAGAGAAAGATTCCCGAATTTGAAAAGATATACCTGAAGAAAGTTGGAGGTTATATCGGCTGAAGCGTTGTGAGAATAACACTCAAGATGAGAGTAGTAGTCCGAATAATACAAATAATATAAATTATCAATCCTCATCTAAAAAAAATTCAGAAACCAAATATTTTTGTTCAGTTCATTTTTTTTTTACTTAGACTTTTCACTGCCAAATTAAACTTATTGCATTTCAATATGAACATTTTTATTTCTTGCCTTCTGTTTAAAAGAGAATTATCTTCTTTACAATTGATTGGTCCTCAAATCGGGGTCCAGTGTTTAAATTGAAAATCGAACAATACCAAAACAGGGGTCACAATGTTGTTTTTTGCTATTAACAATCCTCAGGGTATGATGATAATTGATTAAATGGTTAAAGCTTGCATTGAATTGGGAAAGTGCGGAGAATGTATAGACAGACAGACAATATTTGTCTTTTATATATAGAGAGAGATAATGTAAATATGCCTCCATGCAATTATTTTTACATATAAACTGATAGAAAATTGTATTTCTTTTTATATACTCATAAATAACTGTATACTCTTCAATATATGTTTATGTCCTTTGGAAACAGTAGACAATTACCAAGGATTTTTCTTTCTTTTGACAGGGAGTGTTTTTTTTTTCTCTTTTTAATTTTCCCCTGGACAAATCTCAGATCTAATCTGATCCTGGATTGCTCGGTTTGTTTTGCTTAATGTTCCTCATTCGGATCATTTCTTTTTCTTGTCATATGTTGGCAATAATGGTACATAAATGATCGACAGGCTTTTGCGATATGCCATCAAATTGTACGTTTGTTTATTGTTTGTTTTTTTAAATAAGATATTATTTCCGTTTTAGATGCATCCTTAAATCCCTATTGAGGCTTTGTCCGTCGGTCAGTTGATCTGTAACGTTTTAGTTCAAAATATGATTGCTAAACGCATAGATCGAATTAAAGTCCATTTTATTTTGGGTGTGTCTAAGCAACTCTGTAATAGGCTCTGTTCACAGCTCAGTCTATCATGTTTTTGTTTTGTTTTTGTTTTTTAAATTTTTTTTAACGTAGTTCACCCCAAACAAGGCAGGCTGCCACTGTAGACTAAGGGGCTACCGAGAAGAAAGAAAAGGGAGAAGGTTGGGTGGGAGGTCAACCTAAACTGGGATCTGTGCAGCGAGATGTCTGTTTTCATTAATTTTAAATTTCTGCATGTCAGTACTGTCGGGGAAACAGGGGTAAGGAGGGAGTTCCAAAGGCCAGCAGCACGAGGAAAGAAGCTATTTGAGTAGAAAGCTCTCCAGCATCTGGGGACCTCCACAGTTTGTTTGAAATTGAGTTTTTCTCGTTCTGTCATGTTTAAGATTGAAATAAAATTTCGTCTGTCTGTCACGCTTATAATTCAATTAATCCAATACTGATTCATATGAATTTACTTTTAGCATTAAACGTGCAGACTGAATAGATGCATCTTAGAATATCACTTCCTGTTTTAGCATAACATGTCTTCCTTTAATTACAATTCTGATTATTCGCAACATGAATTATTTTTGACAAGATCTGGTTTTAAGATTGCCGAAACTTTATTCTTCTTTTCATTTTTTTATCAGTATTGTCCATTGTTAGCCATATATGTTGAATATAGTAAGACAATTTCTGATAGAAATAGATCCGTATGCATTCTTTTCGATTTCTGCATGAACTTGCAAATAAACATTCGATATTTTTCCGTCCTTCTACAGCAAATGCTTAAGCATAAAAAATGTATAAATATAAATGTATTTACATCAATCTCACGACCAAAATAAGTCCTTCCTCTGCGGAGTTTATGAGGAAACAGTTTTACTCAATCAGCGACTGTGCATTAACTTACAAATAAACATTCGATATTTTTACTTCCTTCTATCGCAAATCTTCAAGCATAAAACTAAATTTATGAGAATAGATAAATGCATTTACATTACAAAACTGTCCTTCTCGTTCTGAGAAGTTTATTAAGGAAGCAAGGATTTCTCAATTTCCAACTGCACTTCTGATCCGGCATTGTTTAAGTCCATAATATAGATAAATCCTAGAGAAGTAGAACGAAAGCTGTTCTTATATTGTATTAGTGTTACTTTTTCTATACTTGTACCTGAACAAAATAGTGTATATATATATATATATATATATATATATATATATATATATATATATATATATATATATATATATATATATATATAAAGGAGAATAAAGATACGATGCATACCTTTAAAGTAGAACCTGTAATGAAAGATTGATGCTCAATATACTAGATAGAGCAATAATATAAACAAGTAAAGGGTGAGAATAAAAATTGTACAAAATACTATATTTATTAAGTCGCCTGTTGACGTTTGGTAATTTCCCCTACCAACTTATCTGTTTGCCTCTCTGACGATAAGATATCATTCTTTGCAAAGCAATGGCTTAAGGAAGGAATGATAAAATTTATTTTATTTAAAACCCCTAGTTTTGAATAACTGATGATTTAATATATATTGTATTTTGTACAATTTTTATTCTCATCCTTTACTTGTTTATATATATATATATATATATATATATATATATATATATATATATATATATATATATATATATATATATATACATATATATATATATACATATATATATATATATATATATATATATATATATATATATATATATATATTTATATTTAAATTTTAAATATACATTTTTGTAACACAAAGTTTTACAATAGCTCGATAATAGTGTAGGCTAGAGCTGTATTAAAAATAATTAAATATTGTAGAATGTAGAGAACAAATTCTCACAAATTCACCAAAAAATCGGTTTTCATTTGCATACAATTGTTCCAACCTACCAGCCAGATATATGTAATGTTCAAAAGGTATAAGGTATTTATTTTCTCGTGAAGAGATATTATCATTGCTTGTAAAAAAGAAGATAACCCTCCAGACAGAAAAAAACTGTATTGTATTCTGCATTCATTTATTTTTTATCTTTTTATCTTTTTATATTTTGTTTCACTATATATTATTTACATATATGGAATAAATGAACGTGAAATTCAATACAGTTTTTTTCTCTGTCTGCAGGGTTACCCTTTTTTTTACAAGCACTGATGATACCCTTTTCACGAAAAATAAAGATTTGAAGATTTCGAAGATTACATATATCTTGGTGGTAGGTCGAAAATAAACTATAAAAACCTATTTTGTTAGAATTTGTTCACTACATTTATTTATTTATTTATTTATTAATCATGTTACAGAAGGTCAAGTCAATTCAACATGATACCGTTTGTTCACTACATTTATTTATTTATTAATCATGTTACAAGAGGTCAAGTCAATTCAACATGATACCGTTTGTTTTAAGTTGGCGAATTTCACCGGCTATTATTAGTCACTTTTAAGAGTACTGTTTGCAAAAGTTTATGGATTCACACGTTGTTTGGATAAACGTACACCTTTATTCTGAAAATTACTTTTTTTTCTCTGTTTTCTCTTTCAAATAAGTGGGTTTTATTCAGAATATTTATTAAATTATAAAATGGCAAAATGTAAATTATGATAAAAAATAAAGGGATATTCCCTTAGAGTTGGGTTTTGATGGGGGGAGAAAGAGTAAGAGATAAAAAAGAGTATATATATATTATATATAATGAAATAAGTGTTACTACAGGTTGATATATATATATATATATATATATATATAGCTATTATAAATGAGAGTGAACAATACTCTTGTCTTACACTATGCTTTGACTTCGAAGTTGATGTTCATAGCCTGTGCTGATGAAGAAACTTGATATCAATAAAAAGCTATATAGTCTGAGAAACGATCGTACACGAAACTGTTATTTATGTTGAATTCTTGGAACGTATATAAATAAATATATTCTAAATTTGTTTACCTAGGATGTGTAATGTACACACATATATATATATATATATATATATATATATATATATATATTAATCTGCCTACCAAAATATGTCCTTCTCATTCTTAGAAGGTTTAAAAGACAGTAATGGTTACTCAATCTGCAACTGCACTTCTCTTCACCCATCATTGCTTAAGTCCATAGTATAGACAAATCTCAAAACGACTCGAAACAATATTAGTCATATACTATGTTAGTGCTATTAATGCTGTTTTCCTCGACTTTTACCCAAGCAAGGTATATAGAAAGTATTTCAAACTGACTTGGTATTTATCTACCTCCCACCGCGGTAAGTTGTGAAACAAGGTCGGGAAAGTGGGATTTGATAAGTCAGCAGCCTAGAGAAAGAAGAGTGCTCTGGCAGTCAAAAAAGGCCTAGGCAGCCCCGTCGGCATTCCTCGGTAAGAGCGATTAGCAATAAACTAACCCCTTCTCAAAGACCGGCGGCATCAAGACCCGATGGCCAAGACGGTACCGGTCTATAGGGTGTAGTATCCATCGGAACAGATACTACACTCTAATCTTAGCCAAAAACCCTCGGAGCTATTTCAAACTGACTCGGTTCCTACTTGTACAATCATACCTACCAACATGGAAAAGAAGTCGTCTATACTTGTGTTCTATACGAATATTGCAAACGTTCAATAACAAGAAAGTAATAATTAGTCTGAGAAGGGGAAAGAAGAACAACAGCAGCAAAAAAGAAACGGTTAAATGACACAGCAACAACATCAATTGTGGCTCATGCCCGATTTATAAATGCCATCACATCAGAATCAGTCGACAGTAAATATCACCAGAATGATGAACAAATTAACAGTTGTATAAAAACGTATAGAAACAAAAGAAAAGAAAAAAAATCAATTCATGATTAAAAGCGGATATGAAATGAAAGAAGAAGGCTATTATTTTGTGAGAAGAAGGCAGGGGGACTATTTGATAAAATCCAGACCACCAAATTAAGTATTAAGAAGCTGACATTTTGAAGGGATAATTTGTGAACTAAAATCAATGAAGAAGAATAAGAAAGAGGAAGAAGAGGGTGGTGGACATAAGTTATGAAACCATTGGCTACAAGAAATGAAAAAAAAAATAATGATTTTTATGTTGAAATGTTCAGCTGTTTCTTATGATGTACTGAGTACTCGAAAGTATAGGGTTTAATACCTTGTTGTCAGAAAACTATTTGTTTTTTTTGTTTTTTGAACTTTTATTCGTCCCTAACAAGGCACATTGCTACTGAAACGCAAAGGGCTACTGTAGTCAGGGCCCAGATTTATAGGGGGCATCTTAGGTGGAGAGTTAGGCAGAAAGATGTTTTTTTCACATTACATTTAAATTTTTGCACGTTCGTACAGTCGGGGAAACAGGGAGCAGGGAAGGAATTCCAAAGGCAAGCTGTCCGAGGAAAGAAGCTATTAGAGTTGAAATTTTTATCGGCATCTAGGGACCTTTACAGTAAAAAGGGTGAGATTTATCTGCTAGTTGGGTTTGCCAGAAGTATTTACTTTGCGGGGCCACAAGTGCAGTATGTTCATCAGAGCACATTCTGTGCAAGTACTTGCAATACCAACACAGGGATGCAACACTGTGGTGATGGGACAAGGGTTGGAGCTTTGTAGACAGTGTGGGATTTATTAGGTTAGATATTATTTTTTGCACCCTGTCCCAGAGGGAGAGACTAGTGGTTGGTGCACCAGCCAAGATGTGGTAACAATACTCCATGCATGGGTGAATGGTGGCTTGATAGAGATATGGGATACTGGCAGGTTTAGTTGATACAAAAGAAAAGTTTTTTTAGGGGGACAGAATTAATATATTCATTAATCTCATAGACTATGCTTATATGTCTGACTCTGGGGCATGTGCTTGCACAACGTGAGTCAAAATATAATTTCCAGGACAAGAGATACACATCAACGACAAAAGTTATGGAGGAATGTGTGTGCAGGAATAAATCCTGATGAGAAAAAATATATAGTAAAAACAGCGTGAGAAAAAAATCCTATAATGCTATTGGTTGAGCTGTCAGTTGGCTAATTGGAAGAAGGACATTTTTTCTGAAAAACTATTTTTTATAGTGTTAAGGTTTTAGAAAGGAAAGGAAAATGATCAAAAAGTATCTTGATCTCAACACCTCAGCAATATACTCCTCTTAAGTCTAACCCTTCTTCACCGTGGTAAAGGTGGTGGCAATGTGGTAGTGTCAGAGCTATCCAACTAATATGGCCCTGGTGAAAATCCAGGAATAGTTGACCTGAGGATCGTTACGGCCAACAAGGAAGACTTCATGCAGACCAGACAATCTTGAGGCACGATCTTCGTGAGCTCTGCGCAGAATATCGATTCGCTCAAAAACAACAACACAAGTCAGCAACATTGACAGGTTATCTAAGTCAACTATTTGCCTGTTTTAATACTTCAAGATTCCATCATTCTTAGGTAAAACAAGAATAAATTCATAAAAACTGGCATTGAACATTCATGCTCCCCACTAAACTTGTCCATTCATGCTCCCCACCTCACTTGTCCATTCATGCTCTCCACCCCACTTGTATATTCATGCTTGCCACCCCACTTGTCCATTCATGCTTCCCACCCCACTTGTCCATTCATGTTCCCCACTTGTTTATTCATTTTCCAAATGGTAACGGCCATAGTAATTTTTAACTGTTACACTTCCAGATATCATTTGTTACATCTTTCCGATTGAAGCTACCACAATTGTTCAGAACAAGTATTCTTTCTTGACGGCACCAGTTTTTGTTCTACCTGAAACAATGACATTGCCATTGAAGTCAAAAGAATAGTGTAATACAATTCAATTGACACACCGGTTCTTGTTAGATCACTGAAGTTAAGCAACGTTGAGCCTAGTCAGTACCAGACGGGTGACCATTTGGGAATACCAGGTACTGTATGTAGGAGGACGACGACATTTCCCTTCAAGAACTGCAAAAAACCTAATGTCATCATTTCCATCACTTGTAAATTTGATATTCCCTGGAAACTTCTTCCTTCGGAGGATGCTAGGGTGAATGCTGCTTCGCTTCGTAATTGCAATAATACAAGCCAAAGCAAAACCATATCCACGTAGCGAAAGAATAAAGAATTACCAAAAATGTAGTATTTTATAGCAGAAAAATGACATTCGTTTTTAAATTCCAGGAATGGTAAATAAATCTAGATAAGTTTGAAAAAATGGTAATAAATTGATAAACGGTGGTATGTACCGGATGACTCCAAAAATGTCATCCATGGAATCGTTAATAAAATTTACAAACTTTTCGGAAATCTAACTATGTTTGGTACAGATAAACTTTAGTCTATACCTGACTTGTCCACTAAGTTTTAGTTAAGAGTGTCCAACAGTCTTTGTTATCGCATTGAATGGTATGCTTCAAATGTGCATGCCTGCATTGCAAGCACACCTGGATGCAACATGCAAAATTGTCAGTAACTCTGAAACACTCCTCTCTTTCCCATCCTGTTGAAGCTACTGTTCATCCCTCAAAAAATCGCTTCGTCTGCCGAAAACCCTCTTAACAACAACTAGGTAACGCTTAATATCGATCATGTCTTCTCGTTTTCGTCTGCACCAAATTTCTGAACGACCACTAGATAGTGCTCAATATTGATCAACGTTGAGGTGCACATTTGGAGCATATCATTTAAGGGCAATACAACAAAGACTGTTGGATATTCATAACTGAGAATTGTTGGACAAGTCAGGTGTAAACTGAATGTTATTTAATGGATTGTGAAGGTACCTCACTCCTGACAGAATCCTCTATCTGTAAAAGAGCCAAATACCTCCTAAGATAGAGTACTGTTTCCACATCTGGGGAGATGCTGCTCAGAGAACCCTTTCCTACCTTGACAGAGTACAACACCGACATTGAAACCTAGTGAGCGATGTCTTTTTCTCCTCCCTACTACTTTTTGTCACAGAAGAGACACTGCTAGTCTTTCTCTACTCGATCGTTTAAAGTAGCGAGTTGCCCCATGCTGTTGAAATGACTGTTTATCCCTCAGAAAATCGCTTCGTCTGCCCTACACCTTCTTAACAACAACTAAATAGTGCTCAATATCGATCATGACTTATCGTTTACATATGTTCAGTAAGGACCAATGATCCTATGTTTTGATATTGCCACCCATGCAGTGCACTTTATTAAATGCAGTGGTGTTATTTGCAGACAATCTTCTCCCCACACTTCAAATGATTGATTGGAATGGCTGCAAGACACTTTGATTATCGACTGAATGGACTTAACATATTTAGAACATACCATTGAACAGTGATAAAACAAAGACTGTTGGACGTTCTTGACTGAAACTTAGTGGACAAGTCAGGCATAGATTGATGTTTATTTTTATCAAATATGCTTCGATTGCTGTAAGGATTGTGAATTTTATTAACGATTCAATTAGTGGCATTTTTTTTTTTTGTAAATGTAATTTTATTTCTGACGGGATTCTTTTTTCATTAAAATATAACCCGATAATGTCATTTGGTAGGTGTGCACAGATCTTTAAGATTCAAGTAGGATTTCGGCTGTCATTTATATGATTACGAAATGTGACACTTTCAAACATAGTTTCAAAGGGAAAATTTGCAAGGCAGTGAAGAAAGCCGTTATCTTTTCTGATGATGGTGTTTTCTAAGTTATACTGTTTTCTTCTTGGAAACAAAGTCGACACGTTTTTATGAAAAATAAAATGTAATTGACCACTGATTTGTTTTGTTTCAGTAGAAAAGATTGAGTGAGATATACCAAATACTCTGATTGGTGAAACAATTGGTGTTAGGAGAGAGAGACATTTTGAAACAGCTATCAGTTAGTGTCAGTTAGTGTTTAGCCTGTCCGGGGATTGTGTTCCAGTGGAAAGAAAATAGTAATGGAAGTTCCTAGGAGTGTATGGTGCAACTAACAATAAATTCAAAAAGATGTATCTGAAGAATGTCAAAAGTTACATTGGTCGAAACCTTGTGAAAATAAGATAAGAATATTAGTCGAAATAATACAAACTATCACTCATTTAAAAAATTGATGTTGTAAATATTCAGCATGCCTGGGTTCATCAAGTCATCCTCAGTCATCGTTCAGCTATGAAGAGAAAAGATAAAGATGGTGACCCTGCTCATCACGTAAAGTCCTAATACCAGAAAAAAAAAAAACACTAAGTTTAACACTGGAGAAATAATATAATAATATTCTACTTTGTGGTTGTCATGAGCATAAAATGAAACACTTGTATCCCAAGAGATTGGAAAATTTAAAGAACCTAATTATTTTCTTATAAAATAAAAATAAATAAATGGATCGATCGTAGTCTAGGGGAAGCTGAGACGGTTTCCTTTTTGCTGGTTATGACACTGAGACATAAAAGGAGGACGCCAACCTTTTAACTGGATTGCCCCACTTACCCTTGAACCTCACCTTATAATGCTGAATATTCAACAAGAAGGCATCAAGTATCATTTTTTGAGTCTTTGGTATGAATCGACCCAGGAATAGACACCGATCTTCCAGTCTATTAGCAAAGACTCTTAATCTTATGCCAAATAGGGTAAATCTTTCACGAATCTATAACATTAGAATTATTTTAGCAACTTCAGCACCTGATGTTTAATTTGTTGTTCTTCGGCAACCAAGTCTTAATAGAACAATTTGCCACTTTATTGTACTCAATAGTTGTTGTTTTTTTAAATAACACAATTTGGAATTTAAACTCAGTTATTTTACATGTTGATAATTTTATATAACACGCATCTTCAAGTCAGAAAATTAATATTTAAAAGAAGAAAAAATAAACTTTGGGATGTAATCAATATTTCACAAAATAAACAAAAAAGTATGATCGATTTCACGCCTCATTAACCACACATAATCGATTACTTGATGAACAGGAAGGATGTGTTTTCCATGCAAATTTTATCTTCTACAAACTTTTTTTATATTCATCGTGATATAAATGATTAATATTTACATATGTGAATAATATTTCGCGATTGAGATACTGATAAAAAATCGGCCATACTCTCTTGTTTGTTAATAAAACATTGATGAGATCAGTTAAGTGATTTTTAGGGAATTCTGTTTCATCTTTTTGACCTTTATAAGGCAAATCATGTCAGTTTATAAATGTTGCCTCTTTTGCGTGCATGCCTTACAAACAGGTAGTATGCCGTATTACTCCTTGCGAATCCACAAAGATTTGGCTCTGTTAAACCTAGTAATATCTTGAAAATCTGACCATAAACGTGTGATTCAGAGCATATATATAATTTCAGTAGTACTCTGAAGGCCTCCCAGATTTTATTTGAGTGGTTTCAATACTGCTCGGCAGGCCTCCTACGTTTTCTTTTTTCACTCCTCACTTAAAATATAAGGGGTGGGGGGAAAAAACTTCAGTATGACTGTACATGATTTCTAATGGTCATATTTTTCTCAAAAGATTCGCTCATTTCAATTAAATGTAAGACTTTCTCCAATCTGTTACTTAAGTTGCTCGCAAAATGTTTGAATAATTCTACCGCTGTAGAAACTAGCTAACTCCTGAAACAATCCTCAGATGTACTATTGCGTGGGTACTGCTACCACATCTGGAGAGGTGTCACTCTTGCCTTGACAGAGTACAAAATCGACTTTGCAATCTAGTGGGGGGCAATCTCTCCGGTTTTCTACAGCTCATTTCCCACAGTAGAGACATCGTTAATCTTTCTCTACTCTCTCGTTATTTCCATTGAAGGTATTGACTCTGTTTCAATATCTGGTTCCTTCTTGTATGACACCCACAGCAAGAACTCATCTTCTTACCACAACTACAAAAAACTTTCCTTTATTCCTCCGTGTGCCTAGCGTGAAGCAGAATTTTCAGGAACAGGGTTTCTTTCCAAGATTATCATGGAATTGCTTCCCTGTAAACTACAACATGGTCGTCTTAAAATCTAATGTCAATAAATCCTTGTCATAAATCATCCTAAGTAACTAAATTTTGTTAATTTCATCCATCAATTTTCAATCCTCTCATAATATTCTTCATCATTAAACTGACAATCAATACATCTTATTAACTCTTATCCTTGATCGGCCTTTGGACTTGCAAAACGGTGACTCATTAGTAAAAAAAGAAGCAAAAGAAGACACTTCGTTGAAAATCTAACAATTGTGAATTTTTTTAAACAAATATTAAAATTTACAATTGTATATATATTTCAAATCACATATTTATTCATTTGTTTTTCAACATAGTTCACTACACACAAGGTAAGTTGCCACTGTAGACATAAGAGGCTACTGAGAATTTGGGTGAAAGTTTTTTGAGGGGTTCATCCTAAACTGTGACCTGTGCAGCGAGATACTTGTTCACATAAGTTTTACATTTCTGTATGTCAGTACAGCCGGGAAACAGGGAACATGGAGGGAGTTCCAAAGGCTGGGAGCTCAAGGAAAGAAGCTATTGGAGAAGAAGGCTCTCCGGCATCTGGGAATCGCCACAGTGAATTGATGGGATTTCGCTTATTGTCCGGTTGGTTGAGTGTATTTACGTCAAGGGGGCACTAGAGCAGCAAGTTTATCGGAGCACATTCCATTAAAGTACTTGTAAAACAAGCACAAGGATGCAACATTGTGGCGATGGGACAGGGGCTGGAGCTTGGTGAATAGTTAGGACCTATTAGATTAGCGACTCTTTTTGGGACCTTTTCTAAGAGGGAGAGACTAGTAGATGGTGCACCAGCCCAGATGTGACAACAATACTCCATGCGTGGGCGGATAGTGACTTTGTAAAGATATAGGATACTATCAGGTGTGAGAAGTTTTCTAGCACAGTAGAGGGAGCCCACTTTCTTTGCAGCAGCCTTTGCAATGTCTTCTATGCTGTAATGACAGTTTGTAGGTATTAATTATCGCTTTCCTTGAAAATAAAAATGTAATTGTGAAATGTCTGTCATATGTGCAAAAGCCCACCAGATGGTGTTGCTGGTGTTGAGGATTCCCTTCTCTCAGGCCGTGGTAGGGAAAATCATGACGATTTTATAAATCGGGGGACTAATAATGGAGACATAGTAAATAATGATACTTATGTGATTACGACTGTCGTTGTTGTTGTTGATGATGATAGCTGTCTTTGTTACTAAAGTGGGTTATATAAATTTATGTTATGGAAATGAGTAGTGACGTAGCGAATATGGAAATGACAAAGTATAGTGATACGTGGTAAAAAGAAAGACTCTCTTGGGTTTTGTCTCCGAGACAAAGCAGGTGTGTTTTCAAGGACTTCTTCAACCCCTACTGCAGGGGACGAGTTGGAAGAAGACTTACACTGTGCAATGCGCTAAGAGGAATAAATTACTAACCTTCAAATTGCACATGTCAACATTTGAGCAAAATCGGAGTGTTAGTTTACAAATTAGAGTTATTTAAGTGAAGTGTTGCAAATTGTTAAAACAGTGAAAAAATCTGAATTACGTGTGTTGATAAAGCATTGCTTTCTAATGAGAAAAAATACTGTTTAAGCAAAGTAAAGGCTTGATAAACGTTATTCAGGCATTTCCTCATCTAAGACAATGTTAAGAGGTGGTATGCTGACTTTAAACGCCGTCGTGCAGATATAAATAATGTTGAACGCTTAGGTTGCCCAAATTCGGTAGTTGTTCAGGAAACGATAAATACATCTGCTAACTCGTATTGATCGATGATAAATTAAAGTTGCGTGAGATATAAGAGGAGTTGAAGATATCAGAAGACAGTGTATTAACCATTTTGCATGTGACAGTGAATAAAAAATGGATCCAAGAGTCTACTTCCGAGTCAAAGCTAAGTAGACAGCAGAAGGTGAACGCCGTCTAAAGCGACCTAAGATGCAAACATCCACAGTTTTAGCCTTTGTATTTTGGGATGTAAAAGGTACTTTGTTCCTCAATTGAAAAACTTGTCAATAGCGAATATTATATATCGCCAAAAAACGGGCACACCAAGACAATGCACTATGTCACAAGTTGATCTTAACTATGACAAAACTACATGAATTGCACTTCAGATCTGACACTAAGCTACTGTTGACTGTTTGTAGACCTCAATAGAATGCTCCAAGCAAAAAGATTTGACTAACCCTAGAAGGAGACTATGTTGATGAATGAAGTAGGATTTTGCTTTCTTCAGATCTGGCCCTCAGCTACTGCGGACTGTTTGCAGACCTTAATAGAATGCTCCAGGCAAAAAGATTTGACTAACCCTAGAAGGAGACTATGTTGATGAATAAAGTAGGATTTTGGCTAAAGCATGTTGTTTTATTAGTAAAGTCCGGCACTTATTGAGGGATCCATTAAAAAGGGTCTTTTTTTTCTTTAAGTAACAAAAAATAATAATAATAATTTATATATAAAAAATGTAATTACTGGCATAATTTTATGATGTTATATGAATATTAGTGCAAATGCTTGCGGAGGATAATTTCCATCATTTTATATTTATATATATATATAT
This sequence comes from Sepiola atlantica, assembly GCA_963556195.1. Taxonomy (NCBI): domain Eukaryota; kingdom Metazoa; phylum Mollusca; class Cephalopoda; order Sepiida; family Sepiolidae; genus Sepiola; species Sepiola atlantica. The sequence goes on from OY744537.1 coordinate 30,718,928, forward strand.
ATATATATATATATATATATATATATATATATATACTTTATAGCTTTGATGAGGTTGCATAGACCGCGACCTCGACTTGCCGATGTAAGCAAATAAAAGAAAACAACATATATATATATATATATATATATATATATATATATATATATATATATATATATGGTGCTGTCAATAATTTGAAGAGTTATTGATCATATCTTCTATTTTTTGGAGAAGTTGTTTTTGTTTTGCTTTGGTAAGCCACTTGAAGTTAAAACCCAAAGTTTTGGAGTTTATCTTGACAAGTTGATACATTTTATCTCCTTTAATGTTTGTTATGGTTTTTGATCGAGATAAGTGGCTTCCCATTGCACACCTGAGTCCATCGCACCACAAGAGAATATGTAGGTCAGTTGACAATCAGCTGACACATTTTCATATATATACATATATATATATATATATATATACATATATATATATATATATATATATATATATATATATATATATGTGTGTGTGTGTGTATATATATATATACATATATATAAATATATTTATATTTAATAAATACATTTATATATATATATATATATATATATATATATATATATATATATATATATATATATACTGGAAGCTATCTACATGAAAACACAACAACCTAAAATTAACAACATCGCATGAGAAACCAGTGGTAAAATTTTAAAATGCTTAACATGATGTGATTTTGTTCTGTGATGCCATCCAGCGTTGCTGAATTTAAATCGTAAACGACTTCCTGGAACAATGCGAAAAAACATTCTATGCGCATTTCTCCGCCGTCTTTTTTAAATTCTCTTCTTTCTCCAGCTTTTTTGTTCATTTGCTTTTGACACCTGAGGATGATTCAACGAAGAATCGAAAGCGTTCGTGAAACCTGTGAAACCTATGAAACATTTATTAATTTTTTTTGATTTTAATACAAAAAGATCATCAAAAAAATAAAAAAGGTATAATTAAACAGACGAATTCTGTTATTTTTAACAATGTTTGCATAAATGAGAAAATGCTGCATAAATACACACAATATATATATATATATATATATATATATATATATATATATATATATATATATATATATTCATTTAGGCATAAGTAACAGGGTAAATTCAGGGAACTACATGTACAGTTGTTTCTAATAGTGTTCAATTTAACTGTTGGTGATTGATTATTATTGGTTAGTTCCCAATGGTATATGGAGAGAGAAGTTCTTTTTGAATAGTCAGAATTATTGAATGAGCATTTATCGCCGGTATATCTTTCCTTGAAAGTATTACCAGCCATGCCTATGTAGTATTTTTCTGGTTGGGTTTACTTTCATTTCAATTGTGGCCTGGTAGACATTTTGGGTTGTGAGGCAATTTTGCTGCAGAGGGCATTCTGATTTGTTTATGCAGTTACAAGTCTTAATTTTTGTTGTTTTCTTTTCATTTAAATCAGTATTTCTGTTGCCGTTTAATATTTTATTATTATGTTTTTTAATTATATTTTCTAAGTTTTCACCACACCCGTAGATCAATTTAAAGGTGTTTTTATTAAAGATTTTATATATTATTAGGACGAAAGTGAAAGTTAATTAAATTTAGAAATATTTCACCATATCGTCGATATTACATTTAATTATTCTATTTTTATTATAATTACAATATAATTTTATTGTGGTTATTAATGCTATTTATATTATTAGCAATCGTAGATCATTATAATCATCATTAATATTATATATATATATATATATATATATATATATATATATATATATATATATATATATATTATTATATAATATTATTATTAATATTATGTTTATTATAATAATTATTATTATCATTATCATTTTTATTATTATTATTATTATTATTATTATTATTATTACTACTACTACTACTCTTACTATTGCCGCTACTATTATTATTAATATAAACAAATATAAATAAATAAATAAAAGTTTGGGCTAGCACTCCTAAATCAAAATACATTAAATAAACAGATAAATATATGACCTCCGTAATATATATTAAGTTGTAATTAAATTTAAAAAAAGATGATCTATCCAAACAGCCCCTCATAAACAGGGAACTTAGGGCATAAAGGGGCAGTTAGAAAATACACCGCCTATTCACAGACGGTAAATGTTATAATTTTCACTTTTTTTTTTCATTTCCTTTTGTTTGTCTTCGTTTGCTGAAGTGCTGAGGATGTTGTGCAGACTTTTCGCACAAGGAAAATCCTGATTCGCCAAACAGAATCGTATTTCTACTTCTTCTATGTCTACAGATGGCTATAATTTCATTTTAAACGATTATAAAATAAGTCTTTGAAAGTTGTTTTAAATAAAAAACATGTTTGTCAAATTTTTAAAAACTCCTTCAGTTTTTTAAATTAATATTTCAAATAGTATTTTAAACATCTTCTGACTATATAACATTAGTATATCACAAGATTTTTTCTCACTGATGAGAAGAATATTGTTTTCGAAATGTCTGGATTTAAGGGATTATGTGATCTTTCAGTTGAAAATAAACAAATGAATATGTTCATTTTTGAATAATAATTTTTGTCTTTTTTATGTATATTTTTTATATATTCTCCAATTTATTAATGTTCTATTTACAATATTAAGCATCCACCATCGTAGTAAGACCTTCTCTGATATAAACAATATTATAGCCTTACTTCAATCAACCAACGTTTCAATGCGTATTACCGCATCTTATCAAAGGCAGAGCTAAAATAATATATATATATATATATATATATATATATATATATATATATATATATATATATATATGCACGAGCGTGAACCATGCCGCCGGCGTTGCCCCGGAAAAGTGAAAATCCCAACAAACGCTTGCTCTTAACCCTGATTCCCATATTATTTATTCTATTCATACTTTTTACTTTCTAAAAGTTATAAATAAAAGAAACTACGAAGCGTGTGTTTACTTCATATATTTTAGATAAGAAACAATTCAATGTGTGTGGAAATAGTCGGAAATATAAAAAAGTGATAATTGCAATATTAGGGTAAGTAAAAAAAAATATGAGAACAAGACAGTATACATTCCAGTGATTTAAAACTTTGTAGGTAGACATCTACTATGACATAGTAATGGTCGTTCTGATATTGGTATGGGAGACCGACAGTGCTATAAAAATAATTATATTAATGTGAGTTGTTAGAGGCCAGACTCATTACAAAAGTAAGATATTTTAATTAAAGTATTAGTCTATTTGTATGAAATTATGCTTCAGATTTGTTTAGATGAGGGTTGATAATTCGTAGAATTTGGTATATTCGGACTACTGTTCTCATCATGGTTGTTTTTATCACAACGTTTCGGCCGATGTAATCTCCGACCTTCTTCAGGTGTACTTTGTCGAACTCGGACGGAATTTCGAACAGAACCCTTTATTAAATCCACGGGGGTAGCATCTTCTGGGAAGAAGTCTTCAGTAATTCGCCCACACTGAGGATTGAACCTTCAACCTTCAGATGTTTGTCACGTAGAACTGAATTATACTTAGTACTATATCCAGACAATTTAGTATGAATTTTGGGAGCCTTAAACCTATTCTTGTTTTTGATCTAACTACTTATCACTATAGATCACTTATCTATTATTTATAATTATAGGTTCCCGTATTGTATTGAATTCTACACTAGGTTTGCTTAACATATGTGCTGCTTCTTTGCGTCGTCTTACTCTCCACGGTTCTTCTCTATCAATAATTTTTACTTCATCCCATAAGGGTAGATCATTTCCCTTTTCTTTCCATATGTGGTCAGCCATACCTGACTTTTCGATTTCTCCACCTATTACGGCTTTCCGGTGTTATTCGAGTCTTACCTTTAGTTGACGACATGTCTCACCTTTGTATACTTTTCCACACATACATGGAATCGCATACACACAGTTCTTAGTCATGACTTTTTCGGTAGGGGGTTTGACTCTCACAAGATGCTTTCGGAGAGTTGAGTCGCTCCTGAATACTATCTTGATGTTATATGGATTTTTTCCGACAAGCCCCTTATATATGGTATACAAACTGTGGTGGTGTCCTTTGGTGTTGCGTCTAGATTTGTTGGAGCTGATGTCATGCTCTCTGGATAGTTGTTTCGGTGGAGGGTTTCTCTTAAACTATCCATTTCCTCTTGATATGTATCGTTGTTACTACATATTGTCTTTGCTTGATGGTGTAGGCACATTCCTTTCTTTACATTATATGGATGGTGGGAGTTGAAATTTAGATATTGTTTAGATAAAGTTGGCTTTCGATAACAGATGACCTAAACCTCTGGTCAGTGTGAGTTATCAGCACGTCGAGGAAGGATAATTTGTTGTTATGTTCTTTTTCCATTGTGAACTGTATAGATGGGCAGAGAGAGTTCACATGGTCCAGTAATATTTTAACGTCCTCCTGATGAGGCCAGAGTATGAATGTGTCATCTATATATCACAGCCACATTGTTGGTTGTAGTGATGTTGATTGTAACGCCATTTCCTCGAAGTATTCCATGTATACATTGGATATAGTACTAAGTATAATTCAGTTCTAAGTGACAGGCATCTGAAGGTTGAAGGTTCAATCCTCAGTGTGGGCGATACGAAGAATTGCGAATTACTGAAGACTTCTTCCCAGTCATGGCAGATGGAATGAGAGCATGCTACCCCCATGGATTTAATAAAGAGTTCCATTCAAAATTCCGTTCAGATTCCCGAGTTCGACAGAAAGATTCCCGAGTTTGACATAGTACACCTGAATAAGGTCGGAGATTACATCGGCCGAAACGTTGTTATAAAAGCACACAATATAAGAACAATAGTCCGAATATACAAAATTCTACGAATTGTATGGAATTGTTGTTGACTATTAGTAGTATATTCATGGTTGTATTTTTAAGCTGGTAACTAAAGTATTTTGTCAGTTATGATATTCTGTACTTAGTAGAGAGTATTTTATGATGTGATAGTAAAACAAAGACGAGCCAGTCTATAGCAAATTATGTGTCTTATTAAACTCTGTTAATATTGTCACGTGAGAGTACATACTACTTTCTGGCTGAATTCTCTTCACACTTCCTCTAAATCTAAATGAAATAAAAAAATAAAATTTTGTTTTATAATAACAGAGACCAATAGTTTGCAGAAATCATTAGCGACAGCTATTTGGATTAATTATACTTGAGGCACCCCAAAATGGAAAACGACCACAAAGACACCGTTTTGGTTTGACACCGGTTATTTAAACTTTTACTTACGGTTGAACCATCAACAAAACAATATGCACATTTACGCTTGCCTTCGCAGAATTTTGGTTTTTAATTAAAAAAAGTTTTATTTACAAAACGTTTTGTTTTGTAAACTGTGGAGATGTATAAAACATGTTTAATTGAAACAGGATTGTACAAGCTTTTTATTAAACAAAATATATAAGCAAACGAAACAAACTTAAACAAAAAACATTTAAATAAGTGATGGTGTCACACAATTTCTAAAAGGTATTTTCTGAGAGCCTTTCATGCCACGGCAATTCCTTAAATTTGGAATTCAAGTGAGATCTACAATCGAGCATTCCATCATTTAAGGATACAACCTTCTAGACTGAAGCAATTTTAATTTTTGTCCCGATCCAGAGTACCCCTTTTTGGGGAGCTGAATTCTTTCTACATTAAAAAATGACCATGTCTAACTTTGCCCTTGTAGGGAAGCAAGTATATAGGGACACCATCTCTGCAATGTTTTTTTTTATATTTGTTTGTTTCGTTTGCTTATTATAAAACGTTTTGTAAATAAAACTATGTACTTTTTAAATTTTATTTTATTATGCTTGTAAATAAATATTTCATATTCCTCCCCACTTTTTTTTTCAAATAAAAATCTGTGATGAAAAGTTATAAATGTGCGTATTGTTTTGTTTCTGATTCAACCGGAAGTAAAGTTTAAGAAACCGGTGTCAAGCCAAAATGTGTCATTTTGGTCGTTGTCCATTCTGGGGTACCTAAGGTATAATTGATCCCGAGTTTTTAGTATATCCCTTTTGTTCCGGAAGCTAACGAGCACAAAGATAAAGAAGGCAAGTCGAGTTTATTTTTATAAATTAGATATGCATATACTAAAAGTACTGCTCAGCATTGCTCAAGTGTAGAAAATAATTTAAGATATTTAAATCTAATAGAAACAAACATCTTGCTGACAACTCTCCACTTAGGTTCCCTTCTATAAATCTGGCCCCTATCACAGTAGTCCCGTACGCTTTAGTGGCAATATGTCTTGTTTGGGGTGAACAAAATTTTAAAAAAAATTTGAATGCAAAACGCGATAATCGCCATTTTCAAAATTGTTATCACTACCAAAAATATTGCACTTCATCATCCTACCACAAACAAAATTCATTTTTTTTACATAATCTGCCTTATTTTCTTGCTTTCACTTAAAATAAGTTTTCACAGTCAAATTCTAGACTTGAAATGTTCGTCTTTTTATCGTCTTATTTCTCAATTCACAGAACTTGGATTCATCGCATTATGCATTCAAACGCTTCACATACTGAAAAGCTATGTTCTTAAAATTTTGAATTCTTCGACTATTTCTACCAATTTCTTCATGGTCATTGATTTTATGATAATATTTCTGCTTATCTTTCTCATCAAATTTCCTAAGACAACTTCTGCAGTCAAAAGATTTTATTAATTATTTTTCTTTTTTTCTGTAACTTTTTCAATAAAAGAATCCGATCCGTGTAATATTCCAATTCCGAAATTTATTCTCAGATTATTTTCCATTTTGCAAGTGTTTTTCTTTTTTTCCTTTGAATAAATATTATTGTTTTTAGTAAAATTTCCTGTAATTAGTGCGGTTCGGTGTAGCGATCAGTGAAGCCTTGATTTTGTTATCTTGCTTGTCAGATTTCATGCAAATTACTGATCTTCTAATCTTTGATTTGGTTCTCTTAAACAGTCGCGTTTTGTTTGTCCTACCATTTGTAACTTTTATGAGTGTTATTAATTTTCAAAGATGCTGGCCACCACTTTACTTTCATATTTCAAATCTAGATCTCGTACCTTATCGCAATTTACAACAAAATTATTGTGTTTGTATTCTTACGTCTCGTCCCATGAATAAACATTGGAATATTGTCTATGCATTATTATTATTTGATTGTCTTCTTAAAGCTGACAATAGACATCTTTGGTTATATATCAGCCGAAGTTTCATTATAAAAGAAAATACCATATATTTCAAACTAGCTCTTCCTTACCGGCATTGCCCGGCATTGCAGTAAACTCATTTCAGTTTTTAATTTTTATCTGTTTGTACATTTTTAAACTTAAGGTAAAACATTCCTATTATATTCTTCAATTTGCAGTGAGTTATCCGCCTTGCTGGTTTTTATTTGTAGGTGATTATTTAAATATATCCCATATTAGCAGTCGTCTGGGTTGGACTGAGTAATTTTCGAAATTAATTGTAGCTAAGTTATATTGCTAATAGTACGGTGTCACAATAACATATGAAGCAAAGTTTGTTTTGTCAGCTTAAATGCTATTTGGGTTTAACTTTGAAAATCCGACAAGATAACTTTATATGTTAGATAACTATGTTTTAAGCTTATTCTTTATTTCTTTTCTCTTTTTTCCTTTGTACTATTCCAATGCATTTTAGGATATTTCGGAGATAAGTTGTTCTTATTCACTTACCGGTTATGCCACCTGTTTGAGCACCTAAGCCTCGACATGTTGCCACACTGGCCACCATGCAACAACAAATAGGATTCCAACCTGACAAATTCACAAGCCAACTCTTGAATCTCACTCAGCACATCAAGATGGGTTTCAGAAAGGACTGGTTACAGGAGCCGTCTTTATTGATCTGTCTGCCACATATGACACTGTAAACCACTGCCTCCTCCTGAAAAAGATTTTGGAGCTGACAAAAGAACTGCCACTTACAGACCTCATCGGAGCTATCTTAAAAGACAGGCGCTTTTATGTTACTCTAAGCAAAAAGTCATTGGTGCCGACAAAACAATGGCTTACCTCAAGGTAGTATTTTATTTATCTCTTCTCCAAGAGGTTAGACACAAGGTGAAGTGTGAGTTTCGATGAAAGTGTTTCTGTAGAACGAACTAGATTCGAACCCGGCACACACAGTTCTTCAGTCCACGTCGTTTACCACTTAGCCATAGTGAATCTACACCAATGACCCGCCAATGGACCAGAACACTGAGTGGTTCATTTATGCTGATGACCTCTGTGTAACATTCCAAGAGAGTACATTTGAAACAGTAGAAAAAACCCTAACCCTAACCCTAGATAAGCTTCTCAACTATGAGACTAACCACCTGTATGCAAACCTTGTGAAAACTCAAATCTGCTTGTTTCATCTCCCAGAACAACATCCTACAGAAACTGATCATCGCCAAGTGAGGAGCCACAGCACGCATACTAAGATGCACTGCTTTGGCCCTGTGCTATTCCTCTGCAGAGAATGTGTCTTATTTGGGATAGATCAACGCATGCCAAAGAATATAGACCCAGCTTTGAACAAGACCTGCCTCTCGATCACTGGCTGCCTGAAATCTACCAACCTGAACAACCTGCATTTTCTCACTGGCATTGCTCCTGGAGATGTGACACAGGAAGTTGCCAGCCAAGTAGAGATCACAATGACTACAAGTGATGAATGTCATCTTCTTCATGAACATGAACCAATGGCCCAATAACTTCAGTTAAGGAGAAGCTTCCTCAGTTATGGATAGCCTCTAACTACAAGAAAGAGACCAAAATACAGCTGTTACCCAGAAAGATAGTAATTCGCTATGATCGGTTAATTAGTTTACGAGTAAATCCTGTACATATAAATATAAACCTAACTTTATGTAACTAGAGATGTGAGTAGTGTTATCCTGCAGATTATAGGAGATGGTTAGGGTTAGGGTAAGGGTTACTTCCACTAGTTAAATATATTTTAAAAAATAAAAAATCTTTTATTTTTGTGCATGAGGGAAAAGCTTAAATCCAAGAGATTAACAATTTCGATACTCTGAGATAAAGAAGTGCACGAAGATACTTGCATTAATCTCTGAAATCTAGACATATATTTTAGATATCTTTCTATATATACTTTATTTTACGAGATTTTTTTTCTCACAATTGTTGAAAATAAAAATTACAGCTTCAGATTGTCACAATCTCACAATCTCACAAAAAAGCACGGATGCATAGATATAAGGTCTGTAAAGAAACTAATAAAACAATATTTTTTAGTTTTATTTAGTTTAAAAAATTTATTTTTAATTCTCCAAAAATAGTTTACTAATTGAATTATCATTCTTTTGTTTTGAATTTATTAATTAATAAAATGTCTGTCAATTTACATAATAAAAAGTAATTAACGAAAATTTATTCTATAAAAACAAATAATAGTTAATTGATAAAATGTATTTTTTCAAAACCAATATTCAAATATCAGGAAAATTTATCAGATATCCTACTGGCTTGGCAGGCTGAGAGCAGGCTCGAGGCGTTTCCTTAGAAAGTGGCGATGGAGAAGCGCTTGTAAAGCCAAATAAATTCACAATGGTCCCCGGTGTGGTGCATCATTAATAGATGAAGGCTGTTGAAGAAGTCCTATGTTGCGGGGGCCCATGGATCCATTTGTCTCCAGGGTGATCGGTTGGAAGACAAATCTGTAGACCAGTACCGTCTTGGCCTTTAGGTCTAGATTCCACCAATTTGAGGTATTATCCAGTGCAGTTTTAGGGGGTCCACCCTCCCAGGCTTTACCTTCTCACCCTTTGAGAAGGGTTTGATTTATTGCTAATTGCCTGAGACGCCCCTACCGGGGAATGCAGATGGGGCTGCTAAGGCATTTCATGTACAAATAAAGTGTGCACGGTAACAAGGTGATAACAAGATGACAAACACATCCTCAGAGTTATAGTAATATATAGATTCCTCTTTCTAACTCTCTACATGCATTTTCTTCATTTTAGAAGTTATTTTGAAATAACAAGTGTTAAAAAGTCATTGAGCACTGTTACAATGTCACATTAAAAGTTTTTGATTGTAAACATTTTCAAGTAGACATTATATGCGAATGCCTCAAAAAAGTTAATCAAATATCTTTTCTAGCAGAACATTTTGACGTTACTTGAACATTTCGTCGTTGTTGTTTTTTTTTCCAAATTGTTCTAATGTTATTTCTTTGAAACATTGCCAGGTGAAAATAGCTATAAAGAATTTCTTTTTAGTTGAATATTTTTTTTTAGAATATCTAAACAGTTTTAATTATTATTGTTGCTTATCCTGAGTATAACGTGAAATTACATTCTGTAGTAAGCTCTCAATTTGTAAGTTTAGGGAGTACAGAGTTGACCCTTAGTTATGGCTTAGTTATTCTTAGTCACCCCTTAATCATTCTTTAGTCATTTTTTTGTTACCAACTACACTCTTGGCCTTTTGGCTAAGATCAAAGTGTAGTATCTGTTCCGATGGATACTGCACGCCTGTCCTGTGCAGTTCTAGGAGGTCCACCCTCCCAGGCTTTGCCTCCCCTCTTTGGGGAGGAGTAAGTTAATTGCTTACTGCTTGAGGCGCCCCTACCGCGGAATGCCGACGGGGCTGCCCAGGCAATTTTTAATAGTCAGAGTGCTCACCTCTCGGGTGCTGGCTTTTCAACCCCCACTTTCCGACCCGACCTTGGGTCACATCTTACTTGTGGGAGTAGGATAAAATTGGCCTTGTGCTTAACTCCTGGAGAGGAGTAAATAATACTACACTGAGCTTTGGCTCGGCCTTTTGGTCGAGATCAAAGTGTAGTATCTGTTCCGATGGATACTACACCCCATGGACTGGTATTATCTTGGCCTTCGGGGCTTGATTTATGCCGGTCTATGGGTCTGTCCTGTGCAGTTCTAGGAGGTCCACCCTCACAGGCATCGCCTCCCCTCTTTGGGGAGGAGTAACTTTATTGCATACTGCCTGAGGCGCCCCTACCGGGGAATGCTGACGGGACTGCCCAGGCAATTTTTGATGGTCAGAGTGCTCACCTCTCGGGCGCTGGCTTTTCAACCCCCACTTTCCGACCCGACCTTGGGTCACATCTTACTTGTGGGAGTAGGATAAAACTGGCCTTGTGCCTAACTCTTGGAGAGGAGTAAATAATACTACACTCTTGGCCTTATGGCTAAGATCAAAGTGTAGTATCTGTTCCGATGGATACTGCACCCCATACTGGTGTTGTCTTGGCCTTCGGGTCTTGATTTACGCCGGTCAATGGGTCTGTCCTGTGCAGTTCTGGGAGGTCCACCTTCCCAGGCATCGCCTCCCCTCTTTGGGGAGGTGTAAGTTTATTGCTTACTGCCTGAGGCGCCCCTACCGGGGAATGCCGACGGGGCTGCCCAGGCAATTTTTAAACCCCACTTTCCCGACCCGACCTTGGGTCACATCTTACTTGTGGGAGTAAAATAAAAACTGGCCTTGTGCCTAACTCCTGGAGAGGAGTAAATCAATACACTCTGATCCGAAGGAAAGATATTATCTGTCAGCATCTCATCTCTGGGTTAAATCTTCTTCTTTTTATGAATCAGCGTCGTACGACTTTTGATCGCCTCGATTTTGTTGTTGGCATTGATCTCCCCAGTGATTTCTCGAACCAGACATTTATAAAAGTGACCACATGAAGGTTGCCAACATCCATAGTCAAAGTTGTTTTATGGAACCAACAACTATAAGAAACCTTTTTAACGATCAATTGCCAATATTCAAACTCCTTCGCCTAACATTCACAGGTAACATGAATTGGAACAAATACATAGAAGATACTGCCAAGGCTGCTGCAAAGAAATTGGGGTCCCTCTACCGTTCTTGAAAACTACTCGCACCTGCCAGCATCTTATATCTCTACAAAGCCACCATGCACCCATGAATGGAGTATTTTTGTCACACATCGGCTTGTGCACCAACCACAGGGTACAAAAAAGAGTATCTCTTATAATAGGTCCCACATTGTCTACCAAGCTCCAGCCCCTGTACCATCGCTGCAATGTTGCATCCTTGTGCTTGTTTTACAAGTACTTTGATGAAATATGCTCCAACGAATTTGCTGCTCTGGTGTCCCTTCAACGTAAATACCCCAGACAAACCCGACAATCAGCTAAATTCCACCCCTTCACTGTAGAGATCCCCAGATCTCTGAAGTCTTTCTACTCTAATAGCTTCTTTCCTCGAAGTGCTAGCCTTTGAATTCCCTCCCTGCTCCCTGTTTCCCTGACTGTACTTACATGCAGAAATTTAAATGTAATGTGAACAAACATCTCGCTGCATAACCTCACTTAGGATGCCCCTATGTCACAGTAGACCTTACCCGGACCTTGCACTATATGTTTTTAATGAAGCAACTGAATTGCAACGTCAAATCTTTATTACCTTACAGGATTAAGCCAACTAACCAGCATATGTGCCCACATTGAACCTCCAAATGCCATCATCACATCCTTAACCCCAACCCTAACAAGGAAAATCTAAACAGTACAATAAAACTATATTACTGCCGAATAATATTTAACATTATCATTTATCTGCCTATAAAATCTCTCAGACACTCTGTGATAATTTTCCATAATGTCAAACGATGTTGGTACCACTTCGTTTATTTATTTTTAGAGAGTGAGTATTATTATTATTTAGTCACTAGGAGTTCTCACACAAGTAATTATCAGTGAACGCTCACTGGCAACAACAGGTGGTGTTCCCTGAAGTCTCGGTGACAACAAGTCTCTTCATATTTCCAGTATTCTCCACTTCTTTTGATAACTTTGCATTTTACATTGTGCATGCCCATAAGCTTCCTGGTTCTTGAGTCCAAGTATCTGAGTTCTATTTTGTGTAGTCTATGAAGAGTCCAGAGTATCTTACCAGGGATACTGCCCAAGTATTTATTCCTTTTGTAAGGTTTCTGCTATATAATTTAGTTTCAAGGAGCTTTATTGTTCTTCTTACGTAGATAATCTTTTCTAATCTTCTCTTTCATCGTTGTTGATTTCATGGTTTCTGTTTCCAGGACTCCTAGATTTTTATATTTATCATGCTTGCTAAGTGTTTTTATCACCTCTCGATTAGGCAGTTCTATGTCCTCTTTTACTTTTTCCCATCTTGATCTCCAGTAGTACACACTTTTCCATTCTGAATTCCATTCGGATGTCATGACTAAAGTATCTGCTTGTATGTATTACTGGTTCCAATTCCTTTTTGTTTTGTTGCAAATAGTTTATTACTCGCAACAGCTGTTTATTATTGATTAATCATTAATACTAGTGGAGTTCAGAATGGTGCTCTTCCTCCTCAGTCTTTTCATCCTCCATGAACCTTCATGATCATTTTTTGTGGAACCAAACGATTCTGGTGAAACCACATTTTTTCTGGAGGGTGGAATATTACATTGTTTATTTATCTATTATTATTATCAACTTACTAGGAGTTCTCACACAGGTTATCATCACTGATTACGCACTGATAATAACCGGTGGTGTTCACTCGAGTCTGAGTGACAACCAACCTCCCCAGATTTCAGCAGCCGCTTACCATTGATTTCTCACTGGCAATGACCATTTGTCTTCCCGGAATTTTGGTGGCAATAAGCCTCTCCAAGGTCACAGTACTCTCTGCACTCTTCCAGTTAAGGACCGGTTAGTGCTCTCCCTCCTCGGTCTTTCCATCCTCCTTGACCCTTCATGACTATTTTGTGTGGTATCAGTCGAGACTGGTGCCATCACTTCTTTTTTGGGGGGTGAGGAGGGCAGTTTCAGTTCCCTTGGTTTCGTGTGGTGGTGTTATTTCTATGTTTTTGTTTGATTTCTATTGAAACTTTCATGTGACTGGTTAGTGTTCGCAGTTTATGCAAGTTGGTTTCCACATTTAAGATTTCAGCTGTTTTCACCATTGCTGCCCATTGTATATTCTCAGTCTTCCCTTTGATTCCAATTTCTCCCTTTTTTCTAGGTTTTTCAGGACTGCTCCTAGTGCTCCTCCGATTATTGGTATTATATTGACTTTCTTCATGTTCCATATCCCTTTCAGGCATCTGGCAAGTTTCGTGTATTTGCTTCGTTTTTCTGTCTTCTTGATCTTCATCCTGTTGTCTGCTGGGACGGCAAAATCTACGATTTAGCAGGATTTTTTCTTTCTTGTGGACTATTATAACATCCGGTCTCTTTGTTTGGATTTTATCTGATTGTAACTCCATGTCCGAAAGGATTTTGTGATTTTCGTTTTTCCGTACTGCCTCCAGTTTGTGTTTGAACGATTTGTCTGAGTGTTTAAAATACAGTTGTTTGCATAGTTCCTTGTGTATTGTCTTCCCCCACACAGTTGTGCCTGTTCTTGAATTATTTTGGCGCAAGTTTGCTGCATTCACTTATTATGTGATTTACTGTTTCGTCTCTTTGTCCACAGTGTCGACATTTGCTGTTTTTCTGGGGTTTGTCTATCTTAACGTTGATATAGTTTATTGTAATCGCTCTGTTTAGGTGTCCTTTTCGTAGCCATGTTCATGTGTTTTCGTGAGTCTTTTCTCTTGTTATTCTTATGAATCGTCCATGAAGCTGTTTCTTTTTCTCATTTTTTTTCTCGTCTTTTTGTTTCTCGATTCGCTGCTCTCTATCTTGTTCCTGTTCATGGTGTCTTTTGCTGTAGTGATAAGCTTTTCTGTGTTCTGAGTTATGTAATTTTCCAATTCTCTTTTTGTGTCATCCGCTTTTTATACTTACTAGTCATCTTCGCCCTTTTCTCCTTTTCACACAGAGTCGGCCAGTATCATCCTTCAAGTGAAGTGCATTGTGCATGGTCACTAGTTTCCTAGTCTTCTGGTCAAGATTTTAGGGTTTTCTTTTTCCAGCATATAAATGTACCAGAATATCTTACAAGTGTTGATTCCTTTGATTAGATTTCTACTATACGATTTACTTCCTAAAAGTTCTCAGGTATTCTTTTCCAATCTTCACTTTCATTTCTGTTGATTTGCTGTTGTCTACTTCCAGAACTCCCAAATATTTATAAGTACCACGTTCACCAAGTGCTCTTATCTCCTCTTAATTGGGCAGTTACAGTTTACTTCTAGTTTCCACCTTTTCAGTGCACACTTTTCCATTCCGAATTCAGTTGAGAATATCTTAGCTGAAGATTATGGCCGTGTTCATCAGCTTTCCCAGTTCCTTTTTGTTTTATTACAAATAGTTTCATGTCGTCCATATACATAAAGTCGTTTATCCTTTGTTGTGTGCATGTAAACTTGTATTCGGCATCACATTTCCTGAGTATATTGTTGAGTGGCATCATGGCTATGATCCACAATAGTGGTGGTGATAAAGAGTCTTTTTGGCATATGCCTCTCTGTATTGTTATATCAATCAAGTGTTGTCCTCCAGCTGTCTATGTTCCCATTGCTTTTTTAATAAGATTGGTAATCTTGTCAACTATTTTGTATATCCTTAAGCACTCAATTGTCTATGCTTGAGGGATTCTCTCGTAGGCTTTCTTGTAATCGATCCATGCCATGGCTATGCTATTTTTACTGCTTTTTACTTCCTTCAGGATTATTATTATTATTATTATTATTATTATTGTTATTGTTATTGTTATTATTATTATTATTATTATTATTATTGTTGTTATTATTATTATTATTGGCCGTTTTCTTCTTCTTCTCCTCTTCCTCCTCCTTCTCCTCCACACTAATGACTCATAAAGTAGATTAAAAGAACATTCCAACAAGCATATATTATATATTGCTGCAATGCTGTAATGCTGGTTCATTTTCTGCTTGACAAATATTGTTATTCTTTCTAGGAAAGTGATTAATTTGATGATTGTTTTTGTAAACAAGTCTTATAGAATAAATAAATACTTATATATTTATAGCGTTTGCCCATGGCATATATATATATATACATATATATATATATATATATATATATATATATATATATATATATATATATATATATATATACAGGATTCTAATTTTCCACAGAAAAAAAAATAAAATAAAATAATAATAATAATAATAATAACACCAACACCAACACCAACACCAACACCACCACCAACAACAACACCAACACCAACAACAACGACAACACCAACACCAACACCAACACCAACACCAACACCAACACCAACAACAAGAACAACAACACCAACACCAACACCAACACCAACACCAACAACAACAACAACAACAACACCAACACCAACACCAACAACAACACCAACACCAACACCAACACCAACAACAACAATAACAATAATAGTAATAATAATAATAATAATACTAATAATAATAACAACAATAACAATAACTTGCTTAATCATTGATATAGCCTGCCCCTTC
Organism: Sepiola atlantica; assembly: GCA_963556195.1. Lineage (NCBI taxonomy): Eukaryota > Metazoa > Mollusca > Cephalopoda > Sepiida > Sepiolidae > Sepiola > Sepiola atlantica. The sequence goes on from OY744537.1 coordinate 30,735,349, forward strand.
GATACCAGAGTGCAGGAGAAATAACACGAAAAAAAAAATAAATATCATGACCTACAATGGGAATTAGTTAGACTATCGAAATGTAAAGGAGTAAAGGTGATTCCCGTTGTAATTGGAATGCTTGGAACCATAACGAAAAGCCACCATAAATGGCTTAAACAGATTGACGGGGTAACTTTCTTTTCCAATTTTGCAAAAAGCTTGCCTGTTAGGAACAGCGAAAGTGTTAAGGTACAGCTTGAATGTCTAAGGTCAAGAGAATTTACTTGATGTTCAAAAAAGAAAACTCCAACTATAAACATCCAAAAGTTGAGACTATTATGAAATAATAATAATAATAATAATAATAATAATAATAATAATAATAATAATAATAATAATAATGATAAAAATATAATAATAATAATATATAGATAAAAGTTCCTAACTGTTTTTATAAGGCTATATAAACGATTATAACTTCTGAATTACTTCATATTTAGAGTGAGAGAGAGAGGGGTGAAAAAGAGACTGAGACAGACATAAATATATATATATATATATATATATATATGTATATATCAATCATCTTTGAAATTATCTTTGAAGATTTGCCTTGTCATAAAACATACATTAAGCTTTTTTGAAGCTCAAGGATTTGTTTTGTTTGTTAAAAAGTGTTTGGTGATTTCCGATCACATATAGTGCTGATAAGATTAGCCAGATCTTTTCAATAACTCCCAACATGTTGAAATACAGTGGCCATCGTTTTCTTTTCTTTTTTCTTTTTCTGGGTTGTATGAGTAGTGGTGAGGGTGTTTCTGTTCTTGTGAGTAAGTTTATTCACGTTCCATGGCCATCATTTGGAATATGAGAGGGAACCATTTTCCTACTTATTTTTAAATTCTTATTTACTTACATGATGTGACATGGTATGAATAGATTATATGATTGGGGTCAGTGGAATGAAAGCCAAAAAAAAATAAGGTTTGAAAGTAAAAAAAAAAAACCATCGAAAAGATTTACAATCAAATGTGAAATGCGAGAAAAACAACCAATCAAGGATTAGAAAAAAATAAAATAAAATTTGCTTTAAAAATAAACACACACACAAAAACACACACATATATATATATATATATATATATATATATATATATATATATATATATATATATATCAGTACAGATGTAGACTTATTTTTAAAAACATTGTTTTCGTAAGGATATTTTTTTTTAATTGGGCAAAAACTATAATAATGTGGGTTTTTTTTTAAATAAATAAAATTTAGTTTAATCTGAGCTCACGGAAATAACAATTTCCGTTGTCAACGCACATTGTTATGGTTTTCCAAATTAAAGAAAGATTTCTTACGAAAACAATGTTTTTAAAAATAGTCTACATTCCATCTCAGACAATATAACAAAAAAGAAAAAGCATTTTGCTTTGACAAGAGAAATTGTAATTTCCAAAAGCTTAGATTAAAATTAATTTCATTTATTTAAAAAACACATTGTTATTGTTTTCCAAATTAAAAAAAACTCTCTCTCTCTCTCTCTCTCTCTCTCTCTTTCTCTGTATATATATATATATATATATATATATATATATATATATATAGTAATAAACATATAAATATTATGCTCTTAATTTTTAACTTTAATTCTTAATTAATCGAGCACTTTGCTGGGATTTTTCCTACTATATTACAAAGAAGTATATATACATATATATATATATATATATATATATATATATATATATATATATATATATATGTAATTTTCTTAAAATTCACACAAAAGTTTAGATAGTAGCTCAATAGTGAATAATCCAACTAGAGCTCATAATGTATAATATATGTTTAGAATAATTATTCAGAAAATATTCCAGATTTCATCCAACACCACTTTATTATCAGACAATTGTTTCTGCCCATTCCAAAAATATATATCTATCTGATACACAAAATATCATAAACACTTACGAAAAGGCTTCATCAGTGTATATTCGTTACAATCAGGCCGAAGAAGATCAAAATATAATCGTATTCATTTAATTTATATATCCCTTTTTTCTTTTCTTATTTTTACTCAGACCAATAGGAAATAATTACTTTAATCTTATTCAATTGTAGTAAAAAGTTCAAAATATATTATGCCAATCGAATCTTTTTCACTTGTTTCATTTGAAATGTTCATATTCGAACAAGAAAAACAATACATTAAATATATAAATGAATTATCAATTAACACTCACCAACAAGACCAATATTTATCTATATTTTTCTTCACTCTTTTTCCGTTTTTCATTTTTCTTCGTCCATTATAGTGTTCACGTCACCATATTGTAGTCTATTAATCCCATATAAAACACTTCTGGTATAAACAACCTATGCATCAAACTGATTTTTTATTTTTTTATTTCTGTTTTTATTTTTATTCTAACTTTCGTTTTTACCTATTTCAACATTAATAATTAATTTTAATTTTAAAAATACAAAAAACTGCGTGATATAAATGTATATTATTGATCATCACATTTTAGTTTCGATAAAATTAAGTCATCAGATTTTTTATTCACAATTGTTGAAAAAGACACAAGCTCTGTAAACCCGAATCTTTGGATTCTTCATCAGATTCTTATTTGACCATCAGATTCTGTTAGTTGTTCATAAGAAAGAAATAGCTTATTTAATTCAACATCGTTTAGTCAAGATACACAAACTCATATAAGAGTTCTAGTTCATATATATATATATATATATATATATATATATATATATATATATATATATATATATATATATTATAAAATGAAATAATAAAATAAGATGTCAATCAAATTTTATTAAAATTCAAAGTTCAAGCAAAGTATCTTAACGTCCTTAGCTCATGAGTTTTCAAAGATAAATCTTTTTAAACTCTATGACCTGGATGGATTGTATAGATTCAAAAAAAAGTATGTTTTTGGGTTGATATATTTGATGTTATATATTTGTATGTATTGCTGTATATATTTTTATATATTTTCAAAGAGTAATTTTTTTGCCTGTAGTGATGTCACTATGGTAATGGTCCTCTGAGGATAAGATTTATCTTTAAAAACTCATGAGCTAAGGACGTTAAGATACTTTGCTTGAACTTTGAATTTTAATAAAATTTGATTGACACCTTATTTTATTATTTCATTTTATATTATAATATTAAAGCTCTATCCAGTATATTGAGCTTCAGTTTTTATCTGAATGTTTTCACTAATTATAAGATATTAGTTGACGCTTATATCTTTTGTTGGATTACTATATATATATATATATATATATATATATATATATATATATATATATATATATATATATAAAGAGAGAGAGAGAGAGAGATATTCAAGCTTCATGCGGTGACTATGACTTTTATTAAATTTGTTGTTATTATTTTACCTAGGCCAAATATCTGTATGGTTAGTCCAACTTTGTGATTGAACTCTACGTACCGATTCCATCATCAGTGTCAAGCTTCATTGCGGCTTTTATTACCCAATATCCTGCCATGCCAATCATTCTGGCCACACAGTAAGAAAAAATTTTTGTTAAGAAAAGATGAAATCAAATTTGCAAGCATAAATAATGCGAAATTTTCCAGGTTAATTCACTAGATGTTATTACATTATTGAGGAAATTACAGAGAGTTGTATAGACGGAAGTGGAACAAAGATGGAATAAGTGGTCAGGGATGTCGACGACATTTTGGATCAAAATGTCTTCAGCACTCCTGACCACCATTCTGTTAAAATTTTTGATGCAACATTTTTGGGGGGGAAAACTGAAGAATTACTAGTAATGATGGAATGAAGAATCAGAGTGCAGTGTTTCTTTTTGAAGTCTTCCTTTCAGTAAAACAATTAGTAAAACATAGGAGAGGTGGTATGAAATTGTCCGAGAGTTCAGTGTTAACAAAGTTTTTTTCCATAATCCAATTATATGAAGAATAAAAAAATATAAAAATATGTATACAGAGAACACATATTGATTTAGCGATTTTGTTTTGTTTTGTGTAAGTTAAAATATTGAAAAAAAAAAACTTATAAATACCTGAAGGAAAATTAGTTTTTAAAAGAGTTTGCAAGTTAATTATGCAAAGAAGCTTTTAATGTAGAAATAAATATTATTTATATCTTCCGATATGACTACATGAATAAATCTAATGTATAAAGTTATCTTTTCGGATTTCAGAATTTAAACATTAATAGCATCACATCTGACATATTAATATTTGATTCTGTCTAGCCACTTTGTATTTTTCTTCCTTCCGGCAGGTTCTTAAAAATACCAAAATATTTTTCGGTTTAGCTCGTTTAAAAAAAAAATTATTCCATTAGGTAGATGGTTACAATGTTGATAATTTTAAATAACGACTCAAATGATGTAAGGAAAATAAATATTTACAGCTTAAAATATGACTTAACTTTATTAAATTATTTGAGTTATTACTGAACATTATTTTACATCTCCTCTTCTCTTCTCTATATCTTCTCTATATTAATAACAGTTTATGATCACTTTGCATGTTTGTGTGTGTGTGTGTTTCTCACCCATATGTGACTTACACATTATTATTTCTTCTTAAAGCGCACTACAATAAAAAAAAGTAATTGGATTTATAAATTAATAAATATCATATTTTTACATTTATTTTTTTATAATTAATAATACTTTCTGCTAGCT
>OY744537.1:30745050-30835050 GCA_963556195.1 Sepiola atlantica
ATTGATATGCATGCAGATGGGTACGCTACATTTAATTTTCCTCAGCTCACGACCTCTCACAGACTGTCACTTGTCTGACCCGCTGATTGTGCAGACCAGCAAGCCTCACTTCTCGACCTGTTCTTGACCGCACTACCCGATGCTTGTGTGGCGAATGCCCATAGCCCGCCTGTAAACTCTGATCATGTTATGGTAATCATACTTATCACCTTAACAAGTCGTCCAAAAGCTGAAGAGCCGTTGATCAAAACGACAAGAAACTATGAGCAGGCTGATTTTGAATCCCTCAGGGATCACATCAGCGACGCCCCATGGCGTGAAACCTTCTCACTCCCAGCTGATCAGTGTGCAAATTAGCTAACCGAATGGGTCAAAGCAGGCATTGATGCTTATGTCCCCACGCGAAAATTCTTCAGCAACCTCACTCTCCTCAATGGTTCACCTCAGAATGTGCAGCTGCTATTGCTGAGAGGCAAAAGGCATTCTGAAAATTCGGCCGCCATAAGTCAACTGCAAATAGACAAAAATTTATAGTAGCAAGAAATTATTGCAAAGTAGTGATAGATGAAGCAAAGAGAAGGTATACAGAGATAACCAAAAAACGCATTCAGTCACAGAAACTAGGAACTCGTGATTTTCTGGAAAATCTACAATAGTGTGATGAACAATAAACAATCGACAATTCCCCCGCTATCAAATCACAACGATGTTGTTTGCACGGCAACAGATAAGGCTTAACTACTTGTTTTTTCTTTTTTCTTAATGATATTTCACCCCAAACAGGGCAGGACACCACTGTAGACGTAAGGGGCTACTGAGAATTAGGGAGTAGGTTTAGGGTGTCATTCTAAATTGGGAGCTGTGCAGCGAGATGTCTGTTTACATTAGTTTTAAACCTCTGCATGACGGTACTGTCAGGGAAACAGGGGGCAGGGAGGGAGTTCCAGAGGCCAGCAGCACGAGGAAAGAAGCTATTGGAGTAGAAGGCTCTCTGGCATCTGGGTACCTCCACAGTGAATGGATGGGATTTAGCTGATTGTCGAGTTGGTCTAGTGAATTTACATCGAGGGGGTACCAGAGTAGTCAGTTCATCTGAGCATAATCCATTGAAGTATTTGTAAAACAAGCACAAGGATGCACAGCGTTTCGCCTTAAACTCCACTAAAAGGAATAGAAATATACTAAAGAATATAAACACTTCATAACGAAATTATAACACTAATACTGTAATAGTAGATAAAATACATGATTGTCATGGTAAAACTAAAACTATAATAATAAATACCTCGAACTTTAATTTATAACAAATATATTTATAATAAATATATAACTCCTATTATAGTCTTTATTTACTTAATTAAATATGTTTTACATTAAAAAATGTAAATATAATAGAATTAATTTTAATAATATGATCAAAAAAGAAGGACCAAAGGGAAGTAATTCTTGGAAAAATAATTGAAATTTTTTACGAATCAAAAAAAATGTTGAATTTTTTTTTGTATTCAGGAATTTATTACGCTTTTTGTTCTTTTTTCTTGTTTTTTTTTTCTAATTTTTCTTTTTTTCATTTTTTTTTACAGATGTGTGTGTGTGTGTGTGTGTGTGTGTGTGTGTGTGTGTGTGTGTGTGTGTGTGTGTGTGTGTATGTGTGTATAAACTCAAATCTCTACAGAATATTAGTTTTGAGTTTACCTCATAATCCTCGATTGGTGATTGATAGTTGGTGATTCATTGAATTCATATTTTCTGAATTCATATTTTTTTAATTTTAAATATTTACATTGGTATTGAGCACTTTTTTTATATTTCATATTTCTGTAGCTCTCTAATTATTTATTTTATTTTGCAGAAAATTGTTAAAAATTTTATTTTTAGATTGATATATATATATATATATATATATATATATATATATATATATATATATATATATATATATATACCAGAGCATTACCATCTCAGAACTGGTAAAATGAATTCCCTTAAGAGTAAAATTCCGTCCCAATCACGAAAATTAAAATCAAGATATAATGCTACTAAACTCTATTCTAAACTCCCTATTTCAATTTTAATCAAAATCCATCGCATGACTTTGATTCTATGAAATGTCTAAAATTTAAGGCGTGTACTTAAAAAATCTTAAGAAGAAATTGAAATCCATGGAATCTTGCTTAATTGGTGTCTAATGACTATGGATCAAATTTAATGCAAATTTGATATTTATTTGAGTTTTCAAATGGAAGGTTGTGCCCATATTATGCCCCCTAAAATATTTAAAATACTCCAAAGAAACTGAAATTTAGAGGTATTTATTAATTGATGTCTAATACCTATTGGTAAAATGTCACAAAAAATCGGAAGTATCTGGATTTTCACATAGGGCTTCTATCTCCTTTTTGTATATAACTAAATTAAACTAATTATAGTCAACATTTTGACCACTTACGTCTTGCAGCTGTATTCAAAAATCCATAATGATCGGTTAATTAGTGTATATGTTAATCCAGTACATACAAATATATAAAAATATAAAAATACCTATCTTTATATATATATATATATATATATATATATATATATACATATATATATATATATATATATATATATATTCTATGTAAGGTCAGTTGGAGCGAACCCCAGCAGAGTACTCGATTATTAAGAAAACTAACACAAAATAAAAGCGTAATATTTATTTTTTCCTTTTTTTTATCTTTTAAATTTTTTTTTTCGTAACTGAGTGATCCTGAAAGCCGTAATTTTTTAGAAAAGGCTCGAATTTGTGAAGCTGAAATTGTAAACCATTTAAAATATATGATTTTTCCTAAATAAATTATTTTTCATTTTTGTTCTTTTTTGCAAACAAATCTCCATTGTCTTCGTCACGTTATGTTAAAATTCCATAAAGGTACCATAAAAAATAAAGGATTTATTCAAGTTAAAAATCCCTCAGTGATCTCTCAGTTACTTCTTGGCCACCCTATATATATATATATATATATATATATATATATATATATATATATATATATGTATATATATATATACTATATATATATATATATATATATACTATATATATATATATATATAGTATATATATATATATATATATATATATATATATATATAGTACATGTATTGTATTAGTTTCTGTAAATGTAAATCTGTAGAAACTCAAGTGTTTATAAAAAGTGCTCAATAACAAGTAGAGCTGTTTATAAGTATAAAGTTTTATTTATACAAACATTATTGGTTACATATGTGCATACATGTTTCGGTTGTACTTTTCCCAGAAAGTCAACTTCATCAGACCAAGAATTTTCGATAAATGGATCCATTTCTCGAAAATTCTTGGTCCGATGAGGTTGACTTTCTGGGAAAAGTACAACCGAAACATGTATGCACATATGTAACCAATAATGTTTGTATAAATAAAACTTTATACTTATATATATATATATATATATATATATATATTTATATATATATATATATATATATATATACAGGGTGATTCAGAAGTCACTTCACTTAGCTATTTAAAATGATTACCATATGAAGCACAAACATACTATGAACTTTTGATGATTGTTATCTAACTCTCTAATTACTGCTATTTGTTAGGCAATGGAAACGTGATGGTAACAGAAAGCCTCCTTCGCACAACACCATAATTAATCAAATATGCTGCAAAGAGTCGTAAATTCCTTGCAAAAAAGAATGGAGCTATGCATGCAGAACGAAGGTAGACATTTTGAAAATTTGCTGTAATTTTAAACTCCCATAAATGAATTTGTTGAATAAACTTTCTGTTTTGTATTACCGTATTTTTTAACTTTAGAATTTCAAAAAATAAATAGCTAAGTGACTTATGAATCACCCTGTATATATATATATATATATTTCAAAAACAGTTTTTCATGGTAAACGACTGATGATCCCTACACATATATTAAGACTAGCGTAAATTGTAGGAAGCTAACTAATATAGTGATTACAAGAGATTTGTTGACTTGCAAGCAAAGGAATTTTCCAACGAAAGAATTTGAGACTAAAAGTTCTTTTGTTTGTTATTTTCTCCACATAGTTTTAAAGGTTGAAAAACTTCCGAGACAATATATACATATATATATAGTTCGTGCAATTAAAAATAATTTGTTCTTTCATTGAGTTAGACATTCTGTGTCTATTTATTCTATGGGGCTTTTTTTTCCAAAATCCAAACAGACATATGCAAGCCAGAGTATTAGTTAAATAACATTTATTTCTAAGTCATGTTGTTGTCTTCAACTTTCTTTATTTCTTGGGCTTTCAATACATACAAACATACACACAGACACACACACACACACACACATATATATATATATATATATATATATATATATATATATATATATATATATATATATATATATATATGTGTGTGTGTGCATTTAAGTGTGTGTGCACATTAATGTATCTTTCTTGGAGCTTTTCTCCTGTTATTGTTCTCGTCTACTTTCCTGTACCCCTGCTCTTTGTCCCCTACCCCATTGTGTTGTCCCTTGCTTCAATCAGTCGTAGTTAGTCATCACTCAATTCAGTGCTTCTTCCATCTTTAGCTCCAAGCTTCCTTTTGTTCAAGCCATTTCCTCGGATTTTACTCTTTTGGAAAAACCGTTCAAATAGAATCATGACAAATTGCTTGCCTCTGCACAGAATCGAGACCAAAAGGATTTTATAAGTCATATTTTTATGGACAATCCTTTTGTCGTCAAAGTTGGCTCCAAAGCGAACAGCTTTTTTTTTCCTTTCTTTCTTTTATTTAGTCTTGTTTTGCCCCCTGATATTTGCTGGCAATGTTCCCGCAAATGTTTTGCTGTGGGTCTATACGCGACATTTACTAGCGTCTACATTTTGTCTTTTTCTCATGAATTAGTTGCACACCCACACAAGTAATCATCGCTCAAAACCCATATTGTCCGCTTAAGCAAATGCATGCCCTTTTGTATATGAAAAAATGGCAGCGGCTTTCCCAAAATTTTGTTGCATTCAGTTTTATTTGTTTATAACAAATCAACCATTTTTAGGTTATTTAATGCTGAAGAATACTGGTTCACTGGTTATTCCTGTAAAACATTCACAGCAAAACCTCGTCTCACAGAAGAGAGCTTGCTAGTCTTTCTCTTCTCTATCGTTATTTTCATGGTAGCTGCTCGACTGAGCTCCAATCTCCTGTTCCTCCTATAAGACATTGACCACAAAAACTCGTCTAGCTACAACCACTGTAAACAATTTTCCTTCCTTCCTCGGCGAACGTAAAACTAAACAGAACTTCCATGAGCAAAGTTTCTTTCCAAGAACTACTTGCTTGTGAAACACTATACCATGGGGCTGCTCCCCAGCTTACTACAACTTGGTTGTTATTGTTGTGGGGTACAAATCACCCCTATTGAAGAACTAATGGAAGCAACCATCTATAATAAATACCATGGTTGCAAAGACTCAAACAGAGGACATTCCTATTCATGTTTTACCGCATGGTAGGAATCCGGTCATCTCCTACCACATTTAGTGGCGTTACTGTATTGCTATGAATAAATACATTGTATATTTTAACCTGTCACAATTTGTGGTTGTTATCTTTGTGACCCCTAGCACGGGTCTACAACAGTTATCAAGTTCAATGTTAATTAATTCTTGTCGAGTGGTTCTCTTAAATAATGAAATTTTGTCCAGTTTCAACCATTGTCTCCAATCCTCAAGGTGTTGTCTCACTGTCCACTTGACAAACTCATTAACCCTTATCCTCGAGTGGCTTTTGAGCCTTGATCAGTTGTTACTCGTTAGTATAAAAAAACAACAAAAATAGAATACATATAACAAACAGATACATCGTGTTTGTATTTTTTGTATTATTCACATTACTGCTCTCATCTTGGATATTATTGTGATAATGTTTCAGCCAATGTAACCTTCGACCTTTTTCAGAAATCGGAACTCAGCACGGAATCTGGAACTGAACCTATCACATAACAGATCAAGTGCTAAATAATAATCAGTTCTAAGTGACAGTCTTCTGGAGGTTGAAGGTTCAATCCTCAGTACAGGCGATACTAAGAATATAATTAAGAATTGCTTCAGACTTTTACCCGGTCATGGCTGACGGAACAGGAACAATCTACTCCGTGGATTAAATAAAGAGTTAAGTTTGAAATTCCTTAAAAATTCTCGAGTTCACCATAGAAATTCCCAAGTTCAACAAGATGCACCCAAAGAAGTTTACATCAGCCAAAACATTGTGAGAATAACATCCAAGATGAGAACAGTATTCTGAATAATCCAAATACATATTATTTATCTGCTTCTTAAAAATTCCCAAACACTTACATTGTGTGTAATTAATTGAACCCAAGTTGCTATTTTACCTATACTTTGGCGAGAATTTATGGGTTTATACTTATCCAAATGAAAAATGAATATTTGAATGGTAATAAAATTCATCTGTTCCAAACACTGCTGCGATCATTTTGCCTCTGTCTTCAATGGAGGGGGTAGGATGAAACTCAGTACCCACGATCACAAATAGAGACAGGCACTACACAAGCAGACAGAACACATCACCTGTTCATGGGTTGAAAACAGCCACAAAAGCCACAAATATAATCTTGAAGACATTCAAATGGTAATAAAGGAAGAATGCTTATAAAACACTGCTATTTCGATGCAGATTTGGGACTCGATCAACCTGAGCCGGGTAAATTTAACAAGTAGATCTAGTAACGGAAAACCCTAACCCGATTAACTCGTGAATTCATCATCAGATTTATGCAATTTAGTAGCTAGAATTCTGGGGGAGGTTCAATAAAATAGTTAGCAATCAAATTTACTGGGAGTTTGGGTTATATCAGAAGTTTCTTCCTATTCTTTTTATTAATGATGTGCTACCTGGCCAAGAAGGTTGAGGACATGCGTTGCATGGAGAGAAATTATATGAGAATGATACGATGGATGTGTAATGTGAGTCTTAAAGACAGGCTTAGATCTGATGACCTCAAAGAAAGATTTGATCTGGAGAGTATAGGGAGATGGGTGCAAAACAAGAGACATGATGATATGGCCACGTTGAAAGAATGAATGAGAGTTCTTTGGTTAAGAGATGTAGAACAGTTAGGGCAGCAGGTTCAGTTCATAGGGGAAGGTCAATGAAAACATGGGATGAAGTGATAAGAATGGACTTGGGAGAAAGAGGGTTAAATAAACACCTGCTCAGAGATAGGTTAGTTTGGAAGTCAATTTCTAAAATCCATCACACGTTTGTCAGCAGACATTAAACTGATGATGATGATGATGATGATGATGATGATGATGATGATGATGATGATGATGATGATGATGATGATGTGTTACAGACAAGATATGATTATGTAATAATTTATAAGTGTAGTAGTGTGTTTGCATCATCACACTTTTTCATTATGCATAACTTTCATAATTCATGTTACTTGGTAAAATAGTTGCTGTCTTGTTCACAAACAATACATATGCTTCAATCATCTGCTACTGCTTGCATGTATAGTGAATTATCTCCCTTAGTTTCATAGAGAAACAAACAGCTTTTTTATTTTGACAGATATTGAAACAAAAACACATACTTAAAAGATCACAGGGTGACTTAAAAGCATGCTATCCACTTATGGAATCGTTAATTAAATTCACAATCCTTTCTGCAACCGAAGCATATTTTAGTACAAATAAACTTCAGTCTATGCCTGACTTGTTCACCAAGTTTCAGTCATCAATTTCCAACAGCCTCTGTTTTATCGCCATTCAATGATATGCTTCAAATATGCACCTCTGCGTTACAAGCAAACCTGGATACGATGTGCAATAACTCTGAGACATTCTTTTCTTAGTATTGAATGAATGGTTCTGTTGCCCTTAGCGTTGACGTTTAAGATTGTTCCATGGACTCTGAATTTATTGACCCACCTGTGCATGAGTTTTTGTCTGGATGTTGACAATATAAAACTTTTCTCTTGAAACGAGCTCGTACAGTCACCATTGAGTTTGTGCTTCCTTGAAATGTCCAAAACATTGTTGAACTACACTACTTTAACCTTCCTTGCAATGATTCTTTTTCTATAAGCCTGAAACATTAAACCAATTGCACAATCATTAAAGCTTACGTTCACAAAAGGCACTAAATGTATGCACTGATGTACAATTTACCAATGTTGATCCAATGGTGGTATTGTCTAAAAGTGAAAGAGAACGCAACAGGTTTTTCCATTTAAATATATGCTTCAATCTTCTGCTACTGCTTGCATGTATAGTGAATTGCCTCCCTTAGTTTCATAGAGAAACAAACAGCTTTTTATTTTGACAAATATTGAAACAAAAACACATATTTAAAAGATTACAAAGTGACTTAAAAGCATGCCATCCACTCATGGAATCGTTAATTAACTTCACAATCCTTTCTGCAACCGAAGCATATTTTAGTACAAATAAACTTCAGTCTATGCCTGACTTGTTCACCAAGCAGGAAAAATCACTGATACATTTTGGTGTAAGAAGTAACTGAATTGTAACAGTTTAACACTCATTGCACGATAGGACATAACATCGGTACACAGACTCTCCCAATTACTAAATTGTATGTGATGAACTTTTCAAAAGCAGGTACGATGATTTGGTTCCACTTTTGAGTAATGCTCAGATGAGCTAATTGCCAGGAAACCCATATCTGTACAGTATTTTGCTGCTAATGAGAAACACCCTTATATGACTAACTGCCAAAAAAAACTTGTAGATGAAAGGTTTCTTCTTTGGTAAAATTCTATTTTGCAAATTATATTTTTACAAAAACGTGTAAATTTGAGCCTCTTTAGAGATTCTACCAATACCACAAAAGTATATCAACAGCAATTTTTAATTAAAGAAATCTTTTCGCTACACATTTTATTTGGATAAATGAAGAGTTACATTGCTCAAATTAGTAATTTCAAACAAATTTATAGAAACATAGAAACATAGAAACATAGATGAATTCTGGTAGGAGGTCATGAGTTGTCCTATGGCACCAGCTCCTTGTCTTCATCTTTGTATGCGTCCAGTGACGACAGCAGCCTTATAGTTGAATTTGATTTCTTGGTCAATCCAAAACTTATCCAACCGCTTCTCAAATATCTTTACAGTTTCGGCTTCAATTACACTTGATGGCAATCTATTCCACAAATCAACACAGCGATGGCTGAATGAATATTTTTTCAGGTTCAAACGTGCCTGTTTCTTGTAAAGCATCTGACTGTGTCCCCTGTTTCCCACTCTTGTATTTTTTCTAGTCAATAGTTTATCTGCATTGAACTCATATTTTCTAGAGAGCAATTTATAGCACTCAATCATGTCCCCACGTATTCTTCTATAGGCAAAACTTGGCAATTTCAGCGCTTTCAACCTTTCTTCATAACTCTGATCGTACAGTCCTGGAACAAGTTTATGCTCCCATTTTTCTTATTCTTTTCTCTAATTCTACTTTTTTCTTTTTTTGGTCATTTGAATTTTGTTACATGCTCTAAAGAATTTTCTGTTCGCAGACTAATTACGGTAAATTTCGAAGTAATTAGACAGCAAAAGGCATAAGCATGTTCTTTATATCCTTCTCTCCTTCAGAACGAAACGATCTTTACATCGATATAGATTTCGTTCTAAATAGACTGACCTAAAGATGTTTCCATATAAATAGAAAAGTGACTTTCTTTATAAATCGGCCCTGAATGGATTTCTTATGGGGGAACAGATTTCTTTAGATGGAAATAGACCTCTCAGCAAATACATGGAGAAAAAGATTGAATTTAATGGATAATCGTCATTTTCTGTATAAAATAGTCGCTCTTTCTTTTATTAGATTCAACAAAATCTACTAGTCATAATTTTAAAGCGAAAAACATCTATTCGCCTGCATTCTATCTACTTGGTGAACTAATAACCTATTAAGTCGTTTCCTTAATTCCGTATCTTCCACTGGTGATGGTTTGATACAACAACTGACCTTTATATATTTTTCAAAATTATCTTAACACTTAATAAATTTTGTGAATATTTAAAATAAACACAGCGAGAGGTGGCGATGGCGAAGTGTGTAGCAATGCCAACTGACAGCCTGCGTGTGCCAAGTTTAAATCCAAACAGTTTCATAGCACTAATTTAACGATGGATGTTAGCAAGACGCATATGGTCCCTTCTGTAAGTACCTGGTCCTAGAAAGAATTGGAGAAACCAATACCAACCACAGAATGAAAACAAGGGTTTACCAACGCATACAGCAAACAGATTACAAAGATGGGGAATCATCCTCCCAAATTACAATTACAAAATGGAGTATCTCCCATCTTTAAAAATCAGTCATGCAGACGAATTGTCTAGATTGATACCAAAATCTGTCGAACCCCTTGAGGATGCAATTATTACCTCTCTACAAACAGAAGTTAACATGAAACACACATTGTGTACCATCATAGGAGAGCTTCCAGTTACACTCGGAGAAATAAAGATAAAGGCGATCAACGATGATTTTCTAAGTAACATAAAAAAGAGCATGATAGAAAAGAAGCGCAAAGTTCCATCTGTGATGATGTAATGATGTAGAGTGATCGGATGGTCATTCTAGCAACATTACGTAAATGGATTCTAAGAGAGTTTCATGTCGGTCACCCAAGCATTTCAAGAATAAAGAGTCTTATATGGAGTTACGTCTACTAGACGAGCATGAATCGAGATATTTAGAATACAATTAAATCATGACAGAAAACTGACCGACCGTCGTCTAGAATCCGTATTGACTGGGTTCTATTATCTGGTAGCAATGGATAGTTTCACTAAACAGCCAGAGATACTTAAATGTCAAAAACCAACGACAAAAGCAACAATAAGTTTGTGCATGAATTGTTCGCTCGTTTCAGAGTCATGGATTGTGTAGTATCAGATAAGATACTCAATTCACATCCAGTGAATTCAAAACTGTTTGTAAGCCGTTTTTAGTGGAACGCATCACAATCGTGCCGTAGCATCCGAGAAGCAATGATCAGACTGAACTATTTAAATGCGGAGAAAAGTTGTTGTTTATAGTGTTCAGGAAGAACAAATCATTTTTGGAAACCAGGATTGTGGATAAAAGAATTGGATATATGCTCTACATGGTAGAGGGGCCTAAATCTACTCACATTTTAATCAAATGAGAAAAAGATATTCGGATGTTGTAAAGGACAATACTACAGAATAAGAATTGATTGACGTCGTGTTTGACACGTTTGTATTACCAATCTTGCAAGTAGCTTCTGAAAAGCGAACATGAACAAAAAAAGGAAATGAAAAAGATACAGACTTCGTGGAAGTCAACCTGAAGGGGAAGAGGTATTAACTCCATACAGAGCAAGTCTAAAAAAGGGGGGTGGGTGGGTTATGGTGTGATATTTATCTACCCTTTATTCGGGAATAGATGGAGTCTTGAAGACACTAAGAATAGAGTTACAACTAAGTGTCGTGGCAGTCATTGGTGGTAGCCGTAGGCACAGTATCGGACGCAGCTTTTCTGTAACATACTATGTATGTACTTCTATAAATACACTCTTGTAAATATACCACCTTGTTGTCTTAATTATTAAGAACTCTTAAGCTTAAACCCTAAAATCGAATATGTATGTATCAAACGGGGGTTCGTTTGTAAGTCTAAGTATGTCTATTCTAAGAAGAGGTTTTCATTTTTTATACATCTTTTTCAATGTGTCATTAAAGATGATTTTAAAATGGACAATTTGAAGCAATTAATATCTTTTGCACTTCTTTTTTTCTAAAACATTCCAAAATTAAAATTCTAGTCACAAATATTTAAAAAATAGAATCTATATTTGATCTGCAATAATCAGCCCATTTCAAGAACTCGCGTCCAGAATATTGTCGATAAGAATCCCGTCCCTCACACCTGCACACCAGAAAGTAAGAAACCTTGATAAAACTCTTTCAATATTTATTTTTGGTAACTGACACTCAAATACGGTTCTGGGATAGAGGGAGGAGCACACTATGCAGGTTTTCCTCTCGGTATATAAGTGTGTACTGATATCGATAGTTTAATATCCTTCTCTGAGATGAAAAAGTCTGGAAATATCGATATACATGTATTTATGCCAGTCTGTCAATGGAATTCTTGTAATCACAGATTCATCACATGAGCTGTCGCCTTATCACTAAGAAAAAAAAAAGTGTTGCCCCTTTCCCCCGAACTGTCTTCCTAATCTTCTCGCAAATTCTATTGTTACTATTCCTATCAATATTCTATTTCATCTTGATTCCACTTTTAGCGTTTACTTGCAGACTCCATTATAAATAGGCATTCCTGCGTTTGGTTACTAAACGCTGTATGCTCTCACAGAACATGTCTCAACGATTTTCTTTCAATTTTTCGTTTATTCTCATGATAGCTATTTTGGTTGGTGCTAAGGACAGATTCTTCCAAAATCTTTCAAAGGAACAAACTTCTTATTTTTACAAGGGTTAGCAAAGATGGCAGATGGGAAATTCTAAAGATATTAAGCAGCACACGACACTATCGTAGATATATTGTACACATGCGGCAGATCAACTAACTAAATAAATCCCTTTAATATAACAATTACAGTCTCGTATTACAGATTGACTACATCCTACATTTACCGCTTGTTTACATGACACGGTAACCACAACCATTACAGAAGTGCTGCCGAAAAATTACCACCCCATAGACAACCAACTTACAATTGTTACACAACAACCTTTCATACAAATAAAAATAAATAATAATGAGAGAATTTCCCCTTCCCACACATACTCGCCCCCCCCCCCACCATTTCCATTTTCTAGTATACCCATAGTCTTATTTCCGGTTCCCTCTTTCTTTCCTTTTTTACTTTCTTTCTTTCTTTTTCTTTCTTTAAAAATTCCTGAAGAAAAACGCAGGTGCGTTTGAAATATTGAATAAAATAATAAAGGATTACAAAAACAACAACATTGTTTTTTATGCTTCATCGAAAAAAAAATGATGGACGGCTGTTTAATCGTCTCATTACTCATCAATGTGCCTTGACATAGCAGGCGCATCAACCCTGAGGTTCGAAACCCAAACACGAGGCCACTACTACTCGTCAGATGATTCATCATCTGAGCTAACGAACCCGTCACTGGGAATGGAAGAAATTAGATCAAGTTTTAAATGAATTCATTCATTTGTTTGCAAATATTTCGATACTAGTAACCAAAAGAATTCAATTCATTTTTTACTGAAAAGTATTGCATTATGCTAAGTTGATATTGTAGTTTTTTAAGGGGGGGGTTAACTTATGTTCACTCCAAACAAGGCAAGTTGCCACTGTAGATGTAAGGGGCTACTGAGAATTAGGGTGAAAGTTTAGGGGGTCACCCTAAATTGGAAGCTGTGCAGCAAGATGCTTGCTCACATTAGTTTTAAACTTCTGTATGTCGGTACAGTCGGGGAAACAAGGAGCAAAGAAGGAGTTCCAGGAAAGAAGCTATTGGAGTAGAAGGCTCTCCGGCATCTGGGGATGTCTACAGTGAATAGATGGGATTTAGCTGATTGTCGAGTTGGTCAAGCGTATTTACATCGAGGGGGCACCAGAGCAGCTAGTTCATTGGAAAACATTCCATTGAAGTACTTGTAAAACAAGCACAAAAATGCAAGATTGCAGCGATGGGACAGGGGTTGGAGCTTAGTGGATAGTGAGGGACCTATTAGATTAGCGACTCTTTTTTGGCGCTTGTCTAAGAGGGAGAGACTAGTGGATGATGAACCAGCCCAAATGTGACTACTTTCATTGCAGTGCTGCCCTCATGGAGGAGCGTATATATATATATATATATATATATATATATAAAGGATATAGTCATCCACAGACAGATGTTTCATCGTTTCACAACTTATTAGTGTGGCTAAAAATAGCGAGTGCATCATATACATATATATCATTCATGTCTTCATCATTCATATATGTACACGCGTATTATGGACTTATAATTTTACACAAGCACATCGATTATTGCACTGAAGAGCTGTGATACAGCGAAACAGTCTCTATGAGGATGACTATATATATATATATATATATATATATATATATGTGTGTGTGTGTATTAACATAAAAAATATATCTGTTAAATTGAAAGCCAAGAAGATGGTTGTTTAGAAGCAGATAAAAGGAAGCAATATATATAATGGGATTTTACATTAATATTTTCCCAACCAATTTTGATTGTCTTTTTTAAGCATTTTCATTATTCCCCTTTTTTGAGGGGAGTTATCATCGTCATTCTCCTTCTCCCCTACATTCTTTTATATGTTTCAATTTTTTTAAGCAACGACAGACAAGCAATCGGCATCGATAATCTGATAATAGTTTATTTAAGGATTAATCATTGTAAAGAAGAAGAAGAAGAAGAAGAAGAAGAAGAAAAAAAGATGAAGAAACAAAAGAAGAAGAAAAATATGAAACAGAAGAAGAAGAAGAAGAAGAAGAAGAAGAAGAAGAAGAAGAAGAAGAAGAAGGAAAGAAATTACTTAAAATGTATTTTCTAATAACATTCAGAGGACAGCGGAGGGGAGCGTGATGTTAGAGGAATAAGAAAAGACATATAAGTTTTTAAAAACCTCAAAAAAATAGGAAGTAATAATGATAATATATATATATATATATATATATATATATATATTAAATTAAAATAAAATAAGAAATAACTGCTACACTCATCAAAATGAATAACTTGAATTGAATTATTATTATTATTATTATTATTGCTATTATCATTGCTATTATTTAATTATTATTATCATTTTTATTATTGAATTATATAACTGACCAGTTATTCCAGTTTTCATTATGAATTTGTTGATGGATTCCATCTGGTTCTTCTTGATGTTGTATTCAGAGCTTCTTTATATGCATCCCTGAATCGCTATCAAAGATTTATTTTCTGTCAGTCGACACAAGGTCGGTTTTCAATGTGGAGAGAATCCAGCTCCCCTAAAAGGGTACTCTGGATTAGGACAAAAATAAAAATTGCTTCACTCTTAAAGAATTTCCCCTCCACTGAGTACAGAAAAGATGAAGTGTAGTATTAAAACAGATACTACACTTTGCTTCTAGCCAAAAGGCGAAGGCAGTCCTTCAGTTTGTAATGCTTAAGCTTCTTTCTATGAATCTTAATATTTAAAAAAAACTACTTGGTCAAGCTTTATGGACATTCGTTTGTCGATTTTGACAATAATCCTGAACACGTGCCTTATATTAGGGTTGGATTGACTTAAGTGTTTTAAAGTTAAAAAATACGATTTTATTTGGTCTCTCACACAAGTTTGAAATAGTATTTCGTTCGTGTGTCAGGTTTCGGTTTCAAATAGCATTTTAGTTGACCTGCCATTGTTAAGTTTTAAATAGCCTTTGTGTTGATCCCTTAAACTTAAGTTTTAAATAGCATTTTGGTTGCTCTGTCACGCTTAATTTGAAATAGGATTTAGATTGCTAAACATGCCGTTAGCATGGATGCTTCTTATGTATATCCTAGGTTGTGTTATTCATCCAAGCCTAGCCAATTGTCTGACATCCATGATGGTCTAGTCAATTCCTGCAAAAAAAAACATTGGCAGACTAACCAATTCTCCAATATTTATACCAGAATTGTCAATTCTGCAAAAATTCCTTCCATACTAGTCAATTCTGCAAAATTTAGCCCAGATAAACCAACTTTGCAATATTCTACTTCCAATATTGCTAGTTTCATGCAACGTTAGTCAATTCATGTCAAGCTAAACAACCCAGTGACATTCATGATGGGCTAACTAATTCTGTGACATTCATATCAGTTTAGCAAATGCAGCAACACAGTTGTTCACATCATGTGATATTCATCCCAGGCTAGCCAATTCTCTGACATTAATTCCAGGCTAACCTATTCTACAATGTTTTTACTAAGCTGGAAAATTCTTTGACATTCATTCCAGACTAGCCAATAAGACAATAAAATTATTACATTCATGATAGGCTAGGCAATTTTGCAATATTAATATTTGACAAACAATTTATTCGAAATTCATGACCAGCTTCCCAACACCATGACAACAATTTGATATTCATACTAGGCTAATTCTGTGATATTGATGAGTGTCTAGTCTATCTTGATACGTAGCCAATACTGTACAATTCATGACTGTGACATTCATTCTACAATATTCATGCAACTCAACAAAGTTTATGCAAGTCTATCAAATTCCGTAATAAGATGTCATTGTAGCCAATTCTGCAAAATTTATGCAAGATTACCAATTCTGTGACATTCCTGCCATGTTAGCCAATTCTGCCAAATTAATGCCAGATTCATTGCGACAAAGTTGGCATTCACGGCAGACTATTCAATTCTTTAATATTTATAGTAATCTAACCAATTCTATGAAATTCCTGTCAGACTATCAACTTTTGAAATATCCATGCCAGTGTATTCCAAGATAGTTGCAATATTCATGGCAGGCTAACAAATTGTGCAATATTAATAGCAAGCCAGCCATCTGTAACTTCATGCCTGAATAACCGACATCTTTACACGGTTATGACTTTTAATTTGAAGGTTCGCATAATCCTTAAGAAGCACACAACATTGAGATTGATGCAAGTCTAGACAATTAAATAATATATATGAAACGCTTGCCAATTCTTCAACATTCATGGAAAGCTAGCCAATTCTATGGCATTCCTGACATGCTAGCCTCATGACAAACCCATAATAAAATTTACATGCTATAATTTTCTGCTGCTGACGATAAAAAGGCACATGTATCTAACTGTCCTGAAATTCACAGATGAATGGTTTCTTTGCATACATCATTTTGTTTACAAAGTCCAAATATATTTCGACAAAAACACAATGGTGTGGTGGTATATGCCACAGGTCTGTGTGATGTGTAAAATGGTGTGTCTGTGTGTAGATGTGGTTGCATATGCTTCCCAACCACCGCTTTCAGCCTCATCCACCAGCTAGTTGTTGGACGAAAAAGTAGCCAAGCGCATAAGTCTTCCCTGTAGTATATAACCTCTCGACCGACAAGACTCTGGCCAAACCTCCCTGTGGTACACCATGGATACTCGGCTCCTTGCAACCCCAGGCTAATTCGCTAGGGATCTCAGAGCAGATTTAAGCCCTAGAGGTGCAATCTGCAGGGACCACTGGTATGTGGACACGCCCCAACATTCACCAATCCAATGTTCAGCCACAGGGCATGTGGCAAATGCTATCTTTGGATGGCCTGTCACAACCTGGGTGACAGTAGTGTATGCAGCAACTGACAGGTAATATGTGACATTGGTGCATGCTCTAGTGGAAACCACACCAGCCTTAGTTAGATGGAAACGGTGGAGGTCTTGAACTGCCAAAAGTGTTCAAGTTGGTGAAGGATAGGCATCCAACCGGAAAACTGCCTTAAAAACTATGTCTAGTCGAAATACAACAAGACAATCAGGTCCCACTTTCATCAGAAGATTAATTGTGGCCTGATTCAACAAATTTGATGATGATGATGACGATGATGATGATGATTATTATGATGGTTATGATGATGACTACACATGCGACTAGGGGCCTTTTTATTCTATCAGTAAGCTATCAGCACTTTATCTTACAAATAGCCCACTATGTTATCAATCGATAATGAGTCCTGTAGTATATTGTCCATCTTCTGTGATGCAGGATAAAAGTGTTCTCTTGATACTTGTCCCCTTAAGAAGGAGACAAGACATATTTTAAGTTAAAATATACTTTATTTGCTTTACTAATAGAGCTCCATATTCTTAGCTAGCAGTTGCTTCTGGATGTTCCATGCCGACAGGGTGTCTTTGTGTTCCCATCTCTCCAACACCCTTACATGATATTCTAACTTTCAAAAGCTGAAGAGCCGTTACTCAAAACGACGAGAAACTATGAGCAGGCTGATTTTGAACCACTCAGGGGTCACATCAGCGACACACCATGGGGGTGAAACCTTCTCACTCCCTGCTGATCAGTAGGCAAATGAGCTAACCGAATGGGTCAAAGTAGGCATTGATGCTTATGTCCCCACACGAAAATTCTTCAGCAAACCCCACTCTCCTCAATGGTTCACCTCATAATGTGCAGCTCCTATTGCTGAGAGGCAGAAGGTATTCCAAAAATTCGGACGCTATAGTCAACTGCAAATAGACAGAAATTAATAGAGGCAATACATGATTCAAAAGTAGTGATAGATGAAGCAAAGAGAAGGTATACAGAGATAACCAAAAAACGCATTCTGTCACAGAAACTAGGAACTCGCGATTTTTGGAAAATCTACAATAGTGTGATGAACAATGGACAATCGACAATTACCCCACTATCAAATCACAACGATGTTGTTTGCATGGCAACTGATAAGGCTGAACTACTTGTCCAGCGTTTCGCCTTAAACTCCACTTGGACTCAGCAAACCACCCCCTCCATAAATTCCCAATGCGGACTGAAGCCACACTTGAGAACCTGGTCATTACCCCATCTCAGGTCAGAGACATCATAAAAAACCTTGACACCTCCAAAGCATGTGGGCCTGATCTTATACCAGTCATAGTGATAAAGAAATGCTCTGCTGAGCTGGCCCCTGTCCTCTCCAAACTATACAACAAATGTTTTGCTGAATCTTGTTTCCCTGATAGTTGGAAAATTGCTATTGTGGTACCAGTCTTCAAGAATTCTGGATATAAAACTGATCCTCTAAACTACCGCCCAATCAGTCTACTCCCGATCTTTGCTAAAATCTTTGAATCATTAATCAATCTAGCTATAGTCCGGCACCTAGTTAATGCTAAACTTCTTTCTGATCATCAATACGGATTTAGACAAACACGATATACCGCAGATACCCTAATGGTTATCTCTGAACGCATATATCATACACTGGACAAGGCAGGTGAAGCTAGAGCGGTAGCGCTTGATATATCCAAGGCCTTTGACAAGGTCTGGCATAAAGGGCTTCTCCTAAAACTGCACTCATATGATATTACTGGACAAATATTTAATATAATTAAATCATTCCTAACAAAGAGAAAGATCTAGATTGTCCTCGATGGCCGTTCATCTAAGCAACATGGCATAAATGCTGGTGTACCCCAGGGATCTATCCTTGGATCTTTATTGTTCCTGATCTTCATAAACGATCTCCCTGATGACATAGAGTCTAAGATAGAAATATTTGCTGACGACACCATGCTCTACTCTCGTTATGCTGGAAAAACCGCCGCACATATGTGAGGCAATGGCTGAATCCTTAGAAAATGACTTCCAGTCTGTAGTGGATTGGGGTAAAAACAGGGATAGTAACTTTTAATGCTGCAAAGACTAAGCTACTTTTCTTTCAATAACTACAAGAAACCTCTTCAACCACCCATTGTCATGGCAAATAACACCCTACCTGAGAGTTCATCATTCAAACTCGTCGGCCTAACTTTCACAGATAACATGAATTGGAACAAATACATTGAAGACATTGCCAGGTCTGCTGCAAAGAAGGTGGGCTCCCTCTTCTGTGCTAGTAAACTTCTCACACCTGACATTATCTTATATCTCTACAAAGCCACCATTCGCCCATGCATGGAGTATTGTTGTCACATCTGGGCTGGTGCATCATCTACTAGTTTCTCCCTCTTAGACAAGGTCCAAAAAACAGTCGCTAACTTAATAGGTTCCTCACTATCCACCAAGCTCCAGCCCCTGTCCCATCGCCGCAATGTTGCTTCCTTGTGCCTGTTTTACAAGTACTTCAATGGACTGTGCTCTGATGAACTTACTGCTCTGGTGCCCTCACAACGCAAATTCACTAGACCAACCCAACAATCTGCCAAATCCCATCCATTCATTGTGGAGGCCCCAGATGCCGAAGAGCTTTATACTCCAAAAGCTTCTTTCCTCATGCTGCTGGACTCTGGAAGTCCCTCCCTGCTCCTTGTTTTCCTGACGGTACTGACATGCAGAAATTTAAAACTAATGTAAACAGACATCTAGCTGCGCAGCTCCCAATTCAGGTTGATCCCCCCACACACACACACACACACTTTCACCTTTTTTCTCAGTAGTCCCTTACGTCTACAGTGGCGGCCTGCCTGTTTGGGGTGAACTATTTAAAAAAAAAACAAAAAAAAACTAATATACATTAGCTATCGTCCATTTTTTTGTTCAAGACTTGCTTAAACATGCACTTTTATTTACAAGTAAACTATTCTGATATTAATATGCTAGTATATACGTTCGTTCGTTCCTCCATTCCTTTTGTGTCACGCTTTCATTGATGTAGGCAGATTGGTATAATGAAAACAAATCATGAATAAGAACAGAAGATGGTAGATGAATAGAGGAGGAAGGGGAAGGAACGCCAGTCTATGAACATTTTTCACTGAAAAGCATGAACTCATATTATAAACAATTTAAAACCTAAAAGCATTTCCCTGTGTTGAAATCTTAAAACATGCAATGTCATCTCATCAGCAATTTTCTTAATTATATAAGCAACAATTTCATTTTTGTTTTACTTGACGGACGAGAGACTAACATAAATATTAAATGATGAAATTACCATACCTTCGTGTGCAAGAAGTGTAATACAATGGAGATGGATAAGAACTCACGTTTGAAGAAAGTGTATCTGGTTAGCGAAGCTATTGAGAAGTTTTATTACTTTGGTGATACCATTGGAGCACAGGGTGGAGCAGGTGCTAGTGTGATTGCAAGAATTAGGTGGGGATGGAGTAAATTCAGAAGACTCCTGCAATTAGTAACCAGCAGAGTGTTACCACTGTCGACCAAAGCAAGAGTATATCAGTCATGTGTGCACAGCGTGATAATGTATAGAAGTGAAACCTGGCAAGTGAGGGTTGAGGACATGCGTTGCATGGAGAGAAATTACATGAAAATGATACGATAGATGTGTCATATAAGTTTTCAAGACAGACTTAGAGCTGATGACCTCCGAGGAAGATCAAATCTGGATAGAATAGGGAGATGTGTGCAGAAGAGGAGACTTCGATGGTGTGACCACATTGAAAGAATGGAGGAAAGTTTTTTGGGTTAGTAGATGTAGGACAGTTGAGGTAACAGGTCCTGTTCACAGGGGATGGCCAAGGAAAACATGGGAAGAGGTGATAACAATGGACATGAGAGAAAAAGGGATAAATAAACACCTGGTCAGAGATAGGTTACTTTGGAAGTCAATTTCTTAAAGCCATCCAATGTATGGCAGCATGTAAAAAGGACGTTAAACCGATGCTGCTGCTGCTGCTGCTGCTGCTGATGATGATGATGATGATGATGATGATGATGATGATGATGATGATGATGATGATGATTCAGCAAATCCCGGTTATTTCGATTGTCAAGTTGATTAGACAAAGACTCTTTTTCTTCATTTATTAAATTAAGTAATAAACGAATTTTAGTGAACTAATTTCGAACAATTTCAAATACTGATTCAGCCAGTTCATATTATTTTACCAAGAGAAGCCGAGCTGTGATTTTCTGATTAATTTTTCTATAGTGAATGAATATGTGCCGGTGCGATGACGAGTTTATAGTTAAGTAAGAGTCGCACAATCTCTGATCCGGCAGTGCTTAAGTCCAGCGGCATGAAATCCAAGACGATTGAAAACTATGCTGTGATCATCATGATCATGATCATCATTGTCATCATCAGGGTCTTTTTTTTGTTTTAATTTCACTCCTGGTGTCTTTCCGCCTTGTTTTATCCATGGTTAGGCATGGCCAAGTAGGACCTAGGTGACTATCGAGGTTAGGGATAATCAGGGAAATTTATTTCAGAGTTTTCCTTCTTTTGGAGTATTCGCTTTACCAAGACTTGAGAGTGTAGTCCAACCTACTATTTAATCCACTTATGGTGTTCATTGGAAATACGTCATGGACAATCAATCCGACAGTGGCTTTGGTGCTGTCAGGGTGAGGTATGGTTCTGTTCAATTCTAGGAGGTTCACCCTTCCAGGCTTTACCTTCTTTCTGAGAAGGGAATATGTTATTCCCAATCACCTGAGGCACTCCTACCTGGTAATGCTAACGGGGCGGCTCAGGCATTGTTTGTAGGCTAGAGTGCACTTCACCTACTACGCTGGCTTTTCAAAACCCACCTGGCCTTGTGTCTAACCTCCTGAAGAGGAAGTAAATAAACATAGCTAGAGGGAGTAGTGATGAATTCATACATTGCCCAAGGGTATTTGAAACTTTAAAACCAGTTGATTTCCAAACTTACATCACTTGGTATTCAAAACGGTAACCTATCTAAGTACTGACATGGCTCAATGTTGCTTAACTTCAGTAATACACTGAGGAACAGTGTTTCAAGATGATGTAGACCACAAGTTACAAAATAGAGATCAGATGAGCATGATGAAACCTTTTTCAATTTTGTAAAGTGTATGTGTAACATATTGTAACATAGTGTTTCATTGTAACATATTGTGAACCTTAAGTCCATCGAAAGAGCAAACCAGAGGAAATTGGCTGGCAAGAGTTCAATAAGTCATTTGACATGTGTGGGAATAGGAAGTAAGGAACATGTGAAGAACTTGACATCATGAACACATTAGAGGATTTTTTTAAAGAAGCTGTTATGGTGACTTACCTATGTACAACATGGACTCATCCTCTTTGCTCAATAAAAGACAACGGCAATTAACTCTTGCCGGAATCCAGTAAGATAGTCGAACTCTACTTACCAGGCACATATTTCTTCCCTCTGTACTCTATTTTCTTAATACACTTGTTTCTACTTTATACCGTGTTCGTGTCTTCATTTCGGTCCCTTTAACAGGGCCACAACAGAAGCTGATTAGAAGCGAATCGGTGTGGGTAAAAAAAATGAGGTCTTAAAAGATTAGTTAGAAGTTATGTTTCTCTCCTGTACCGTTTACTGAAATTGACAAGACTGGGTGTGTTTCGCCCAGCAAGTTAACCACCAGTAGATTCAGATAAGAAGAAGTCCTGATTCCTTCATCTTTAAGAAGTAGCCACTAGACAGCCATCATCATCAGCAGCAGCATCAAAAGATGCTATACAACAATATTAATTTGCTGTAATATATTTTCAAAATAAAAATGTATGGTTACATGAGTGTGATTGATGGGGTTTTGTCGGTTATATATATATATATATATATATATATATATATATATATATATATATATATATATATATATATATATGAGGTGGATTTTTTCTCATTGATTGAATTTGATCAAGTGATGTAGAAATGCAGATTTGAAATGATATAGATTTTCAGTTGCTGGAGGTACTTTCGAGAGGACATACATAAAAGTGTAAGGTCCGGCACGATAAATGCATTCCTGTTACCATGAAGACGAACCAGTCAGAAACAACTCGCAGGTAAGGAAAATAGATATCACAAGTAATAAAAATCAAATGAAGTAGATTAACATCAAATGAGTGATGCTCCCTTCTACTATAAGTGTATCCTGACGTGAATGTTCCCGAATTGGCTAGCCTTGTCAAAATGTCCCAGAATTGGCCTGCTTAGTCTGAATGTCTCAAGATATGCGATCCTGGATTGAACATTGCAGAATTGACTAATCTGGCCTGAATACTGCAAGGTTTGTTAAACTGGCATGAATGTCGCAGACTTGGCTATATTTGCACATGTTTCACATAATTAGTTGTCGTACATGAATGTAACAGAATTGGCTAGTCTAGCATGAATTTCACAGAATGTCATAGAGTAAACTATCTTGATATATATATGTATCAGAATTGATTAGCATGGCCTTAATGTAACAGAATTTTTTAACCTGGTGTGAATGCCACAAGGGTGATTAAACTGGCCTGAATGTTACAGAATTGACAGGATTTGTATGAAAGTTGCAGAATTTGTTGGTCTGTAACGGAATTTCTTAAATTATTGTAGTCTTCTGATTTCGTGAGTGTTCTGCTACATGTCTGAAAAGTATCATCTCTACCACATCATTCAGGGAGGCGAATAAACATTGATCCACGCCATTAGGTATATCATCTATGTAGACTGGTTTTCAAGACTTGTCCAGCACCAAAGAAGTTTTCGTTCTTTTGCTTTTGAACAAAAAATCTAATCAAAATAGACTTCAAAGACAAAAAAGCGTGTCTAAAAAGACATTAATTTAATGACACATGCAATCAAATAGTTTCAGTCACGAAAAGTTAAATTTTTTTTTCAGAGGTGTTGATCAGAGTTTTTTTATTGGTGATTCCTTTGTTGTTGCTGTTTCTGTTGGTTTTGAATTGTTTCTATGCAGATAAGGTAACATTGAAAACAACAAAAATGTCTTTATTTAATCGAAGAAACATATTTCATGAAGAGTGTTTTCTACTTGAGTCCAAAATTCATGAAAAAATAACATGTTCATGAATTTCAATTTTTTTAATGAAGCTTTTGGCAAAAAAAAATCATACTCAGAAATCAGAAATTTTAAATATAAAAAAAAATTCAATATCTTGAGAACTTTAAATACGAGCTGCATTCAAACATTTTTTCATTGACAACTGCAGAGTGTTATCGCTTTTTAAAGGTGGTCACTGAGTCTTGTCTATGGGTATAATAAAAACATATTTCGTCCTTGAAATAAAGGGTGGGGAAATAATTTAAGTGACCTAAAATTTTTTTTGTAAATATAAATGTTTTATGTCAGTATTTATTTATTCCATGAAAAATGCCAGTATACTGAAATCATATGCCCTTAATAGGGTTAAGATGAAAATTCATATACACTAAATGTTCAAAAGCAAGGAAATTCCCAAATTTTTACACTTTTATTGTCATTAAGGGTATGACTACATATCAACCAAACCATTTCATTATCACATCACTACAGTATAAATCTCTATGCATGAGTGGATAAAGTGTGTGAGGTGCGCTGAAGAAAAATTCCTACCAGTAAAATACATAGCCCTGTTGTGCTCGTATACCCTTAATGACAATAAAAGTATAAAAATTTGGGAATTTCCTTGCTTTTGTACATTTACTGTACACGAATTTTCATCTTAACCCTATTAAGGGCATATGATTTCAGTATACTGGCATTTTTCATGGAATGTTACTACTTATGTAAAAGCTATAGCTCAATACAATGGTCATTTTTAAGGTTTTTTGGAATTTTTTTGAAAACTAAGGTATATGGTAAACTGAAATTACAATGCCATCAACTAGACCCTAGAACCTCTATCTCTGCCAAAAATCAGCTGAATCCATCAAATAGTTGATGAGATACAGGGTGGCACATACGTACGTACGTACATACGTACACACAGATAACATGATTTCAGGATTGAACTTTCTGGATCTCTGGGTTGCCTTGACTAATGAGGCTGAAATTCTACACACTTATAGAACCTATCAAATAAAAATTTTGTGCAAAGTTTTAACTAATTTGTTTTTTTTGGTTTGAGTTATGATTGATCAAAGCAATGAGATTTCCAGCATAGGCCATTCGTGGAGTCTATTAAGGGATAGAGCGCTCTCGCGCCTCCGTTGATTAATATCATTATTACCATATATACATATATAGAGATTAAGTTCAAATATGTTAATAAAATGAACATAATACATATATTTTAAAAGGTTCAATAAAAGTAGAGCATTTATAAAATTACATAAACAATATTACAGTCTTACGTCAATCAATATATATATATCTTTGAAGAGATGTGGTAGCATCAAAACGTTGGTTGATTGACGTAAGACTGTAATATTGTTTATGTCATTTTATAAATGCTCTACTTTTATTGAACCTTTTTAAAATATTGCTTTTAAATATATTTTTTGCTTGAAAGTGGATCTGTGTGTGTGTTCATGTTTAGATGTGTGTGTATATTGATGTCTGTTTATTTATGTGTACTTATGTACCTATTAAATCTGTTTATATGTGTGTATTTTACTGATAGATAAGATAAATGTGTTTGTAGGATTTGGGAATTCAAATAGGGTCGAAAAGTAGCCATGGCTAAGAGGGCAATAAAAAACAGGGATGTTTAGGTTGTAAAAAAGGCCGAAGAACGGTCAACAAGTAAAATAGGTAATCCGATATCGATTCATAAGAAATAGAAATAGAGAATAACCAATCTCAAACAAGGATTTATTCTGAAAAAATCTGCAAACCCATCTCATTATTCTGAATCCTTGGTCTGATGAGGTTGACTCTCTGCGAAGAGTGCAACCGAAACATGTATGCACATATGTAACCAATAATGTTTGTATAAATAGAAATTTATACTTATATATATATATATATATATATATATATATATATATATATATATATATATATATATTCAAAATAATCACATAGATTTCAAGCATAGGCCATTCGTGTAGTCTATTAAGGGATAGAGCGCTCTCGCGCCTTCCTTTATTGATTTTTAAATACTCAAAATCGGGGGTATTCATTTTTGGGTAAAAAATATTATTTCAACTTTTATTCATTGCTCGACCATGGCACAAGGTGCTGGATCACCGACATTAAAAACGACTTTGTATCACCGACATTAAAAACGACCTTGCAAGGTGGCAGGTCTATATCAATATTTATTAATGTAAGGGTCTATTTTGAATTAAATCTATGTAGATAGTGACATCCGTATTAATATTTAAACAATCGTTGAAAATATGACTCATTATCTTTGAGAACTATGACATAATTTTAGTTACAGACATACACTAAATCCCTATTAAAAAGAGGTATTGCTTGTTAATAATAGATGTTAATTAAATCTGTCTTGAAATATACATAGATAATAACAGTGATATAAATATTAAAGTAGGACAATTATTTTTAATTAGATTGCTTCGCCTGCTCGCTATCACTTCGCAATTTAATTCCTATTCACTACTTGAAATCCTGGAAACGAAACTAATCGATAAGAAAAGACAAAATTAATGTTATTGCTACCTGAAAGTTAAGCTCCTTCTATCTTCCTCTTCCTCTCTCTCACTCCCTCTTTCTCTCTTTCTCTTCCTCTCTCTCAATCTCTCTTTCTCTTCCTCTCTCTCACTCTCTCTTTCTCTCTTTCTCTTCCTCTCTCTCAATCTCTCTTTCTCTCTTTCTCTTCCTCTCTCTCTCTCACTCTCTCTTTCTCTCTTTCTCTTCCTCTCTCTCTCTCATTCTCTCTTTCTCTCTGTCTCTTCCTCTCACTCAATTTCGTAAAGCGCGCCGAACACATGTACATTCACTTTTATTATATAGATGTTTCAGAAAAATAAATATTTGCGAAATATGACGTAAATTTGGTTACAGGCACACACCAACTCACTGTTATAATAAGATGTATCATAAGGTCTACAGAAGATGAATGAAAAAGATTAATAATTATGACAATGATTTCGTTCAGATATTCTGACTATTAAATGTACTTATTACTATGGTTAGGTTTAAGTTTAGGGTTAGGGTTAGAGTTGAGACTATTTAATTTACTTATTACTAAGTCTTAACATTCACGAAAATTGAAGGAAATATTTGTAAAACAACTAATATTAATGACAATTCTTTTTCAAATATTTTGACAATTTTAACACATTTTTAGGAGTAGGTGCAAACAACAAAAAGAAGGAAAGAATTCAGTTAAGAAATGAAGAAAAATGATCTTAATTTTCCTTAATTACATGAAGGTTTCCGTTGGCCGAGTGGATATGGCGACTGCTTGTTGACTCTAAGTTGACTCTGTGAACCAGGTTCGCACCTCCCGACCGTCTGAAATTGTTATTTTCCTGCACTGATGAGAGCTTGAAACGCTAACGTCTTTAGGTATTGATAGTTTAATATTTATTTATATATTTAATTATTTTACCTACAAACATCGATGTTTCATGCTTACGCAATCTTCAGTGTAGGGATGTTAATTCACATTGGTCGGAGGGCTTGAACCCGGTTTTTACAACTCGCCACTGATTCGCAGTCGGGTGTCGTTCCCCATATATATATATATATATATATATATATATATAAATTTAATTAAGTATATGTATATGTTTGTATATTTGTATGTATAGGATTCACTTCTAAACTAATTAACCGATCATTATGAATATTAGAACACAGCTGCTAGGCGTAAGCGTGGATAATGCGTGACATATTTAGATTAATTCAGTTTTATGCAAAAAGGGCAAAGAGCGGGGTGGAAGCTCTTCGTGGACATTCAGTGGATATGGCTGACTCTGTGTACCGGGTTCGCACCTCCCGACCGTCTGAAATTGTTATTTTCCTGCATTGATGAGAGCAACAAGCTTGAAACGCTAACGTCTTTAGGTATTGATAATTTAATATTTATTTATAAATATTATATATATATATATTTATATTTGGTGGAAGCTCTTTGTGGAAATTCAGATTTTTGTGAAATTTTAACAATAGGTCTGTGACATAAATTTATTAAAATTCCCTAAATTTTAGTTTATTTGAACTATTTTAAAGAGTTTTATGAGACATAATAAGGGTACAACCTCCCCCATTTAAATACTCAAATATTTCAGATTTGCATTAAATTTGAGCCATAATCATTAGACACCAATTTAACAAGATTCCATGAATTTCAATTTCTTCTTAAGATCCCTTAAGCTTAAGCTGTACACTTTTAGACATTTTCTAAAATCTAAATCATGTAATGGATTTTGATTAAAATTTGAATAAGGATTCTAGAATAAGGTTTAGTATCATTATATGTAAATTTAAATTTTCGTAAGGGGACATAAATGTGGTGCAAGACTGTTCTGTTTCTGGAATTAATTTTACCCGTCCTGGGATGAGTATTCTTCTCGTCATATTATATTAGCTACCATATCCAACCTTCAATTCCTTTTTTACTGATCAAGTGTATGCCTATACTCTAAGATTTGCTTATAGCAAAAAAAAAATTGGGATAGATTAGTTTCCTCTTGTGGCACTGCTCGACTTCTATCTCAACACTGAACTCTGATTTTAGGACCAATCAAGAGCCAGAAAGATCATTTAGATTAAAGTGTAGTATCTGTTCCGATGGATACTGCACCCTATAGACTGGTATTGTCTTGGCCTTCGGGGCTTGATTTACGCCAGTCTATGGGATTGTCCTGTGCAGTTCTAGGAGGTCCACCCTCCCAGGCTTTACCTCCCCTCTTTGGGGAGGAGTAAGTTAATTGCTTACTGCTTGAGGCGCCCCTACCGGGGAATGCCGACGGGGCTGCCCAGGCAATTTTTGATGGTCAGAGTGCTCACCTCTCGGGCGCTGGCTTTTCAACCCCCACTTTCCGACCCAAGCGTGGGTCACATCTTACTTGTGGGAGTAGGATAAAAACTGGCCTTGTGCCTAACTCCTGGAGAGGAGTAAATTACTCATTTACTTTTTAACTCGACAGAAGAAATAAAGTGTCTTTACTTTATTTCTTTAGCAAAATTACTTAATAAAATGTGTAAACGTACAGCTTAATTTTATAGCGAAAAAAAAACAACAAAAAAAAACTTAACAAATTAACACTATATCTGTATTATTTGGATTATTTGGACTACTGTTCTCATCTTGCATGTTATTCTTATAACGTTTCGGCCGATGTAACCTCTGACCTTCTTCCGGTGTAACTTGTCGAACTTGTATAAAAATAAATCTACAATCATATTTTAATATATAGATGATTTTGCTATGAATGAGTAATCAATTTAAGAATTACTCATCTCCTTACAATAAGGAGTAAACAAGACACAATATAAGACGAACGAAATACAAGTTAAAAAAAATGAATCAAATTCTAGACATTAATTTCATAGCGTTTTGAATAAGAAGCCATTCTTATTTTATCTTTTAATATTTGAGCCAATGCCAGGAATGCCAGGAATCGTCATCTGCGGTTCGTTTGACACGATTCTTGATGGCGTTTCCGAAAGGAATTATCTTTCCCCTTTCAGAAATGCAAAAACTACTTAGTTCGGAGTTCTGCTTTCCAATAACCGATCTCTCTTAATTCCGTCCTTCATCCAACGATGAAGAATGGTAAA
Organism: Sepiola atlantica; assembly: GCA_963556195.1. NCBI lineage: Eukaryota > Metazoa > Mollusca > Cephalopoda > Sepiida > Sepiolidae > Sepiola > Sepiola atlantica. The sequence goes on from OY744537.1 coordinate 30,775,144, forward strand.
CAAAAACAAAAAAAATGGTAAAGAACTCGGCTAAAAAGAAGAAGACCTAATTTACATAGAAACAGGATCCGAAGAATCCAAATTGATATTCTAATCGGATTAAGATCCGGAAACTATCTACAGATCAAAGTTGATAAATCGTGGAGGTTGGGAGGGATAGACGAGCGTGTCGAAAGAAAAATCATCGACAAAGATATCTTCTTTTTTTTTTTTTGTTCACTTTGTTCATTTATGGTTACACGTCCAGCTTTTTAGTGACACGTCTACTTATGGGGTTTCACAGCCAAATAAACATTTTCAGTTGTGTATCTCTTTCTGAAGAACGTCGCCATATTGAAAGAGAGACAAGTTCACAGATCGGTCAAAAGTGCAGTATCTTTTTTTTATTGCTAATTAGAAACAAACTATTGGAAACTGAACATCATTTTTTTGCCGGTAAAAGACGAATGCATAGAAAAGAAAACTTAATACAATATGAAAAACCTATCAAGGTTTCATAAAAATTATTCATAAATTACATATTGTATTATTTTAATTCAAACAACACACAAGACGCCATAAAACGAGAGTTTGAATTACCTACTAGACACTATCCTCGAGTGTCTTCGGTCTCTCTGTACAAGGGTGTGTCAGTATCACCTGATATGAGGATACTTCCCCCAACAAGTAAACCCTGACCAAATATTCTAAATAACATAGTATTCGAAGGCCAAATAAGATCCCCTGTGGTATGCCTACACTGGCTCATACGAGAAATGGTGCACTTCCTCCAAATGGTGTTACCTCTAGTAACAGCACTAAGCTGGATACTCCACCAGATCAGATAAATTATTGTCCTGGAATCCAGTAAGACCAATATACCACAAGAAAGGTATACAATAAAATAGTTAACTGGTCAATTGGGGAGAGGAGAATCAATGTTCTTCACTTCTTTATTAACTCAATTTTTAAGAAATAAAGGAGAACTATGATAACACACTTGGCTATTTGTGTATCTCATATAGAGATCAAGTGTTAGCTCCAGGAAGGGGCCCCTTGATTTCTGAGAACTTCCACCGAAGTAAAATGAAAAAAAAGAGAGCTTAACATTAAGACCATTTTTGATGCATTTTTATTTTATTTTTATGCAATTAAATTTTTATGTTTATGCATTTAATTTTTATTTTTATCCATTTCATTTTATTTTTATGCAATTAAATTTTTATGTTAATGCATTTAATTTTTATTTTCATCCATTTAATTTTATTTTTATGCATTTAATTTTATTTTCATCCATTTAATTTTATTTTCATCCATTTAATTTTATTTTTATCCATTTAATTTTTATTTTTATCCATTTAATTTTATTTTTATGCATGTATTCTTTAATTTTATTGATGTATTTTTTATATGTTTATACATTTATTTTTTTATTTTTATGCATTTATTTTTATTTTATGCATCTATTTTTTTATATGTTTATACATTTATTTTTTAATTTTTATGCATTTATTTTTCATTTCTATTTTTTTATTTTTGTATTTATGATGCCTCTTTGGGCATCTCTTACTTTGATTAATAATCGCATTTCAACTTAGATTGAGAAATAAACATCTATACATATATAAATATTTCTTATAATACTATAGCTAAGTTAATCATCATTTGTTTCCCTACGGCTTTTTACCTATATAGTTCAATTAAATAAAATACATGCTAAAACATTCCTCAGTTTTGAGATTGAATTATGTTTGAAAAAACTTTAATTTTAATTGTTCTCATTAGCCACAATTTCCAATTAACTCACAAAGTTATCAATCTCATACTAAATTTATATCTATCAGCCTCTCTCGTTGTATGTTGTTTGACACTCACTCTTATTTTATATATGTCGTTTCATCTATATGTGGCATGGCTGAGTGGTTAACGACGCGGACTGATGACCTGGGTGTGTAGGGTTCGAATCCAGTTCGCTCCACAGAAACATCTGACCTTGCGTCTAACCTCCTGGAGAGGAGGTAAATAAATTACTTATATAATACTTATAGATACACTCCACTCGAGGTTATGTGGTAAAAGAGCAATCGCTCATGGATTCTTCACAATTTAACTTTCTCTCTCATATATATTGTATGTATATATGATTACTTTTATTTACACAGACATGTACAAAATCTGTGACACTGGCATGTCGAGGTTATCGATCAACAGCTATTATAAACTGAGATCTCATCAGGAGAGGTTAGAATCCGATCTTATTTTTTTTATTTTGATTGAGTATGTGTGTGTTGATGATCATGATTATATTCAGTTTAACGTTCGTTTTACAGGCTGGTATGTGTTAGACGGCTTTAAAAAAATTGACTTCCAAACTAACCTATCTCAGGTCAACTCCTTTATCTATCTATCTTTCTCTCAGGTCAATTTTTATCCCTTTTTCCCATGTTTTCCTTGGCTTTCCCTTGTGAACAGGATCTGCTACCTTAACTGATCCAAGAACTCTCATCCATTCTTTCAATGCGGCCATACCATTGAAGTCTCCCATTCTCCACACATTTACTTATACTGTCCAGATTTAATCTTCCTCTGGGGTCATCAGATCTAAGCTTGTCTTTAAGACTCACATTACACATCAATCGTATAATTCTCATTTGTCTTCATGCAACACATGTCCTAAAGTAAAGGCAGAAATTCTATGAAATTACTGTGCATGTGCATATATTTCAAATGCATATATTTAGACAGCATCTTCTCGTTCAGGTTTGATTAAATAAAACCGACAGCTTTTGCCTATTGATCCTTGTATTTAATTCTTCTGATCTGTTTGTTTAATCTAAGTGTGACAATCTCTATATTAATAAAATGTCATCTATTTCGCATCACAATTCTATCAGATCTATCAGGATCGTTTATGAACTTATAATATTGAGAAAAGTTATGAACCCCGATTTTCCTCAATAGCAATATGGGTTCAATTAATCGTATACAATAGGTAATGTCTTTTGGCATTGAATAACCAAAACGAGGCTTTTTTACCCGTAAAACAAACAAAACCACCTAATCATTTCACCACTCATCATTCTTTAGAAACTGCTACCAAAATTGTTAGCAGAACAGGTTTTGTGGCTTTTTTAATGTTCCACCTCGCCCCGTTGTCGATGGAAGGTGGTTATTGGATTTGACCGAGATGTTGAACGGGTTACAACAAGGAGATAAAAAAAAACGAATGTAATTAAGTAAATTTTATCTCTGGAATTAATGCTGAGTCATGTTGTGTGAAACATACAACACTGTTGTAAAACACTTTGAACCTCTTTTTCTAATCATTCATATGATTGGTATTCATCAAAACACTTCCCTCTTTTTCTTTTTCGCCCTCGACACCAAAGATCACTCCATGCACACAATCTGCGAATGTATTGTTAGTATTACGCTGGTAAGAAAATAATATCGCTCTAACTTGAAATGCTGATGAATTAGCTTGAACTCAATTTTCTTAATCGAAACAAAAACATTGCAATCAACACCTTCTTTGTCAGAAAAAAAACAAGTTTCAAACTTTTTGAGATGAGGTTTGATGATTTGTATTATTTAGGCTACTTTTCTCATCTTGGGTGCTATTCTCACAAGATTTCGGCCAATGTAACCTCCGACCTTCTTCACGTACATCTTGTCGAACCCGGCAATCTTTCTGTCGAACTCGGGAATCTTTCCGTACAAACTCGGGAATCATTCATCATCGGCTATCATTATTAATCTAACTATTCATGAAATTAAAGTATATGTTTTTACTGACCGTCTTAAAAATATATATATACTTTAAAAATATATACTTTAATTATATGAATAGTTAGATTTATAATGATAGCCGAATATGAATGATTAGAAAATAAAAAGATAGGATACGTACATTTTATTTAAAAAGATGTAAAAGGGACCATAATTCCGTGTATACAAAAAAATGATAATGAATATTGACTATAATTCGGGCTATACTCGCCAAGTTTTTAAAAGTTTTTAAAATTTGTTTTTGTACAATTTGCACTGAGGATGACCACACCAATAAATAAATAAATGCATAGGAGCATTTTACAAATATCTTGATGTTAGCCGAAACACTTGTCTGCGAAATAAAAAAAATAAGTTGGAAAAAATGACGTGAATCTGTCTTCTGTGAAAATGATTTGGTATTAAACTACATAAAAATACTATATATATATATATATATATATATATATATATATATAAAGTTTGTTTATTTTTGTTTTTTGTTTTTATGAGAAAAAAATTACACAATACTGGTCAACTCTGATGATTAAATATTATTTCGAAATTAATAAGATTAAAATTAAAATAATACTAATAAATTCATCTTGCATTGATAAAGACTTCTATTTTCAATTTTATAGTACTGACACACCAATGCTTTGAAATGAACGACCCATTTTCTTAAATATATATATATATATATATATATATATAAAATTATTTAAATAATTTATATTTATATTGCTCTAATCTACTATTTATTATTATTGGTTCCCATAGTGTGTTTAATCTTATATTGAGTTTACTAAGTAGGTAATTTTGCCGAACATATCATCTGCTTCGTTGGGACGCCTTACTCTCCACCATTCTTCCCTGACTATAATGTTTACTATGTCCCACATCAGAGTTTACATCAGCCGAAAGTTTGTGAAACTAACAACCAAGATCAGAACGATAGTCTGAATAATCCAAATAATCCGAATAATCCAAATAATCTAAATAATCCAAATAATCCGAATAATCCGAATAATCCGAATAATCCAAATAATCCAAATAATCCGAATAATCCAAATAATCCGAATAATCCGAATAATCCAAATAATCCAAATAATCCAAATAATCCGAATAATCTGAATAATCCAAATAATCCAAATAACACAAATTATCCAAATAATCCAAATAATCTAAATAATCCAAATAATCCGAATAATTCGAATAATCCGAATAATCCAAATAATCCGAATTATCCAAATAATCCAAATAATCCAAATTATCCAAATAACACAAATTATCCAAATAATCCAAATAATCTAAATAATCCAAATAATCCGAATAATTCGAATAATCCGAATAATCCAAATAATCCGAATAATCCAAATAATCCAAAGTATCCAAATAATCCAAATAATCCAAATTATCCAAATAACACAAATTATCCAAATAATCCAAATAATCTAAATAATCCAAATAATCCGAATAATTCGAATAATCCGAATAATCCAAATAATCTGAATAATCCGAATAATCCAAATAATCCAAATAATCCAAATAATCCGAATAATCTAAATAATCCAAATAATCCAAATAACACAAATTATCCAAATAACACAAATTATCCAAATAATCCAAATTATCCAAATAATCCAAATAATCCAAATTACTGTGTCTCAAAAATCTGAAACATAAACTTATTTATCTTCTTAATTGTTTCAAAACAATTCCATCATATTAAAATATTTTGAATGAAAAGCTTTCTTAATTTTCAAATACAGAAACGGTTTATAGACAATATTTTCAGCTAATACAAGCAATTACATATATTTTCACTACCAAGTATGCATTAACTTAACCATCGGGCGGTAATGATCACCAATCAGATGTTGTAATATTTTATCATAAAAGAATTATATTTTCTCCCTTCCGACACAAAAATATAAAATTGTTATCCAAGAAATTAAATGAATGAAACCCCCCATCGTCAAAAAAGGAAGAAATTGGTTACTTGTTTGCTGTGAATTATAAAATGTATTTGCCAAATTTTCAGAATTCATTTAGCGGTTTCAGAGTTTCCTTCAAATCAACAGGGTCTCCATAAAGTCTGGACAAATTGGTAAGAGACGAAAGTTGTTGAGATTTACCTGCTTCCCACTCCAGTAAAGTGTAGCACAAGGCCGGAATGTGGGGCCATTCTGGTTGGTTGCAAAAATAGCTGAAAACGAACCCATCAACATTCCTAGCTAAGGACACCTTAAGTGATCGACAGTAAACCTACCCTCCCGAAAGAGGAGATAATACCTGGGAGGGTTCGCTTCCAAGGACCGAACTGAACTAAATCTTATTCCGACAAAAAAGGATCTAATGATTAAAGTTAGTCCCTAGGTTGCCAGAATGATGCCAAGATGAACCACAGATTTTATGACAACTAACGAATATCCTATTATGTTATGGGTCCACACTTTTTATGGACATCCTGTATATATAAACATTAAGCTGTTTTATTTTATAGAAAGAAAGATAAGTATAAAACGGTTTTCCTGTCATAGCAAAAAGTTCAGAGCTGAATATCAACATCCAATCAAAATTTCTCATGGAGACAGGTGGTTGTGTAAAATTAATTAAAACTTATATTCAATAAGATGACAGCTTGTCATAACAGGGGTGATTTAATTTTCATCTCTATTTAGCAAATCTTCGTGTAAGATGTGTTCAAATTGTAGTGGAATAAAACTAAATGTACTAATATTGAAATAAACAATGTGAATCCTGTGTCATACCAAAAAGTGGAATACACGTCAGTCATATAGCAAGAAGTCAGTCAGTAGCAAGCAGTCAGTCATATAGCAAGAAGTCAGTCAGTCGCAAGAAGTGCTTAGTAAGGTGCAGTTATCAACTGTATTTGCAAGCATTTCTTTTATTCAGTGTGTTCTTTTCCAATACTAGTTTGCTCTGATGCGACAGTAAGCTCTAAATCTTGATATGTTGATGTAAGTTTTAAAACATTAATATCATTATTACCATATATACATATATATAGATTAAGTTAAAATATGTTAATAAATTGAACATGAAACCAATATTTTAAAAAGGTTCAACAAAAAGTAGAGCATTTATAAAATCACATAAACAATATTCCAGTCTTACGTCAATCAACCAACGTTTCGATGCTACGACATCTCCTTAGATATATATATATATATATATATATATATATATATATATGCGTACCACTGCTTTAACACGCATTGTTTAGAAATGTGAAGTTGATTAAAATCTAAATAACCAAGACGGCGGCTATCCAGCAAGCAGCCGAGAGAGAACTCAATAGGTGTGGCCTAGAGTTATGCATTACACAGAATGACGGTTTGTTATCAACTAAACTTAAAGTGCTCAATAAATATATATATATATATACTAAATATATATATATATATAAATATATATATATATATATAAATAAATAAATATATATACATATATAAATATATATATATAAATAAATAAATATATATATATAAATAAATAAATATATATATATATAAATAAATATATATATATATATATATATATATATATATATATAAAAGAAGATTGTAGTTTGCTTGAAGCATTGCTGGTAAATATAAGTGCAGGTTTGTAATCCGAGGCTGTAGCAATGCGATGTAGGTGCCGGAAGGTGGAGAGGGTGAACAGAAACAAACGAGGAGAGAAAACGAGAGTGTAATCTCAAAACGATTTATTAATATTTCATGTAAAAACCGATTAAATACCAGGACAGTAAATACTGTCAGGTAAATAAAAAGTTCCGGCACAAGGTAATCTTAATATATATATATATATATATATATATATATATATATATATATATATATATATATATACATAAATATATATATATATATATATATATATATATATATATATATATATATATATATATAAATAAATAAATTTAAAAAATATGTATATATATACTAGCAGTCCCGACCAGACATTACCAGAGAGTATTTGTAGTTGAAATTTTTTCTTGCAACAAAATATTATTATTTGTAAATTGAACTATCTTGATTTGTAAGTGTATCGGATGTATTTGAAAAATACATTTGGAACTGGGGAAAAAAAAACAAACAAAATAGTATTTGGGACTTTAGAATGTGGGATAACGTCAGCATATAAATGTAACGTATAATTATTTCCCACTTCCGGAGCAGCAGACGGTAATGATCACCAACTTTCGGACCAGATGTTGTAATTTATTTTAGTATACAAAAGGAAATATTCAAGAAATTATGCAAATTACCACCTTGCAAAAAAGGAATAAAATAGGTTACTCGTCTGTAAAAAACGATATATGATTCAAAAGCAGATGATCAGCTTAACTTGTTTTTATATGCAAAACTGATCCCCCACTACAAAGTCTAAATCATATGTTTTGTATTTTTAAAATTTCTATTTACTGCTAAAATATTTTGGTAAATTTATTTTATTTATGACATGTTTAAATGTATATTTACATCGGGAAATTGGAAAAAAGGTATTTGGACCGGTAATAATTAGTTTATAGTCTATGGCAGGGGTTCTCAACCTTTTTCCCATTAAATACCCCGTGGGTTATAAAACCATTTTCCCGAACACCCAATAATGTGACAATGAACATAATGGTAATTTATTGACTAACTCATTATACTCCAATAATTCTGCAAAAGAATATTATAAAATTATTCAAATTTTGATTCAGACCTTATTCAGAAGAAACATCAGTATTACAAATATTTTACAATGATGCTACACAAGCAGGAGTGAAACAATATTTTCTTAAGTATCAATCATGAACTTCTGTGTGAGGGCTGTGCCTGTTTGTTACAAGCAAGTTCCTCAATTTGAGGAGCCGTATCAGACAGGCACACTCGTAGGTCATGCTCGCCATTCAGTTGTGATCGATGTTTAGTTTTCATATTCAACAATTTTCAACATTTTTGCAATTTTTAACCCTTGTTACATATAGCATGTATTTATTGAATATTTCATATCTCCGAACACATTTCAACGCTCCGTTAGGTTTGAGCGCTCGGTAACACACTCTGAAGAGTGCTTGTTCGAATCACAAACTTTTCTTTGGTTATCTAATTTTTTTATTATTAATATAATATATTTACTTTTTTTCTTTTTGAAGTATTACTTATATATTGATATATGTTTTTTCTAAACCAATAATAAAATAACTTCATGAAGGCACAGGCACTGGATTTCATAATCCACAAATATTACTATTTAAAATACATCTTTCATCAGCCATCTAAGTATCCCTAGAAATCTTGTTGTGAACCCCTGTGGGTCGTGAACTCCCAGGTTAAGAACCCATGTTTTAAGGGACGGTTAAAATTCAATTTGTTCACTTCTTGAATTAAGGTAATTATTTTTAGTATTTTAATTATTGTATATTGTAAGCCCTCCAAAAAATAAAATGGAGTAAACATGTGGCACAAGTTGCCAAACAGGCAAACAAAATGTTAGATCATTAACAAACAAAGGCAAGAAAATTGTACTTCAGTTGTACAGATCCTTAGTGCGACCATATCTGGAATATGATATGAAAGCATGGAGCCCTACATTGCAAAAGAATATTCTGAAGTTCGAAAAGGTGCAGTGAAGGGCAACAGAAATGGCGTCTGAACTAAGGCACCTGTCATATGATCAAATACTGGCAAGGATGACTGTAATTACTTTGGAAAAAGAAAGTTAATGGATGACTTCATTGAAACAGTCAAGCTTCTGCATTGTTATGAAAGAAGTAGATCCGAATAAATTTTTATTCCTCATTATTATCATCAAACAAGGGGCCATTGGTTGAAGCTCTTTACTCCGCATGCTCGACTGGAAGTAAAAGAAAAAGCGTTTTAGTGTACGTACAATAAGGCATTAGAACAGACTACATGAGGAGACAGTGGATGCAGAATCAATGAGCAGCTTCAATGTGGACTAATGTGTGAAGATGGGGGCTCACACAAGAAGGTGATAGTCTTCTTGTCTTTCTATCCACTCCTTAGGAAAAAGAGTTGAATCAGATAAATATCAGGTAAAAACAAAAAACGCCAGAACACATACGGATCAAATAGATTTATAGAAAAGTAAGAAAAGAAAAGAAAAAACAAGTAAACATGGTTTTCCCGGAAGTGTAACGTTGGTAGGCATACGGGAAAATAATTCCAAATGTTTACTAATTAAACAAGCCGCACATGCGTGGTCTCCCTCTGTATGTGACTCGATGTGGCGAGTGTAAAATGCAATAAATTTGGACAATTTGGGGCATTTTTGACCCCCATTGTACCCCCTGGGGGCGCGAACCAGAATTTTTCTGAGGTCAAGGATGCTCATTTTATATCCGGAACAATTGCCTCTACATTTTGGCCAAGTTTCAGAAAAATTGAATGGATGGATCAAACGTTATGAGAGAAAAGGATCATTTTTTGCCATTTTGGGGGCTTTTGACCCCCTGGGGGCGCGAACCAGATTTTTTCCAAGGTCAGCGATACTTATTTTCTATTAGGAACAATTGCCTCCATATTTTGGCCAAGTTTCAGAGAAATTGAATGGATGGATGAAAAGTTATGGGGCAAAAAATGTCATTTTTTGCCATTTTGGGGCCTTTTGACCCCCTGGAGGGCTAACCAGATTTTTTTTCAAAAATCGGAGAATGTCACTTTCTAACCTGACAAAAGTTACAACTTCATGCAAAATTTCAGAGAAATTAAATGGTTGGTTGCGGAGAAAAATCTGGACGGACGGACGGACGGAAATGCCTTAAAACATAGGTTCAATTAAAGTATGAAACAAGAAATCGTTGTAGTTCTCCCTCATTTTACTTATTTGCTGCTTATATGAAGAATCAGTTGAACAGTAATAAAAGTAGAAATGAAAATTCAAGGCGTACCTTAAAAAGTAATGTACAGGTGTGAAAGACAGAGAGACAAATGCATAAATAAAGATTCTCATCAAAATATAAATTTCAAAACGAAATCAATATCTGAAGAAATACATTTCAAGTTGGGTAACTCTTAATATTCTAGCAAGAGTTACGTTTCCATAATTTCTCTGATTATTCGTGAAGTGTTTACGTCTCTGCAACTTTTGTTAGTTGTCATTCAGTGTTCATCAAGTCCCGCTCCCTCTTTAAATTAGAATAAACAAACAGATATCTGTTTTTTTTTTTTAATATTCAGGATGGCGACCGTGAAGCGTTCATAACGAAGAAATGTGAGGACCCCCTTATATTCGTAAATAAACAATGGAAATAATTTATACATGTATAATGTAGCATGTAATGGAAGCGTCATGTTAACTGTAAATTAGAAGGAAGAATGGTATTAAGTTAATGAAGAAGTATCGTACAGTTTATTTTATGCACGTGTAATTGGTTATGAGGTAGCCAAAATATGAAAAACAAATTGCGAAAAGGGTTTTTATAAAAAGTTTAAGCTCACGCTTCTGTCTATAGCAGTAATAAAAACATATCCATTTTAATAGTACTTCTACCCGGCCGAAATATTATCAGGGAATAACGAAATGAAAGGAATTAATATTCGAGACACTAACATAGTGGGGAAAACTAACTAAAAAAACAAAGAAGCTAGAATCAAATACCGATATCTCAGACTGATTGCTATTTAGGTTTGACTGAAAATCCGACTTACTTCTCTTTATATGTATAGATATAGAGTTTTATTATTACCGATGATAATCCAATCAGATTGTAAATGATGTAAGCAAATTTAATAATAGCATATAATTGAGTTCCATAACCTGGAGATCTGCTTATAAGCCAACAATTCTGATGAAACAAAACTGCCCCACATATTTTGGAAATCTTTTTTCTCTTCATTTTTCTTTCTCTCCTTTTTTTTGCTGGCAACTGTTTTGTCTAGCCTCTGCTCGTCAAATTATTTTCTATTCTTACATTCGTAGATGTTTTTTTTTTTGTTGGTGTTGTTTTGTTTTGTTTTTAATACATCAGAAATAATCGGAACGATTGCTGGATTATCTCTCTGCACACAGCGAAGCATACTTAACATGAAAGTAACCTCTTGTAACTTAAGCAATGATGGGCCTGTCAGATAGAGTTTGAAGTTGATCTCTCTTTCCCTTGGTGATGAAATACTCTGATATTCTTCTCTTGTCTGCTTTTGTTTGGGGAGCAGATACGAAAGCTTGTCAGATTTGTTCGGTTTTTTTTCTTCTTCTTGTTCACTTTTCTAATTATAGAATTTCTTGAAAACATTACGTCTTTTATGAGTTCTCCTTGCTCAAATGAGCAAGACAAGAAGTGAAACTAGAGAATGCCACTGTGTCAAAGGTCATCCATTCTGTTGACTCTGCCACTCGGCATGGGATACATTTATTATAAATAAGCAGGGATACCGAGCATTTCTCGGAGCAAAGTTAACTACAGATATGACAGAAATTGCTGCTTATGTATATATATATATATATATATATATATATATATATATATATATATATATATATATATATATAAGGTGAGTCAATAAAAAATAGTTAGACCTGTAAATGGAAACAGATTAATATCTTCCAAATTTTGAATATTGACTGTTCTTATCTGTCAACTTATCAATCTCTACTTCCTCTGATGATAAGATTTTAATCTTTGAAAAGCCGTGCTTAAGGAATGCAATTGAAAGAGAAGAAGAATAAATATTTTTATTTACTAAATGCTCCTTGTTCTGAACAACTGAAGATATTGATCTGTTTCCATTTACAGGTCTATTTTTCATTGACTCACCTTATTTTTGCTCTATCTAGTATATTGAGCTTTCCTCATCTCACAATGGGTCTAATGCTCTAAAAATTATATTTTAGTTATAAACCTTTATATATATATATATATATATATATATATATATATATATATATATATATATATATATATATATATATATATATATTCTTGGTCGTCCTCAGGAGTAGTTTTTTTTCCTTGTCAAAAGCGCTAGAGAAATGGCCGAATTACGAACAATCGGCGAAATACTATATAAACTACCACCTGAAACCCGAAGGATTGCTCGACGATTCGAAAACCTCACAAAAAAGCTATAGAAACCCCAAGGCCTGCTTAAATAATAACTTGCTGCCTATATATATATATATATATATATATATATATATATATATATATATATATATAAGTAGATGAGTTATGAGAATAAAAATTGAATAGAATACAATATTGCTTGCACATTTTTGGTATAACCACACACAACAGACACATATGCACACAGAGGATAACTAATGACTGACAGCCAGTACCAGCAATATATTAGTGTGTTCATGTGTGCATGAATGTCAACAGACATGTGTGTGTGTATATATGTGCATAAAACATAATAATTAAACAAATAATAAATAAAATACACAATGAATAAACAAATAACAATATATATATATATATATATACATATATATATATATATATATATATATATATATATATATATAATGAAGTAAAGAGAGAAGGAAAAGGACACAATTGAGCAAAAAATAGCTAATCTAAAGATTTCCTAATAGTTTCACAACCTCTTTTCAGGGGGGAAACATTACATGATTCCGAGATCCTTAGATACGAGTTACTTCACCTGCATCTGACTTACATATTTATATATACGCCCATGTTCTGACAATAATTAAATAAATGGATTAGAATTGAATAGAAAGACATGATAATAGAACTATTACTGATAAAATATTACAACATTAATTAAACAATGTCAACATATATATATATATATATATATATATATATATATATATATATATATATATATATATATATATGTCAGCGTACAATCTATTTACTGCGAAAATAATTAACTATTTCTGAAGATCTCATGCAACAATCTCCCATTAACTTCTGACTTACGTGCAAAACACATCACAACCGAAAGTTGCACATATTTTTTCTTCTCTTTCTGAAGATAGGGTTTACCTCGAAAATTCAAAGAACTCAACACCACAGATACTTATTCGACACACAACGTTAGTAAATAAAAATTAATTATTGAAATTATTGAGAATTTTAATATTGTCAGTTGTTCTATTTACCTCATCTCGTATCCAATGAGTTTTCTACCAAACTATATCGTCATAGCCTTCAAGCACAACATCTTACATACTACACACAATGCTTCATACGAACTACAACATCCTTCTCATATATATATATATATATATATATATATATATATATATATATATATATATATATATATATAAACTACAAGGACACACACATTTAAGTCTACAAGATAAGTGATCCAAGATTCAAATATAAATTGAAATAAGAGGAAGTGAAAATAATAAATGGTAAATGGTAAGTGAATATATCTACACGGACGTACACCAATACATCCACATCAACTAACACAGACCGACACATGTGGGTGCATCTACACATCATACATATAAATGCACATAGATGTACATCTAAAAGCTCATAGAAATATACATGCATAGAAATATACATGCATATAAATAAATAAATATAAGAACATGTCATATGTACAGTAAGTCGTGAGCATTATTTGAAATTAATAAAATCTTTGCGAAGCCAAACATTTGGCGAATGTATTAGAACATCAGTTTCTTATTGTTGTTCTAACATTTACGCATATTTTTGATTTTTGTTAATTTCACTACTTTTTTTGTTCTATTTCAGACCCTTGAAATGGAATATCAATAAAAATTGCTAATTTTCGACACCTTTTGTTTTTTTTGCATATAATCGAGGAGTTTATGCTGCCAAGGCAATCCATGAGGTTTGTGATGTGTATGGAGATGGAGCAGTGCTTCAAAGTACCGCTCGAGGTGAGTTTGATGAAGAGCGATTACACCAGTTTCTTCACAAAAGCAACATCAGAGAATTGGTGGATGAATTGCGATCACAAAACTGTGGTAAATTGCCTTTATTTTAATGGGTAAACTTTCAGAAATTTGTTTATTTTAATGGGGCACTTTCATGGAGTTGTTTATTTTAATGGGGTGCTTTCAGAAAGTTGTTTATTTTAATGGGGCACTTTCAAACATGTGTTTATTTTAATGGGGAAACTTTCGGAATGTGTTTATGTTAATGGATAAACTTTCAGAAATGTTTTTATTTTAATGGGGGTACTTTTCAGAACTGTGTTTATATTAATGGGGAGACTTTAAGAAGGTCGTTTATTTGAATGGGGAAACTTTCGGATTTTTTTTTTAAATTTTAATTGGGAAACTTTCAGAAATTTGATTATTTTAATGGGATAACTTTCAGAAAGTTGTTTATTTTAATGGAGAAACTTTCAGAAATTTCCTGGGTTTCATATGCATTGAATGACCACCGAAAGAACCAAAATGCAACAAGTTCAGTCAGTTTGCTGGCACGAAATCGCTCTACATACGGTCATGAACAGTCATGAACAGTGTTTCCTTTATCGCATTTTAATGTAAATCGCTCCAGACTAGGCATGAAGCCACTTGATGTAAGGAGCTAAAACAAAATAGTACTTCAAGGTTACAAACTAGCTAACAATAAGTGCTAGGTGGATAGATTCTGACTTGATGTAGTTTAACATTGTAAAACTATCAGAATAAAAGATTTTGACAAACGCTCAAGACTTATTGCCCAAACATAGGCAAGAATATTTGTACAAATAAAGGTTTATACTAAATATGTCTATGAAGAGTTGGAATACAAAACGCGATAAATCCAATTTGTTTAAATTAAGATATTAAACAATAAAACGATAAACATATCACATCTAAACTCGGACTAAAAGCTTGTTTTAAATTAGAGCAAACAAAATTATGCCGAATATCACATCATGTAAAACATTATTTTGGAGTGTGGTCGAGTGTTGAAATGCAACACTTTTTATAGTGATCGCTTTGCAATTTTGAAAATGGCATTTATCGCGTTTTGCATTAGAAATTTTCATATATATATAAATATATATATATATATATATATATATATATATTAATTATTTTTACCTACAGACACTAGTGTTTCATGCTATATGCAGTCATCAGTGTAGGAAATGTTAATTACTGCCGGTCTAAAGTTCCGAACCCAGTTACAAAGTTACCTTCGACTTCACAACCTCTCTCTCTCTTCCTCTCTCGCTCTCTCTCTCTCTCTCTCTCTCTGTGTATATATATATATATATATATATATAGTCTAAAGAAGCTTTGAGTTATTTTAAACAAAAAGACAAAAAAAGGAAAATGCAGTTTAAATTCCCAGAGAAACTAACTAAATCCAAAATAGTGTAGACTTAACATTTGTTGGAAAATTCATAAATAAATAATATATAATAGTAAGTAAATAAAATAAAAAGGGGGATTAAGTATCTAACAGTGAAACAAAAGCAGGAGACCTTAACGTAAGCATCTAATATTAACACGGGGATCATCAGCTGTTTACCATGTAACTGTTTCGGAGATTTATGCTTGGTAGATCTAGCCGCCGACTCGCTATTTACATTTAAATTCCTCGCTATTTACTAACTAATTGGCTATGGCCGGTGAGATAAGACTCTCGACTACGAATCAGTGGCGATTTGTGATCGGGTTTCGCGCCCACCGACCGTTGAGAATTAGTTTCTGCACTGAAGATTGCGTTAGCATGAAACATCGATGTCTGTAAGTATTAAAATAATTAATAAATATTTATTTATAAATATATATATATTTTTGATACAGAAAAATTAGTACAGCATGTACCAAAAAATAAATAAATATTACGCTCTTAATTTTGATTCTCTATTAATCGAGCACTCTGCTGGGATTTTCCCCACTATATTACATAAAAAGTTATTTCGGCATTTTGGTCGAGTATTTGTGGAAATAAAACCAAAACAACTATGACATAAAATAAACTTATTATAACTAAAAACTTATTATAACTTAAAATATGAAAAGTGCAATCTCCACCCATCCTTATTTTAAAAAAAAACTAACCAAACATGTTCTTGAAAATAGTCAAAAGTACTTGAGCTCTTTAATCACAAAAACAACAAACTGTTGTAGACAACTTCTACGTACTCGACCGAAACATAAAACATCTTGTGAGATCACAAAAAAGAAAAGTAAAAAAAACAACAACTTATCAATCGACCCTCGTCGTTCGTCTTCAACAAAACACAGAGACGAAGAGAAAGATAAGTAAAAGATAAGTAAAAGATAAGTAAAAGAAAAAAAAGTTTTAAGTAATAAGTGGATTTTGATCAAAGTGGATTCACAATAATTTGGTACGGTTTGATGTTTTATTAAATGATGAAACGCAAACACTGTTGTAAACGATTCATTGTATACGATTGATTGAACACAAGTTGTTATTCTAGCCAAAACTGAGAGGAAATTGCAGGTTTATATCTCTATTAGGTGCTGTTGGCGTCGGCAACGATCGGGCAGGGCGCGGAAGCGCCCGGGAGTTACCGAGACGAAAACGCCAAGCGTTAATGGAAGACTTGCAGGCGATAATAGAAGACAAATAAATTCAAAGAAAAAATACATAGATAAAAAGATAAAAACCGAACAAACTGTAGGGGGGGTCAAATGAACCATTTTCAATCAAATGTGATGAAAAAAAAATGGGTTATGGTTTAGGTTAAGGGTTTAAGGTTAGAGTTCCCGTTAGGGTTAGGACTCCCATTCTTAGCGATAGCCAAGCCCTGCATTCAAACTGCCAAGCTCTAATTGGAAGACTGGCAGATTCTAATATAAGACGAATAAATGCAAAGAAAAAATACATAGATTAAAATCAGTTTTTTGTTTTGTGAAAATAATGGGGAGGGGGGGGGGGTAAAATTTTGTCAATGATTTTATAAGATAAAAGAAAGAAGAAATGATATTATTCGGTCAGCGCTCGGATGCTTCTGCGACCTGCCCGATTTTTTGTCGACGCGAAGTCACGGAAATCAGGCGCGTCATCTATAGCAGTTCCCTTTATTAGTACATAAATAATCAGAGTAGATCTGATAGGCTGGGAGTATATACCAGAAAGAACAGTTGGAAATAAGTTATATCTGACATAGTGATATGGGACAAAAGGGAGAAAGTAGCAACCCTAATTGAAGTCAGTGTCCCTAATGATGCTGGCTAAAACAGAGCTGAAAGAGAAAAGATTACAAAATAAAAGGTCTTATGTACGATATGAAAACAAATTGGAATCTTAGGTAAATCTCCATCATACCAGTAATTGTAGGAGCAACCGGACTAATGAAACAGAATTTCAAAAACTACCTGGCAAATATACCCGGTGAACCAAGTGCAAAAGAGATACAAACAATTGCACTTAAAGGGACAGTTAGAATCTTAAAACGATCACTCGGCTAAAGTGTCTAAAATAGCGGGTGAATGTCTGGAATCTGGTAGGATGCCCTATCCCCAGCAAAAACAAACAGATAAGAATTTTTTTTTTTAAATTGACTTGCCTACTAGACACCATCCTCAAGTGTCATCGGTTTCTCTGTACAGGACAACCTGACATGAGGATACGTCACCTTACAAGTAAACCCTGACCAAATATTCAATATAACAGTATTCGATGCCCAAATAAGATCCCCTCAACAAGGATATGCATTGGTTCATACGAGGAATGATACACGTTCTCCTAGTGATGTTACTTCAAGTAACAACACTTAGCTTGATATTCCACCAGACTAGATGAATTCTTGTCCTGGAATTCAGTAAGACCAAGAGACCACAAGAAAGATATATTATAACATTGTTAACTGATAAATTGGGGAGAGTAAAATTGATGTTCTTCATTTCTTTACTAACTCAACGTTTGAGTGATGATGAAGAACTAGTAGAACACTCGTATAGCTATGTATCTCATATAGAGATCAAGTGTTAACCCCAGGAAGGGACCCCTTGATTTCTCTGGTGATACCAGATCAGGCTGCCCTGTGGCTCCCTGAGACGAAATTCACCTACATTGACGTTTTTTTTTTTTTTTTTTTTTTTTTTGTAAAACTTAATTATGTTCTACAAAACCAAAAACAAAAACAACAGCCCCTCTCCCTTTCTCCCTCCCCTTTTTTATTTTATTTTTAGAACTTGAAGCATAAATCTTTTACTATAATGACCAGATTCGGCATTAAATAACCCAAAAAGGGTTGATATGCCGTAAAACAAAACTACCAAACCAAAAACGATGATTAAACATTTGAAGATATAAAGAACTTGAAGCATAAAAACTTTTACTATAATGACCAGATTCGGCATTAAATAACCCAAAAAGGGTTGATATGCCGTAAAACAAAACTACCAAACCAAAAACGATGATTAAACATTTGAAGATATAAAGAACTTGAAGCATAAATCTTTTACTATAATGACCAGATTCGGCATTAAATAACCCAAAAAGGGTTGATATGCCGTAAAACAAAACTACCAAACCAAAAACGATGATTAAACATTTGAAGATATAAAGAACTTGAAGCATAAATCTTTTACTATAATGACCAGATTCGGCATTAAATAACCCAAAAAGGGTTGATATGCCGTAAAACAAAACTACCAAACCAAAAACGATGATTAAACATTTGAAGATATAAAGAACTTGAAGCATAAAAACTTTTACTATAATGACCAGATTCGGCATTAAATAACCCAAAAAGGGTTGATATGCCGTAAAACAAAACTACCAAACCAAAAACGATGATTAATCATTTGAAGATATAAAGAACTTGAAGCATAAAAACTTTTACTATAATGACCAGATTCGGCATTAAATAACCCAAAAAGGGTTGATATGCCGTAAAACAAAACTACCATACCAAACCATACCAAACCCCTTGATTTCTGAGAACTTCGATTAAAGTAAAATGGTCTTCAGGTCGCTTCACCAGCATTCATAATGTTTGGTTCGCCAACTGGTTTCATATCTGCAAACGACATATCATTGGCATCATTCTGGCAAAGACGAACTCCCTCGCTGGTGAGCAGATATTTTTGTCACAATGAGGTATAGTTTTGTTCGGTTCTAAGGGATACGCTCTCTCTTGAAAGGTGGAAGAGTTATTGCTGATCGCTTGAGGAGCCCCTATTTAGGAATACCAATGAGGCTTTTATACACTATTTTTTACACTCGACCAAAGTGCACCCTTGATGAAGTTAGTTTTCCCACCTTCCGGCCTTGTGCTACCTTTTGCTGTAGTGGAAAACAATTCAATCATAAGTGAATCGTCTTTAATAATAAATAAATGTAAAGATAGATCAACTAAATTGAACAACCGAAGTAATTAAGCTTGTACATATCTACATCTCTAGGTAAATACCTATATAAGTATACTCAGGCAGATAGAGGTTGCATAATGTGGTGAATTATTGTCTCAATCACCTGAAGCAAATATTGATGATTTAGGAAACAACCTTAATATACATCCTCGGATGAATCAGGTCGAGAAAACGAGGCAAAGAGAAATACCAGGAAAATGTGACCAGCCCAAACTATCACATATGTACTTATTACATATGGGGAGAGTATGACGGGTTATTGATTCGTAAGGGAGGAGAATATGCTGAAGTGTCCATTCGGTAGGCCTCGTTTGGTGAAAAGAAAAAGTGGTGACAGTTAGTTCGAATATAAAGACAGACTCTTCATTCATACATTTAAATCGGTTTTATTCGTAGATGGCTTCACCAACAAACAGCAAGGGACCATGAAAGAGTTACATAGTCAGAAATACCAAAGCACACTGAGTCGGCTGGCACGCATACATCTGTACACTTAGTTGGGTATTACGTCCACTTGTCTCGTGCACGTCTAGTCTTCGTTTGGGCTGAGACACAAACATCGCACGTCTCTGTAGCTTAACGTCAATACCTCCTGGTGAAAAGCGCGGAAAAAGGTGTAAATACAGTTTAGCAGATGTGCCTCGCACGCAAAGTGTTCTGATTGGATAATGTATGAATCACTCCACATGGAATAATGTAAGCATGCACAAAATCAAATTGTTCGTAAAACGTATAACTATTACAGTCTACAGAGTTTTTAATGTGTGAATCGAAATTAAAAAAAAAACAAACAAAAAAAAACACTCATTCCATTTCATAAACGCATCACACATTTAGAATTCTAACAGCTATGGTTCGTTCGAAAAAAGAACAAAAACAGTCTTTTCACATCATAATCGCACCAAATTTAAAAAAAATTCTGATGACTATGTTTTGTTTGAAAGAAATAAGAAAAAAAAATTCTTCCCACGTAACTAACGCACCACATGTTTTCAAATATTGTACTCTTTTCAAATCAATCATCTTGACAAAGTCTGGAAATAAAGACGAAACGTTGATAAAGGTATGTAAACGAAAAGCATAAAATCCTCTGGAACATAGAAGTACATCCAAGACCGAATGTGATAATAGTGAACAAGAAGGGAAAAACCTACAAAATGGTAGCCTTCTCTGTCACAGCAGTTTCACAGCCTGTTTCGCCATATCAAGACTATTCTGTGTAGCTAGACACACAAGTGCTTCAAGCTGAGATTCGAAATTCAACTGATTTATCAGAAGTAGAGGCTTCTTACCCCTATACTATTGACCGATGACGTAGGAAGTGGATTTATCATAATGCTTATATACGTTTATATATGCATTATCGTTTCCCTAGAGTGCTCAATTTTTTTTTCTATGTACTGAAATGCATTATCGCTAAGTGCTATTCAGTAATCTTTTCTATTTTTTGCTAATCATTTTTTTCTAATTTTAAATCCTAGTTACAAAATGTTAATCATTGTTTTCAGTATGCTAACATCTCAATTATTAAGTAATACGAGCACCTTTTCATCCCTTTTACCCCAGGGTCATTGGTAAATTATTTTGCAGACAAAATAACGTAAAAATATAAATCAACAACCAACTTGTCATCTCCGACTGCACTCTCTCTCCTCCCCCTTCTCCCCTTCTCCCCCCCCCCTCTCTCTCTCTCTCTCCTCCCCCTTCTCCCCCTTCTCCCCCCCCCTCTCTCTCTCTCTCTCTCTCTCTCTCTCTCTCTCCCTCTCTCTCTGAACATTTCATTTTTTTCTCCCCGTATTTTGTGGGTTTTTATGTTATTGGTACGCCACTCAAACGTCATGAATATTTATCTACACACAAACCTGATATGTAAAACCTCCGGATCAACCGTCAGATAAAAACTGAGTAAAATGAAAATATCTATTTTTGTCCTGCAGGATTTGAAAGATGGAAAAATTGGGGAAAAATATGTATAATTTTAAATTCCTGAAAATATATTTATTTACTCTTACTTTGTATTTGTCTGCAAGTGAATTTATTATTTACAGTTTAGTCATGACCAACCAAGCTTTTAAACAGAACAACTTATGGCAATTTAGTTTCTCTCAACTCTGAATTAGTTTGTCTCTGCTATGGCATACCAAGCCTTTGAGAGTTATTTAATGTCAAAACATAACACCTACTGGAAGCGAATAATTGTAAACTAGTCATTAAACACAAGTTGCTATTTAATCTATACTTGGGTGTCTATACCTTTTCCACTGGTAATGCAAGGTGTTCAAGATAAATTTGACACTTTTTGAAAAAGAAAAGAATAAACGTTTTTCAAGGTCCATATTGCCATGTCTGGATCTTGCTCCACCTTTTTCTTTCAGCTTCTCGATGAATTTCAATGTGGGGATGCAGTCAGAATGCCTGCTATGATTCTTCCTGCTAGCCCCAACTTCCACATCTCCAGCTCACATCTCACAGTCTTCAAGTTATTCAAGGAGCATTGAGTTGCAGCTACGATTTCGGAATTTTTGAGTCCGATGCATATAATTATTATGCAGATGACTCTTTTCCAATGTCCTGGTGGTTTCCAGTCGTCCATGGTCTCCATCTCTCAAACGAATACACACAAAAACAGCTATCTGTTGTACTTTACCAATATTGCATGCTTGGAATAGTTCTGAAATGAAAGAAAATGAAAAACAATATCAAATCTGTCTTAAACACCCTGTACACTATAAGTGAAAGGAATAGATCCAAACTTGGCTAAACTGATTCCATAGTTGACGTTGGTATCCATTTTACTACTTATGAACACTTGCCACGGCTATTCCCATGGAAGACTTTTAAATGTCATATGCCCTCCACCTATTCGTAGGGTGACCATCATGGTCAGTGAAATCGTCAGCTAATCTTTAGGATAATGCGAAACTCTTCATACAAATGAATAGAGCAATATTCGGCGGCTGATAGTATTATATAAACATTTACATTTCGTTTATTTGTGGATTATACCGATGGCCTAACGGTTAGAAGCGCCAAATAATTAACTATAATTAATAATTTTCATTGAAAAAGATTCATTTTACTATTCACCTTGTTGACATTTGAAAAGTTGAGAACAATTTCATGAATGAGCAAAAACTTTCTTTTTTTTTTTGTAAATGCCAGACAAAATCAAATCAACATCAACTAATAAAGAATCTAGGATTTACAAGAATTTTAAATCCATTTTAATTAGGAATGCCAACATTTAAATTAATTAGATTAGAAAGAAATATCAATTGCAGTATGTATTATTTCTTTTGTATGTCTGAAGTAGACATCAACTCACTTGATCTTTAAATCTTATGACCTGTGTGTTTATATTTCCATATCTCCCTTTCTGTCTCTCTCTCTCTCTCTCTCTAGATATATATATATATATATATATATATATATATATATATATAGTGTAAAAGGATATGACCCGTTGGGTCCCTCATTGAGCTTGGGTAAAATTGCTTGAATCAGGAAAAATTAAGTTTACAAAACCAATTAAATATAAGAAAATACAAATTACGAATTCCAAATTAGTTCCTCTTTGCTCGCTATCCCTCTATCTCTCTATTATTCCCCCTCTCTCTTTCTCTTCTCTCGCCAAATAAATGAATAGTATTACTCCATGTGGTGATATTCCCTGTTGTTTATAATGGACTATTCACATCGTCTTATTCTTTTGTTTCCTTATTACCTTCGATTATTAATTAGCAAAGGTAAAGAGAGAAAGAATGACGAAAACCAGCGCGAACAGATGATGTGCGGTAGAGGTGTGTGTGTGTGGGGGGGCAAACAACATACAGTGAGAGAGATTGAAAGTGATAGATAGAAAGTTAGTAA
Source organism: Sepiola atlantica (assembly GCA_963556195.1). Classification (NCBI taxonomy): domain Eukaryota; kingdom Metazoa; phylum Mollusca; class Cephalopoda; order Sepiida; family Sepiolidae; genus Sepiola; species Sepiola atlantica. The sequence continues at coordinate 30,799,048 of OY744537.1, forward strand.
GAGATGGGTCACTTGATTAGTTAATTGCAAATTACGGCTAATTAAAATAACTAAAATGGAAGTTTTCTCAAACGTAACTCAATCTCAAAACCTAGGAATATTTTAGCATGCATTTTGTGATATGAAAATATACAGGTAAAAAGCCACAGGGAAACAAACGTTGATTAACTCAGCTCTGGTATGATAAGAGATATATCGTTAGGACCCAGTGGTATAGCATCATTATCATCATATCATATTCGGTTTAACGTCCGTTTGACATGCTGGCATGTGTTGGACGGCTTTTAGAAATTGACCTCTTCCAAACTAACCTATCTTTATTCTGCTATCTCTCAAGTTCATTCATATCACTTCCTTTTATGTTTAACTTGGCCTTCCTCTGTCAACTGACTTTACTACCTTAACTGTTAAACATCTACTAACCCAAGCATTCTTCCCCATTCTTTCAATGTGGCCATACCATCAACGTCTCCTGTTCTGCACACATCTATCTATACTGTCCAGATTTAATTTTCCTCTTAGACCATGAGATCTAAGACTCACATTACACACCTATCGTATAATTCTCATATCATTTCTATCCATGCAACGCATGTCCTCAACCCTCACTGGCCAGGTTGCACTTCTATACATCATCACTACATACACATATCTGATAGACTCTTCCCTCGTTCAGCAGCAGCAGTAACACTCTGCTTGTTAGTAATGACAGAAGTTCCCTGAACTTACTCCATCCACTCCTAAATCACATTATCACTTGCTCCTCTCTGTGCTCCAATGGTATCAACAACATAACAAAACTTCTGAACAACCTCAATAGCTTCCAGATATATTTTCTCCACATCTCAGTTCTCATCTGTCTTCATTGCCTTACACTTCTTACACACAACGGACTATCATATTTCAATCTACCTGTAATTGTTTGTGTATCCAATGCTTACAAGTACCACAAAAAAATCGAGTTACACCCGACTCTCTTTGCACAAACTGAGCATGGAAACTTTTCTTCTTTCTGAGGGCTTTCCAAAAACTACAACCATTGATCATCGCGTTGGTATTTCTTACATTCACTCTCAAACAATTATTTCCATAGAATTACTCCAAGTCTTTAACTTAACAAATATACCTCCCATTGTTTCATAGTACAATCATCAGCATACATCATCTCTTTCAACCAACCCATACAAAACTCTTTGGACAATGCTTCTACGACATAAATAAAAAGCAACAGGTTCAATACAGAATACTGATTTACTCTTACTTTAACATTAAGCTTGTCACTAAATGTGCTTTTAATTCTGACACAACTTTTGGCATTTCAGTACATTGCTTAAAACAACCTTCATCCCCTACTTATTTGCTCCTAGTTTACCTAAAGCTCACCAGACAACATCTCTTGGTACACTGTCAAAAGCTTTATCCAAACCCACAAAAGCAAAATATAGGTTCTTCTTATTACCAAGGTACTTCTCTTGCATTTGTCTCAGGATAGATATAGCACCAGTGGCACTTTGCCCAGGCATAGCATCAAACTACATTTTAACAATGTTTATGTGACTTCTTATTTACTGCTCAATTATTCTCTCAATTACTTTCAGGGCCTTGTTCATCAACTTTAAGCCTCTGCAATTACCTCTATCTAACGCTTCTCTTTTACTCTTGTAAAAATTCACAATCGTACTAAACTTTTTGGATGACCTCTTCTTTTATGATCTGATTTGTCAAGTCTGTGATCATCTCAATTCTTGTTTCGCATGCAGCCTTCAACATTTTCTGCAATAATGTCTGAGTGTCCTTCAGTTTTACCCTTCTTCACCTTACTGTCAGCTTCTTTCTCAATTCTCATAGCTACACCAGATACTGCTTCTGCAACTTCTAGATTTTCCCGGTTTCATGGAAACTCAATATTCAAAAAGAATTGATCATCGTGGAATTTCCAAGTCCTGTCCATTTGTTGCTAATGCTCCATTTTCATTTCGAATACACTTCTCTCCAACAATATCCGTATTTGTCGTTGCCATCTGTTTAGCTATCCTGAATACGTCATTCTTTTGGTCATTCCTTCGTAGTATAGCTGAAAACCTGGCCCACCCAGCTTCCTTTTTGACTTGATATATTGCTCTTCTTGCTTCCCTTTTTGCCACGAGATACGCATCCTTATTCACTAAACCTTTTAACACTGCCTCTTTTCATTTCCGCTTTTTTTTGATGTTCTTCACAACTTCCTTATGCTAACACCATGTCAACTTCCAAGGGTTTTCAATTCTACAGATGCTAACTAAATCCGAATAATACAGTCTTAGAACTTGTATAAGTCAGCTAATGACTAATAATACTTTAATGAGTTACATGGTTTTAATAGGTCATTTTTGGCTAAGATCAAAGTGTAGTATCTGTTCCGATGGATACTGCACCCAATACTGGTGTTGTCTTGGCCTTCGGGTTTTGATTTACGCCAATCAATGGGTCTGTCCTGTGCAGTTCTGGGAGGTCAACCTTCCCAGGCTTTGCCTCCCCTCTTTGGGGAGGAGTAAGTTTATTGCTTACTGTCTGAGGCGCCTCTACCGGGGAATGCCGACGGGGCTGCCCAGGAAACTTTTAAACCCCACTTTCCCGACCCGACCTTGTGTAACATCTTACTTGTAGGAGTAAGATAAAAACTGGCCTTGTGCCTAACTCCTGGATGGGAGTAAATCAATACTCTGATAGTGATCGCCAGACGTTCTAAAAACGGTCTAAGTTATGATCATATACTTCTATAAGTAAACTAATGCATAATAGTATTTTAATGAGTTACATATTTTTAATAGGTCGTTACTAAAGGTTTCACACCTTTAGTGAATTTCAGACAGACTTAAACACACTCTAAGTTGTGATCATATTTTTGGTTTGGCCACTTCCGGCTGATTTCAACTTTGATCGTGCTTTAGCCGATCGAACGTTCGCTAAGAGCATTAAACCTTTTGTAATTATCTATTAAAAATCATGGGAAAGAGAACATCAAGTACTCTATGTGTAAATCCAAAACTTTGAGCTTGTTTCAAAAGATATTCACAACAACCAGTGTATATATATATATATAGAGAGAGAGAGAGAGATAGAAGAAAAAAGAGTGATAAATATGAGACGATTGTCCAGATTTATTTCAAATTTCAATTGTTCAATGCAAGGTGTATTCAGTAATAAACTAGTGTGTATTATTCTTTCCTTAAGCCAAGGCTTTTCAAAGATCGAAATCTTATCATCAGAGGAGAAATACAGATCGATAAGTTGGCTTTCAAAAAAACCAAAGTTCAAATATTTGAAAAATATGAAAATTATTATTAAAAATTATTAAAATAATTTTTGTTAAAAAAACGTATTGAATGAAAAGAAAAGTTCCGTGAAAAAGATATGCAAATTGTCCGGGTGGTAAATTTCCGTTGAAAAGAAGTCCGGTGAATTGTAGAGTGTGAAGAATAACTCTTTGCGAGGGAGCAGATTGGAGAAAGTGCTCCAAATATAGGTAAGTCCAGACGCACTTAAAGGGGGTTGAGAATATATATATATATATATATATATATATATATATATATATATATATAATTGTATTTAAATTAATATAACAAGAAAAATGTCATCACTTTAATAAAATAAAGAAATTAAAAGAAAAATTTAGTTTAAATAAATAAATTTAATTTTATTCCATTTGCTGTAGGTGACATTGATATTTACTGTGGTATAACTATATAACAATCTAACCGGTCTACATGGATTTCAAGAGAGGTAAAACACTTACCATTTGATAAAGAGGTATTTCCTTAAAATATATTATGGAACACGGTCACCCACATTAGATCACCGTGTAGAAGTCTTGATTTACTATAAAAACAAAAGAAGAAAACACTCATGTTTGTCTTACTTCTCAATGCCGACATATTTCCATTTCTTGCATTGTGATAGCCTTCTAATGCCCCTCTCTCTCTCTCTCTCTCTATATATATATATATATATATACATATATATATACATATATGTATATACATATATATATATACATATATATATATACATATATATATACATACATATATATATATACATACATATATATATACATATATATATATACATACATATACATCTCGACCACAGCCATCTGGTCAAACACCCCCTCCCCCTCTTCCTCCAATCTCTCTCTGCCATCCATTTTACCCCTGCTCATCCCCCACCTCTTTCTCTCATCGCCAGCCACAGTAGTCCTTGCTCCCTCCACCCTTCCCCTTTTTTCTCCCACTCATTTTCATTCTCTAATAAGTACGGACGTCCAGCAAGACGCTGCCATTATTTTTCATTTTATTTTATTTTTCTTCCCAACATGTCTACCCTACATGTATCTATGCTTGCATGATATCTTTTCCCTATATCATCATCCTGATGAAGTCTTATAAATAAAGACGAAACGTTGATGTACACATAAAAAACATCCAGTTTTTGGTTTTCCTTTTTCATTTTACCATCACGTCGGATTACCTTCATCCTTCTCTTCCCATTTTGTCGAAATGGAAAACCAAACCTTCCAGCAGAAGCTACGGAAATATAAGAACACACTATTCGCAGTCAACTCCCACAACAACAGGAGAAACTTTCTGCTGAGATGCATCGAAGAAAAGGTCATACCCGCAAGTACATTTACATTTCTAAAGCAATCGCACCACATTTTTCCTGACTACATTCAAACATATTTAACATCATCTGCAAACCTACTAAAACACAAGAGTTCACACCTTTTCCACGAGGCCAGAACATTGGGCATCAACCTCAAAAATAATAAAACAATACTGCCCAACACTATCGATAACATCACTAAATCCATCAAAAGATTCAATACACAACATACAACCAGACTAAACAACAAACTCAACAAACTTATCCAAAACAGCAAATGGAAAACTCTAGGACGTCCGGAACTCATAAACAACCTCACCACCTATAAACTTTCTAACATAGAAACTGAAGCTCTCAGTTTCGGTTTAAAATTCGCCACTGGAATACACTCTAACACCACCACCAACACAGTTCTAAAAAATTACAGACACACTGACACAGATTTCACCAAAGGCTTCATTCAAGGCATAATCTCAACTACCACCACTCTCCCTAATGACCCCGTCTTACCCAAGAGATACATAGACACTCTTAAACACCTAGCTAACAACAACAACATACTCATATCACCATCTGACAAAGGAGGGGGCATAGTAATCATGGACAAAAATTCATATATCAAAAAATATCTACTCTATTATCCGACGAAAACACATACACTAAAACTGACCAAAAAACTATAGATAAAAACATAGAACATTTTAACAAATCTTTCAAACACCTAATCAAGAACAACAAAAAATGGGCATCAAACATTGAGTATCACCCTATCATTCCCACATTATACGGGCTCCCCAAAACCCACAAACCTGACACCCCCATGCGTCCAATTGTATCAAGCATAGGTAGCACCACACACAAAATCGCACGGGCCATAGCTAACATCCTCACTCCACTAATGGGTACCATCAGTCCCTCCCACATAAAAAATTCAGGCGACCTTCTTAGCAGAATAAAAAACATCAACGTAGAAAATCAAAATATACACAGCCTAGATGTAACATCGCTCTACACTAACGTACCTGTAAAAAAATGCCTACCCTTACTTCACACACATATAAAGAAAATAAAAACCGACCTACCTTTTCCCCCCAACACTTTTATAGAAATAATTAGACTCATCACTGACATAACATATTTCCAATTTAACGAAGTATTCTACAAACAAAAATTTGGACTCCCCATGGGCAACCCCCTTAGCGGTGTATTGGCCTGCATCTTTTTAGAATTCTTAGAATCCGGTCCTTTCAAATATAGACTACCTCCTAACATCGAATACTTTAGATACATAGATGATATTTTAATTTTCCTCCCCACAGACACACAAATCATTCATGTTAAGGATAAACTCAACACAGTAGAACCCTCCATAAAATTCACCCATGAGACTGAAATAAACGGCTCTATTCCCTTCCTTGATACTCTTATAATTAAGTCCAACAATAAACTAGAATTTAAGGTACACCGCAAAAACACTCACAAAAATGACTACATACATTTCTACTCCCACCATCATAGCAAGATCAAAACAGGTATAATTATAGGCTTCTTCCTACGCGCCCTTAGAATATGTAGCCCCCCACACATAGATGAAGAAATAAAATACATTTTTAATTCCCTAAAAACATTGCAATACCCCACACATTTCATATTAAATGCCAAGAAAAAAGCCTTCCAAATATTCTCCAGAAACACCACACAAAAAAATCAAACCCCTAACACCTCTCTCATAGACAGACCCCTTCTCCTACCCACGCATTCCAATAACACATCCATATGCAACACGCTCAACAAACTAGGCATTCCAATAGTACAAACCACTTCTCAATCCATAAAACAAACTTTAAACACATCCAGACATTTCCAAAAAACACCCACATCCCATGCCGGCTTATAAACTGTCCCTTGCAATGATTGCCATCAATTCTACGTGGGAGAAACACAACGTGAATTAAAGAAACGATTAAATGAACATAAAAGGGACATAAAAAACAACAACCCTCTTAGTGCACTTTTCTCCCATGCTCTAGAATATGGTCATGCATTCAAATTTGAACAAGCCAAAATCACTAAACACATCCACAACAAATCTCGGCGAAGATTATTGGAAACTGCCCTCATCACATCCTCCACTACCATCAAGCAGCGAAATGGTTTCTTTAACCTATCACCCTTAATAAGCAAGATCATCCTCACAGAACAAAGTCTTTTGCCTGATCATGGCTAACTTTTATTTTCATCTCTAACCTTATGACACTCTTCCATTCACCCACACCCTTCCTTCTTCTCCCTGAATCTTCTCTTTTTTTTTTTTTTTTTTTTTCCTCACTTTTTTCCCTCACATTTTTAATACTACAGTCCAAATAAACTTTCTCATGTTCCAAATATTTCAAATATTCCTCACCCACCCTTTCAATCACCCCCTCCCCCACCCACTCCAATCCCTCACTCATTGCTATCATTTTCCAAATATTTCAAATATTTCACACCCTATCACGATAAATCCTCCCTCTTCCCCCTCTCATCTATTTTCTCCCATACCTCTTCTTAAATTCCCTCATTTTCTCCAAACGCTCTCTAAGACCATAACTTTCGCCCATCCACCAAAATCACAGCCCCCCCCTCCCTCTCTACCCATCCCCATTTTCCCTGCATACACCCCCCACACACAAACATTCCAACTCACTCTTCCCCTTCAATCTCGACCACAGCCATCTGGTCAAACACCCCCTCCCCCTCTTCCTCCAATCTCTCTCTGCCATCCATTTTACCCCTGCTCATCCCCCACCTCTTTCTCTCATCGCCAGCCACAGTAGTCCTTGCTCCCTCCACCCTTCCCCTTTTTTCTCCCACTCATTTTCATTCTCTAACAAGTACGGACGTCCAGCAAGACGCTGCCATTATTTTTCATTTTATTTTATTTTTCTTCCCAACATGTCTACCCTACATGTATCTATGCTTGCATGATATCTTTTCCCTATATCATCATCCTGATGAAGTCTTATAAATAAAGACGAAACGTTGATGTACACATAAAAAACATCCAGTTTTTGGTTTTCCTTTTTCATTTTACCATCACGTCGGATTACCTTCATCCTTCTCTTCCCATACATATATATATACATATATATATATACATATATATATATACATACATATCTATATATATATATATATATATATATATATTACAAGTTAGGTATGTGTATATATATATATATATATATATATATATATATATATATATATATATATATATATATATATATATGCATTTAGGTATGTGTATATATTTATATATATATATATACATTTAGGTATGTATATATATATATATATATATATATATATATATATATATATATATATATATTAATCTCCTAAACTAATGAATGGAACATTATGAATTTTGGGATCTATATTTTAGGTTACAGTGAGTAACATGGGTACATAATTTTCATTGTAACGTTTACCATTTAGCGGGTGTTCCCACCCAAACTCGTACCCTCTCCAAAATACTTTAAAAATAAGTTAGATACAAAATATTTAATCGAAAAAAGAATTGCTCTACATCAAATTTTTAGTCATATTAAGTAAAATATTTTTTTTTAAATCGGTAGCAACGCATGAGCATAAATTATATGCATGTGCTTGGTCCCCATCATAAACTCTTAAACTTATGAATTTTGGAATATGTATTCACGAGAACAGTGTGAGTAACGTGGGCATACTGTTTTTTTGTTTGCAAACTTTACCATTTTGGAGAGTGCCACTGACCCACTTCCATACTTTTTAAAGAAAGAAAGAAACATTTAGATTTAAAACTAATGCTATATTTATTGCTTAAACCCGTCCTGGAATGGGAATTTTACTAGTATATATATATATATATATATATATATATATATATATATATATATATATATATATATATATATATATTGTGCTTCATTTTTCTTCAGTCGAAATTCTCAGAAATCAAAAGGCACCTTTCTCTGGGGCTAATACTTAATCTCTATATGAGATACATTGATATTAGACTATTCTATTAAAATTCTCCTTTCGCTTTCAAACGTTGAGTTAGTAAAGAAGTTCTGACCATTAATGTCCCTCTCCCCAATTGACCAGTTAACTATGTTGTAGTATATCTTTATTGTGGTCTCTTGGTCTTATCGGATTCTAGGAGAAGAATTCACCTAGTCTGGTTGAGTATCCAGCTAAGTGTTGTTACTTGAGGTAACATCACTAGGAGAAGGTGCATTATTCCTCGTATGAACAAGTGTATAGTCGTGCTAAAGGATTTTAATGTGGGCTTCTAATACTATGTTATTTAGAATTTTTGGTCAGGGTTTACTTGTAGGGTGAAGTATCCTCATGTCAGGTTGTCTTTACAAACCCTTGTATAGATAGGTCAAAGACACTCGAGGATAGTGTCTAGTAGGTAATTCAAACTCTCTTCACTATATATATATATGTGTGTGTGTATGTGTGTATTTGAAGAGCTTTTTTGTGTATCAGTACAACTTTTATAAAGTACATTATCTTAAGTTAAAACATCAACCCATCCGATATTTAATCAAATAAAGTGAAGTGTTTTGAATTTTGAGTTCATTATTTCTTCTTTATTTTTCATCTTGTTGTTTTCTATTCTGCTTCCATCTTTGCAAACTTCCAAACTTGATTTCCTATTAATCACTATTTTCTTTTGGAACTCTTTGAAAACTAGAAAAGACAATTCACTCTATTTTTGGTGCTGCCTGTCACATTTCTCTGGAATTACAATTAAAATTTCAGCTACAAATTAACTTGTCTTTTATTTGTTTTTACATTGTTTAAAGAATAAAAAAAAAAGCAAATGATCGCATTAACTTAGTGAAGGAGTTTGCATGTGCTTTTCTGTGTGTGTTTGTGTGTGCACGTGTGTGTGATTGTGTGTTTGTTTGTTTGTTTGCTCAGCATTTACTGGTCTGACTGTTTGTCAGTTTATGAATTCACATAATAAATACAGATAGGATCTTCATGACAATTTTACCAGGAATATATATTTGATGTTATGTCATGCATGCACAGAGGAGAGATGCATGTGCAAAACAAAAGCTAAAACAATGCAAGCATGACCTTTGAAACAGGATACGAACATAAAGGTCACAGACTGAAGAATGTATTCCGAGTTTAAGTCATTATAGTCGGTTCACATGCATAAAAACTGAAGAGGAAGAAATTAAAATCAGTCTCCTTTCTCTCCAACTACTAGACAGATTGGACATTGCCATCTTCTGGTTACGCCTGTTAATAAAATACAGATCAACAAAGATATATTAACAGACGTCATACATTGAAGTAATAATTAATTTATTTTATTTTATTCACATCAATAAACATGGGAATAACGTATTTAGAAAATAGTTTAGAAGGACTCAGTATTCAAGATTTATTCTGCCTCGGACGTTTACCATGCTGCAGTCCTTCATATAATATTTGTCTGAGGAACCTGTGGTTTTCGATCCCAGCTAAGTGCTCATCTTGTTGGATGCTGATTACCGTTGCATCTTTGCTGTAACCAAGGTTGTTGTATCGTTCTGCATCGGCTGGTCGCAGGCTAAAGAGATCGAACCGCTCTTCGGTAGAAGTGATGTCATTTTCTCGACTTCCGCTTTTAGGCTCTCCTCTCCTTTTGAAACGCCATTCATCCAGCGCCCCCTTTTGTTAGCTAACAATCTGACTACATATAATGTGTATTTTTATGCCAGAAACACAAGCTTGCTGTAGAACAGCGATGTCTAGTGTGAGAGATTGCCGGTTAATATTTAAGATCCTTCTAAATCATGTTTGGTGGAATTACTCCAGGGCATTGATCTGTTGACAATACATGATCCCTATCTCCAAAAAATACAGATGTATAGACAAAACACACGATTCTAATTTTCTGTTTGATGATTATGGCCTTGTCTTACTAACACCGTTTGTCAACCTACCGAAAGCTTTGTTGACCTTTGCAATCCTTAGACGTATTTCAGAGTCAAGGGACCCATCTCAGAATAGAGTTCTGTCAAGATATATATCAAAGGAACCAGATTAAATGCAATTGACTCCTTCGTATATGTAAGATCTGACATACGGGTGTCATGGGGGGGGGGGTGAGCATTACCTTAGATGTTTTTTCAACTAATAAGTCATCACTTATTAAGGCTAAAAGCCACTTGAGAATAAGGGTTAATTAAATGGATGGATTGTCAGTTTAATATAATAAGCCAAAAGTAGTCCCTATGTAACAGGAACTTACATTAATTTATTTGTTATTTATTCCCATTTTATTTATTCTCTTTCATTTATTAATTAATTTTATTTATTAATGTGTATTTATTTATTTTTATTCTATTTGTTATTATTATTATTATTATTATTATTATTATTGTTATTATAACTTTTTAACTTTTTACTTTTATTAAATTATTTTTCACATAATACACATTATTATATTTTATTTATATAAAATGAAATAAATGGATTCACCGCTTTCATTGACTACTACACCAAGATGTAGGGAAGTGTGTCACTCCTTTCCATGGATTGCTCCACTTACCCTTGATCCTCACCTTATAATGCTGAATGTTTAGCAAAGAGACATCAAATACTATAATATAACTCGACCGAGGATTGAACCTCAATATCAAATTAAGAATTTCAATGAATCAGCATTAATTTAAGTATTTTAGTATTTTTACAAAACTTTCATTAATTTAATATGATTTTAAATATAATAATTTAAATTGTTTTACTTTCTTATTTTAAAAATAAGACTGTTTCATTCAAAACTAACAAATACATGTTCCCTTTGGTCGCATGTTTTTGCTAGGCTGGGAGGATGTCATGATCAACGAACTACATACACTGACCCTCAAAGGAGGAGGTACTGCCTGGTATGATGTTATCATTACAACAAAACGTATACTACAATATCCCCTCAAAAATAAAGGAGGTAAAACCTGGGAAGATATTTCCCATAAAAAGAGAAGGAACAACAGAAAAGATACTACACTACCCCCCCTCGTCCCCCCAAAAAGGAGAAAGTAGTACCTGAGAAGATGGTGTCATAACAACAGAACAGATACTACACTACCCCCCTCCCCCAAAAAAGGAGAAAGTAGTACCTGAGAAGATGGTCTCATAACAACAGAACAGATACTACATTAACTCTCCTTTAAAGGAGGATTCAATAATTCACTTTAAAATAAGAGGAGGTAATTCCTAGGACAGTCTTATGACAACAGAACCGATACTACACTGCCCACCCTTATTAAAATATAATACAATAATAGATTAAATCATTTTTTTAAAAATTCATTCAACAATGTCTAGTCATAAACAATATTATTTTTTTTATAGTTCCTTAGCATTTTTGCTAAGAGTAAAGTGTGTTATCTGTTCTCAGCATCTCAGCGACATCAGGCGTGAATTTAAAGCAATAAAAAATAAAACGGTATTGTTAACTGAAGAAAATAAGTGGGAGAGGGGAAGGAGGTAGCGTGGACAGACACATAGCCAACAAGCTTGAGAGATATAGAGACAGCCAGTCAGTAGCTAGCTTGCTAACCAGTCATCCTCTGTCCCTTTTTCCTTTCTCGCATATGCCGGTCAGTAAGAATTCTTGTGAACGATGTTAAGAATAGTTTTTTTTTAAGTTATCCATTTTTGTTTATTAAACTATTTTAACTAATTCCTGTCAATATTGATGAAACTATTGCAGATATGTAGATAAAATAGTACAATCAAATTAGAAATGAATAACATCAAATATTAATTAATTATTAATAATTTAAAAATAGATATGCAAATTAGCCATTCTGATGACTGTACTTAAATCTTTCGTCTCTACTATATATAGAGTAGTTCAAATTTCTATGTTGTATTATGGATTTAAATAACAGTAACCCGTTTTGATAGTAATATAGGAGTAATGAATGAAAATAACTTTCATACTTATTCATTTAGATATATAAAATTCTGAAGATGCTGTATTAATAATAATAAATAATAAACTTTAATGGTAAAGTTTTAATTCCATTTATTGAATCAAAAACAGCAAACCTAAATTGGTTCTTTCAAATTCATATATGTGTTCATAGATTTTAATATACTTCTTAAAATTGTTGCTGGTGACGGATATTTTATAATACTATGAATCTGAATTGCTTTGTAATCTTGTGAATGAGGAAGGTGTCTTTTAAAAGATCTTTAATCCTCTGAGTGTTGAATTTGTTTTGTAGAAACATTATTTTTTACACCTACTTTTAAAATGACTCTGTAAGCTTGCTTAACCTTTCATTGTATGCCAAAACATTGCAAAATTTGACTAATTTGCATATTGTGATAGCGGACATTTATAATGAGTTAGACCATCCGCTTATGGAAAATTGTCATTTTCTCATGCATATATTAGTCAGTTGGTGAATTTATTGTGTATATTTGTGCTGTTGTATCTTATATGGCACATAAAGCCAGTTTTGCATGTAGTATTATGTGCTATTAGATGTGGTAGACTTGTCGCAATTTTGCAACAGCCATGCTAAAAGGATTAAACAATGATGGAGGGTATCTAATATATATATGAATTCCGCTACTATTCTCATCTTGGTTGTTATTTTCACAACGTTTCGGCCAATGTAACATCCTACCTTTTCCAGGTGCAAGTTGAGAATTACTACACCAAACCCAAGAACCCATACAGAATCTTGAACTGAACCCTTAATCCAATCCACTGGGAATAAGTGTTAACTATTATTCCACACCTAGTCATTATCGCCTGTAGTAAAGACCGAACCCTTAACCTCCAGAAAACTAGCACTCAAAACTTTAAGGTATGAACTGTTGAGGGTCAGCTATTCTTCTAGTTAAATTTTATAAAATTTAAAAGCCAAAGTTTACATTTAAATAATTAAGAAATATTAAATATAATCAAAATTTAATAATATTTACTTGTGTAGTGTAAGTAAAACGTAATTATTTAAACATCTATTATTTACATTTTTGATTCTTTTTCTCATCTTGGCTGCTATCATTTTCATACTCTTTCAGCCATTGTATTTGGTAGGTTTCATGGCTTTTGTTGCAGTTGGTAACTGTCTCCAAATTTCAAACAGTCCTTTTTATTTAATTCATTGGACTAGGTTGCATTTTATGCCTTTTAGATATCTAGTATCATATATTTTTTCCCAAAGTTCCTTGATTGAACCCACAATCTGTAGGTAGAATTCACTCTAGAATATTCCTTAACCAACAGACCATGTGACCTTTTTATTTATAAAATAAACCTAATGCCCATCATGAATTTTTTTTATCAATACCTATAGTGCATGTTATATGCTTAAAATAACCTCCTTTCAGTCTTGAGAGACAATGAGTACTCTCTGTAAGGCTTGCCTGCATGTGAAGTCTATAGTGAAGCAAGGTTGTATAATACTAACCGCATCCATCCTGAACCGGCATTGCTTGAGTCCATGGCTAAAGAGAAAGACTGGTGTTATTTCAGAGTTTCTCTTTCTCTTTGAATGGTTGCACAAACAAGGCTTAAGTGTCTAGTTTGCCCTGTTATTGAGTCCATAGTTGGAGGAAGAATATATGGATTCAAACTTTTCCCAATTTTATTACTGAAACTGATGCAATAGCTCCAATACAACCTGAACTCGGCATGCTTAGCCCGCAGTTCACCCCTGTAACCATGACATCACACAATTTTCATATGTTCAATGCTTATATTGTAATAAATAACTTGATATTATTATTATTATTATTATTATTATTATTAATCCTAATTCTGGAATTATCTGTCCTTTGTCACTTAATGATTGGTTCCTATACTGTATTGCTAGGTTCATCTCTATACTACAACAGTTAAGAAGGTCACTTTATCCTAGCATATGAGCTAATTTGTTGAGTTTCTTGATTTTCCAGTGTTGATCTGTTAATTATTTTAGCCTTATTCCACAGTGAAAACGTTGTGAAAGTGCCGCAACTGAAATGAAGGTCCATGAGGTAAAAGAGTGAGGGTCGCGCTGTGCATCATTCATCGGGGATTGAACCCAGAACGTTCCGATTACATAGATAGAATCTTGTTATTTCTGTGTGGGGACAAGAGTCAACTTATGCAAGTGGGCATTGTTTTGCATGGGCGAATTCTCGTTGAAATAAACAGAGTAGAAACTTTCCTCCAGGGACGTCATTAAAATTAACGTGGTGAGTGGGGACCACGTCGAGTGTTCAATGAGATAAAAGGAGAAAGAAATTGATTTGGCGTTCTGCGCCAGGCTTCTCGATTGACGAGAGTCATGTTTTGGAGTATTGTTAATTACAATTCTAGAGTCTTCGTGTTTTGGAGAATTGTTAATACAATTTGGAAGTTGGACTTTTGATTTTTTTTTTTCGTGTGAACATATTTTTTTAACTTTCACTGCTACAAAAACTGTTTTAAAGATGTAGATGATATAAATAAGAATACTTCATCCCGGAAATATCATCAACATCTAATTTTAAAAATTATGTTCAATGTATATGGAACTCCTAGAAATGTGTGCTTGAAGGGTGCATATATTTGCGAGTATTAATAGTTAACCTAGTCTTTAGATTTCGACATGACATAAATAACATTTGAATTTCATGTCCACAAGAAGCGATATCATTTTTACAGGAGCAATATTATCTTACACAATTTCCATGAATTTCGTGGAAAGTTGCTTGATTGAGCTTCAATCTCTGGTTCCTCCTTATAAAACCTTTACAACACGAACTCATCTAGCTACCGCCACAGCAAACACGTTTCCTTTCTACCGCTGTGTACTTAATATTAAATAAAATTTGCACGAACAGAGTTTCTTTCCAAGAACTTCACATCTGTGGAACATGTAACCATAAGATTTCCAAATAGAAAGAACGGCTGTAGCTGTCACAGTTGTCAGAGTTCAATAATAAAAACATAAATCAAAATGTTATCCAGGTGATAAAAACGGTTCCCTTGTTGTATAGCTCTTAAATAATAGTGTATGCCTGGTATTTGCATCTCTTTCTTGTGAGCCAGAGTGGCATTGTTCTCTTTTTTCTTTTTTAATACATCTTTCATATGTTAATACATCAAGTAATTTGTCTATCTTTAAAATATGACGTGATATCCACCCCAAATAATGGGACCAGCTGGTCAGTCAGGTTTTACGTCCATAGATTAACAGTTGACAATTATTTTTACGGTATTTCTTCAGTAGAATAGGAATTGGCAAATTTAATTTTTTTTAAACTAGTCTCTTAATATAGTAAATTTAATTTACTTTTTGCTTTATAGATTTAAAGAACGTGAGGAAATGCTGTGTGTAATTAGAGAGAACTAGCAGGAAGACCCGACGTTGTCCTGGATTGAATGAGGATCACTACTATATACTTTTTCACTCTGCTCATAACACCATACTACTTTTTTTTGTTTTTTGAAGAAAGAGATGATGACCGTTTCAATATAAAATATAATTTAATTTACTTATTCATAGGTATCCATTTTTTCCTTTGCTTAGAGTTGCTTCTCGCTATTTTCAGAAGGAGTGCTTTGTTATGGAGGACTTGATTCACTTCCCCTCTGCCCAGGTGATCGAGAACAGATATAACTGTCACAGTGGTCAGAGTTCAAATGTGATACGCATGGAAATGCATAGTCCTCATAATTATATGGTATTATGTGACGACATAGAATGCTGGGAGTTTTAGAACTTGAGTTTCTGTTAACAAGTGATTAAAGCAAGAGTTTCAATAGAGAGTGGACCAGAATCGATATAAAATAAATAAGAGGCTTTAAAAGCCACCAATAGTTAAGTCTCTCTCTCTCTCTCTCTCTCTGCCCGAAACATGTAAACTGTAATTAATAAAATAAACTCTATATATTTTTCTTACCAAGAACTGCTTATCTGTGATACATGTGGCGACAAGATTACTTCCCTGAAGGATATAGCATAGTCATCCTCAAATTGAATGACAAGAAATACTCCCCATAAGTCATCAAATTTTATTCATTCCATTTATTATTTTTAGTCTTCTCATAATTTTCATCATCATTCATCTAATTAACACTAATCCTCAAGTGGCTTTTTAGCCTTGATGAGTGGTTACTCATTACTTAAAAAAGTTGTAACACTCATAGTGTCACCAAAGTCAAGCAACATTGATCCTGGTCACTACTTAGATGGGTGACCATTTGGAAATACTATGTACTGTAGATTTTGAAATAAAAATGGCTGCAAAAGTAATTTTTTTTTAATATTCTTTAATTTAGAAAGGTATGAATCCATCTATTTTCCATTGCCTAAGGAGTAAATAGTAGAGGTGACTAGATTCCGAAGCCTTGGTAGAGTAAGTAGTATGAGCGTAGGAAAACTCCAAAGTAAGACCAGTCTTCCCTGCACCATTGCTTCCAGGCACCTTGGTCTTTTCTTTGCTACTGTGGCCTTTTGGCTAAGATCAAAGTGTAGTATCTGTTCCGATGGATACTGCACCCCATAGACTGGTATTGTCTTGGCCTTCGGGGCTTGATTTACGCCGGTCTATGGGTCTGTCCTGTGCAGTTCTAGGAGGTCCACCCTCCCAGGCTTCGCCTACCCTCTTTGGGGAGGAGTAAGTTTATTGCTTACTGCCTGAGGCGCCCCTACCGGGGAATGCCGACGGGGCTGCCCAGGCAATTTTTAAACCCCACTTTCTCGACCCGACCTTGGGTCACATCTTACTTGTGGGAGTAAGATAAAAACTGGCCTTGTGCCTAACTCCTGGAGAGGAGTAAATCAATACTGGACTTAAGCAATGCCGGATTAATAGAAGCTCGATTGATAATTGTGCGACCCTTGCTTCACTATAAATAAACACCTCCTCATGCAGACACCCTTTTCAGGGGGTATCCATTCTCTCTAGAGACAAAAAGGAGCCCGTCAGCCAAATAGAAATCAGGGACAAAAAACTTCTTTTTTTTTATGTATTTATTTTAAAAAAATCAATTTTGATGAATTTATAAATCACATTTTCATTGTTTGTGGGTAGGTTGGGTGGTTTGTTTGTTAGTTTAATATTTTTCTTACAACTTACAAAGCTTATAATAAAAAAACGTAAATATCAGACAAAAAAACATGGCCCAATAAATTGTCGGCCATGTTTTTTTGTTGTTTTTTTTTCTTCGATAGACAAGAGACCCTAAATGGTGGCCATTTGCAATCTCATTGTCAATAGAATAAAAAATGAGAATGGAAAACAAAAAATTAAAGATTTATCCATCAATCACAGAAGCATCAGGAACACAGTAATATAAATAAAATATCTGTAAACTCACTTAGAGGCTTATTTTAACCTCTTCCCTTGACTTTTGCGAGGGTATTATCATCAATCATATTGATGCTTCATTGAGATGTTTGCCTGTCTGCTGCTAGTTTTTTTTTAGTTTTTTTGTTTGCATTATTTGCTCTTTGCAATTTGTTGATAAAAGTATATCAAAGTCATTGATCTCATCACTTTGGCTCTAGAAAAGCTTGACCTTTGCGCTTTTTTCCTCTTGAATGCTTTTTTAGGTATCCTATCCCTGCAACTATTCAAGAGAGATTTCTTGATTTTTTTTTGTTTCCGTCAGCAGGTGGCCAAAGGCGAAGGGTAAAATGTATCTGCCAACAGGTTGAAGAGGCTGTCAAACACTACTTGCCTTTATCACTGTCTCACAACTTATTGTTATTTTCTTTCTTTTTTTTCATCTTTCATTTTCTTTCTTTCTTTTCAAAAAAAAATATTTTTTTTTATCGTCTATGAACGAGTATGAAACTTGCAGCAATAATCTGAGGTCATTTTCAGAATATAAACAATTTCTCAGATATTTGATTTGTGGGCTCAGAATGCTGTCTTCAATTTCTGTCAGGGCTGTTTATTGATTTTTCGCTGATACTTTGAAAGGTATGAATCAAAACTCTATACCCCCTAGCTACTGATTAAGTAATAAAGTAGACTAACTAATTAATTTAGTCATTGGTTACACAACTAGTATAGAAGGATAACTCTGAAATAAAAATTGGAAGAGTGGAGCATCTCATGCCTCGAAATCCCGAAATGACCCTCAACCACCAGAGAACAGATTTAAGACCCTTTTAAGCATTAATATAGAAACAGGGTCTATTCAAAGAGTTTTAATAGAATCGACAATTTAACAAAGATTTAGATATTAAAATCAGAGATAAAACATTGGGGATCATGCCTCTCAGGGATCATTTTATACATTTCAAGAGCTTAGACCCTCAAATACTTCAAATCAAGCAAAAAACATTCTGCTATAGTGGATACTGTGTGAAAATACAGCTTACATGTTTGAAGTTATGGGTTTAGAAAAGTAGCATGTTTTCTTGTGTTGACAGAGTACAAAATCGACTTCACAATCAAGTGGGGAATGATCTCTTCTGTTCTTTGCAGACCATTTCTCACAGAAGCGACGTTGTTAGTCTTTTTCTACTCCATATTTATTTCAATGGAGAGTGCTCAACTGAGCTCCAATCTCTGGTACCTTCTTGTAAGGCATTCACAGCAAGAACTCATCTTTCTATCACAATTGAAAAGAACTTCCTTTCCTCCATCCGTCTGCCTAGCGTCAAATGGAATGCCCACCAAAAGAGCAACTTCCCATCCGTGGAACACATTACCACATTAACGACATACTACAACTGGTCGTCTTCAAATCTAATGTAAGCAAATACTGTCTTCATAGGTGTTCGAATTTTGTCCATTCCATTCAACATTTTCAACCCTCTCATAATATCCTTAATCATTCAACTGTCTCTAGTCTATCATTATTTCCATGGAAGGTGCCTAACTGAGCTCCAGTCTTTCGTATCTCTTTGTAAGACATTCATAGCAAGAACTCGACTTCTACCACAACAAAAAAAACTTTTCTTCTCGCACCATGTGCCTTACTTCAAGTGGAATTTCCATAGACAAGGCTTCTTTGCAAGGGCTTTCCACCTGTAGAAAACATTGCTGCAGGACTGATTCCCTGTTCATTACAACCTGGTCGTCTTCAAGTCTAATGTCAACAAATTGCTGCCATGGATCACCCCAAAAGTAATCAAACGCAGTTCACACCATTGATGAATGTTATTACTCCCATAGTGTTTCTCATCTTTCGGCTGGCATTCATTTCTGTCTCATTAACTCTTATCCTCGAATGGAGCTTATTCTTAATAAGTGTTGATTCCGATAGTAAAAAAAAAATTACAATCCATTTATCTTATTAAGTCTTATCTTCAAGTTTCTTTTGGCCTTCATAAACGGATATTCATTAATAAAACAGAAATCAATTTTTTCTACTTAGAAAGATGTGTTCAAAACATGATTGTGTTCTGTTGTGGTCGAATAACGTGAGAAATTTATAAATAAAATCAAATAAAAAATACTTTCCCGTTATAGAAATGAACCATGATTATAAGAGTCCATGATTGTTGGAGGAACCACAGCAAAAATCGGACTACTTAAAAAACAAGTTGATTTTTCATGACGGTGTTATTGTAAAGAAGCACTTAATTATTAGGTGAAATCTTTTTACCACAACTTTTTTTTCAAACATTTCTTATATGTTATATATTTTAATAAGGCTGGGTAAATTCTGTGGATCTTGTTCGTTCTTGTGCACACTGGATAACATAACAGAGGGATGATGTCATCTACAAAAAACACAGGTGGAAGACACCGAGAATGATGTCACAAAGATATGACGTCACAAAGGTATGACCCCATCCACCAAAGTAGGTGGAAGACACCAGTAAGATGATGACATCCATTAAGACAAAGAAGATAGACGACCAGTGACCCATGAACAGTGACTGTATAAATATACTAGACGAACTACCTTGATCTGAAGGGTCGAGTTTTCTTAATAGATTCTTCATCTTGGTTGTTATTATCACTACGTTTCGACACAAGACACTGAAAGAAGGCCTGAGAGCAAAACGATCGAAACTTTGTTTGAACAAAAACCAAAATTTCCCAAAATTGCAAATAATAATGAAAATACCTCATCCCCAAAATACAGACAAATATTAATTTTATATCTATTCATTACTTTTAATATTATTGTATGTCTATTTATTACTTGTTAATATATTTCTTGTCTGGATCCATTATTTTTATAGCTATTTGTTGGGTTGCTAAAAGGTTTGTGGTCTGTTTACTTCATGGAGACATATGTCACGTGACGACAAGGCTGTTACTCATTGATTGATTACACTGTTGGTTGATCCAGCCTCTTTGTTACCAGATAAAAATGGTGTGGTACCGAGGAATCACTCTATTTTATAGCCAGACAATATCACAGTCGTCCTTTGCCCTCAAGTCTAGACTTGATCCGTGACAACGTCTTTGAGACAAGAACTGCAAGACCTCACCTTTCACTTCAGCCATGAGACAAAAATCTTTAAGGACGGACAACATAATTTCCTTCACTTCATCAAATGGGTAAGTTTGTTATTTTTTCATTTTCTTTTTTTGCTGATGGTTCACTGCTTATCAAGGGCTGGTGGCCACTCGAGGATAAGGGTTAAATAGATTGTCAGTTGGACGATGATCGCCACCACACGAGCATTTGAAACAGTTAGTGGAACATGTAGAAGATTATTTAAGAGAACTTGATTATTCAAGAGGATAGCTCAACAAATATTTGTTTACATTAAACTTGAAGATGACTATGTTGTAGTCGACTGGGAAGAAACCTTGCGGTAGTTTGTTCAACAGATAGGATTTTCGAGGAAGAATGGAGGAGTAATCGAAGCTCTAAAGCAAAAAAGGGCGGGCAAGGCAACAGGATCAGATGACGTGGCAGCAGAGTTATGAAAGTCATGCCGCCTGAGATGCCAGTGCATGGTTGGCTCAGCTTTTCAACCAGATTATCAGTGAAAAAAACATCCCTGATGAATGGCAGCTGAGCATAATTGTGCCCATCTGGAAAAAGACAGGCAGCCCAGCTGAATGCGCAAACACCTTTCTCAGACAATGAAACTCTTTGAACAGATCATTGACTGATGCGTCCAATAGATAGCCGCACCCAGCCTTAATGAAGCTGGGTCTGTGAACAACAGTGGCACTACTGATGCAATACATGCAGCACGATTACTTCTTGAAAAACACTGTTAGAAACAAAGGCCAATTCATGTGGTATTTCTTGACCCCGAAAAGGCTTTTTATCGAGTACCACATGGACTCATATAGTATACTTTGCGCTACCATGGAGTTCCTGAGGAGATGGTTAACTTGATCAGGCTGTTGTATGAAAATCCAAGAAGTCGTGTGCACAGAGCTGCTAGAATTTCAGCTAACTTCGGTATTACTGATGGTGTCGACCAAGGTGCAACTTTGTCACCTCTATTGCTTATTTTAATCATGAACGCAATAACTCTGGATCTGCAACGAGAAACACTTTGGATACATCTATTATGCAAAACGACATCATGCTGGCCTCAACTGACAAAATAGCATCTCTAACATTAGGTGCACACCTGATGCGATCGTCTTGCACAATTTGGTCTATGACTCAACATCGATAAAACCGAATCTTTAACAACTGATGAAAAGGGTGCAAGATTCCATTTTTGTTAACAATACTGAGCAGTGATGTGTGATAAGAAAATCAGTGGCCGGCTGAAATCCAAGATCTATTACTCAGTCATCCGACCAGTCGCAATTTATGGTGCTCTATGCTGGTCAGTCACAAGGGAGCTTGAGAACCATCTCAGTGTTATGAAGACGAAGATGCTGCATTGGTCATCAGGCATTACCCTACTCGACCACTTCACCAATGACAGCATTCATCGCCGATATAGGATGGCACCAATTGCCGAAAATCTCTGTGAATCTCGACTGAAATGGTACGGTCATGTCCTGCAAGCCAATGTCAGCATTGCCAAGGTGGCGTACCAGCTGACAGTTGAGGGCCAGCGGCCAAGAGGACGGCCAAAACAGTGTTGACTTGCAAAGAAGAAGAAGAAGAAGAAGAAGAAGAAGAAGAAGAAGAAGAAGAAGAAGAAGAAGAAGAAGAAGAAGAAGAAAGAAAGATAGAAAGAAAGAAAGAAAGATGGGATGTTCTAGGAAAGAAACGTTGTTCATGGAAGTTCCATTTGGTTTTTGGTACAGAGAGAGAGAGAGAGAAAGAGAGAGAGAGAGATAGAGAGAGAGAGAGAGAGAGAGAGAGAGAGAGAGAGAAAGGAAAGTTCTTTGTTATTGTTGTAGCTTGGACGATTTCTTGCTGTGAATGTTTTACAGGGAGAATCAGGGATTGATTAGACCTCAGTCGAGCACCTAGCTTGAACATAGGTCCGTCTATCATTCTCTCAATGTGTCGGAAACGAAAAGTGTGAATATTATTCTTTGATGTAAATAAACCCTGTTATCGATATAAGTTACGTTTGTAGATCTCTTGTGTTGACTATTTTGCATTATAATCAGATGAAAACACACACTTATCTATTCATTACTAGTTAATATTATTTGTTCATCTATTCATTACTAGTTAATATTATTTTAGCATCTATTCATTACTAGTTAATATTATTTTAGCATCTATTCATTACTAGTTAATATTATTTTAGCATCTATTCATTACTAGTTAATATTATTTTTTCATCTATTCATTACTAGTTAATATTATTTTTTCATCTATTCATTACTAGTTAATATTATTTTTTCATCTATTCATTACTAGTTAATATTATTTTAGCATCTATTCATTACTAGTTAATATTATTTTTTCATCTATTCATTACTAGTTAATATTATTTTTTAATCTATTCATTACTAGTTAATATTATTTTAGCATCTATTCATTACTAGTTAATATTATTTTATCATCTATTCATTACTAGTTAATATTATTTTTTCATCTATTCATTACTAGTTAATATAAGTTTTATATCTATTCATTAGTAGTTAATATTAATTTTATATTTATTCATTAGTAGTTAATATAATTTTTATATCTAATCATTGGTAGTTAATATTATTTTATATCTATTCATTACTAGTTAATATAAGTTTATATCTATTTATTACTTGTTAATATTATTTTTATATCTATTCATCAGTAGTTAATATAATTTTTATTTCTAATCATTGGTAGTTAATATTATTTTTATATTTATTCATTACTAGTTAATATTATTTTTACATCTATTCATTGGTAGTTAATATTATTTTTATATCTATTCATTGGTAGTTAATATTATTTTATATCTATTTATTACTTGTGAATATTGCTTTTATATATATTCATTACTTGTTAATATTATAAATAAAGATAATGACTTTTTAAAAAATTATCTAAAAAGCATTTCTCATTCAAACTTTGATATTTCCTTTGCGATGACTTCTTATAATATTTCCGTATATGTGAGCTGTCAAACTGCTTGATGGAACTCTTCAGAGGTGAAGTGATAAAATTAAGATTGGAATAAAAACGTACGAGTAAATAGGAAATTGCCTCATCATATTTTGGACAAGAAAAAAGAAGCGTGCACATTAATTTCCTGACTCGGATTTGCACAAATAAAGATGATTAGGTAAACCAATAGAAAAATATGCAGAAACGAGAGATGTTAAAAACCAAACATGTGTTTAACGATCTAACAATTATTCCCATCTTATGCATATATATATATATATATATATATATATATATATATATATATATATATATACCTAATGCATATACATATACATATACATATACATATACATATACATATATATACATATACATATAAATATACATATATGAATTTACATATATATAAATATATAAATATACATATATATACATATATAAATATACATACACACACACATATATATATATGTACCACGTGATACACACGACTTATCAACATTTTCGTCCATAACATCGAGACGAATTCATCCTTACTGCTTGTCTCAGTCGGGAGGAAAAAAAAAATGTAGAAAAAACAGAGGAAAAAATATGCTTATTCTTCTGAAGATGGTGATATTATTACCGAAAGCGCTCAAGTTCAAAAAAAAAAATGTTTTCAAATAATTTATTTTTGAAAACAATAATTTGCGTTGTGAAGGTTTTCTAAATATTTTATAAAAAATATTCTCTTTCTCTTTGCCATTTCGCCAACGCTTCTAATGTGTGACTTTTCAAATATATATATATATATATATATATACATATACATATATATACATATACGTATACATATATATATATATATATATATATATATATATATATATATATACATATACATATACATACACACACACACACATATATATATATATATATATATATATATATATATATAAACATCTACATATATATATACATAAATATATATATATATATATATGTATATATATATATATATATATATATATATATATATATATATATATATATATATATATATATATATGAGAAAGGAAGGATGAAGGTAATCCAACGTAATGGGAGATGAAAAAGGAAAAACCAAAAAGGATGTTTTTTTATGTATACATCAACGTTTCGTCTTTATTTGTAAGACTTCTTCAGGATGATAATATAAAGAAAATGTCATGCAAGTACATGCACATATTGGGTTCACATGGTGGGTTGATGGGAAGAAAGTAGTAGCCACTACTGGAAGCAGTGGGACCTAGGTCCGGGCTAGGTGAGACTGTAGTGTGGAATGAAATAAATGTGGTTGGTTCTTAGTGGAAAAAGTGGAGGGGTTGGGGTGAGCAGGGATGATGTGGATGGTTGTAAGAGAGAAAGTGTGGAGGGGTGGGGGTGAGCGGGAAATCACAACAAATCTCCCCTCTCCCCTCACCCTTTTCAACCTTTCCAGCCTTTCTCTCGCACCCTTACCCACCCGTACCCCCACCCTTAAACCACCTCACTTTTTTCAAATATTCTCTAAAACCACGACACACCTACTCACCAAAATTACAGGCCCCCCTCCTCTTTCTCGCCCACTTTCCACTTCTCCGCATACACCCCTCCCCCCCACACACACATATTCATTCACCATGAACCCAAACCCTCCAACCTACTCACCCCTTACATTCTTGACATAGTCAGCTGGTCAAAGATTCCCCCCTCTTTCCCCACCCCTCCACTTCATCACTCACTGTCATCCACATTATTTCCTACTCACCCCATCCCTCCACACTTTCTCTCTTACAACCATCCACATCATCCCTGCTCACCCCAACCCCTCCACTTTTTCCACTAAGAACCAACCACATTTATTTCATTCCACACTACAGCCTCACCTAGCCCGGACCTCGGTCCCACTGCTTCCAGTAGTGGCTACTACTTTCTTCCCATCAACCCACCATGTCAACCCAATATGTGCACGTACTTGCATGACATTTTCTTTATATTATCATCCTGAAGAAGTCTTACAATTAAAGACGAAACGTTGATGTATACATAAAAAACATCCTTTTTGGTTTTTCTTTTTTCATCTCCCATATATATATATATAATTATACATCTACATTATATATATATATTATATATATATATATACATACATATACATATACATATACATATACATATATGTACATACATATACATATACATATATGTATATATACATATATATACATATACATATATATACACATATATATACACATATATATATACATATATACATATACATATACATATACATATATATATACATATACATATAAATAAATAAAATATGAAACGAAATGTATACTTTTAGAGGATATAACCTATAGTGAAATAGTTTAAGCTCGATATACGAGATAGAGCAATTATAAAGATAAATAAAAGAGAGATAAATATGTACGAATGACAAATCTATTTCAACTTCGATTGTTCAATGCAAGATGTACTCGGTAAAACATGTTTATTTTTCTTTCCTTAAGCCAAGGCTTTTCAAAGGTTAAAACATTATCATCAGAGGAATTACATAGATAGATAAGTTGGCAGTGGAAAAGCCAAAATTCAAAATTTGAAAAATATAAAGTAATTGAGAGTAAATTGTGCGTGTAAAAATATGGAGTCTGTCAAGTTGGTGAATTTCCGTAGATAAAGTGTCCGGTGAAAGGAGATTTAATGATAAAAAAAGGGTTTCGTGAAGGCAGCGATGAAAATGTTAAAAAATGAAGTAAACCCAATAGAAAGATGTTTAGTTCAATCGTACGATTTACGTAATTTACGATTGAACTAAAGATCTTTCTATTGGAGTTACTTCATTTGACAAGGTTCAAGCCCCTCGATTGACGGTTATTAACATCCCTACACTGAAGATTGAAACATCGATGTCTGTAGGTAAAAACAATTAATATTTATTTTTAAAAAAAATATATATATTATTTAAGTTTACAAATCAAACTAGCCAATTGCCTTTTGTTATTGCTGGACCGCGTTATAGGCAATTTAATAACATACGTATCTATAATTTATTTTTAAAAATCACTTAGTCCACTTAAGACGACTGCTAAATACTCCCCTAAAATAAAAAGCAGCAAGGAAGATAACTCTTTTTAAATTGAAGAATATAATAGGAGTTGTTTACCACATAAACTTTAAAATGTGCAAACAAATAACAATTAAATGTATCAAAAGCGAAGCATTTCGGGTGTAAATTATGTTTGAAATATTATCATATTGGGATGTGCTACTTTTTTACCAAATTTTAGAACAATAAACACTTTTAGCCCTCAAATTTGACATAAAACGGTTATTTAGTGTTGTAAAATTGTTTTACTACCGATTTTCTAGATAATAATGTCAAAAACCCAAAACAGATGTGAGCATGATCCCTTCCCATTTTACGAGCTCCAGAAGTCAAAATATGAATTTTCAAAAATGTGTTTACTTCCTCCCAAAAAGATTACATTTCTTGAATAAACATCGTACTAAAGTTCATGTTTTAGCACATTTTATACAATTATTGTATGCGTTACATATTTTTGTATTTCTACTGTGCTTAATAGAATAATAACAAACACTGATGTATAAAAATATAATGATATTTCGGGTTAGTTTATATAATAGTTTGTGACACCCACACATTCATCTGTAAACATCCATTATGGGATTTCACCTTTGTCGTCAATGTAGCCACGCCCCTAGACTGCTTAGTTAGAGACAGTGTATTCCCGTCTGCAGCTAACCTTTGTTGATAAGATAACCTTTGCAGGTGGTTTTTAATCAATCAACAATTATTTAATTTCCGACAATCAATCCTGTTTTGTTTCTTCTGGCCATCACCCATCTTTTGTTCTTCCAGCCAGGTGTGTGTCTGTGTCAAATACGTTTTATTCCTGCCCAGTGATATTTCAGGTACACCCGGCCCGGATATTCAACTTTGCAGTAATATGTTTTTGAATAGAACTATAGAATGATTTGCAAAATTTATTCTTTACATGTACATCATGCACTACTTCAAAATAGACATTATATAGAGGATAACCTCTATTTGGAGTTGCCAGTTCTCAATCCCTTGACAAATGTAATTTCTTTGCAGTCTCTCATGAAGATGTAATCGTCTTCCCACATACATCACCTTGTATTCCCAAATGGCCACCCATTTTGAATTGACCAAGTCTAACGTCACTTAACTTTAATGACCGAATGATGTGTCAACGTAATTATCTCCATGTTTACGAAATACAAATGGTTAAATAGGTATGATTGCCAGGAGTTGACCCCAGCTTCACTTGTCTCATGATATATGCGTAGATAACACGTTGCTTAATTTAATCATATAACATTAAAAGATTTGAAGTGAAAGCAGTTACAGTTTAAACGTTAGCAAAAACGCAAGTAATATGAAGTGCTGCTAGATTTAAGACTCTGCTAGATCGGGGCGATTAGATATCTGGAGAATGATCCAGCCAGAACAGATTGGATCCATAGTTAAGTTTAATAAAGTATGTAGTGCAACATTTGGATTGTCTTTATTTCCTTCTTCTATGAGTTCCAGAATCTGGAGAGCATCCTCATCCCATCCCCCAAGAGATGAACAACATCTATATCTCTCCCTATAGGGTCTATAAACTAGAATTGCATTGAAGAACACCGCTTGATCAATGGTCGCCTGAAGACTACTAATTTGAACAACTTGCATCTCTTCACTAGTATTGCCTGTGCAGATGTGAAACATGAAGTTTATTTTGCACCCGAACAGAGATTACAAAGACTACCAGTGATAGCACCATCTTTTTCACATACGTGAACTATTGGCACACTGACTGAAACGAAGGAAAAAATCCCTCAGCCATATCCAGCATCTAAGGAATAAACCAGACTACAGCTATGGACGAGAAAACTAGAAAATGCCCATTCTTGTATTAAGATGGTAATTCTCCCTTCTGAAGCCCTCCCTCCTGGCTTAGAAGCACCGTGGGTCCAGTGGAAAACACTCAACTGCCCGAGAACAGGAATGGGGCGATCAAAAGCTGCTATGGACAGATGGGGCTATAAAACCAACCCAACTATCTGCCCTCTACTACCCAATTAGTGCCGCTTAAAAGATCTTGCAAAGTTCAATAATAATGCAAGGAATTGTGTAAAGCAATATGAAACTGTCATATTACTACATGCCTCGAAGAGAGTAAGAATAATTTGATCTATAGCAACATGAATCTGCCCGACCATTTTATTGAGACTAGATTTCTAGAGATTTCATTTGAAAAGGTTCAACTCCTACGAGAGTAAAATTTATTTTTTGTTTTCTTGAAACTTTGAAAAAAAAATTAAAGCAAATGAAGTTGATTTGTCTGTTTTATGGCATATCAACCCTCTGGTCTATCCGTGAAAGGAAAGTTCTTGAAAAGTAAAATTTATGTATTCTCCACCAACTGCCAACTGCCTTTTGCACCTCTTTCTCTCTCCTCTCCACTTCACTTTGCTCACTGAGCAACAACAACAACTATTTATCTACTTCCCACAAAGTAGAATGTGACACAAGGTCGGAAAGTGGGAATTGCACACTCTAGAGGAAGAGTACTTGTTGCCATTAAAAATTGCCTGAGCAGCCCCGTCGGCATTCCCCGGTAGGGGCGCCTCAGGCGATTAGCAATAAACTAACCCCTTCTCAAAGAGTGAGAAGGCAAAGCCTGGGAGGGTGGACCTCCTAGAACTGCACAGGACAGTCCCATAGACCGGCATAAATCATGCCCCAAAGGCCAAGATGATACCAGTCTATGGGGTGCAGTATCCATCAGAACAGATACTACACTTTGATCTTGGCCAAAAGGTCAAGAACATTGCTCACTGAGCAACAACAACTCTTCAATCAAAAGAGTACAGTTTTTATACTGTTCAATCCACCCCTATGCAAATTGACTCCCCATCAGAGCCATCTAGCGGTTAGAGACTCCAAATAGCCAATTTGCAAAAGGGGGATAACTCAAATGGCACTAAACCACAAACCCTTTTGGGTTATTTAATCTGAAAAAAAATAATAGCTATTGTAAACAACGCCTTGAACACAAGTTGTTATTTTATAGAAAGGAGAAATTGTGGGTGTATACTTTTGCCAATAATAGTAGAGCATAAACATAATAATAAATCGATTGACCATAATAGAGGGCTTCCTCTTAATTGGCTACTACACCGAGCTGTAGGGGAGGGCGCCACTTCTTTCCTTGAATTGCTTCACTTACCCTTGATCATCAACTTATAATGCTGAGTGTTCATCAAAGTGTCATCAAGTACCATTTTTTTTAGTTTGATATGACTCAACTAAGGATTGAACCTTGGTCCTCTGATCCATTAGAAAACGCTGTAACCATTATGCTAACTGAGCCGGTATTACTTCATCATTAGACACACTGGATCAGAAAGATTAAAACTCAGCATAGTCGATTCCATAGTCCGCCACACTATCGATTAGGCAACTAATGCAATTCACGGCAAATAAATAGCTAATCTGTTCATTCCAAACCAGATGTGCATAAAAACATTTCAAGTTGACGGCAGGTTCTAAAAAGCCAACGGATCTTCGATAATATGATGAATCCAAATCCTTTTACCGTTTAACTTGGAAAATCCTTTCATCTTCTGCATGAAACCAGATAACTATTAAAGGTTAAAAACTTCATCTTTTCAACAGAATTACTTCTCATTTCGCAGTTTCTATCCGATTGCATATAAAACATCCATTAAAATCACATGTCACTTTCAATTACGGCTTCCATTTGCAGACGAGGGAAGCTTTTTATTACCTTGCCTCATATTTAGAAACTGGTGTTTAAATTGTTTAAAACGAAGCAACTGATTCATTTAGAGCTTTGTTTCTTCCACTCTGTTCTTTGTGCCTTACTTGGAAATGGATAAAACTTATAAACTATTTCATGGAACTGGTCGGATATGGACATATCTTCGATGGTCATAGAAATTTAAAATGTTAATTAAAATTAATAATATCTGTACCAGGAGTCAGATTTCTACTCAAGTGTTGTCTATTATTAAATATGTACAGGCAGTAGTGTTCAGAGGTCTGGTGATACCCTCGTGATGCCCAGGGATAACTCCTTGATTGTATTCCCCAAAGACTGAAGTATAAGTCCTAGTATTGAGAAAGACTATGAAAAAGGGAGATTATTTAAATATGATTAGATCCCCACTCTAATTAGGATGCCCCGGGATCATCGCCCCATTGCCCCATCGCCTAACCCCCATCCACACACCACTATGTGGTGGACATATTGAACTAGCTTAGTCTATATAATAAAAGGAGAACCTAGTAAGTCAATAACTATATGTATATATATTTGTTTAGGTATGCATAGCTAAAAATAATAAGTCTCTTCACTTCTTTAGAATAGATATTATTATTATCATCATTATTATTATTATTATAATTATTATTATTATTATTATTATTATTATTATTATTATATAGGAGTAAAGATATTTATTATTTTGCCATCTAATTTACATACGTGTTGTGGTGTGTACTGACACACAGGCAAATTTGATAGCAACGCTGAAAAAAGTCACTCTTTCGCTAAATGCTCACAAAGACATTAAAAAATATTAAAGAAACGTTGAATAAACATAGAGTAAGAGTATGCAAGAGAAATACATAGATAGTTAAGAGAGAGATAGGTGACTAGTTCAGTTAATTATAAATTACGGCTAATTAGAACAAATAAAACAGATTCTTTTTCAAACATTACTCAATC
This sequence comes from Sepiola atlantica, assembly GCA_963556195.1. NCBI lineage: Eukaryota > Metazoa > Mollusca > Cephalopoda > Sepiida > Sepiolidae > Sepiola > Sepiola atlantica. Next base: position 30,830,905 of record OY744537.1, read on the forward strand.
CCAGAAGTAAGGTATATTTTAGCATGTAGCTTGTGTTATTAAAGGATGTAGGAAAAAAACCCCGTAAGGAAGCAAACGTTGATTAACTCACATTTAGTGTAATAATAATATTTACAGTAGTTCTAATCTACTATTTGTAATTATTGTTTCCCATCTTGTATTTAAGGAGAGTAGAAAGTGACTAACTTTGGTTTACTTTCGGCAGTCTCGTAACTCTCGCGTCCCTTATGTTGTCCTTTAGTCCTCACATTCCATGAGCGATGTTTCTGACAACGAAGGAAGAATTGTTATTTCCTAGGTCGGAATCCATCCATCTAATACTTATCGTTGGCTAGCTTTTGACCTTAAAGTGGTAATTTATTTTTGTTTTGCTACTTACATCAAGTGGCTTCATGCTTTGTCTGGAGCGATTTCCATTTAAAAAAAATTCTATACTAGGATAATTTAAGAGGTCAAGGTTAGGTTTAAAACTTCCCAAATTTGTACTAGAATTGTTGACGTTGGCGTGGGCATGAGAGGTAACGCATTGGTTAGCAATCAATTCTAGATGACAGTCTTTTGGAGGTTGAAGGTTCAATCCTTACTAAAGGCGATAATAACTAAGAATAACATAAAATTAACAATTCTACTCGATGATACCTGACAATAATAGATTAAATAAAACATTTAGCTATAGAGTCCCGAGTCCGGCTATTAGGTCCCCAAGTTTAAAAAGATACAGCTGAAGAAGATCGGCGGTTACATCGGCCGAAACGTTGTGGCTATAACAATCAAGATGAGAATTTTAGTCCGAAGGATCCAAATAATACAAATTACCAATCTTTATATCAACAATACCGAAACATTACGAAACTTCTTTCTTTTTTGTCTACCTGTCCTTTGCCCCGAGTCAGCTAATAACAAACAATAACAACAAAACAGGTGCCACACAAGTGCTCAACATTTTAAAATTAATGTTTTACCGAATTTAGAAAGTCATCGGTAGTCAATCGCGTCAGTAAATTGCTTAAAAACGGAACCGTGCACAAACTTACCATGTCAAGTTTCATCTCAGTGGAGGTGACCATTGTACTAGAAAGCTGTTGATTGGGTTCCCTTAAGGAAATTGTCTGATGTTTAATTTTGTCTTCAGGGACGTAAGTGATAGTACCAATAGTGCTTCAAATAATGTTTTGAGAAAATCCGCTCTCATTTTCAACATTTTGACCCCTAGTAGATAATTTGAACAAATTTTTCTGTTTTTTCTTCAAATGTTTGTTGTCTGCCCTTGGCCGCTTGGTTAAATTCAAATTTTCCCATTTCCTTCAGGTTTTTAAGTTGTTCCAAATATCTTTCTTGAAATTTCTTTTCCAGTCGAATTTCCTGTTTCTCCTGATACTTAATAAAGTCCAACATAGTGCTTTTGGATTTTTCCATTCATGTCTTTTAAAATAGAAAAAGACTTTCTATGTTTTTTGGGTTTTTTTTACGTTTTTGTTTTGTACACGGTCAAACTGAAAGATAACTTTCCCAATTGACTTCTATGCGAAGATAATAAGAAAATAAGGTTGTTCAACTGACTTCCTAACCCAAGAACTTTGATCTATTCTTTCAATGTGACCATTACAACAAAGTCTCCTATTCTGTACACATATCCCTCTACTGTTCAGATTTAATCTTCCTCTGAGGACATCTAAGCCCATCTTTAAGACTTGCATCATTCTCATATAATTTCTCGCCATGCAACGCATATCTTCAACCCTCACTGGTCAGGTTTCACGTCCATACATCAACATACCTATTTGTGTATGGTTTTAAGTAAAGTAATAATGATTGGAATTCACCTGCATTACAAATGAATTGCAAAATCCCTTTTTATTTGATTGTCTAAAATTTCAAATAATTTCTTCAACAGACATTGACTTTCTAAGCTCATAACTTCTAACCCTTTTTGCTTTTCAGCCACCTTCGAAGGAGCACACCGTATCATAACAAAAAACTCTTCCTCCCATAGACAACTTTGCTGAAAATAAGGTCTCCAAAATCCTCATGTTGGGGGAATGACTTGGAATTTTTGTCGTTCATCCGCCTTAAGAACTGAATCTTTTGTTGAAAATCCTACTTCACGACGTTGAGGATTTCATTTCGCGTTTTCTTTCTTTAACCTTATGTAATTTAGTTTCTCGCGGTAAATGTTGTATGATTACAACAAGTTTTGCAATCACTCCATGCAAATGCTAATTACCTTGATTAAGCCCCCTTAAGAAATGTGTTAAATGTTTAAGCGACCTGTAAATTTAGATGATTCCAGGATAACAACGTACGATTCTGCTTGATCTACTGTTTAATTGCATCTTGATAACTCACTGTTCAGTCAACTTTAGATTCAGGTTGAAGTCAATAAAAACTAAAACGATTCAGTTTAATATTTATTGCAAACATTTGTAGATATCTTATTGGATGAGATAATCTTTACGTTTCGTCTCGATCAGAGAGAGCGAACAAACAAGAGAAAAAAAATGTGTGTTTGTTCAGATATGATACACCTGAGGAGTATAAAAGATTTGTGTATAAAATGATTTTCTGCAAAATCCAATATTTCTTGAATTTTCTAAAAGTCGATTGGTCAAAGTAAAGAAAAATCAATTAAATGGTTTAGAAAATAAAATAAAATAACTTAACAAGAAATAAGAAATAAGTAATAGAAAGGAATAAAAAAAAAATAGTCGAATATAGAAAATATTGAATCTCTCTATAAAATAGAGAGAAACTCTCAAAGAAATGAAAGAAATTGAATTGGAATCAGGAGAAAATGAAAAATAAAAATAATTATAGACCTTTTATTCTATGCACTAAATATTGTATTGAAAGAGTTTAATGTGATTTTTTTATTTTATGTTTTTTTTTAATCTTTTATTTTTATCTTTTAATTTTATTTTATATGTTTATGTTTCGTTTTTATTAGTTATTCATATTTCTAGCATTTTTTTTCAATGCATAACATTTAACATTCTAAACTTTAATTGAATGCATCGTTCTCGTCTTTCAAACTGCTGTTTATTTTTATTTATTTTTATTCTTGTAATACCTCATGTATACACAAAGTAAAAAAAGCTTACCTTTAAGTTTATTCTGGCTTCATTAGCTTTATTTTACTTTGTGGATATTTGTAGTTATATGTGGTATAATAATCCACTGCTTTAAGCTTCTTTCCTGGGATTGCTTGTCATCGAAATTCCTTCCCTTTTTCCTGTTTCACCGACTTTACAAAAAAAAATGCGAGAATTTAAATGTAATGTGAACAAACATATTGCTGTAAAACTCACCATGTAGGATGCCCCCTATCAATCTGACTCCTAATCACAGTAGCCCCTTATGTCTCAATAGCAATATGCCTTGTTTGGGGTGAATAAAAGTATTAAAAAAAAAATACTAATCGAATGTCGTCTATTCCATTCCTAACAAAGTGGTTGAGTTTGATATCAATTATTTTTTATACTACATTTCTTTATCTTTCGTTTTTCCTTTTTTCTTCATATTAATTTTATTTCCTTTAAGAAAATTTAAAACATTACTACATTTCTTTATCTTTCTTTTTTCCTTTTTTCTTCATATTAATTTTATTTTCTTTAAGAAAATTTAAAACTTTACTACATTACTTTGTGGTTCTGGGTATGACCATAAACACATCCAGTGGTGAGGCCCCCACTTGGGAGCTGTGGAGAATGTGGAGTTGCCCTTTAGTTGCCATTGCTCCCAGGCACACTCTGGCCCGGAGTAGTAGTACCTGTAAAGGCCCCATCTATGGGTAAAATAGAACCTACTAGTGCTACCAGAGAAGGCTGTCTGAAGTTATTGACTTCCTGACTCAAAATGCACCAAACATTTATGTTTTATTGTTTTTTTCTTTGCAAAACTCAATCATGTTCTGCAAAATCCCAAACAAAAAACAACAATTTCCTTCCCTTCTCCTCTTCCCCTATCCTTCTTCTCCCTCCCTTTCCTTCCCCCTCCCCCATTTCACTCAACCAAACATCACGAATAGATACTTGAACATATGAAGAACTTGAAGCATAAAAACTTTCACCACAATGACCGGATTCGGCATTAAATAACCCGAAAAGGATTGATATGCCGTAGAAGGAAACAACTAAACCAAACAACATG
>OY744537.1:30840050-30842550 GCA_963556195.1 Sepiola atlantica
GGGGAATCATCAAAGTTGCTCAATATGAGCACCATTCGTCATACGGCAGACATCTAGTCGATAGTCCATTTCCTGCCAAACGCGTTCCAGCATCTTGACGTCAATGGTTCCCACAACTGCCGTTACTCGAGCCTTTAGTTCGTCAATATCTCTTGGAAGGGGCGGCACATAGACTTGTTGCTTGACAAAGCCCCAAAGGAAAAAGTCACACGGGGTAAGATCTGGAGACCTAGGAGGCCAGGGCATGAGAACGTCATCACCTCGCCCAGATCTCCCAATCCATCTACCAGGCAGCCTTGTGTTAAGAAACTGCCTTACTCTAAGACTCCAGTGTGGTGGTGCACCATTTTGTTGAAAAATGAAGTCATCAGATTCTGCTTGTTCCAACTGAGCCATTAACCAGTCTTCCAGCATGTTGAGATAGGATTCACCAGTGATAGTTGCCTCTTCAAAGAAGAACGGTCACAGGACACCTTTCTTGGAAATTGCACAAAACACGTTCACTTTTGGTGAATCTCGCTCGTGCTCAAGATGTTCATGAGGATTCTCAGTACCCCATATGCGAGTGTTATGCTTGTTAACTTTGTCATTCAGATGGAAGGTCGCCTCATGGCTAAAAACAAGCCGGTCATCAAAGCCGTTATCTTCCAACTTCTCTTGCATTGCAATGCAAAAGTCACGGCGAAGTGGCTTATCAGTGTCCTTCAACTTTTGGACCAACTTGAGCTTGTAAGGTACCATTTGCAGTCGTTTCCTTAAGACACGCCAGACAGTTGCTGGAGCAAGCTGAAGTTCCCTGCTGGCTCTTCTCACTGATTTACGGGGGCTCCGCTGAAAGGCTGTCCGAACTTGCTCAACTGCATCTTCTGAAGTTGAAGGGCGACCTGTTCGCTTACTTGGGCACAAACACCCATCTTTCACAAATTTAGCATGCCATCTGACAATGGATTTCCTTTCAGGGGCTTCTTTTTTAAATTTCCTGCGAAATGCACGCTGAACACATGTCCACGATTCAGTCTTTGCAAATTGGAGGACGCAAAATGCCTTGTCTTGTTTAGAGAACGCCATTACTGCACCTGGAAAGATAACACGAAAATCATTAGTATGACCAAAAACTTGATTAAGCAAGCTTTAAAATGGCACCAGTTTCATTTTTCTACCTGGAATAGTTCATGAGATATACGCATTTCTAATGTTCCCAAGACTTTTGAAACACCCTGTATATATATATATATATATATATATATATATATATATATATATATATATATATATATATATATATATATCAAATATTTATATATATATATATATCAAATATTTATATATATATATATATATCAAATATTTATATATATATATATATATATATATATCAAATATTTATATATATATATATATCAAATATTTATATATATATATATCAAATATTTATATATATATATATATATATCAAATATTTATATATATATATATATCAAATATTTATATATATATATATATATATATATATATCAAATATTTATATATATATATATATATATATATATATATATAAGCTATTGCGAACCACCTCAGCAAAAACAATCTGCTTATTAATAAACAATATGGATTTCGTCCTGCAAGGTCAACTGCTGACATGCTAAGTAATATCGCACAGGATCAGTGAATCTCTTGATGAGGACTGTGTTTCTAGAGCAATAGCCCTTGATATATCAAAGTCTTTTGATAGGGTTTGGCACAAAGAGTTACTCCACAAACTTGCTAGCTATGGAATATCTGGGAATGTCCTTGCAATCATTGATTATTTTCTCTCTGAGAGGTCTATAAAAGTAGCCGTTGATGGGCAGAACTTTGAAGCACATAGTACCAATGCCAGCATACCTCAAAGATCTATCCTGTGCAAAACCATTTCTCTAATCTGCATTAATGATCTTCCAAATTATATTTTGTTGACATCTATACAGATGACACAACTGTCTATGGCAGTACCTCGAAGAGCACTGGCGATCAATTTTTCGCTGGTTATCTCTCTTGAGCACGTGGTGCAATGGGGTAAAAAGTGAAAAAATAATCGTCTCTCCTTCAACCACCAATGCTTGGATCCTTGCTTTCCTCCAGTCGAAATGAACAACTCTCTCTCCTTAAAGAAACACCTCCTGTCTTGTTAAGCTTCTAAGACTGATTTTCACTCCTTATCTAAAATCGAACACTTACATCAAATCTGTTGCTAAGGTCGCTAGAAAAATGGTTGGATCATTCTATCGCTCCAGAAAGTACCTGACTCTTGACGCAATCCTCTGCCTATGTAATTCAAATATGTTCTCAGATTGAGTACTGCTGCCACATCTGGGGAGGCATCATTAAGGCCACTTTTCGGTTCCTAGACGGAGTTCAAAATCGACTATGAAATCTAGTGGAGGATTATCTCTTCCATTCCCTACAACCATTTTTCTAACAAAACAAACGTTGTTAGTCTCTCTCTGCTGTATCGTTACTT
>OY744537.1:30847550-31002550 GCA_963556195.1 Sepiola atlantica
AATATCTACAGGGTGGTAATCCAGAGAATTTTAACCGGGTTTATAAAAAGTGCTCAATATCAAAATAGAGCTTTATATATGACTAGCGGGGCTACCCGGCGTTGCTCGGGGTCATAAAACATATACTTGAAGAAAGATCGTGTGTGTAACATCTTTATATTCAAACTTCTATGTCCCCCCTCTCTCTATAGCCGTCTGTTTATCTTTCTACCTTTCTCTTCCCTGGTCGCCCCATTTCACTGCTACTTTCTAATTTTGCTTTTGCGAAAGCTGTTTCTTCCCAACCATTTCTCCTATGTTGCCCAGGGCAATAGTATGACATATTTCTATAAAAAGTAACACCTCTATCTGCGCCTTCTATATAGGTACTTATCTCCGCCCCGATGTTCGTACTATATACGTATCTATCATCACCCCGGTGCGCATACTATATACGTACCTATCGCCGCCCCAGTGCACATACTATATACGTACCTATCGCCACCCCAGTGCAGATACTATTAAAGTACCTATCGCCGCCCCGGTGCGAATGCTAAATAGTACCTATCGTTGCCCCGGTGTGAATGCTAAATACATACCTATTGCACCCCGGTGTGCATGCTACATAAGTACCTATCGCTGCCCTAGTACGAATAATTAATATGTACACATTGCCGCTTTGGTACGAATGCTAAATACGTACCTATCGCTGCTTTGGTGCGAATGCTAAATACGTACATATTGCACCCCGGTGTGCATGCTACATAAGTACCTATCGCTGCCCTAGTACGAATAATTAATATGTACACATTGCCGCTTTGGTACGAATGCTAAATACGTACCTATCGCTGCTTTGGTGCGAATGCTAAATACGTACCTATAGCCGCCCTGGTGCGAATGCTAAATACGTACCTATAGCCGCCACGGTGCGAATGCTAAATACGTACCTATCACCACCACGGGGCGAATGCGAAATACATACCTTTCGCCGTTCCGGTGCACGTGCTATATACGTACCTATCGCCGCCCTGGGTGCGCGTGCTATATATGTACTGATCGCCGCCACAGAGCGCATGCTATGTACGTACTTATTGCTGCCCATGTGTACATGCTATATACATAGCTATCGCCGCCCCAATGTGGAAGCTAAATACGTACATATCGCCGACCCGGTGCGAATGCTAAATACATACCTATCGCCGCCCCGGTGTGAATTCTAAATACGTGCCTATCGCCGCCCCGGTGTGAATACTAAATACGTACCTATCGTCACCCCGGTGCGGAAGCTAAATACGTACCTATCGCCGCCCCGGTGTGAATGATAAATACGTAATTATCGCCGCCCCGGTATGAATCTTAAATACGTACCTTTCTGCCTCCCCGGTGCGCGTGCTATATACGTAACTATCGCCACCCCGGTGCGCGTGCTATATATGAACCGATCGCTGCCCCAGTGCACATGCTAAATACTTACCTATCACTGCCCTGGTGCGCATACTATATACGTACTTATTGCCGCCCATGTGCACATGCTATATAAGTACCTATCGCCACCGCTGAATGCTAAATAAGTACCTATCGCCGCCCCGGTGTGGAAGCTAATTACATACATATCGCCGCCCCGTTGTGAATGCTACATACGTACCTATCGCCGCCCCGGTGCAAATGCTAAATACGTCACTATCGCCGGCCTGATGTGAATGCTAAATATGTTCCTATCGCCGCTCCGGTGCGCGTGATAAATACGTACCTATCGTCGCCCTGGTGTGCGTGCAATATAGTACTGATAGCCGCCCCAGAGCGCATGCTAAATATATACCTATAACCGCCCTGGTGCGCATTCTATATACATACTTACATGCTATATAGTACCTATCGCCACCTCTATGCACTACTATACACGTACCTATTGCCACCCTGGTGCACATACTATATATATACCTATCGCCGGCCCGGTGCGCATACTATATTCGTATCTATCCTCACCCCGGTGTGCATACTATATATTTTCCTACGAAATATTTTAAGTTAAAAAAACAAAAAACTTTCGCCCGACCCCTAAAAAGTTTGGCCCGACCCCTACAATTTTCCTCGACCCCTAATATCTCAAGCCGCACCCTCCAATTTTGTTTTACTCTCCCCCAACCCTGAGAAATATTTTGACTTCAAAACAAAAAAAAAATTGAAAATAAACTAAACTGACCCCTAAAAAGTTCGGCCTGACCCCTAAAATTTTCCCCAACCCCTCAACCTCTCCAGCCCCCTTATTTTTAACTCAACCCCAACCATGAGAAACAGTTTGAGTTCAAAACAACACAAAAAATTATCAAATTTGGCCTGACCCCTAAAAAGTTCGGTCTAACCAATAAAATTTTCCCCGACTCCTCATTCTCATCAAGCCCCCTAATTTTTAAATCCCCTCTCAACCCTAAGAAATATTTTGAATTCAAAACAAAAAAAACAAAAAAATTGGGCCTGACCCCTAAAAAGTTCGGCCTGACCCCTAAAATTTTCCCCGACCCCTCAATCTCTCCAGCCCCCTAATTTTTCACTCTTCCCCAACCCTGAGAAATATTTTGAGTTCAAAACAAAAAAATGTTATTTAACATGTATACAAATATTAGTGAAAACAATAGCGGAGCATAATTATTTCTCTTTTTACTTTACTTATTCAGACGTTATTTAATATGTATACAAATATTAGTGAAAACAATGGCGGTGCATAATTTTTCTCTTCTTACTTTACTTATTGAAACGTTATTTAATATGTATACAAATATTATTGAAAATAATGGCGGAGCATAATTATTTTTCTTCTTACTTTACTTATTGAGACGTTATTTAATATGTATACAAATATTAGTGAAAACAGCGGTGGAGCATAAGTATTTCCCTTTGTACTTTACTTATTGAAACGTTATTTAATATGTATACAAATATTAGTGAAAACAATGGAGGAGCATAATTATTTGTCTTCTTACTTTACTTATTGAGACGTTATTTAATATGTATACAAATATTAGTGAAAACAGCGGCGGAGCATAATTATTTCTCTTCTTACTTTACTTATTGATACGTTAATAATATGTATACAAATATTAGTGAAAACAATGGCGGAGCATAATTATTTCTCTTCTTACTTTTCTTATTGAGACGTTATGTAATATGTATACAAATAGTAGTGAAAACAGTGGTGGAGCATAATTATTTTTCTTCTTACTTAACTTATTGAGACGTTATTTAATATGTATACAAATATTAGTGAAAACATTGGCGGAGCATAAGTATTTCTCTTCTTACTTTACTTATTGAGACGTTATTTAATATGTATACAAATATTAGTGAAAACATTGGCGGAGCATAAGTATTTCTCTTCTTACTTTACTTATTGAGACGTTATTTAGTATGTATACAAATATTAGTGAAAACAATGGCGGAGCATAATTATTTGTCTTCTTACTTTACTTATTGAGACGTTATTTAACATGTATACACATATTAATGAAAACAATGGTGCGGCATAATTATTTGTCTTCTTACTTTACTTATTGAGACGTTATTTAACATGTATACAAATATTAGTGAAAACAATGGTGGAGCATAATTATTTCTCTTCTTACTTTACTTATTGAGACGTTATTTAGTATGTATACAAATATTAGTGAAAACAGCGGTGGAGCATAATTATTTCTCTTCTTACTTTATATATTGAGACGTTGTTTTACATGTATACAAATATAAGTGAAAACAATGGCGGAGCATAATTAGTTTTTCCTTTAATTTTACTGATTGAGACGTTATTTAACATGTATACAAATATAAGTGAAAACAATGGCGGAGCATAATTATTTCTCTTCTTACTTTATTTATTTAGACGTTATTTAATATGTATACAAATATTAGTGAAAACAATGGCGGAGCATAATTTTTCTCTTCTTACTTTACTTATTTAGACGTTATTTAATATGTATACAAATATTAGTGAAAACAATGGCGGAGCATAATTTTTCTCTTCTTACTTTACTTATTTAGACGTTATTTAACATGTATACAAATATTAGTGAAAACAATGGCGGAGCATAATTTTTCTCTTCTTACTTTACTTATTTAGACGTTATTTAACATGTATACAAATATTAGTGAAAACAATGGCGGAGCATAATTTTTCTCTTCTTACTTTACTTATTTAGACGTTATTTAATATGTATACAAATATTAGTGAAAACAATGGCGGAGCATAATTTTTCTCTTCTTACTTTACTTATTTAGACGTTATTTAACATGTATACAAATATTAGTGAAAACAATGGCGGATCATAATTTTTCTCTTCTTACTTTACTTATTTAGACGTTATTTAATATGTATACAAATATTAGTGAAAACAATGGTGGTGCATAATTATTTATTACTTTAGTTTTACTGATAATACACTAACTTCACACCTCTCAAAAAGGAGGAGGTAATACCTGGGAGGATGGTATCATGTCAACAGAAGAAATGCGGTTAGTATAAGCAACTCTTGCTTCACTATAAACTCATGTTCAAAAAAGTGCCGTTATTGATTAAACAACACTTGCGTCACTATAAACGCATGTTTCAAAAAATGCCGTTAGTAGTTAAGCAACCCTTGCTTAACTATAAACTCATGTTCAAAAAAGTTCCGTTAGCGATTTCCTCTGACGTCATTTCCTGTTAAAAGCGTGACGATGATAGCATTGTTTTTTTCTCAAATTAGTACTAAACAACGTCGAAAAGTGATGGAAAAAGCCCCCCCCCCCCCGAAGAGTCAATTTTTTTTTCCGACACTCCCCCCTCCCCAAATTTCGCCTGACGCGCCGCTTCCCCAAATTTGGCGAATGCCGACCCCCCCCATTAATTTGACCTGAAGCAGTCACACCGCCGCACTATCTCCACAACTCTCAAAAAGGAGGAGGTAATGCCTAGGAGGGTGGTATCATAACAACAGAACGGGCGTAGGGGAGGAAGGGAAGGTAGAAAGGGTGGGAGTGAGAGGGAAAGAAGAGTTTTAGTGTGAGGGATTTTCTTCCCTACACTCTTTTCCTCTGACGTCATTTCCTGTTAAAAGCGTGACTTTGCATATTTCTAAAATTATACACGATAGCATTGTTTTTTCTCAAATTAGTACTAAACAACGTTGAAAATCGAGGAAAAAGGCAACTCCCCATTGGAGAAAAGTGCTCAGTCGACCCCCGAAGAGGCAATTTTTTTTTCTGGTTCTGAGATGATAGGGCGCCTCTAGCAATAAACTTACTCCTCCCCAAAGAGAGGAGGCAAAGCCTGGGAGTGTGGACCTTCTAGAACTGCACAGGACAAACCCATAGACCGACGGAATGAAGCCCCGAAGGCCAAGACGATACCAGTCTATGGGGTGCAGTATCCATCGAAACAGATACTACACTTTGATGTTAGCTAAAAGAAGTGAATAAATGTCATTTTCGGTAATGGCGTATGAAAGCTATGTTGAATTAGAGAAAAACGGCCTAGGGGAGTGTAAAATTCATTGTTGATATTCAAAAGTTATATAAGAATTTGTTAAATAGTATTATACAATGTTTGTTGAAAGAAAATCATAGTTATTATTACTTGTTAATTTAATAATGTAATTTAAACAGTGTCTAGTGGATAGTCCGCTGTTCAGGTGTAGATTGGTTATAAATACTCCAGTAAATCGACTCAAAAGTTGTAATTTCTTCCGCCTTTTGGCGAAGATCAAAGTGTAGTATCTGTTCCGATGGATACTGCACCCCATAGACTGGTATTGTCTTGGCCTCCGGGGCTTGATTTACGCCGGTCTATGGGATTGTCCTGTGCAGTTCTAGGAGGTCCACCCTCCCAGGCTTCGCCTCCCCTCTTTGGGGAGGAGTAAGTTTATTGCTTACTGTCTGAGGCGCCCCTACCGGGGAATGCCGACGGGGCTGCCCAGGCAATTTTTAAATGGCCAGAGTGCTCACCTCTCGAGCGCTGGCTTTTAACCCCACTTTCTCGACCCAATCTGTGGTCACATCCTACTTGTGGGAGTAGGATAAAACTGGCCTTGTGCCTAACTCCTGAGGTGGAGTAAATACCTTGTAATTTCTTCCGCCTTTTGGCGAAGATCAAAGTGTAGTATCTGTTCCGATGGATACTGCACCCCATAGACTGGTATTGTCTTGGCCTCCGGGGCTTGATTTACGCCGGTCTATGGGATTGTCCTGTGCAGTTCTAGGAGGTCCACCCTCCCAGGCTTCGCCTCCCCTCTTTGGGGAGGAGTAAGTTTATTGCTTACTGTCTGAGGCGCCCCTACCGGGGAATGCCGACGGGGCTACCCAGGCAATTTTTAAATGGCCAGAGTGCTCACCTCTCGAGCGCTGGCTTTTAACCCCACCTTCTCGACCCAATCTGTGGTCACATCTTACTTGTGGGAGTAGGATAAAACTGGCCTTGTGCCTAACTCCTGAGGTGGAGTAAATACCTTGTAATTTCTTCCGCCTTTTGGCGAAGATCAAAGTGTAGTATCTGTTCCGATGGATACTGCACCCCATAGACTGGTATTGTCTTGGCCTCCGGGGCTTGATTTACGCCGGCCTATGGGATTGTCCTGTGCAGTTCTAGGAGGTCCACCCTCCCAGGCTTCGCCTCCCCTCTTTGGGGAGGAGTAAGTTTATTGCTTACTGTCTGAGGCGCCCCTACCGGGGAATGCCGACGGGGCTGCCCAGGCAATTTTTAAATGGCCAGAGTGCTCACCTCTCGAGCGCTGGCTTTTAACCCCACTTTCTCGACCCAATCTGTGGTCACATCTTACTTGTGGGAGTAGGATAAAACTGGCCTTGTGCCTAACTCCTGAGGTGGAGTAAATACCTTGTAATTTCTTCCGCCTTTTGGCTAAGATCAAAGTGTAGTATCTGTTCCGATGGATGCTGCACTTCATAGATCGGTATTGTCTTGGCCTCCGGGGCTTGATTTACGCCGGTCTATGGGATTGTCCTGTGCAGTTCTAGGAGGTCCACCCTCCCAGGCTTCGCCTCCCCTCTTTGGGGAGGAGTAAGTTTATTGCTTACTGTCTGAGGCGCCCCTACCGGGGAATGCCGACGGGGCTGCCCAGGCAATTTTTAAATGGCCAGAGTGCTCACCTCTCGAGCGCTGGCTTTTAACCCCACTTTCTCGACCCAATCTGTGGTCACATCCTACTTGTGGGAGTAGGATAAAACTGGCCTTGTGCCTAACTCCTGAGGTGGAGTAAATACCTTGTAATTTCTTCCGCCTTTTGGCGAAGATCAAAGTGTAGTATCTGTTCCGATGGATACTGCACCCCATAGACTGGTATTGTCTTGGCCTCCGGGGCTTGATTTACGCCGGCCTATGGGATTGTCCTGTGCAGTTCTAGGAGGTCCACCCTCCCAGGCTTCGCCTCCCCTCTTTGGGGAGGAGTAAGTTTATTGCTTACTGTCTGAGGCGCCCCTACCGGGGAATGCCGACGGGGCTGCCCAGGCAATTTTTAAATGGCCAGAGTGCTCACCTCTCGAGCGCTGGCTTTTAACCCCACTTTCTCGACCCAATCTGTGGTCACATCTTACTTGTGGGAGTAGGATAAAACTGGCCTTGTGCCTAACTCCTGAGGTGGAGTAAATACCTTGTAATTTCTTCCGCCTTTTGGCTAAGATCAAAGTGTAGTATCTGTTCCGATGGATGCTGCACTTCATAGATCGGTATTGTCTTGGCCTCCGGGGCTTGATTTACGCCGGTCTATGGGATTGTCCTGTGCAGTTCTAGGAGGTCCACCCTCCCAGGCTTCGCCTCCCCTCTTTGGGGAGGAGTAAGTTTATTGCTTACTGTCTGAGGCGCCCCTACCGGGGAATGCCGACGGGGCTGCCCAGGCAATTTTTAAATGGCCAGAGTGCTCACCTCTCGAGCGCTGGCTTTTAACCCCACTTTCTCGACCCAATCTGTGGTCACATCCTACTTGTGGGAGTAGGATAAAACTGGCCTTGTGCCTAACTCCTGAGGTGGAGTAAATACCTTGTAATTTCTTCCGCCTTTTGGCGAAGATCAAAGTGTAGTATCTGTTCCGATGGATACTGCACCCCATAGACTGGTATTGTCTTGGCCTCCGGGGCTTGATTTACGCCGGCCTATGGGATTGTCCTGTGCAGTTCTAGGAGGTCCACCCTCCCAGGCTTCGCCTCCCCTCTTTGGGGAGGAGTAAGTTTATTGCTTACTGTCTGAGGCGCCCCTACCGGGGAATGCCGACGGGGCTGCCCAGGCAATTTTTAAATGGCCAGAGTGCTCACCTCTCGAGCGCTGGCTTTTAACCCCACTTTCTCGACCCAATCTGTGGTCACATCTTACTTGTGGGAGTAGGATAAAACTGGCCTTGTGCCTAACTCCTGAGGTGGAGTAAATACCTTGTAATTTCTTCCGCCTTTTGGCGAAGATCAAAGTGTAGTATCTGTTCCGATGGATACTGCACCCCATAGACTGGTATTGTCTTGGCCTCCGGGGCTTGATTTACGCCGGTCTATGGGATTGTCCTGTGCAGTTCTAGGAGGTCCACCCTCCCAGGCTTCGCCTCCCCTCTTTGGGGAGGAGTAAGTTTATTGCTTACTGTCTGAGGCGCCCCTACCGGGGAATGCCGACGGGGCTGCCCAGGCAATTTTTAAATGGCCAGAGTGCTCACCTCTCGAGCGCTGGCTTTTAACCCCACTTTCTCGACCCAATCTGTGGTCACATCCTACTTGTGGGAGTAGGATAAAACTGGCCTTGTGCCTAACTCCTGAGGTGGAGTAAATACCTTGTAATTTCTTCCGCCTTTTGGCGAAGATCAAAGTGTAGTATCTGTTCCGATGGATACTGCACCCCATAGACTGGTATTGTCTTGGCCTCCGGGGCTTGATTTACGCCGGTCTATGGGATTGTCCTGTGCAGTTCTAGGAGGTCCACCCTCCCAGGCTTCGCCTCCCCTCTTTGGGGAGGAGTAAGTTTATTGCTTACTGTCTGAGGCGCCCCTACCGGGGAATGCCGACGGGGCTGCCCAGGCAATTTTTAAATGGCCAGAGTGCTCACCTCTCGAGCGCTGGCTTTTAACCCCACTTTCTCGACCCAATCTGTGGTCACATCCTACTTGTGGGAGTAGGATAAAACTGGCCTTGTGCCTAACTCCTGAGGTGGAGTAAATACCTTGTAATTTCTTCCGCCTTTTGGCGAAGATCAAAGTGTAGTATCTGTTCCGATGGATACTGCACCCCATAGACTGGTATTGTCTTGGCCTCCGGGGCTTGATTTACGCCGGTCTATGGGATTGTCCTGTGCAGTTCTAGGAGGTCCACCCTCCCAGGCTTCGCCTCCCCTCTTTGGGGAGGAGTAAGTTTATTGCTTACTGTCTGAGGCGCCCCTACCGGGGAATGCCGACGGGGCTGCCCAGGCAATTTTTAAATGGCCAGAGTGCTCACCTCTCGAGCGCTGGCTTTTAACCCCACTTTCTCGACCCAATCTGTGGTCACATCTTACTTGTGGGAGTAGGATAAAACTGGCCTTGTGCCTAACTCCTGAGGTGGAGTAAATACCTTGTAATTTCTTCCGCCTTTTGGCGAAGATCAAAGTGTAGTATCTGTTCCGATGGATACTGCACCCCATAGACTGGTATTGTCTTGGCCTCCGGGGCTTGATTTACGCCGGTCTATGGGATTGTCCTGTGCAGTTCTAGGAGGTCCACCCTCCCAGGCTTCGCCTCCCCTCTTTGGGGAGGAGTAAGTTTATTGCTTACTGTCTGAGGCGCCCCTACCGGGGAATGCCGACGGGGCTGCCCAGGCAATTTTTAAATGGCCAGAGTGCTCACCTCTCGAGCGCTGGCTTTTAACCCCACTTTCTCGACCCAATCTGTGGTCACATCCTACTTGTGGGAGTAGGATAAAACTGGCCTTGTGCCTAACTCCTGAGGTGGAGTAAATACCTTGTAATTTCTTCCGCCTTTTGGCGAAGATCAAAGTGTAGTATCTGTTCCGATGGATACTGCACCCCATAGACTGGTATTGTCTTGGCCTCCGGGGCTTGATTTACGCCGGTCTATGGGATTGTCCTGTGCAGTTCTAGGAGGTCCACCCTCCCAGGCTTCGCCTCCCCTCTTTGGGGAGGAGTAAGTTTATTGCTTACTGTCTGAGGCGCCCCTACCGGGGAATGCCGACGGGGCTGCCCAGGCAATTTTTAAATGGCCAGAGTGCTCACCTCTCGAGCGCTGGCTTTTAACCCCACTTTCTCGACCCAATCTGTGGTCACATCTTACTTGTGGGAGTAGGATAAAACTGGCCTTGTGCCTAACTCCTGAGGTGGAGTAAATACCTTGTAATTTCTTCCGCCTTTTGGCGAAGATCAAAGTGTAGTATCTGTTCCGATGGATACTGCACCCCATAGACTGGTATTGTCTTGGCCTCCGGGGCTTGATTTACGCCGGTCTATGGGATTGTCCTGTGCAGTTCTAGGAGGTCCACCCTCCCAGGCTTCGCCTCCCCTCTTTGGGGAGGAGTAAGTTTATTGCTTACTGTCTGAGGCGCCCCTACCGGGGAATGCCGACGGGGCTGCCCAGGCAATTTTTAAATGGCCAGAGTGCTCACCTCTCGAGCGCTGGCTTTTAACCCCACTTTCTCGACCCAATCTGTGGTCACATCTTACTTGTGGGAGTAGGATAAAACTGGCCTTGTGCCTAACTCCTGAGGTGGAGTAAATACCTTGTAATTTCTTCCGCCTTTTGGCGAAGATCAAAGTGTAGTATCTGTTCCGATGGATACTGCACCCCATAGACTGGTATTGTCTTGGCCTCCGGGGCTTGATTTACGCCGGTCTATGGGATTGTCCTGTGCAGTTCTAGGAGGTCCACCCTCCCAGGCTTCGCCTCCCCTCTTTGGGGAGGAGTAAGTTTATTGCTTACTGTCTGAGGCGCCCCTACCGGGGAATGCCGACGGGGCTGCCCAGGCAATTTTTAAATGGCCAGAGTGCTCACCTCTCGAGCGCTGGCTTTTAACCCCACTTTCTCGACCCAATCTGTGGTCACATCTTACTTGTGGGAGTAGGATAAAACTGGCCTTGTGCCTAACTCCTGAGGTGGAGTAAATACCTTGTAATTTCTTCCGCCTTTTGGCGAAGATCAAAGTGTAGTATCTGTTCCGATGGATACTGCACCCCATAGACTGGTATTGTCTTGGCCTCCGGGGCTTGATTTACGCCGGTCTATGGGATTGTCCTGTGCAGTTCTAGGAGGTCCACCCTCCCAGGCTTCGCCTCCCCTCTTTGGGGAGGAGTAAGTTTATTGCTTACTGTCTGAGGCGCCCCTACCGGGGAATGCCGACGGGGCTGCCCAGGCAATTTTTAAATGGCCAGAGTGCTCACCTCTCGAGCGCTGGCTTTTAACCCCACTTTCTCGACCCAATCTGTGGTCACATCTTACTTGTGGGAGTAAGATAAAACTGGCCTTGTGCCTAACTCCTGAGGTGGAGTAAATACCTTGTAATTTCTTCCGCCTTTTGGCGAAGATCAAAGTGTAGTATCTGTTCCGATGGATACTGCACCCCATAGACTGGTATTGTCTTGGCCTCCGGGGCTTGATTTACGCCGGTCTATGGGATTGTCCTGTGCAGTTCTAGGAGGTCCACCCTCCCAGGCTTCGCCTCCCCTCTTTGGGGAGGAGTAAGTTTATTGCTTACTGTCTGAGGCGCCCCTACCGGGGAATGCCGACGGGGCTGCCCAGGCAATTTTTAAATGGCCAGAGTGCTCACCTCTCGAGCGCTGGCTTTTAACCCCACTTTCTCGACCCAATCTGTGGTCACATCTTACTTGTGGGAGTAGGATAAAACTGGCCTTGTGCCTAACTCCTGAGGTGGAGTAAATACCTTGTAATTTCTTCCGCCTTTTGGCGAAGATCAAAGTGTAGTATCTGTTCCGATGGATACTGCACCCCATAGACTGGTATTGTCTTGGCCTCCGGGGCTTGATTTACGCCTATCTATGGGATTGTCCTGTTCAGTTCTAGGAGGTCCACCCTCCCAGGCTTCGCCTCCCCTCTTTGGGGAGGAGTAAGTTTATTGCTTACTGTCTGAGGCGCCCCTACCGGGGAATGCCGACGGGGCTGCCCAGGCAATTTTTAAATGGCCAGAGTGCTCACCTCTCGAGCGCTGGCTTTTAACCCCACTTTCCCGACCCAATCTGTGGTCACATCTTACTTGTGGGAGTAGGATAAAACTGGCCTTGTGCCTAACTCCTGAGGTGGAGTAAATACCTTGTAATTTCTTCCGCCTTTTGGCGAAGATCAAAGTGTAGTATCTGTTCCGATGGATACTGCACCCCATAGACTGGTATTGTCTTGGCCTCCGGGGCTTGATTTACGCCGGTCTATGGGATTGTCCTGTGCAGTTCTAGGAGGTCCACCCTCCCAGGCTTCGCCTCCCCTCTTTGGGGAGGAGTAAGTTTATTGCTTACTGTCTGAGGCGCCCCTACCGGGGAATGCCGACGGGGCTGCCCAGGCAATTTTTAAATGGCCAGAGTGCTCACCTCTCGAGCGCTGGCTTTTAACCCCACTTTCTCGACCCAATCTGTGGTCACATCCTACTTGTGGGAGTAGGATAAAACTGGCCTTGTGCCTAACTCCTGAGGTGGAGTAAATACCTTGTAATTTCTTCCGCCTTTTGGCGAAGATCAAAGTGTAGTATCTGTTCCGATGGATACTGCACCCCATAGACTGGTATTGTCTTGGCCTCCGGGGCTTGATTTACGCCGGTCTATGGGATTGTCCTGTGCAGTTCTAGGAGGTCCACCCTCCCAGGCTTCGCCTCCCCTCTTTGGGGAGGAGTAAGTTTATTGCTTACTGTCTGAGGCGCCCCTACCGGGGAATGCCGACGGGGCTGCCCAGGCAATTTTTAAATGGCCAGAGTGCTCACCTCTCGAGCGCTGGCTTTTAACCCCACTTTCTCGACCCAATCTGTGGTCACATCTTACTTGTGGGAGTAGGATAAAACTGGCCTTGTGCCTAACTCCTGAGGTGGAGTAAATACCTTGTAATTTCTTCCGCCTTTTGGCGAAGATCAAAGTGTAGTATCTGTTCCGATGGATACTGCACCCCATAGACTGGTATTGTCTTGGCCTCCGGGGCTTGATTTACGCCGGTCTATGGGATTGTCCTGTGCAGTTCTAGGAGGTCCACCCTCCCAGGCTCCGCCTCCCCTCTTTGGGGAGGAGTAAGTTCATTGCTTACTGTCTGAGGCGCCCCTAACGGGGAATGCCGACGGGGCTGCCCAGGCAATTTTTAAATGGCCAGAGTGCTCACCTCTCGAGCGCTGGCTTTTAACCCCACTTTCTCGACCCAATCTGTGGTCACATCTTACTTGTGGGAGTAGGATAAAACTGGCCTTGTGCCTAACTCCTGAGGTGGAGTAAATACCTTGTAATTTCTTCCGCCTTTTGGCGAAGATCAAAGTGTAGTATCTGTTCCGATGGATACTGCACCCCATAGACTGGTATTGTCTTGGCCTCCGGGGCTTGATTTACGCCGGTCTATGGGATTGTCCTGTGCAGTTCTAGGAGGTCCACCCTCCCAGGCTTCGCCTCCCCTCTTTGGGGAGGAGTAAGTTTATTGCTTACTGTCTGAGGCGCCCCTACCGGGGAATGCCGACGGGGCTGCCCAGGCAATTTTTAAATGGCCAGAGTGCTCACCTCTCGAGCGCTGGCTTTTAACCCCACTTTCTCGACCCAATCTGTGGTCACATCTTACTTGTGGGAGTAGGATAAAACTGGCCTTGTGCCTAACTCCTGAGGTGGAGTAAATACCTTGTAATTTCTTCCGCCTTTTGGCGAAGATCAAAGTGTAGTATCTGTTCCGATGGATACTGCACCCCATAGACTGGTATTGTCTCGGCCTCCGGGGCTTGATTTACGCCGGTCTATGGGATTGTCCTGTGCAGTTCTAGGAGGTCCACCCTCCCAGGCTTCGCCTCCCCTCTTTGGGGAGGAGTAAGTTTATTGCTTACTGTCTGAGGCGCCCCTACCGGGGAATGCCGACGGGGCTGCCCAGGCAATTTTTAAATGGCCAGAGTGCTCACCTCTCGAGCGCTGGCTTTTAACCCCACTTTCTCGACCCAATCTGTGGTCACATCTTACTTGTGGGAGTAGGATAAAACTGGCCTTGTGCCTAACTCCTGAGGTGGAGTAAATACCTTGTAATTTCTTCCGCCTTTTGGCGAAGATCAAAGTGTAGTATCTGTTCCGATGGATACTGCACCCCATAGACTGGTATTGTCTCGGCCTCCGGGGCTTGATTCACGCCGGTCTATGGGATTGTCCTGTGCAGTTCTAGGAGGTCCACCCTCCCAGGCTTCGCCTCCCCTCTTTGGGGAGGAGTAAGTTTATTGCTTACTGTCTGAGGCGCCCCTACCGGGGAATGCCGACGGGGCTGCCCAGGCAATTTTTAAATGGCCAGAGTGCTCACCTCTCGAGCGCTGGCTTTTAACCCCACTTTCTCGACCCAATCTGTGGTCACATCTTACTTGTGGGAGTAGGATAAAACTGGCCTTGTGCCTAACTCCTGAGGTGGAGTAAATACCTTGTAATTTCTTCCGCCTTTTGGCGAAGATCAAAGTGTAGTATCTGTTCCGATGGATACTGCACCCCATAGACTGGTATTGTCTCGGCCTCCGGGGCTTGATTCACGCCGGTCTATGGGATTGTCCTGTGCAGTTCTAGGAGGTCCACCCTCCCAGGCTTCGCCTCTCCTCTTTGGGGAGGAGTAAGTTTTTTGCTTACTGTCTGAGGCGCCCCTACCGGGGAATGCCGACGGGGCTGCCCAGGCAATTTTTAAATGGCCAGAGTGCTCACCTCTCGAGCGCTGGCTTTTAACCCCACTTTCTCGACCCAATCTGTGGTCACATCTTACTTGTGGGAGTAGGATAAAACTGGCCTTGTGCCTAACTCCTGAGGTGGAGTAAATACCTTGTAATTTCTTCCGCCTTTTGGCGAAGATCAAAGTGTAGTATCTGTTCCGATGGATACTGCACCCCATAGACTGGTATTGTCTTGGCCTCCGGGGCTTGATTCACGCCGGTCTATGGGATTGTCCTGTGCAGTTCTAGGAGGTCCACCCTCCCAGGCTTCGCCTCTCCTCTTTGGGGAGGAGTAAGTTTATTGCTTACTGTCTGAGGCGCCCCTACCGGGGAATGCCGACGGGGCTGCCCAGGCAATTTTTAAATGGCCAGAGTGCTCACCTCTCGAGCGCTGGCTTTTAACCCCACTTTCTCGACCCAATCTGTGGTCACATCTTACTTGTGGGAGTAGGATAAAACTGGCCTTGTGCCTAACTCCTGAGGTGGAGTAAATACCTTGTAATTTCTTCCGCCTTTTGGCGAAGATCAAAGTGTAGTATCTGTTCCGATGGATACTGCACCCCATAGACTGGTATTGTCTTGGCCTCCGGGGCTTGATTCACGCCGGTCTATGGGATTGTCCTGTGCAGTTCTAGGAGGTCCACCCTCCCAGGCTTCGCCTCTCCTCTTTGGGGAGGAGTAAGTTTATTGCTTACTGTCTGAGGCGCCCCTACCGGGGAATGCCGACGGGGCTGCCCAGGCAATTTTTAAATGGCCAGAGTGCTCACCTCTCGAGCGCTGGCTTTTAACCCCACTTTCTCGACCCAATCTGTGGTCACATCTTACTTGTGGGAGTAGGATAAAACTGGCCTTGTGCCTAACTCCTGAGGTGGAGTAAATACCTTGTAATTTCTTCCGCTTCGATGGCCTTTTGGCTAAGATCAAAGTGTAGTATCTGTTCCGATGGATACTGCACTTCATAGATCGGTATTGTTTTGGCCTTCGGGTCTTGATTTCCGCCGGTCTATGGGTCTGTCCTGTGCAGTTCTAGGAGGTCCACCCTCCCAGGCTTCGCCTCCCCTCTTTGGGGAGGAGTAAGTTTATTGCTTACTGTCTGAGGCGCCCCTACCGGGGAATGCCGACGGGGCTGCCCAGGCAATTTTTAATGGCCAGAGCGCTCACCTTCTCGGGCGCTGGCTTTTCAAATCCCACTTTCCGACCTTGTGTCACATACTCCCATTGTGGGTGGGTGTTAAATAACGCCTTTTGGCGAAGATCAAAGTGTAGTATCTGTTCCGATGGATACTGCACCCCATAGACTGGTATTGTCTCGGCCTCCGGGGCTTGATTTACGCCGGTCTATGGGATTGTCCTGTGCAGTTCTAGGAGGTCCACCCTCCCAGGCTTCGCCTCCCCTCTTTGGGGAGGAGTAAGTTTATTGCTTACTGTCTGAGGCGCCCCTACCGGGGAATGCCGACGGGGCTGCCCAGGCAATTTTTAAATGGCCAGAGTGCTCACCTCTCGAGCGCTGGCTTTTAACCCCACTTTCTCGACCCAATCTGTGGTCACATCTTACTTGTGGGAGTAGGATAAAACTGGCCTTGTGCCTAACTCCTGAGGTGGAGTAAATACCTTGTAATTTCTTCCGCCTTTTGGCGAAGATCAAAGTGTAGTATCTGTTCCGATGGATACTGCACCCCATAGACTGGTATTGTCTTGGCCTCCGGGGCTTGATTCACGCCGGTCTATGGGATTGTCCTGTGCAGTTCTAGGAGGTCCACCCTCCCAGGCTTCGCCTCTCCTCTTTGGGGAGGAGTAAGTTTATTGCTTACTGTCTGAGGCGCCCCTACCGGGGAATGCCGACGGGGCTGCCCAGGCAATTTTTAAATGGCCAGAGTGCTCACCTCTCGAGCGCTGGCTTTTAACCCCACTTTCTCGACCCAATCTGTGGTCACATCTTACTTGTGGGAGTAGGATAAAACTGGCCTTGTGCCTAACTCCTGAGGTGGAGTAAATACCTTGTAATTTCTTCCGCCTTTTGGCGAAGATCAAAGTGTAGTATCTGTTCCGATGGATACTGCACCCCATAGACTGGTATTGTCTTGGCCTCCGGGGCTTGATTCACGCCGGTCTATGGGATTGTCCTGTGCAGTTCTAGGAGGTCCACCCTCCCAGGCTTCGCCTCTCCTCTTTGGGGAGGAGTAAGTTTATTGCTTACTGTCTGAGGCGCCCCTACCGGGGAATGCCGACGGGGCTGCCCAGGCAATTTTTAAATGGCCAGAGTGCTCACCTCTCGAGCGCTGGCTTTTAACCCCACTTTCTCGACCCAATCTGTGGTCACATCTTACTTGTGGGAGTAGGATAAAACTGGCCTTGTGCCTAACTCCTGAGGTGGAGTAAATACCTTGTAATTTCTTCCGCTTCGATGGCCTTTTGGCTAAGATCAAAGTGTAGTATCTGTTCTCGGCATTTTTGCCTTGAGATAAAGTGTATTATCTAGTCCTATCCGATAGGTGTCGATCTTACACTGTCGAATCAAAAATCAGATTATCATTTTATTTTTTTAATCCCTTTTCCTTTTGTTCAATTCCTCTCCCCTAAAGTACGGGCTGATACGCGCCCACGGTCGAGATCTCTCTATTACCAACTAATACTGGTACTCCTCCACACCGGCGAATACCGGACCGGAACTCCCCCAAAAATTTTTAAAAAGCCAGAGTGCTCACCTCTAGAGCGCTGGTTTATCTAATCCCACTTTCCCGACCTTGTGTCACATCTTACCTTGTGGGAGGTGCTCTCATACTGCCGAATGCCGTACCCCCCTCCCAAATTCGGCATGAGGCGCTCAAACTGGCGAATGCCGTACCCCCCCCCCCAAAGAAAAAATTCGGCATGAGGCGCTCATACTGGAGAATGCCGACACTCTCCCCGAATTTCGCCTGAGGCGCTCATACTGCCGAATGCTGACACTTCTCCCCAAATTTGGCCTGAGGCGCTTATACTGGCGAATGCCGTACCCCCCCCCCCAAATTCGGCATGAGGCGCTCAAACTGGCGAATGCCGTACCCCCCCCCCCCAAATTCGGCATGAGGCGCTCATACTGGAGAATGCCGACACTCTCCCCGAATTTCGCCTGAGGCGCTCATACTTGCGAATGGCGACATTCCCCCTCCCTAAATTCGGCCTGAGGTGCCCCACCGCCGACTGCTGACATTCCCCCTCCCCAGATTTGACCTGAGGCGCCCCACCGCCGAATGCCGACACTCCTCCTCCGCAGATTTGGCCTGAGGCGCCCCACCGCCAAATGCCGACCCTCCCTTCCACCGCCGAATGCCCCCCCTGACAACGGAACCGATACGACCCTACCTCTACACTTCTCAAAAAAGGAGGAGATAATGCATGTGGTGCATCATGACAACGGAACCGATACTACCCTACCTTAACACTTCTCAAAAAAGGAGGAGGTAATGCAAAAAAGGAGGAGATAATGCATGTGATGAGTGCATCATGACAACGGAACCGATACTACCCTACCTCAACACTTCTCAAAAAAGGAGGAGGTAATGCATGGGAATAGTGCATCATGACAACGGAACCGATACGACCCTACCTCAACACTTCTCAAAAAAGGAGGAGATAATGCATGGGAATAATGCATCATGACAACGGAACCGATACGACCCTACCTCAACACTTCTCAAAAAAGGAGGAGATAATGCATGGGATGAGGGCATCATGACAACGGAACCGATACTACCCTACCTCAACACTCTCAAAAAAGGAGGAGGTAATGCTCACACCGGCGAATACCGTAACCCCCCCCCCCCAGTCTGGCCTGAAAGGAGGAGGTAATTCCTATCATGATAACAGAACGGCCACAGGGAAGGCGGGGGGGGGGAAATGTTAGCGTCTATTAATAATTAAGAAAGAAAGTGTGAGAGGGAAAAATGCCACTCTCTGACGTCATGATGACCTGATATAACCGGACACAATTTAGGTCAAGACCGGGTACATCCGGCAAGGGATTATGGGACAGGTGCGAATGTGATTGAGCAACCCTCTTAACGTAGGATTCCTATGTTGTTATTGATGCAATCGGACAGAAGTTATTGGATGATCTGATACAACCGGACACAATTTAGGGCAAGACCGGGTACATCCGGCAAGGGATTATGGGATGTTTACAGTGACTCGGCATATTTATCGGATTAGTACATAAATACATTAGATTATTTCGAATTTACTACATATTAACGTTGAAATTTCGTGAAAAATACGAAAAAACTGCTACCTTTTGTCGGAAAGTGGTCCGGTTGACTGTCAGCGAGTGAATCGTTTGTCGTGATTTTTAGATATTATGATTCCGGGATATGTACGGTGCTAAAGATATCAACTTTTTGACATGTCGCCGCATAGTTTTTGAGGAGTATCTGGACATACAAACAAACAAACAGACAGACATACAGACAACTGCCCTTTATATAATAGACTAGCGGGGCTACCCGGCGTAGCTCGGGGTCATAAGAACATATATTTGAAGAAAGATCGTGTGTGTAACATCTTTATATTCAAACTTCTATGTCCGCCCCCCTCTCTCTATAGCCGTCTCTTTATCTGCTACCTTTCTCTTCCCTGGTCGCCCCATTTCGCCGCTACTTTCTAATTTTGCCTTTTGCAAAAGCTGTTTCTTCCCCACCATTTCTCCTATTGCCCAGGGTAATAGTATGACATATTTCTATAAAAAGTAACACCTCTATCTGCGCCTTCTATATAGGTACTTATCTCCACCCCGGTGTTCATACTATATACGTATCTATCATCACCCCAGTGCGCATACTATATACGTACCTATCGCCGCCCCAGTGCACATACTATATACGTACCTATCGCCGCCCCGGTGCAGATACTATTTAAGTACCTATCGCCGCCCCGTTGCGAATGCTAAATAGTACCTATCGTTGCCCCGGTGTGAATGCTAAATACATACCTATTGCGCCCCGGTGTGCATGCTACATAAGTACCTATCGCTGCCCTAGTGCGAATACTAAAGACATACCAATTGCGCCCCGGTGTGCATGCTACATAAGTACCTATCGCTGCCCTAGTGCGAATAATTAATATGTACATATTGCCGCTTTGGTGTGAATGCTAAATACGTACCTATCGCCGGCCCAGTGCGAATGCTAAATACGTACCTATATCCGCCCTGGTGCGAATGCTAAATACGTACCTATAGCCGCCCCGGTGCAAATGCTAAATACGTACTTATCACCACCATGGTGCGAATGCGAAATACATACCTTTCGCCGCCCCGGTGCGCGTGCTATATATGTACTGATCGCCGCCGCAGAGCGCATGCTATGTACGTACTTATTGCTGCCCATGTGTACATGCTATATACGTAGCTATCGCCACCCCTGAATTCTGAATATGTACCTATCGCCGCCCTAGTGTGGAAGCTAAATACGTACATATCGCCGCCCCGGTGCGAATGCTAAATACATACCTATCGCCGCCCCGGTGTGAATTCTAAATACGTACCTATCGCCGCCCCGGTGTGAATTCTAAATACGTACCTATCGCCGCCCCGGTGCGGAAGCTAAATACGTACATATCGCCACCCCGGTGCGAATGCTAAATACATACCTATCGCTGCCCCGGTGTGAATGCTAAATACATACCTATCGCCGCCCCGGTGTGAATGCTAAATACGTACCTATCGCCGCTATGGTGTGAATTTTAAATATGTAGCTTTCGCCGCCCTGGTGTGAATTTTAAATATGTACCTTTCGCCGCCCCTGTGCGCGTGCTATATACGTACCTATCGCCGCCCCGGTGCGCGTGCTATATATAAACCGATCGCTGAATCAGTGCGCATGCTAAATACAAACCTATCACTGCCCCGGTGCGCATACTATATACATACTTATTACCGCCCATGTGCACATGCTATACAGGTACCTATCACCACCGCTGAATGCTAAATAAGTACCTATCGCCGCCCCGGTGTGGAAGCTAAATACGTACATATCGCCGCCCCTAAATTTGGGAGGACCCCTAAAAAATTTGGCCTGACCCTATAAAATTTTCCCCGACACCTAAATCTCTCCAGCCCCTCATTTTTCACTCTCCCCCAACCCTGAGTAATATTTTCAGTTCAAAAACAAAAAAAAGGAAAAAATTTGGCCTGACCCCTAAAAAGTTCGTCCTGACCCCTACAATTTTCCCCGACCCCTAAATCTCTCTAGCCCCCTAATTTTTCACTCTCCCCCAACCATGAGAAATATTTTGACTTCAAAACAAAAAAAAACAAGAAAGTTTGGCCTGACCCCTAAAAAGTTCGTCCTGACCCCTAAAATTTCCCCCGACCCCTAAATCTCTGCAGCCCCCTAATTTTTCACTCTCCCCCAACCATGAGAAATATTTTGAGTTCAAAACTCAAAAAAACAGAAAAAAATTTGGCCTGACCCCTAAAAAGTTCGTCCTGACCCCTAAAATTTTCCCCGACCACTAAACATCTCCAGCCCCCTAATTTTTCACTCTCCCCCAACCCTGAGAAATATTTTGAGTTCAAAACCTAAAAAAAAAGAAAAAAATTTGGCCTGACCCCTAAAAAGTTCGTCCTGACCCCTAAAATTTTCCCCGACCCCTAAATCTCTCCAACCCCCTAATTTTTCACTCTCCCCCAACCCTGAGAAATATTTTCAGTTCAAAACCAAAAAAATAAAAAAAATTTGGCCTGACCCCTAAAAAGTTCGTCCTGACCCTAAAAATTTTCCCCGACCCCTAAATCTCTGCAGCCCCCTAATTTTTCACTCTACCCCAACCATGAGAAATATTTTGAGTTCAAAACCAAAAAAAAAGAAAAAATTTGGCCTGACCCCTAAAAAGTTCGTCCTGACCCCTAAAATTTTCCCCGACCCCTAAATCTCTCCAGCCCCCTAGTTTTTCACTCTCCCCCAACCATGAGAAATATATTGAGTTCAAAACAAAAAAAAAGAAAAAAATTTGGCCTGAACCCTAAAAAGTTCGTCCTGACCCCTAAAATTTTCCCCGACCCCTAAATCTCTCCAACCCTCTAATTTTTCACTCTCCCCCAACCATGAGATATATTTTGACTTCAAAACAAAAAAAAACAAAAAATTACAATATGACTCAGCAATTTCAAATTACTATAAAATATAATGAAAAATAAATGAAAAGCCCCCCCCCCCCCCGATGAAATATTCCCCATGGACCACTAGGGGGTGGGTTAATAGATTCGGGAATACTCTCATCATCTTACTCTGTGAATTTTACATAAGAATACACTTTTATATGTTATGTATATATTCTCTAACTTTGTTTTAAACACCTTAATTGTGTTTTTAAACGTGAGTTAACGCACTTCCTTAGCTATCCTGTAAAAAATAAATTTCATTAAAAAACAGAAATTGGTTTATGAACTTGAGGTATTACGTAATTAAATTACAATATTATATAGATACAGGTAAATGCACATTGGCCTTTATTATAGATACAAATAAATACACATTGGTCTTTATTATAGATACAAATAAATGCACATTGGTCTTTATTATAGATACAAATAAATGCACATTGGGCTTTATTATAGATACAAATAAATGCACATTGGTCTTAATTATAGATTTGCTTAATACCCCCCCCCCAAGAAAAGATTTGGCCTGAGGCGCTCACACCGGCGAATGCTGACACTCTCTCCTCGCAACAGATACTACACTATCTCCACCTTCTCAAAAAGGTGTGAGCGCCGGCGAATGCCGACACTCCCCCTCCCCAAATTTGGCCTGAGGGACTCACACCGGCGAATGCCGTCACCCCCCCCCCCCAATTTGACATGAAAGGAGGAGGTAATGCCTATCATGATAACGGAAGGGAGTGGGTGGAATATTAGCGTCTATTAAAAGGTTGTAGTGTGAGTGAATTTATTCCCGCCACTTTGCATTATTTTTCAAATTATCTGCCACTCTCTGACGTCATGATGACTTGATATAACCGGACACAATTTAGAGCAAGACCGGGTACATCCGGCAAGGGATTATGGGACAGGTGCGGATGTGATTGAGCAACCCTTGTTTCACTACACACTCTTAACGTAGGATTCCTATGTTGTTATTGATGCAACCGGACAGAAGTTATTGGATGATCTGATAGAACCGGACACAATTTAGGGCAAGACCGGGTACATCCGGCAAGGGATTATGGGATGTTTACATTGACTCTGCATTTTTATCGGATTAGTACATAAATACATTAGATTATTTCGAATTTACTATCGAATTGGACCTCCTCAAACCCATAGACCGGCGGAATGAAGCCCCGAAGGCCAAGACGATACCAGTCTATGGGGTGCAGTATCCATCGAAACAGATACTACACTTTGATCTTAGCCAAAAGAAGTGAATTAATGTCATTTTCGGTAATGGCGTATGAAAGCTATGTTGAATTAGAGAAAAACGGCCTAGGGGAGTCTAAAATTCATTTTTGATATTCCAAACTTATATAAGAATTTGTTAAATAGTAGTATACAATGTTTTTTGAAAGAAAATCCTAGTTATTATTACTTGTTAATTTAATAATGTAATTTAAACAGTGTCTAGTGGATAGACCGCTGTTCAGGTGTAGATTGGTTATAAATATCCCAGTAAAACCTCAGAATTTTCTTTTGGCTAAGATCAAAGTGTAGTATCTGTTCTCGGCATTTTTGCCTTGAGATAAAGTGTATTATCTAGTCCTATCCGATAGGTGTCGATTTTACACTGTCGAATCAAAAATCAGATTATCATTTTATTTTTGAATCCCTTTTCCTTTTTTTCACTTCCTCTCCCCTAAAGTACGTGCTGATACGAGACCACGGTCTTAGGCGCTGCCCTCCCCAAATTTTACCTGAGTCGCTCATAATGCCTGAGGCGCTCACACCGGCGAATGACTCCCCCTCCACCGAATTCGGCCTCCCCATGCGACACTACTCCCCAAATACGGCCTGAGGCGCTCGTCCCCGAATTTCGCCTGAGGCGCACTACCGCCGAATGCTGACACTCACACTCCTCCCCAAATTTCGCCTGAGGCGCTAATACCGGCGAATGCCGACATTCCCCTCCCCAAATTTGGCCTGAGGCGCCCCACCGCCGAATGCCGACCCTCTCCTCAAATTTCGCCTGAGCCGCTAACACCGGCGAATGCCGACACCCTCCACACCCACCCCAATTTTTAAATATGTATACAAAAAGGAGGAGGTAATACCTAGGAGGATGTGTACACTATGGACTCGTGTTCAAAAAAAGTGCCGACACTCCTCCCCAAATTCGGCCTGAGGCGCTCACACTGGCGAATGCCGACACTCCCCCAAATTCGGCCTGAGGCGCTCATACTGACGATCCTCCCCAAATTTCGCCTACTTGCGTAACTCCTCCCCGAATTTTGCCTGAGGCGCCCCACCGGCAAATGCTGACCCTCCCCCAAATTTCGCCTGATGCGCCCCACCGCCGAATATCGATACCCACCTCCCCCAAATTTCTCCTGAGGCGCTCACACCGGCGAATGCCGACACCCCCCACACCCACCCCAATTTTTCAATATGTATACAAATATTAGTGAAAACAATGGGGGAGCATACAAATATTAGTGAAAACAGTGGGGGAGCATAATTATTTATTACTTTAATTTTACTGATACTACACTAACTTCACACCTCTCAAAAAGGAGGAGGTAATACCTAGGAGGATGTTATCATGTCAACAGAAAAAATGTGGTTAGGATTAAGCAACCCTTGCTTCACTATGAACTCATGTTAAAAAAAGTGCCGTTATTGATTAAACAACACTTGCGTCACTATAAACACATGTATCAAAAAGTGCCGTTAGGAGTTACGCAACCCTTGCATCACTATGGACTCATGTTCAAAAAAGTGCCGTTAGTAAGTAAGCAACCCATGCTTAACTATGGACTCGTGTTCAAAAAAAGTGCCGTTAGGAGTTAAGCAACCCTTGCATCACTATGGACTCATGTTCCAAAAAGTGCCGTTAGTAAGTAAGCAACCCATGCTTGACTATGGACTCGTGTTCAAAAAAAGTGCCGTTTGTGATTAAGCAACACTTGCTTCACTATAAACTCATGTTCAAAAAAGAGCCGTTAGGGATTTCCTCTGACGTCATTTCCTGTTAAAATCATGACGGTGCATTATTTCTCAAATTCTTTGTTTTTTTTCTCAAATTAGTACTAAACAACGTTGAAAATCGAGGAAAAAGGCACCCCCCCATTGGAGAAAAGTGCTCAGTCGACCCTCGAAGAGTCCATTTTTTTTTCCGGTTCTGAGATATTATACGACCCGGGGCTGGCCGGTCATAATGACGTCAACCGTGTGACTGTTTGTTGGGTCCTCTCGGAGGAGTTTCTGGACATACAAACAAACAGACAAACAGACAAACAGACATACAGACAACTGCCCTTTATATAATAGACTAGCGGGGCTACCCGGCGTTGCTCGGGGTCATAAAAACATATATTTGAAGAAAGATCGTGTGTGTAACATCTTTATATTCAAACTTCTATGTCCGCCCCCTCTCTCTTTATCTGCTACCTTTCTCTTTCCTGGTCGCCCCATTTCGCCGCTACTTTCTAATTTTGCCTTTTGCAAAAGCTGTTTCTTCCCCACCATTTCTCCTATTGCCCAGGGTAATAGTATGACATATTTCTATAAAAAGTAACACCTCTATCTGCGCCTTCTATATAGGTACTTATCTCCACCCCGGTGTTCATACTATATACGTATCTATCATCACCCCGGTGCGCATACTATATACGTACCTATCGCCGCCCCAGTGCACATACTATATACGTACCTATCGCCGCCCCGGTGCAGATACTATTTAAGTACCTATCGCCGCCCCGTTGCGAATGCTAAATAGTACCTATCGTTGCCCCGGTGTGAATGCTAAATACATACCTATTGCGCCCCGGTGAGCATGCTACATAAGTACCTATCGCTGCCCTAGTGCGAATAATTAATATGTACATATTGCCGCTTTGGTGTGAATGCTAAATACGTACCTATCGCCGGCCCAGTGCAAATGCTAAATACGTACCTATAGCCGCCCCAGTGCGAATGCTAAATACGTACCTATCACCACTACGGTGCGAATGTGAAATACATACCTTTCGCCGCCCCGGTGCGCGTGCAATATATGTACTGATCGCCGCCGCAGAGCGCCTGCTATGTACGTACTTATTGCTGCCCATGTGTACATGCTATATACGTAGCTATCGCCACCCCTGAATTCTGAATACGTACCTATCGCCGCCCTGGTGTGGAAGCTAAATACGTACATATCGCCGCCCCGGTGCGAATGCTAAATACATACCTATCGCCGCCCCGGTGTGAATTCTAAATACGTACCTATTGCTGCCCCGGTGTGAATTCTAAATACGTACCTATCGCCGCCCCGGTGCGGAAGCTAAATACGTACATATCGCTGCCCCGGTGCGAATGCTAAATACATACAAATCGCTGCCCCGGTGTGAATGCTAAATACATACCTATCGCCGCCCCGGCGTGAATGCTAAATACGTACCTATCGCCGCCCCGGTGGGAATTCTAAATATGTACCTTTCGCCGCCCAGTGTGAATATTAAATATGTACTTTCGCCGCCCCTGTGCGCGTGCTATATACGTACCTATCGCCGCCCTGGTGCGCGTGCTACATATGAACCGATCGCTGCCTCAGTGCGCATGCTAAATACATACCTATCACTACCCCGGTGTGCATACTATTACGTACTTATTACCGCCCATGTGCACATGCTATATAAGTACCTATCACCACCGCTGAATACTAAATAAGTACCTATCGCCGCCCCGGTGTGGAAGCTAAATACGTACATATTGCCGCCCCTAAATTTGGGCAGACCCTAAAAAGTTCGGCCTGACCCCTAAAATTTTCCCCGACCCCTAAATCTCTCCAGCCCCCTAATTTTTCACTCTCCCCCAACCATGAGAAATCATTTGACTTCAAAACAAAAAAAAAAGAAAAGAAGTTCCGCCTGACCGCTAAAATTTTCCCCGACCCCTAAATCTCTCTAGCCCCCTAATTTTTCACTCTCCTCCAACCATGAGAAATAATTTGAATTCAAAACAAAAAAAAACAAAAAAATGTGGCTTGACCCCTAAAAAGTTCGTCCTGACCCCTAAAATTTTCCCCGACCCCTAAATCTCTCCAGCCCCCTAATTTTTCACTCTCCCCCAACCCTGAGCAATATTCTGACTTCAAAACAAAAAAAAAAAACAAAAAAAAAAAAAATGTGGCCTGACCCCTAAAAAGTTCGTCCTGACCCCTAAAATTTTCCCCGACCCCTACATCTCTCCAGCCCCCTAATTTTTCACTCTTCCCCAACCCTGAAAAATATTCTGACTTCAAAACAAAAAAAAACAAAAAAAAACAAAAAAATTTGGCCTGACCCCTAAAAAGTTCGTCCTGACCCCTAAAATTTTCCCCGAGCCCTAAATCTCTCTAGCCCCCTAATTTTTCACTCTCCCCCAACCATGAGAAATCATTTGACTTCAAAACAAAAAAAAAACAAAACAATTTGGCCTGACCCCTAAAAAGTTCGTCCTGACGCCTAAAATTTTCCCCGACCCCTAAATCTCTCCAGCCCCCTAATTTTTCACTCTCCTCCAACCATGAGATATAATTTGACTTCAAAACAAAAAAAAACAAAAAAATTTGGCCTGACCCCTAAAAAGTTCGTCCTGAATCCTAAAATTTTCCCCGACCCCTAAATCTCTCCAGCCCCCTAATTTTTCACTCTCCCCCAACCCTGAGAAATATTTTGACTTCAAAACAAAAAAAAAAAAAAAAACAAAAAACAATTTGGCCTGACCCCTAAAAAGTTCGTCCTGACCCCTAAAGTTTTCCCCGACCCCTAAATCTCTCCAGCCCCCTAATTTTTCACTCTCCTCCAACCCTGAGAAATATTTTGACATCAAAAAAAAAAAAAAAAAAAAAATTTGGCCTGACCCCTAAAAAGTTCGTCCTGACCCCTAAAATTTTCCCCGACCCCTAAATCTCTCTAGCCCCCTAAGTTTTCACTCTCCCCCAACCCTGAGAAATATTTTGACTTCAAAACAAAAAAAAACAAAAAAAACAAAAAAATTTGGCCTGACCCCTAAAAAGTTCGTCCTCACGCCTAAAATTTTCCCCGACCCCTAAATCTCTCCAGCCCCCTAATTTTTCACTCTCCTCCAACCATGAGATATAATTTGACTTCAAAACAAAAAAAAACAAAAAAATTTGGCCTGACCCCTAAAAAGTTCGTCCTGACCCCTAAAATTTTCCCCGACCCCTAAATCTCTCCAGCCCCCTAATTTTTCACTCTCCCCCAACCCTGAGAAATATTTTGACTTACAAAACCAAAAAAAAACAAAAAAAAACAAAAAAATTTGGCCTGACCCCTAAAAAGTTCGTCCTGACCCCTAAAATTTTCCCCGACCCCTAAATCTCTCCAGCCCCCTAATTTTTCACTCTCCTCGAACCGTGAGATATATTTTGACTTCAAAACAAAAAAAAACAAAAAAATTTGGCCTGACCCCTAAAAAGTTCGTCCTGACCCCTAAAGTTTTCCCCGACCCCTAAATCTCTCCAGCCCCCTAATTTTTCACTCTCCTCCAACCCTGAGAAATATTTTGACATCAAAAAAAAAAAAAAAAAAAAAATTTGGCCTGACCCCTAAAAAGTTCGTCCTGACCCCTAAAATTTTCCCCGACCCCTAAATCTCTCTAGCCCCCTAAGTTTTCACTCTCCCCCAACCCTGAGAAATATTTTGACTTCAAAACAAAAAAAAACAAAAAAAACAAAAAAATTTGGCCTGACCCCTAAAAAGTTCGTCCTCACGCCTAAAATTTTCCCCGACCCCTAAATCTCTCCAGCCCCCTAATTTTTCACTCTCCTCCAACCATGAGATATAATTTGACTTCAAAACAAAAAAAAACAAAAAAATTTGGCCTGACCCCTAAAAAGTTCGTCCTGACCCCTAAAATTTTCCCCGACCCCTAAATCTCTCCAGCCCCCTAATTTTTCACTCTCCCCCAACCCTGAGAAATATTTTGACTTCAAAACCAAAAAAAAACAAAAAAAAACAAAAAAATTTGGCCTGACCCCTAAAAAGTTCGTCCTGACCCCTAAAATTTTCCCCGACCCCTAAATCTCTCCAGCCCCCTAATTTTTCACTCTCCTCGAACCGTGAGATATATTTTGACTTCAAAACAAAAAAAAACAAAAAAATTTGGCCTGACCCCTAAAAAGTTCGTCCTGACCCCTAAAATTTTCCCCGACCCCTAAATCTCTCTAGCCCCCTAAGTTTTCACTCTCCCCCAACCCTGAGAAATATTTTGACTTCAAAACAAAAAAAAACAAAAAAAACAAAAAAATTTGGCCTGACCCCTAAAAAGTTCGTCCTGACCCCTAACATTGTCCCCGACCCCTAAATCTCTCCAGCCCCCTAATTTTTCACTCTCCCCCAACCATGAGATATATTTTGACTTCAAAACAAAAAAAAACAAAATAATTTGGCCTGACCCCTAAAAAGTTCGTCCTGACCCCTAAAATTTTCCCCGACCCCTAAATCTCTCCAGCCCTCTAATTTTTCACTCTCCTCCAACGATGAGATATAATTTGACTTCAAAACAAAAAAAAACAAAAAAATTTGGCCTTACCCCTAAAAAGTTCGTCCTGACCCCTAAAATTTTCCCCGACCCCTAAATCTCTCCAGCCCCCTAATTTTTCACTCTCCCCCAACCCTGAGAAATATTTTGACTTTAAAACAAAAAAAAAACAAAAAAAAACAAAAAAATTTGGCCTGACCCCTAAAAAGTTCGTCCTGACCCCTAAAATTTTCCCCGACCCCTAAATCTCTCTAGCCCCCTAATTTTTCACTCTCCCCCAACCATGAGAAATATTTTGACTTCAAAACAAAAAAAAAACAAAAAAATTTGGCCTGACCCCTAAAAAGTTCGTCCTGACCCTTAAAATTTTCCCCGACCCCTAAATCTCTCCAGCCCCCTAATTTTTCACTCTCCTCGAACCATGAGATATATTTTGACTTCAAAACAAAAAAAACAAAAAAATTTGGCCTGACCCCTAAAAAGTTCGTCCTGACGCCTAAAGTTTTCCCCGACCCCTAAATCTCTCCAGCCCCCTAATTTTTCACTCTCTTCCAACCCTGAGAAATATTTTGACTTCAAAACAAAAAAAAACAAAAAAATTTGGCCTGACCCTTAAAAAGTTCGTCCTGACCCCTAAAATTTTCCCCGACCCCTAAATCTCTCCAGCCCCCTAATTTTTCACTCTCCCCCAACCCTGAAAAATGTATTGACTTCAAAACAAAAAAAAACAAAAAAAAACAAAAAAATTTGGCCTGACCCCTAAAAAGTTCGTCCTGACCCCTAAAATTTTCCCCGACCCCTAAATCTCTCCAGCCCCCTAATTTTTCACTCTCCCCCAACCATGAGAAATATTTTCAGTTCAAAACCCAAAAAAAGAAAAAAAATTTTGCCTGACCCCTAAAAAGTTCGTCCTGACCCCTAAAATTTTCCCGATACGACCCTACCTCTACACTTCTCAAAAAAGGAGGAGATAATGCATGGGATGAGTGCATCATGACAACGGACCCGATACGACCCTACCTCAACACTTCTCAAAAATGGAGGAGATAATGCATGGGAATAGTGCATCATGACAACGTAACCGATACGACCCTTCCTCAACAGTTCTAAAAAAAGGAGGAGATAATGCATGGGATGAGTGCATCATGACAACGGACCCGATACGACCCTACCTCAACACTTCTCAAAAAAGGAGGAGATAATGCATGGGAATAGTGCATCATGACAACGGAACCGATACGACCCTACCTCTACACTTCTCAAAAAAGGAGGAGATAATGCATGGGATGAGGGCACTATGACAACGAAACCGATACTACCTCAACACTTCTCAAAAAAGGAGGAGATAATGCATGGGATGAGGGCACTATGACAACGAAACCGATACTACCTGAACACTTCTCAAAAAAGGAGGAGATAATGCATGGGATGAGTGCATCATGACAACGGAACCGATACGACCCTACCTCAACACTTCTCAAAAAAGGAGGAGATAATGCATGGGATGAGTGCATCATGACAACGGAACCGATACGACCCTACCTCAACACTTCTCAAAAAAGGAATAGATAATGCATGGGATGAGTGCATCATGACAACGGAACCGATACGACCCTACCTCAACACTTCTCAAAAAAGGAGGAGATAATGCATGGGATGAGTGCATCATGACAACGGAACCGATACGACCCTACCTCAACACTTCTCAAAAAAGGAGGAGATAATGCATGGGAATAGTGCATCATGACAACGGAACCGATACGACCCTACCTCAACACTTCTAAAAAAAGGAGATAATGCATGGGATGAGGGCATCATGACAACGGTACCGATACGACCCTACCTCAACATTTCTCAAAAAAGGAGGAGATAATGCATGGGATGAGTGCATCATGACAACGGAACCGATACTACCCTACCTCAACACTTCTCAAGAAAGGAGGAGGTAATGCTCACACCGACGAATACCGTAACCCCCCCCCCCCAATTTGGCCTGAAAGGAGGAGGTAATTCCTATCATGATAACAGAACGGCCACAGGGAGGGAGGGGGGGGGGGAAATATTAGCGTCTATTAATAATTATGAAAGAAAGTGTGTGAGGGAAAAAAAACTGCCACTCTCTGACGTCATGATGACCTGATATAACCGGACACAATTTAGAGCAAGACCGGGTACATCCGGCAAGGGATTATGGGACAGGTGCAGATGTGATTGAGACCGTAGGATTCCTATGTTGTTATTGATGCAACCGGACAGAAGTTAATGGATGATCTGATACAACCGGACACAATTTAGGGCAAGACCGGGTACATCCGGCAAGGGATTATGGGATGTTTACAGTGACTCGGCATTTTTATCGGATTAGTACATAAATACATTAGATTATTTCGAATTTACTACATATTAACGTTGAAATTTCGTGAAAAATACGAAAAAAACTGCTACCTTTTGTCGGAAAGTGGTCCGGTTGACTGTCAGCGAGTGAATCGTTTGTCGCGATTTTTAGATATTATGATTACGGGATATGTACGGTGCTAAAGATATCAACTTTTTGACATGATGCCGCGTAGTTTTTGAGGAGATACTGGACATACAAACAAACAGACATACAGACAACTGCCCTTTATATAATAGACTAGCGGGGCTACCCGGCGTTGCTCGGGGTCATAAAAACATATATTTGAAGAAAGATCGTGTGTGTAACATCTTTATATTCAAACTTCTATGTCCGCCCCCTCTCTCAATAGTCGTCTCTTTATCTGCTACCTTTCTCTTCCCTGGTCGCCCCATTTCGCCGCTACTTTCTAATTTTGCCTTTTGCAAAAGCTGTTTCTTCCCCACCATTTCTCCTATTGCCCAGGGTAATAGTATGACATATTTCTATAAAAAGTAACACTTCTATCTGCGCCTTCTATATAGGTACTTAAGTCCACCCCGGTGTTCATACTATATACGTATCTATCATCACCCCGGTGCGCATACTATATACGTACCTATCGCCGCCCCAGTGCACATACTATATACGTACCTATCGCCGCCCCGGTGCAGATACTATTTAAGTACCTATCACCGCCCCGTTGCGAATGCTAAATAGTACCTATCGCTGCCCTAGTGCGAATACTAAAGACATACTAATTGCGCCCCGGTGTGCATGCTACATAAGTACCTATCGCTGCCCTAGTGCGAATAATTAATATGTACATATTGCCGCTTTGGTGTGAATGCTAAATACGTACCTATTGCCGGCCCAGTGCGAATGCTAAATACGTACCTTTCGCCGCCCCGGTGCGCGTGCTATATATGTACTGATCGCCGCTGCAGAGCGCATGCTATGTACGTA
Source organism: Sepiola atlantica (assembly GCA_963556195.1). Taxonomy (NCBI): domain Eukaryota; kingdom Metazoa; phylum Mollusca; class Cephalopoda; order Sepiida; family Sepiolidae; genus Sepiola; species Sepiola atlantica. Next base: position 30,880,382 of record OY744537.1, read on the forward strand.
CTTATTGCTGCCCATGTGTACATGCTATATACGTAGCTTTCGCCACCCCTGAATTCTGAATACGTACCTATCGCCGCCCTGGTGTGGAAGCTAAATACGTACATATCGCCGCCCCGGTGCGAATGCTAAATACATACCTATCGCCGCTCCGGTGTGAATTCTAAATACGTACCTATTGCCGCCCCGGTGTGAATTCTAAATACGTACCTATCGCCGCCCCGGTGCGGAAGCTAAATACGTACATATTGCTGCCCCGGTGCGAATGCTAAATACATACCTATCGCTGCCCCGGTGTGAATGCTAAATACATACCTATCGCCGCCCCGGTGTGAATGCTAAATACGTACCTATCGCCGCCCCGGTGTGAATTTTAAATATGTACCTTTCGCCGCCCGGTGTGAATTTTAAATATGTACCTTTCGCCGCCCCTGTGCACATGCTATATACGTACCTATCGCCGCCCCGGTGCGCGTGCTATATATGAACCGATCGCTTCCTCAGTGCGCATGCTAAATACATACCTATCACTGCCCCGGTGTGCATACTATATACGTACTTATTACCGCCCATGTGCACATGCTATATAAGTACCTATCACCACTGCTGAATGCTAAATAAGTACCTATCGCCGCCCCGGTGTGGAAGCTAAATACAGACATATCGCCGCCCCTAAATTTGGGCAGACCCTAAAAAATTTGGCCTGACCCCTAAAATTTTCCATGACCCCTAAATCTCTCCAGCCCCCTAATTTTTCACTCTCCTCCAACCATGAAAAATATTTTGACTTCAAAACAAAAAAAAACAAAAAAATTTGGCCTGACCCCTAAAAAGTTCGTCCTGACCCTTAAAATTTTCCCCGACCCCTAAATCTCTCCAGCCCCCTAATTTTTCACTCTCCCCCAACCATGAGATATATTTTGACTTCAAAACAAAAAAAAACAAAAAAATTTGGCCTGACCCCTAAAAAGTTCGTCCTGACCCCTAAAATTTTCCCCGACCCCTAAATCTCTCCAGCCCCCTAATTTTTCACTCTCCCCCAACCCTGAGAAATATTTTTACTTCAAAACAAAAAAAACAAAGAAAAAACAAAAAAATTTGGCCTGACCCCTAAAAAGTTTGTCAGGACCCCTAAAATTTTCCCCGACCCCTAAATCTCTCCAGCACCCTAATTTTTCACTTTCCTCCAACCATGAAAAATATTTTGACTTCAAAACAAAAAAAAACAAAAAAATTTGGCCTGACCCCTAAAAAGTTCGTCCTGACCCCTAAAATTTTCCATGACCCCTAAATCTCTCCAGCCCCCTAATTTTTCACTCTCCTCCAACCATGAAAAATATTTTGACTTCAAAACAAAAAAAAACAAATAAATTTGGCCTGACCCCTAAAAAGTTCGTCCTGACCCCTAAACTTTTCCCCGACACCTAAATCTCTCCAGCCCCCTAATGTTTAACTCTCCCCCAACCCTGAGAAATATATTGACTTCAAAACCAAAAAAAAAAAAAAAATTTGGCCTGACCCCTAAAAAGTTCGTCCTGACCCCTAAAATTTTCCCCGACCCCTAAATCTCTCCAGCCCCCTAATTTTTCACTCTCTTACAACCATTAGATATATTTTGACTTCAAAACAAAAAAAAACAAAAAAATTTGGCCTGACCCCTAAAATTTTCCCCGACCCCTAAATCTCTCCAGCCCCCTAATTTTTCACTCTCCCCCAACCCTGAGAAATATTTTGACTTCAAAACAAAAAAAAACAAAAAAAAACAAAAAAATTTGGCTTGACCCCTAAAAAGTTCGTCCCGACCCTTAAAATTTTCCCCGACCCCTAAATCTCTCCAGCCCCCTAATTTTTCACTCTCCTCCAACCATGAAAAATATTTTGACTTCAAAACAAAAAAAAAAAAAAAATTTGGCCTGACCCCTAAAAAGTTCGTCCTGACCCCTAAAATTTTCCATGACCCCTAAATCTCTCCAGCCCCCTAATTTTTCACTCTCCTCCAACCATGAAAAATATTTTGACTTCAAAACAAAAAAAAACAAATAAATTTGGCCTGACCCCTAAAAAGTTCGTCCTGACCCCTAAAATTTTCCCCGACACCTAAATCTCTCCAGCCCCCTAATGTTTAACTCTCCCCCAACCCTGAGAAATATATTGACTTCAAAACCAAAAAAAAAAAAAAAATTTGGCCTGACCCCTAAAAAGTTCGTCCTGACCCCTAAAATTTTTCATGACCCCTAAATCTCTCCAGCCCCCTAATTTTTCACTCTCCTCCAACCATGAAAAATATTTTGACTTCAAAACAAAAAAAAACAAATAAATTTGGCCTGACCCCTAAAAAGTTCGTCCTGACCCCTAAAATTTTCCCCGACACCTAAATCTCTCCAGCCCCCTAATGTTTAACTCTCCCCCAACCCTGAGAAATATTTTGACTTCAAAACAAAAAAAAACAAAAAAATTTGGCCTGACCCCTAAAAAGTTCGTCCTGACCCCTAAAATTTTCCCCGACCCCTAAATCTCTCCAGCCCCCTAATTTTTCACTCTCTTACAACCATTAGATATATTTTGACTTCAAAACAAAAAAAAACAAAAAACTTTGGCCTGACCCCTAAAATTTTCCCCGACCCCTAAATCTCTCCAGCCCCCTAATTTTTCACTCTCCCCCAACCCTGAGAAATATTTTGACTTCAAAACAAAAAAAAACAAAAAAAAACAAAAAAATTTGGCTTGACCCCTAAAAAGTTCGTCCTGACCCTTAAAATTTTCCCCGACCCCTAAATCTCTCCAGCCCCCTAATTTTTGACTCTCCTCCAACCATGAAAAATATTTTGACTTCAAAACAAAAAAAACCAAAAATATTTGGCCTGACCCCTAAAAAGTTCGTCCTGACCCCTAAAATTTTCCCCGACCCCTAAATCTCTCCAGCCCCCTAATTTTTCACTCTCTTACAACCATTAGATATATTTTGACTTCAAAACAAAAAAAAACAAAAAAATTTGGCCTGACCCCTAAAATTTTCCCCGACCCCTAAATCTCTCCAGCCCCCTAATTTTTCACTCTCCCCCAACCCTGAGAAATATTTTGACTTCAAAACAAAAAAAAACAAAAAAAAACAAAAAAATTTGGCTTGACCCCTAAAAAGTTCGTCCTGACCCTTAAAATTTTCCCCGACCCCTAAATCTCTCCAGCCCCCTAATTTTTCACTCTCCTCCAACCATGAAAAATATTTTGACTTCAAAACAAAAAAAAAAAAGAAATTTGGCCTGACCCCTAAAAAGTTCGTCCTGACCCCTAAAATTTTCCATGACCCCTAAATCTCTCCAGCCCCCTAATTTTTCACTCTCCTCCAACCATGAAAAATATTTTGACTTCAAAACAAAAAAAAACAAATAAATTTGGCCTGACCCCTAAAAAGTTCGTCCTGACCCCTAAAATTTTCCCCGACACCTAAATCTCTCCGGCCCCCTAATGTTTAACTCTCCCCCAACCCTGAGAAATATATTGACTTCAAAACCAAAAAAAAAAAAAAAATTTGGCCTGACCCCTAAAAAGTTCGTCCTGACCCCTAAAATTTTTCATGACCCCTAAATCTCTCCAGCCCCCTAATTTTTCACTCTCCTCCAACCATGAAAAATATTTTGACTTCAAAACAAAAAAAAACAAATAAATTTGGCCTGACCCCTAAAAAGTTCGTCCTGACCCCTAAAATTTTCCCCGACACCTAAATCTCTCCAGCCCCCTAATGTTTAACTCTCCCCCAACCCTGAGAAATATTTTGACTTCAAAACAAAAAAAAACAAAATAATTTGGCCTGACCCCTAAAAAGTTCGTCCTGACCCCTAAAATTTTCCCCGACCCCTAAATCTCTCCAGCCCCCTAATTTTGCACTCTCTTACAACCATTAGATATATTTTGACTTCAAAACAAAAAAAAACAAAAAACTTTGGCCTGACCCCTAAAATTTTCCCCGACCCCTTAATCTCTCCAGCCCCCTAATTTTTCACTCTCCCCCAACCCTGAGAAATATTTTGACTTCAAAACAAAAAAAAACAAAAAAAACAAAAAAATTTGGCTTGACCCCTAAAAAGTTCGTCCTGACCCTTAAAATTTTCCCCGACCCCTAAATCTCTCCAGCCCCCTAATTTTTCACTCTCCTCCAACCATGAAAAATATTTTGACTTCAAAACAAAAAAAAACAAAAAAATTTGGCCTGACCCCTAAAAAGTTCGTCCTGACCCCTAAAATTTTCCCCGACCCCTAAATCTCTCCAGCCCCCTAATTTTTCACTCTCCCCCAACCATGAGATATAATTTGACTTCAAAACAAAAAAAAACAACAAAATTTGGCCTGACCCCTAAAAAGTTGGTCCTGACCCCTAAAATTTTCCCCGACACCTAAATCTCTCCAGCCCCCTAATTTTTCACTCTCCCCCAACCCTGAGAAATATTTTGAGTTCAAAACCAACAAAAAGAAAAAAATTTTGCCTGACCCCTAAAAAGTTCGTCCTGACCCCTAAAATTTTCCCCGACCCCTAAATCTCACCAGCCCCCTAATTTTTCACTCTCCTCCAACCATGAGAAATATTTTGACTTCAAAACAAAAAAAAAACAAAAAATTTGGCCTGACCCCTAAAAAGTTCGTCCTGACCCCTAAAATTTTCCCCGACCCCTAAATCTCTCCAGCCCCCTAATTTTTCACTCTCCCCCAACCCTGAGAAATATTTTCAGTTCAAAACAAAAAAAAAAGAAAAAAATTTGGCCTGACCCCTAAAAAGTTCGTCCTGACCCCTAAAATTTTCCCCGACCCCTAAATCTCTCCAGCCCCCTAATTTTTCACTCTCCCCCAACCCTGAGAAATATTTTGAGTTCAAAATTAAATAATAAAAAAAAAATTGGGCCTGACCCCTAAAAAGTTCGTCCTGACCCCTAAAATTTTCCCCGACCCCTAAATCTCTCCAGCCCCCTAATTTTTTACTCTCCCCCAACCATGAGAAATATTTTGAGTTCAAAACCAAACAAAAAACAAAAAAATTTGGCCTGACCCCTATAAAGTTCGTCTTGACCCCTAACATTTTCCCCGACCCCTAAATCTCTCCAGCCCCCTAATTTTTCACTCTCCCCCAACCATGAGAAATATTTTGACTTCAAAACAAAAAAAAACAAAAAATTTGGCCTGACCCCTTAAAAGTTCATCCTGACCCCTAAAATTTTCTTCGACCCCTAAATCTCTCCAGCCCCCTAATTTTTCACTCTCCCCCAACCCTGAGAAATATTTTCAGTTCAAAACCGAAAAAAAAGAAAAAAATTTGGCCTGACCCCTAAAAAGTTCGTCCTGACCCCTAAAATTTTCCCCGACCCCTAAATCTCTCCAGCCCCCTAATTTTTCACTCTTCACCAACCATGAGAAATATTTTGACTTCAAAACAAAAAAAAACAAAAAAATTTGGCCTGACCCCTAAAAAGTTGGTCCTGACCCCTAAAATTTTCCCCGACCCCTAAATCTCTCCAGCCCTCTAATTTTTCACTCTCCCCCAACCCTGAGAAATATTTTCAGTTCAAAACCGAAAAAAAAGAAAAAAATTTGGCCTGACCCCTAAAAAGTTCGTCCTGACCCCTAAAATTTTCCCCGACCCCTAAATCTCACCAGCCCCCTAATTTTTCACTCTCCTCCAACCATGAGAAATATTTTGACTTCAAAACAAAAAAAAAACAAAAAAATTTGGCCTGACCCCTAAAAAGTTCGTCCTGACCCCTAAAATTTTCCCCGACCCCTAAATCTCTCCAGCCCCCTAATTTTTCACTCTCCCCCAACCATGAGAAATATTTTCAGTTCAAAACCCAAAAAAAGAAAAAAAATTTTGCCTGACCCCTAAAAAGTTCGTCCTGACCCCTAAAATTTTCCCGATACGACCCTACCTCTACTCTTCTCAAAAAAGGAGGAGATAATGCATGGGAATAGTGCATCATGACAACGTAACCGATACGACCTTTCCTCAACAGTTCTAAAAAAAGGAGGAGATAATGCATGGGATGAGTGCATCATGACAACGGACCCGATACGACCCTACCTCAACACTTCTCAAAAAAGGAGGAGATAATGCATGGGAATAGTGCATCATGACAACGGAACCGATACGACCCTTCCTCAACAGTTCTAAAAAAAGGAGGAGATAATGCATGGGATGAGTGCATCATGACAACGGAACCGATACGACCCTACCTCTACACTTCTAAAAAAAGGAGGAGATAATGCATGGGATGAGGGCACTATGACAACGAAACCGATACTACCTCAACACTTCTCAAAAAAGGAGGAGATAATGCATGGGATGAGGGCACTATGACAACGAAACCGATACTACCTGAACACTTCTCAAAAAAGGAGGAGATAATGCATGGGATGAGTGCATCATGACAACGGAACCGATACGACCCTACCTCAACACTTCTCAAAAAAGGAGGAGATAATGCATGGGATGAGTGCATCATGACAACGGAACCGATACGACCCTACCTCAACACTTCTCAAAAAAGGAGGAGATAATGCATGGGATGAGTGCATCATGACAACGGAACCGATACAACCCTACCTCAACACTTCTCAAAAAAGGAGGAGATAATGCATGGGATGAGTGCATCATGACAACGGAACCGATACGACCCTACCTCAACACTTTTCAAAAAAGGAGGAGATAATGCATGGGATGAGTGCATCATGACAACGGAACCGATACGACCCTACCTCAGCACTTCTCAAAAAAGGAGGAGATAATTCATGGGAATAGTGCATCATGACAACGGAACCGATACGACCCTACCTCAACACTTCTAAAAAAAGGAGATAATGCATGGGATGAGGGCATCATGACAACGGAACCGATACGACCCTACCTCAACATTCCTCAAAAAAGGAGGATATAATGCATGGGATGAGTGCATCATGACAACGGAACCGATACTACCCTACCTCAACACTTCTCAAGAAAGGAGGAGGTAATGCTCACACCGGCGAATACCGTAACCCCCCCCCCAATTTGGCCTGAAAGGAGGAGGTAATTCCTATCATGATAACAGAACGGCCACAGGGAGGGAGGGGGGGGGGAATATTAGCGTCTATTAATAATTATGAAAGAAAGTGTGTGAGGGAAAAAAAACTGCCACTCTCTGACGTCATGATGACCTGATATAACCGGACACAATTTAGAGCAAGACCGGGTACATCCGGCAAGGGATTATGGGACAGGTGCGGATGTGATTGAGCAACCCTTGTTTCACTATACACTCTTACCGTAGGATTCCTATGTTGTTATTGATGCAACCGGACAGAAGTTAATGGATGATCTGATACAACCGGACACAATTTAGGGCAAGACCGGGTACATCCGGCAAGGGATTATGGGATGTTTACAGTGACTCGGCATTTTTATCGGATTAGTACATAAATACATTAGATTATTTCGAATTTACTACATATTAACGTTGAAATTTCGTGAAAAATACGAAAAAAACTGCTACCTTTTGTCGGAAAGTGGTCCGGTTGACTGTCAGCGAGTGAATCGTTTGTCGCGATTTTTAGATATTATGATTACGGGATATGTACGGTGCTAAAGATATCAACTTTTTGACATGTTGCCGCGTAGTTTTTGAGGAGATACTGGACATACAAACAAACAGACATACAGACAACTGCCCTTTATATAATAGACTAGCGGGGCTACCCGGCGTTGCTCGGGGTCATAAAAACATATATTTGAAGAAAGATCGTGTGTGTAACATCTTTATATTCAAACTTCTATGTCCGCCCCCTCTCTCTATAGCCGTCTCTTTATCTGCTACCTTTCTCTTTCCTGGTCGCCCCATTTCGCCGCTACTTTCTAATTTTGCCTTTTGCAAAAGCTGTTTCTTCCCCACCATTTCTCCTATTGCCCAGGGTAATTGTATGACATATTTCTATAAAAAGTAACACCTCTATCTGCGCCTTCTATATAGGTACTTATCTCCACCCCAGTGTTCATACTATATACGTATCTATCGCCGCCCCAGTGCACATACTATATACGTACCTATCGCCGCCCCGGTGCAGATACTATTTAAGTACCTATCGCCGCCCCGTTGCGAATGCTAAATAGTACCTATCGTTGCCCCGGTGTGAATGCTAAATACATACCTATTGCGCCCCGGTGTGCATGCTACATAAGTACCTATCGCTGCCCTAGTGCGAATACTAAAGACATACCAATTGCGCTCCGGTGTGCATGCTACATAAGTACCTATCACTGCCCTAGTGCGAATAATTAATATGTACATATTGCCGCTTTGGTGTGAATGCTAAATATGTACCTATCGCCGGCCCAGTGCGAATTCTAAATACGTACCTATAGCCGCCCTGGTGCGAATGCTAAATACGTACCTATAGCTGCCCCAGTGCGAATGCTAAATACGTACCTATCACCACTACGGTGCGAATGCGAAATACATACCTTTCGCCGCCCCGGTACGCATGCAATATATGTACTGATCGCCGCCGCAGAGCGCATGCTATGTACGTACTTATTGCTGCCCGTGTGTACATGCTATATACGTAGCTATCGCCACCCCTGAATTCTGAATACGTACCTATCACCGCCCTGGTGTGGAAGCTAAATACGTACATATCGCCGCCCCGGTGCGAATGCTAAATACATACCTATCGCCGCCCCGGTGTGAATTCAAAATACGTACCTATTGCCGCCCCGGTGTGAATTCTAAATACGTACCTATCGCTGCCCCGGTGCGGAAGCTAAATACGTACATATCGCTGCCCCGGTGCGAATGCTAAATACATACCTATCGCTGCCCCGGTGTGAATGCTAAATACATACCTATCGCCGCCCTGGTGTGAATGCTAAATACGTACCTATCGCCGCCCCGGTGTGAATTTTAAATATGTACCTTTTGCCGCCCGGTGTGAATTTTAAATATGTACCTTTCGCCGCCCCTGTGCGCGTGCTATATACGTACCTATCGCCGCCCCGGTGCGCGTGCTATATATGAACCGATCGCTTCCTCAGTGCGCATGCTAAATGCATACCTATTACTGCCCCGGTGTGCATACTATATACGTACTTATTACCGCCCATGTGCACATGCTATATAAGTACCTATCACCACTGCTGAATGCTAAATAAGTACCTATCGCCGCCCCGGTGTGGAAGCTAAATACAGACATATCGCCGCCCCTAAATTTGGGCAGACCCTAAAAAATTTGGCCTGACCCCTAAAATTTTCCCCGTCCCCTAAATCTCTCCAGCCTCTAATTTTTCACTCTCCCCCAACCATGAGAAATATTTTGACTTCAAAACAAAAAAAAACAAAAAAATTTGGCCTGACCCCGAAAAAGTTCCGCCTGACCCCTAAAATTTTCCCGACCCTAAATGTCTCCAGCCCCCTAATTTTTCACTCTCCCCCAACCATGAGAAATATTTTGACTTCAAAACAAAAATAAACAAAAAAATTTGGCCTGACCCCTAAAAAGTTCCGCCTGACCCCTAAAATTTTCCCCGACCCCTCAATCTCTCCAGCCCCCTAATTGTTCACTCTCCCCCAACCCTGAGATATATTTTGAGTTCAAAACAAAAAAAAAAGAAAAAGATTTGGCCTGAACCCTAAAAAGTTCGTCCTGACCCCTAAAATTTTCCCCGACCCCTGAATCTCTCCAGCCACCTAATTTTTCACTCTCCTCCAACCATGAGAAATATTTTGACTTCAAAACAAAAAAAAACAAAAAAAATTGGCCTGACCCCTAAAAAGTTCGTCCTGACCCCCTAAATTTTCCCCGACCCCTCAATCTCTCCAGCCCCCTAATTGTTCACTCTCCCCCAACCCTGAGAAATATTTTGAGTTCAAAACCAAAAAAAACAAAAAAATTTGGCCTGACCTCTAAAAAGTTCTGCCTGACCCCTAAAATTTTCCCCGACCCCTAAATCTCTCCAGCCCCCTAATTTTTCACTCTCCCCCAACCATGAGATATATTTTGACTTCAAAACAAAAAAAAACAAAAAAAAACAAAAAAATTTGGCCTGACCCCTAAAAAGTTCGTCCTGACCCCTAAAATTTTCCCCGACCCCTAAATCTCTCCAGCCCCCTAATTTTTCACTGTCTTACAACCATTAGATATATTTTGACTTCAAAACAAAAAAAAAGAAAAAAATTTGGCCTGACCCCTAAAAAGTTCGTCCTGACCCCTAAAATTTCCCCGACCCCTAAATCTCTCCAGCCCCCTAATTTTTCACTCTCCCCCAACCCTGAGAAATATTTTGACTTCAAAACAAAAAATAAGCAAAAAATTTGGCCTGACCCCTAAAAAGTTCGTCCTGACCCCTAAAATTTTTCCCGACCCCTAAATCTCTCCAGCCCCCTAATTTTTCACTCTCCCCCAACCATGAGATATATTTTGACTTCAAAACAAAAAAAAACAAAAAAATTTTGCCTGCCCCTAAAAAGTTCGTCCTGACCCCTAAAATTTTCCCCGACCCCTAAATCTCTCCAGCCACCTAATTTTTCACTCTCCCCCAACCATGAGAAATATTTTGACTTCAAAACAAAAAAAAACAAAAAAATTTTGCCTGACCCCTAAAAAGTTCGTCCTGACCCCTAAAATTTTCCCCGACCCCTAAATCTCTCCAGCCCACTAATGTTTCACTCTCCCCCAACTCTGAGAAATATTTTGACTTCAAAACAAAAAAAAACAAAAAAAACAAAAAAAATTTGGCCTGACCCCTAAAAAGTTCGTCCTGACCCCTAAAATTTTCCCCGACCCCTAAATCTCTCCAGCCCCCTAATTTTTCACTCTCCCCCAACCATGAGATATATTTTGACTTCAAAACAAAAAAAAAGAAAAAAATTTAGCCTGACCCCTAAAAAGTTCGTCCTGACCCCTAAAATTTTCCCCGACCCCTAAATCTCTCCAGCCCCCTAATTTTTCACTTTCCCCCAACCATGAAAAATATTTTGACTTCAAAACAAAAAATTGGCGTGACCACTAAAAAGTGCAGCCTGACCCCTAAATCTCTCCAGCCCCTCATCCCAACTAATTTTTCACTCTCACATAACCCTGAGAAATATTTTGAGTTAAAAACAAAATAAAAAAGAACAAATTTGGCCTGACCCCTAAAAAGTTCGGATTGACCCCTAAAATTTTCTCCGACCTCTCAATGTCTCCAGCGAAATATTTTGAGTTCAAAAAAAAATGTTATTTAACATGTATACAAATATTAGTGAAAACAGTGGCGGAGCATAATTTTTTCTATTCTTACTTTATTTATTGAGATGTTTTTTAATATGTATACAAATATTAGTGAAAACAATGGCGGAGCATAATTATTTCTCTTCTTACTGTACTTATTGAGACGTTATTTAATATGTATACAAATATTAGTGAAAACAATGGTGGAGCATAATTATTTCTCTTCTTACTTTACTTATTGAGACGTTATTTAATATGTATACAAATATTAGTGAAAACAGTGGCGGAGCATAATTTTTTCTATTCTTACTTTATTTATTGAGATGTTTTTTAATATGTATACAAATATTAGTGAAAACAATGGCGGAGCATAATTATTTCTCTTCTTACTGTACTTATTGAGACGTTATTTAATATGTATACAAATATTAGTGAAAACAATGGTGGAGCATAATTATTTCTCTTCTTACTTTACTTATTGAGACGTTATTTAATATGTATACAAATATTAGTGAAAACAGTGGCGGAGCATAATTATTTCTATTTTTAGTTTATTTATTGAGACGTTTTTTAATATGTATACAAATATTAGTGAAAACAATGGCGGAGCATAATTTTTTCTTCCTTTAAATTTACTGATTGAAACGTTATTTAATATGTATACAAATATTTGTGAAAACAATGGTGGAGCATAATTATATCTCTTCTTACTTTACTTATTGAGACGTTATTTAATATGTATACAAATATAAGTGAAAACAATGGAGGAGCATAATAATTTCTCTTCTTACCTTACTTCTTGAGACGTTATTTAATATGTATACAAATATTAGTGAAAACAATGGTGGAGCATAATTATTTCTCTTTTTACTTTACTTCTTGAAACGTTATTTAATATGTATACAAATATTAGTGAAAACAATGGTGGAGCATAATTATTTATTACACTAACTTCACACCTCTCAAAAAGAAGGAGGTAATACCTGGGAGGATGGTATCATGTCAACAGAAGAAATGCGGTTAGGATTAAGCAACCCTTGCTTCACTATAAACTCGTGTTCAAAAAAGTTCCGTTAGGGATCCACTTTGACGTCATTTCCTGTTAAAATCGTGACTTTGCATTATGCCGACAATCCCCCATCTCCAAATTTGGCATGAGGCGCTTCACCGGCGAATGCCGACACTCCCCCCCCCTAATTTGACCTGAAGCAGTCACACCGCCGCTCTATCTCTACAACTCTCAAAAAGGAGGAGGTAATGCCTAGGAGGGTGGTATCATAACAACAGAACGGGCGTAGGGGAGGAAAGGAAGGTAGAAGGGGTGGGAGTGAGAGGGAAAGAAGAGTTTTAGTGTGAGGGATTTTCTTCCCTACACTCTTTTCCTCTGACGTCATTTCCTGTTAAAAGCATGACGGTGCATTATTTCTCAAATTCTACATGATGTCATTGTTTTTTTCTCAAATTAGTACTAAACAACGTTGAAAATCGAGGAAAAAGGCAGTCGACCCTCGAAGAGTCCATTTTTTTTCCGGTTCTGAGATAGTATACGTCCCGGGGCTGGCCGGTCATAATGACGTCAACCGTGTGACTGTTTGTTGGGTACTCTCGGAGGAGTATCTGGACATACAAACAGACAAACAGACAGACATACAGACAACTGGCCTTTATATAATAGAAGATACAAATAAATGCACATTGGCCTTTATTATAGATACAAATAAATGCACATTGGTCTTTATTATAGATTTGCTTAATACCCCCCCCCCAAGAAAAGATTTGGCCTGATGCGCTCACACCGGCGAATGCTGACACTCTCTCCTCGCAACAGATACTACACTGTCTCCACCCTCTCAAAAATGTGTGAGCGCCGGCGAATGCCGACACTCCCCCTCCCCAAATTTGGCCTGAGGGACTCACACCGGCGAATGCCGTCACCCCCCCCCCCCCAATTTGACATGAAAGGAGGAGGTAATGCCTATCATGATAACGGAAGGGAGGGGGAGGAATATTAGCGTCTATTAAAAGGTTGTAGTGTGAGTGAATTTCTTCCCGCCACTTTGCATTATTTTTCAAATTATCTGCCACTCTCTGACGTCATGATATAACCGGACACAATTTAGAGCAAGACCGGGTACATCCGGCAAGGGATTATGGGACAGGTGCGGATGTGATTGAGCAACCCTTGTTTCACTACACACTCTTAACGTAGGATTACTATGTTGTTATTGATGCATCCGGACAGAAGTTATTGGATGATCTGATACAACCGGACACAATTTAGGACAAGACCGGGTACATCCGGCAAGGGATTATGGGATGTTTACAGTGACTCTGCATTTTTATCGGATTAGTACATAAATACATTAGATTATTTCGAATTTACTATCGAATTTGACCTCCTAGAACTGCACAGGACAAACCCATAGACCGACGGAATGAAGCCCCGAAGGCCAAGACGATACCAGTCTATGGGGTGCAGTATCCATCGAAACAGATACTACACTTTGATGTTAGCCAAAAGAAGTGAATTAATGTCATTTTCGGTAATGGCGTATGAAAGCTATGTTGAATTAGAGAAAAACGGCCTAGTGGAGTCTAAAATTCATTGTTGATATTCCAAACTTATATAAGAATTTGTTAAATAGTAGTATACAATGTTTTTTGAAAGAAAATCCTAGTTATTATTACTTGTTAATTTAATAATGTAATTTAAACAGTGTCTAGTGGATAGACCGCTGTTCAGCTGTAGATTGGTTATAAATACCCCAGTAAAACCTCAGAATTTTAATTTCGGATCTTTACTTGGTCTTTTGGCTAAGATCAAAGTGTAGTATCTGTTCTCGGCATTTTTGCCTTGAGATAAAGTGTATTATCTAGTCCTATCCTATAGGTGTCGATCTTACACTCTCGAATCAAAAATCAGATTATCATTTTATTTTTGAATCCCTATTCCTTTTGTTCACTTCCTCTCCCCTAAAGTACGGGCGTCACTCCTCCAAAGTTCGCCTTAGGCGCACCACCGCCGAATGCCGACTGACTCTCCCCATATTTGACCTGAGGCGCTCACACCGGCTAATGCCGCAACTCCCCCTCCCCCAAATTCGGCCTCCCCATGCCGACAGCCGACACTACTCCCCAAATTCGGCCTGAGGACCTTCTCCCCGAATTTCGCCTGAGGCGCACCACCGCCGAATGCCGACACTCACCCTTCCCATATTTGGCCTGAGGCGCTCACACCGGCGAATTCCGCAACTCCCCCTCCACCAAATTCGGCCTTCCCAAAATGCCGACACTCCTTCCCAAATTCTGCGCCCCACCGGCGAATGCTGACACTCCTCTTCCCCAAATTTCGCCTGAGGCGCTAATACCGGCGAATGCCGACATTCCCCCTCCCCAAATTTGGCCTGAGGCGCCCCACCGCCGAATGCCGACCCTCCCCTCAAATTTCGCCTGAGCCGCTAACACCGGCGAATGCCGACACCCTCCACACCCACCCCAATTTTTAAATATGTATACAAAAAGGAGGAGGTAATACCTAGGAGGATGTTATCATGTCAACAGAAAAAAACTCATGTTAAAAAAGTGCCGTTATTGATTAAACAACACTTGCGTCACTATAAACGCATGTATCAAAAAGTGCCAAATTCGACCTGAGGCGCTCATACTGACGAATGCCGACACTCCTCCCCAAATTTCGCCTGAGGCGACCATACTTGCGTAACTCCTCCCCGAATTTTGCCTGAGGCGCCCCACCGGCAAATGCTGACCCTCCCCCAAATTTCGCCTGATGCGCCCCACCGGCGAATGCCGACATCCCCCACACCCACCCCAATTTTTCAATATGTATAGAAATATTAGTGAAAACAATGGGGGAGCATACAAATATTAGTGAAAACAGTGGGGGAGCATAATTATTTATTACTTTAATTTTACTGATACTACACTAACTTCACACCTGTCAAAAAGGAGGAGGTAATACCTAGGAGGATGTTAAAAAATGTGGTTAGGATTAAGCAACCCTTGCTTCACTATGAACTCATGTTAAAAAAAGTGCCGTTATTGATTAAACAACACTTGCGTCACTATAAACGCATGTATCAAAAAGTGCCGTTAGGAGTTACGCAACCCTTGCATCACTATGGACTCATGTTCAAAAAAGTGCCGTTAGTAAGTAAGCAACCCATGCTTGACTATGGACTCGTGTTCAAAAAAAGTGCCGTTATTGATTAAGCAACACTTGCTTCACTATAAACTCATGTTCAAAAAAGAGCCGTTAGGGATTTCCTCTGACGTCATTTCCTGTTAAAATCATGACGGTGCATTATTTCTCAATTCTTTGTTTTTTTTCTCAAATTAGTACTAAACAACGTTGAAAATCGAGGAAAAAGGCACCCCCCCATTGGAGAAAAGTGCTCAGTCGACCCTCGAAGAGTCCATTTTTTTTTCCGGTTCTGAGATATTATACGTCCCGGGGCTGGCCGGTTATAATGATGTCAACCGTGTGACTGTTTGTTGGGTCCTCTCGGAGGAGTATGTGGACATACAAACAAACAGACAAACAGACATACAGACAACTGCCCTTTATATAATAGAAGACTAGCGGGGCTACCCGGCGTTGCTCGGGGTCATAAAAACATAATTGAAGAAAAATTGCGTATGTAACATCTTTATATTAAAACTTCTATTTCTCTCCTTCTCTCTCTATAGCTGTCTCTTTATCTTTCTACTTTTCTCTACCCTGGTCGCTACTTTTAAATTTTGCCTTTTGCGAAAGCTGTTTCTTCCCCACCATTTCATCCTAGGTTTCACAGGGCAATAGTATGACTTATTTCTATAAAAAGTACCACCACTGTCTGCGCCTTCTATATAGGTACTTATAACCGCCCCGGTGTTCATACTATATATTTTGAATCCCCTCATGATATCCTTCATCATTTTAACTCCCCTCGTTATATTCATCATTTTCGATCTCCTCATACTATTAATCATTTTCGATCTCCTCATACTATTAATCATTTTCAATCCCCTCATAATATTCTTCATCATTTTCAATCTCCTCATACTATTAATCATTTTCAATCCCCTCATAATATTCTTGCTCATTTTCAATCCTCTCGTAATATTCCTCATCATTTTCAATCCGCTCATGATATTCTTAATAATTTTCAATCCTCTCATGATATTCTTCATTTTTTCAATCCTCTCATGATATTCTTCATTATTTTAAATCCCCTCATGATATTCTTCATCATTTTCAATCCCCTCATGATATTCTTCATCATTTTCAATCCCCTCATGATATTATTCATCATTTTAAATCCCCTCATGGTATTCTTCATCATTTCCAATCCTGTCAGTCTATTCTTCATCATTTTCAATCCTGTCAGTCTATTCTTCATCATTTTCAATCCTCTCATGACATTCTTCATCATTTTCAAACCCCTCATGATAGTCTTCATTTTCAAACCTCTCATGATAGTCTTCATCATTTTCAAACCTCTCATGATAGTCTTCATCATTTTCAAACCTCTCATGATAGTCTTCATCATTTTCTAACCTCTCATGATAGTCTTCATCATTTTCAAACCTCTCATGATAGTCTTCATCATTTTCAAACCTCTCATGATATTCTTCATCATTTTCAAACCTCTCATGATAGTCTTCATCATTTTAAATCCCCTCATGGTATTCTATATCATTTCCAATCCTGTCAGTCTATTCTTCATCATTTTCAATCCTCTCATGACATTCTTCATCATTTTCAATCCTCTCATGACATTCATCATTTTCAATCCCCTTATGACAGTCTTCATCATTTTCAATCCCCTCATGATAGTCTTCATCATTTTCAATCCTCTCATGAAAGTCATCATTTTCAATCCTCTCATGAAAGTCTTCATCATTTTCAATCCTCTCATGAAAGTCTTCATCCTTTTCAATCCTCTCATGATAGTCTTTATCATAGCTCTATCGAGGATATTGAGCACTTTTTTCCCGGACAACGCCGAGTACTTTGAAAATCGAGGAGGCTTTATGAGCACTCCTGAAATCCCTTAGGTATCCTCTCTCCTTCTGATCTTCGAAATAGTCCAAAGGGAAACGAAGATGGCGTTAAAATATTATCCAAACCTATCACTACAGTAGCTCTATCTAGGACATTGAGCACTTTTATCCCGGACAACGCCGAGTACTTTGATAATCAAGGAAGCCTCCTGGGGACTACTGAAATCACTTAGGTATCCTCTCTCCTTCTGATCTGCGAAATAGTCCAAAGGTGAACGAAGATGGCGTTAAAATATTTTCCAAACAAATCACTACAGTAGCTCTATCTAGGATATTGAGCACTTTTCTCCCGGACAACGCCGAATACTTTGAAAATCGAGGAGGCTTCATGAGCACTGCTGAAATCCCTTAGGTATCCTCTCTCCTTCTTATCTGCGAAATAGTCCAAAGAGGAACGAAGATGGCGTTAAAATATTTTCCAAAACCTATCACTACAGTAGCTCTATCTAGGACATTGAGCACTTTTCTCCCGGACAACGCCGAGTACTTTGATAATCAAGGAGGCCTCCTGGGGACTACTGAAATCACTTAGGTATCCTCTCTCCTTCTGATATGCGAAATAGTCCAAAGAGGAACTAAGATGGCGTTAAAATATTTTCAAAACCTATCACTACAGTAGCTCTATCTAGGATATTGAGCACTTTTCTCCCGGACAACGCCGAGTATTTCAAAATCAAAGATGCCTCCTGAGCACTACTGAAATAACTCTTATCGATTACCCCATCCTTTTCAGCGTAGATGCTGTTAAAATATTATCCAAACCTATCACTACAGTAGCTCTATCTAGGACATTGAGCACTTTTCTCCCGGACAACGCCGAGTACTTTGATAATCAAGGAAGCCTCCTGGGGACTACTGAAATCACTTAGGTATCCTCTCTCCTTCTGATCTGCGAAATAGTCCAAAGGTGAACGAAGATGGCGTTAAAATATTTTCCAAACAAATCACTACAGTAGCTCTATCTAGGATATTGAGCACTTTTCTCCCGGACAACGCCGAGTACTTTGAAAATCGAGGAGGCTTCATGAGCACTGCTGAAATCCCTTAGGTATCCTCTCTCCTTCTTATCTGCGAAATAGTCCAAAGAGGAACGAAGATGGCGTTAAAATATTTTCCAAAACCTATCACTACAGTAGCTCTATCTAGGACATTGAGCACTTTTCTCCCGGACAACGCCGAGTACTTTGATAATCAAGGAGGCCTCCTGGGGACTACTGAACTCACTTAGGTATCCTCTCTCCTTCTGATATGCGAAATAGTCCAAAGAGGAACTAAGATGGCGTTAAAATATTTTCAAAACCTATCACTACAGTAGCTCTATCTAGGATATTGAGCACTTTTCTCCCGGACAACGCCGAGTATTTCAAAATCAAAGATGCCTCCTGAGCACTACTGAAATAACTCTTATTGATTACCGCATCCTTTTCAGCGTAGATGCTGTTAAAATATTATTCAAACCTATCACTACAGTAGCTCTATCTAGGACATTGAGCACTTTTCTCCCGGACAACGCCGAGTACTTTGATAATCAAGGAAGCCTCCTGGGGACTACTGAAATCACTTAGGTATCCTCTCTCCTTCTGATCTGCGAAATAGTCCAAAGGTGAACGAAGATGGCGTTAAAATATTTTCCAAACAAATCACTACAGTAGCTCTATCTAGGATATTGAGCACTTTTCTCCCGGACAACGCCGAGTACTTTGAAAATCGAGGAGGCTTCATGAGAACTGCTGAAATCCCTTAGGTATCCTCTCTCCTTCTTATCTGCGAAATAGTCCAAAGAGGAACGAAGATGGCGTTAAAATATTTTCCAAAACCTATCACTACAGTAGCTCTATCTAGGACATTGAGCACTTTTCTCCCGGACAACGCCGAGTACTTTGATAATCAAGGAGGCCTCCTGGGGACTACTGAAATCACTTAGGTATCCTCTCTCCTTCTGATATGCGAAATAGTCCAAAGAGGAACTAAGATGGCGTTAAAATATTTTCAAAACCTATCACTACAGTAGCTCTATCTAGGATATTGAGCACTTTTCTCCCGGACAACGCCGAGTATTTCAAAATCAAATAGGCCTCCTGAGCACTACTGAAATAACTCTTATCGATTACCCCATCCTTTTCAGCGTAGATGCTGTTAAAATATTTTCAAAACCTATCACTACAGTAGCTCTATCTAGGATATTGAGCACTTTTCTCCCGGACAACGCCGAGTACTTTAGAAAATCGAGGAGGCTTTATGAACACCCATGAAATCCCTTAGGTATCCTCTCTCCTTCTGATCTGCGAAATAGTCCAAAGGGGAACGAAGATGGCGTTAAAATATTTTCCAAAACCTATCACTACAGTAGCTCTATCTAGGACATTGAGCACTTTTCTCCCGGACAACGCCGAGTACTTTGATAATCAAGGAGGCCTCCTGGAAACTACTGAACTCACTTAGGTATCCTCACTCCTTCTGATCTGCGAAATAATCCAAAGGTGAACGAAGATGGCGTTAAAATATTTTCAAAACCTATCACTACAGTAGCTCTATCTAGGACATTGAGCACTTTTCTCCCGGACAACGCCGAGTACTTTGATAATCAAGGAGGCCTCCTGGGGACTACTGAAATCACTTAGGTATCCTCTCTCCTTCTGATCTGCGAAATAATCCAAAGGTGAACGAAGATGGCGTTAAAATATTTTCAAAACCTATCACTACAGTAGCTCTATCTAGGACATTGAGCACTTTTCTCCCGGACAACGCCGAGTACTTTGATAATCAAGGAGGCCTCCTGGGGACTACTGAACTCACTTAGGTATCCTCTCTCCTTCTGATCTGCGAAATAATCCAAAGGTGAACGAAGATGGCGTTAAAATATTTTCAAAACCTATCACTACAGTAGCTCTATCTAGGACATTGAGCACTTTTCTCCCGGACAACGCCGAGTACTTTGATAATCAAGGAGGCCTCCTGGGGACTACTGAACTCACTTAGGTATCCTCTCTCCTTCTGATCTGCGAAATAATCCAAAGGTGAACGAAGATGGCGTTAAAATATTTTCAAAACCTATCACTACAGTAGCTCTATCTAGGACATTGAGCACTTTTCTCCCGGACAACGCCGAGTACTTTGATAATCAAGGAGGCCTCCTGGGGACTACTGAACAAACTTAGGTATCCTCTCTCCTTCTGATCTGCGAAATAATCCAAAGGTGAACGAAGATGGCGTTAAAATATTTTCAAAACCTATCACTACAGTAGCTCTATCTAGGACATTGAGCACTTTTCTCCCGGACAACGCCGAGTACTTTGATAATCAAGGAGGCCTTCTGGAAACTACTGAACTCACTTAGGTATCCTCTCTGTTTCTGATCTGCGAAATAATCCAAAGGTGAACGAAGATTGCGTTAAAATATTTTCAAAACCTATCACTACAGTAGCTCTATCTAGGACATTGAGCACTTTTCTCCCGGACAACGCCGAGTACTTTGAAAATCGAGGTGGCTTCATGAGCACTCCTGAAATCCCTTAGGTATCCTCTCTCCTTCTGATCTGCGAAATAGTCCAAAGGGGAACGAAGACAGCGTTAAAATATTTTCCAAAACTATCACTACAGTAGCTCTATCTAGGACATTGAGCACTTTTCTCCCGGACAACGCCGAGTACTTTGATAATCAAGGAGGCCTCCTGGGGACTACTGAAATGACTTAGGCATCCTCTCTCCTTCTGATCTGTGAAATAGTCCAAAGGGGAACGAAGACGGCGTTAAAATATTTTCCAAACCTATCACTACAGTAGCTTTATCTAGGATATTGAGCACTTTTCTCCCGGACAACGCCGAGTATTTCAAAATCAAAGAGGCCTCCTGAGCACTACTGAAATAACTCTTATCGATTACCCCATCCTTTTCAGCGTAGATGCTGTTAAAATATTATCCAAACCTATCACTACAGTTGCTCTATCTACGACATTGAGCACTTTTCTCCCGGACAACGCCGAGTACTTTGATAATCAAGGAGGCTTCCTGGGGACTACTGAAATGACTTAGGTATCCTCTCTCCTTCTGATCTGCGAAATAGTCCAAAGGGTAACGAAGACTGCGTTAAAATATTTTCCAAACCTATCACTACAGTAGCTCTATCTAGGATATTGAGCACTTTTCTCCCGGACAACGCCGAGTATTTCAAAATCAAAGAGGCCTCCTGAGCACTACTGAAATAACTCTTATCGATTACCCCATCCTTTTCAGCGTAGATGCTGTTAAAATATTATCAAAACCTACCACTACAGTAGCTCTATCTAGGACATTGAGCACTTTTTTCCCGGACAACGCCGAGTACTTTGAAAATCAAAGAGGCCTCCTGGTGACTACTGAAATCAGTTAGGTACCATCCCTCCTTTTATTTGCAAAATTGTCCAAAGGGAGACGAAGATGGCGTTAAAATATTTTCTAAACCTATCACTACAGTAGCTCTATCTAGGATATTGAGCACTTTTCTCCCGGACAACGCCGAGTACTTTGAAAATCGAGGAGGCTTTATGAGCACTCCTGAAATTCCTTAGGTATCCTCTCTCCTTCTGATCTGCGAAATAGTCCAAAGGGGAACGAAGATGGCGTTAAAATATTTTCCAAACCTATCACTACAGTAGCTCTATCTAGGACATTGAGCACTTTTCTCCCGGACAACGCCGAGTACTTTGATAATCAAGGAGGCCTCCTGGGGACTACTGAACTCACTTAGGTATCCTCTCTCCTTCTGATCTGCGAAATAATCCAAAGGTGAACGAAGATGGCGTTAAAATATTTTCAAAACCTATCACTACAGTAGCTCTATCTAGGACATTGAGCACTTTTATCCCGGACAACGCCGAGTACTTTGATAATCAAGGAGGCCTTCTGGAAACTACTGAACTCACTTAGGTATCCTCTCTGTTTCTGATCTGCGAAATAATCCAAAGGTGAACGAAGATGGCGTTAAAATATTTTCAAAACCTATCACTACAGTAGCTCTATCTAGGATATTGAGCACTTTTCTCCCGGACAACGCCGAGTACTTTGATAATCAAGGAGGCCTCCTGGGGACTACTGAAATCACTTAGGTATCCTCTCTCCTTCTGATCTGCGAAATAATCCAAAGGTGAACGAAGATTGCGTTAAAATATTTTCAAAACCTATCACTACAGTAGCTCTATCTAGGACATTGAGCACTTTTCTCCCGGACAACGCCGAGTACTTTGATAATCAAGGAAGCCTCCTGGGGACTACTGAACTCACTTAGGTATCCTCTCTCCTTCTGATCTGCGAAATAATCCAAAGGTGAACGAAGATGGCGTTAAAATATTTTCAAAACCTATCACTACAGTAGCTCTATCTAGGACATTGAGCACTTTTCTCCCGGACAACGCCGAGTACTTTGAAAATCGAGGAGGCTTCATGAGCACTACTGAAATCCCTTAGGTATCCTCTCTCCTTCTGATCTGCCAAATTGTCCTGAGGCGCTCATACCGGCGAATGCCGACATTCCCCCTCTCAGATTTCGCCTGAGGCGCTCATACCGACGAATGCCGACATTCCCCCTCCCTGGATTTCGCCTGAGTCGCTCACACTTCAACACTGCTCAAAAAAGGAGTAGATAATGCATGGGATTAGGGCATCATGACAACGGAACCGATACGACCCTACCTCAACACTTCTCAAAAAAGGAGGAGATAATGCATTGGAATAGTGCATCATGACAACGGAACCGATACGACCTTACCTCATCACTTCTCAAAAAAGGAGGAGATAATGCATGGAATGAGGGCATCATGACAACGGAACCGATACGACCTTACCTCAACACTTCTCAAAAAAGGAGGAGGTAATTCATGGGATGAGCACATCTTGACAACGGAACCGATACTATTCTACATCTACACTTCTCAAAAAAGGAGGAGATAATGCATGGGATCAGTGCATCATGACAACGGAACCGATACTACCCTACCTCTACACTTCTCAAAAAAGGAGGAGGTAATGCTCACACCGGCGAATACCGTAACCCCCCCCCCCCCCAATTTGGCCTGAAAGGAGGAGGTAATTCCTATCATGATAACAGAACGGCCACAGGGAGGGATGGGGGGGGGGAATATTAGCGTCTATTAATAATTAAGAAAGAAAGTGTTAGAGGGAAAAATGACAGAAAGGAAAACTGCCACTCTCTGACGTCATGATGACCTGATATAACCGGACACAATTTAGAGCAAGACCGGGTACATCCGGCAAGGGATTATGGGACAGGTGAGGATGTGATTGAGCAACCCTTGTTTCACTACACACTCTTAACGTAGGATTCCTATGTTGTTATTGATGCAACCGGACAGAAGTTATTGGATGATCTGATACAACCGGACACAATTTAGGGCAAGACCGGGTACATCCGGCAAGGGATTATGGGATGTTTATAGTGACTCGGCATTTTTATCGGATTAGTACATAAATACATTAGATTATTTCGAATTTACTACATATTAACGTTGAAATTTCGTGAAAAATACGAAAAAACTGCTACCTTTTGTCGGAAAGTGGTCCGGTTGACTGTCAGCGAGTGAATCGATTTTCGCGATTTTTAGATATTTTACATCCGGGATTTGTGCGGTCCTGTAGATGTCAACTTTTTGACATGTCGTCGGGTAGTTTTTGAGGAGATACTGGACATACAAACAAACAAACAAACATACAAACAGACAACTGCCCTTTATATAAGAGACTAGCGGGGCTACCCGGCGTTGCTCGGGGTCATTAAAACATATAATTGAAGAAAAATCGTGTGTGTAACATCTTTATATACAAACTTCTATTTCTCCCCCCCCCCCCTTCTCTATAGCCGTCTCTTTATCTTTCTACCTTTCTCTTTCCTGGTCGCCGCATTTCACCGCTACTTTCTAATTTTGCCTTTTGCGAAAGCTGTTCTTTCCCCACAATTTCTCCTACGTTGCCCAGGGCAATAGTATGATATATTTCTATAAAAAGTAACACCTCTATCTGCGCCTTCTATATAGGTACTTATCTCCACCCCGGTGTTCATGCTATATACGTATCTATCATCACCCCGGTGCGCATACTATATACGTACCTATCGCCGCCCCAGTGCACATACTATATACGTACCTATCGCCGCCCCAGTTCAGATACTATTTAAGTACCTATCACCGCCCCGGTGCGAATCCTAAATAGTACCTATCGCCGCCCCGGTGTGCATGCTACATAAGTACCTATCGCTGCCCTAGTGGGAATAATTAATATGTACATATTGCCGCATTGGTGCGAATTTCTAAATACGTACCTATCACCACTTTGGTGCGAATGCTAAATACGTACCTATCGCCGGCCCGATGCGAATGCTAAATACGTACCTATAGCCGCCCTGGTGTGAATGCTAAATACGCACCTATAGCCGCCCCGGTGCGAATGCTAAATACGTACCTATCACCACCCTGGTGCGAATGCGAAATACATACCTTTCGCCGTTCTGGTGCACGTGCTATATACGTACCTATTGCCGCCCCGGTGCACGTGCTATATATGTACTGATCGCCGCCCCGGTGCGCATGCTATGTACGTACTTATTGCTGCCCATGTGTACATGCTATATACGTAGCTATCGCCACCCCTGAATTCTGAATACGTACCTATCGCCGCTCCTGTGTGAATTCTAAATACGTACCTATCGCCGCCCCGGTGCGGAAGCTAAATACGTACATATCACCACCCCGGTGCGAATGCTAAATACATACCTATCGCCGCCCCGGTGCGAATGCTAAATACATACCTGTCGCCGCCCCGGTGCGAATGCTAAATACATACCTATCGCCGCCCCGGTTCGAATGCTAAATACATACCTGTCGCCGCCCCGGTGCGAATGCTAAATACATACCTATCGCCGCCCCGGTGCGAATGCTAAATACATACCTATCGCCGCCCCGGTGTGAATGCTAAATACATACCTATCGCCGCCCCGGTGTGAATGCTAAATACATACCTATCGCCGCCCCGGTGTGAATGCTAAATACGTACCTTTCGCCGCCCCGGTGCGCATGCTATATACGTACCTATCGCTGCCCCGGTGCGCGTGCTATATATGAACCGATCGCTGCCCCAGTGCGCATGCATAATACATACCTATCACGTACTTATTGCCGCCCATATGCACATGCTATATACGTACCTATCGCCACCGCTGAATGCTAAATAAGTACCTATCCCTGCCCAGGGATGAATGCTAAATACGTACATATTGCCGCCCAGGTGTTCATACACCATATGTACCTATCACTGCCCCAGTGCGAATACTAAATATGTACATATCGCCACCCCGGTGCGATTGCTGAATACATACCTATCGCAACCCCGGTGCGAATGCTAAATACGTAGCTATAGCCACCCCTATGCACTACTATATAGTACCTATTGCCACCCCGGTACACATACTATATATAAACCTATCGCCGACCCGGTGTGCATACTATATTCGTACCTATCGCGGCTCTGGTGCGCATACTACATACTTACCTATCTCTGCAAGGGTACACATACTATATATGTACCAATCTCCAGCCCAGTTCGCATACGTAAGAACTTATATTTATTCGGCCCTGTCGTGTTAGAAAAACAAAATAGTGTTCATTTATGTATTGTCACTATCATAAATATAAATATTTTTAGTTACAAACAGGAAAAAATACATTTGTTTGCCTCCCTACAGGAAAAATTTTTTTCTATCCTCCCACATACTTAGAAATATTTTTAAT
Organism: Sepiola atlantica; assembly: GCA_963556195.1. NCBI lineage: Eukaryota > Metazoa > Mollusca > Cephalopoda > Sepiida > Sepiolidae > Sepiola > Sepiola atlantica. The sequence continues at coordinate 30,906,436 of OY744537.1, forward strand.
TTAAAGGAAAAAAAAAAGAAAAATTTTTGACCCCTTACACCCCAAAAATTTTATGTTCCCCCCATACATAGAAATATTTTTATTTTAAAAAAGAAAAAAAAAAAAATTTTTTAGCCCCCTCCTCCGAAAATTTTTTTTTTTCATTCTCCCCCATACACATAAATATTTTCAATGAAAAAGATAAAAGACAAAATAAATGTTTTGCCTCCCCCCCAATTTTTTTTATACTCCCGATGCGCATGCTATATACGTATTTATTGCCGCCCATGTGCACATGCTATATACTTCCTATCGCCACCGCTGAATGCTAAATACGTACCTATTACTGTCGCGGTGCGAATGCTAAATAGGTTTTCAGCGTAGATGCTCTTAAAATATTATCCAAACCTATCACTACAGTAGCTCTATCTAGGACATTGAACATTTTTCTCCCAAACAACGCCGAGTACTTTAAAAATAAAAGAGGCCTCATGAGCACTACTGAAATAACTTAGGTATCCTCTCTCCTTCTGATCTGCCAAATAGTCCAAAGGGAAACGAAGATGGCATTAAAATATTTTCCAAACCTATCACTACAGTAGCTCTATCTAGGATATTGACCACTTTTCTGCCGGACAACGCCGAGTACTTTGGAAATCAAGGAGGCCTCCTGGGCACTACTGAAATCACTCTTATCGATTCCCCCATCCTTTTCAGCGTAGATGCTGTTCAAATATTATCCCCCCCCTATCACTACAGTAGCTCGATCAAGGACATTGAACACTTTTCTCCCGGACAACGCCAAATACTTTGAAAATCAAGGAGGCCTCCTGAGGACTACTGAAATCACTTACGTATCCCTCCTTTTGATCTGATAAATAGTCCAAAGGGGAACGAAGATGGCGTTAAAATATTTTCAAAACCTATCACTACAGTAGCTCTATCTAGGATATTGACCACTTTTCTCCCGGACAACACCGAGTAATTTTTAAATCAAGGAGGCCTCATGAGCACTCCTTAAATAACTCTTATCGATTCCCCCATCCTTTTCAGCGTAGATGCTGTTAAAATATTATCCTAACCTATCACTACAGTAGCTCTATCTAGGACATTCAGCAATTTTCTCCCGGACAACGCCGAGTACTTTGAAAATCAAGGAGGCCTCCTGAGCACTACTGAAATCACTTAGGTATCCTCTCTCCTTCTGATCTGCCAAATAGTCCAAAGGGGAACGAAGATGGCGTTAAAATATTTTCCAAACCTATCACTACAGTAGCTCTATCTAGGATATTGAGCACTTTTCTCCCGGACAACGCCGAGTACTTTGATAATCAAAGACGCCTCCTGAGAACTACTGTAATAACTTATATCGATTCCCCCATCCTTTTCAGCGTAGATGCTGTTAAAATATTATCCAAACCTATCACTACAGTAGCTCTATCTAGGACATTGAGCAATTTTCTCCCGGACAACGCCGAGTACTTTGAAAATCAAAGAGGCCTCCTGAGGACTACTGAAATCACTTAAGGATCCTCTCTCCTTCTGATCTGCCAAATAGTCCAAAGGGGAACGAAGATGGCGTTAAAATATTTTCAAAACCTATCACTACAGTATCTCTATTAAGGACATTCAGCACTTTTCTCCCGGACAACGCCGAGTATTTGAAAATCAAAGACACCTCCTGAGCACTACTGAAATAACTCTTATCGATTCCCCCATCCTTTTCAGCGTAGATGCTGTTAAAATATTATCCAAACCTATCACTACAGTAGCTCTATCTAGGACATTGAGCACTTTTCTCCCGGACAACGTCGAGTACTTTGATAATCAAGGAGGCCTCCTGAGGACTACTGAAATTACTTAGGTATCCTCTCTCCTTCTGATCTGCGAAATAGTCCAAAGGGGAACGAAGATAGCGTTAAAATATTTTCCAAACCTATCACTACAGTAGCTCTATCTAGAACATTGAGCGCTTTTCTCCCGGACAACGCTGAGTACTTTGATAACAAAGGAGGCCTCCTGAGGACTACTGAAATCACTTAGGTATCCCTCCTTTTGATCTGCCAAATAGTCCAAAGGGGAACGAAGATGGCTTTAAAATATTTTCCAAACCTATCACTACAGTAGCTCTATCTAGGACATTGAGCACTTTTCTCCCGGACAACGCCGAGTATTTGAAAATCAAAGAGGCCTCCTGAGCACTACTGAAATAACTCTTATCGATTCCCCCATCCTTTTCAGCGTAGATGCTGTTAAAATATTATCCAAACCTATCTCTACAGTAGCTCTATCTAGGACATTGAGCACTTTTTTCCCGGACAACGCCGAGTACTATGACCTGATATAACCGGACACAATTTAGGGCAAGACCGGGTACATCCAGCATAGGATTATTGGACAGGTGCGGATGTGATTGAGCAACCCTTGTTTCACTACACACTTATAACGTAGGATTCCTATGTTGTTATTGATTTATCCGGACAGAAGTTATTGGATAATTTTATTTACACAGACATGTACCAAATCTGCGACACTGGCATGTCGATGTTATCGATCAACAGTTACTATAAACTGAGATCATTATGATAATCACTACATCCTAGGATTCCTAATATTTCTTAATTATTCTATTTCTTTCCTAAACTATTATTTTTATAAATTCTTAAATATTATTGACCACCATTATCGTTGTCGTTGTCGCTATTATTATTATTACTAGTTTTATTACTATTACCATTATTATTATCATTATTATTATTATTATTGTTATCATTATTGTTATCATTATTATTATTATTATTATTATTATTATTACTATTATTATTATTATTAATAATTAAAAACACCGGCATTTTCTAGTTATTCTTTAGTTATATTTTTTAGTACTTTTAAATTAAATTAAACTATTATTATTATTTTTATTATCATTCATTTATTATTTTCATTATTTCACCTCAATTATAAGGGGTATCTATCTATTATTATTATTATTACTACTACTACTAATCCTGTTATACTTAACGAACATATTTATTCAATTTATTAATTTATTCATAGTAAGCAAATAAACTCTAGACAAATTATAAAGACAATATAAATTCAGAATCGGCGACACATTTGATCACCGCCACACCACCACAACAATCACACGCGTCTGATCGGTTTGCCCGCACGCACACATACATACATATACACAATATTACAGTTCACTTGAAAAAATACATTTATAAACTCGTCTGTTTTTTTTTTTTTACACTTGATTCGTGCATGTCTACCCCCTCCTTCTCTCTCGATCTGAATCAACAGACGTTCTCTTTTTCTCCTTCTTTTCCTTTATGTGTCTACCTTCCCATCACCTCTCCTTTCATTATATGCCACTCTTTCCACCTTATACTTTTATTTATTTATTTATTTATTTGCCCTGTTAGTTTCAGATTTTAGATTTTAGATTTTTTGTTTTTAGATTTTTAATTTTTAATTTTAATTTTCTAACGGCCTCAATTTTTGAAATGTTAAATTTCTTTTCTTCTTCTTCTTCTCTTTCTCTATCCCTCTATTTCATTCTCTCCAAATATGATCTGAGGTTAAGATCGGATTCTAACTCTGCCTGATGAGATTTCAGTTTATAGTAACTGTTGATCGATAACATCGACATGCCAGTGTCGCAGATTTTGTAAATGTCTGTGTGAATAAAATTATCATATATATATATATATATATATATATATATATATATATATATATATATATATATTGTGTGTATTTAGTCAGCATATTTTCATTTAGGCAAACATTATTAAATAACACGGAGTGGTTTTGTTTGATGCGACTTTTTTTTTTCTTTTCAATTTTCCGAATTGTCTATCTAATGTTTCGGTCAAATTGATATAAATATGATCCATGGGTTTCTTGTTCCATTCTTTTTTCTTTTTTGCACGTACTTTCGATTTGAATCGTCAAATCATCTTCAGGCGGTATTAGTTTTAGTGTCTTTACAAATTATGACTTTACTGTTGTGCTCATTTTTGAATTATAACGGCGAGTAGTTTTTAACTTGAAAAAGCGTCGTAAAGTTGAAATGTACATGAGAGCGTGATAGCGTTCTACACATATGGGAGATTTAAAAGTTTGACTGTTTAAACCGTTAAGAAATTGATGACGTTAAAGAAACAAAACATAAAGCATGTCCTAATTAATAATCAATTTCCCAATTATATGGTTGATGAACAAATAAAATTAATGATTAGAAATTTAGATAATCGTACTAATAATAAGCTAAATAATTCCCACTACATAAACCATTGTAAACTATTGTAACCAAATGCATCCAAACTTTAAATTGTATGAAAAAGCTCTTAAAAATATAATACATCGCTATATATCCCCCATCAATTCTGATGATAAAATACCATGTATCATTTATTATAAAAGAATGACAACATCAAACCTTGTTGTTAAACATAACACTTCTCAAACCCAAAATACATTAGGAAGAACCAATGTAATATACCAGTTCCAATGCTCTATGGGAGAATGTATCTCCGACAACAATAAAAAAAAAACTAATTCTTACATAGGTTTCACTTCCACAACACTATCCCGAAGACTAACCCTACATCTCTCCGACACTAGCTCTATATGCCAACACCTAAAAAAACATAATTGTACCCCCTCCCAATATAGAAACATCCTTGTTAACAATACCAAAATAATACACCACGATACCAATATCAAAAAATTAAAAATACTCGAAGCCCTCTACATAAAAACTAAACATCCCACAATTAATAATGTCAATTATGAAACTAGTCGCAACATTTTGAAGTGTCTAGCATAATAATTAACATTACCAAATTCTTAGTCATTAGGTAGTTATGCGTTTGAATTGTATACACTTTATTTAACGTCATCAATTTCTTAACGGTTTAAACAGTCAAACTTTTAAATCTCCCATATGTGTAGAACGCCATCACGCTCTCATGTACATTTCAACTTTACAACGCTTTTTCAAGTTATAATCTACTCGCCGTTATAATTCAAAAATGAGCACAACAGTAAAGTCATAATTTGTAAAGACACTAAAACTAATACCGCCTGAAGATGATTTGACGATTCAAATCGAAAGTACTTGCAAAAAAGAAAAAAGAATGGAACAAGAAAGCCATGGATCATATTTATATCAATTTCACCGAAACATTAGATGGACAATTCGGAAAATTAAAAAAATAAAAAAAGTCGCATCAAACAAAACTACTCCGTGTTATTTAATAATGTTTGCCGAAATGAAAATATGCTGCCTAAATACACACAATATATATATATATATATATATATATATATATATATATATACTTTACACTTTTATATATGTGAAGAAGATGAATTTTTTACCGAAACATCAATTGAATTACATAAAGCGTATTTCACAAAAACTAGCATTCACTATATATATATATATATATATATATATATATATATATATATATATATATATATATATATATATATATATGTATATATGTATATATGTATATATATATATGATATAAATGTATATTATGTATATACATATATATATATATGATATGAATGTATATCATATATATATATACATATATATGATATAAATGTATATTATATATATATATATATTATATATATAAATATATATATATATATATATATATATATATATGATATAAATGTATATTATATATATATATATATTATATATATAAATATATATATATATATATATATATATATATATGATATAAATGTATATTATATATATATATATATATATATATATATGATATAAATGTATTTTATATATATATATATATATATATATATATATATATATATATATATATATATATATATATATGTAGTGAGGAAATAGGAAATGTGTATAATGCAATGGAAGTCAAGTCAAAAGCACACTTCCATGACCTATGGCTACACTTAACAGTCATGTTTTCCTGAATAAAAAAAAATGTCAGTAAAGTTTGAAAATAAAGAAGATAAGAAGTTTCGACAAAAAAGATATCTATTTGTAGATTTTCTCTTTTCGAAAATGTAATGATTAAATAGTTTTTTATCTGATTTGTTTGTCATATTGAAAATGATCAGGTTTGACATTCAAAATGGTTTTTCAATCGTTTTACTGTTGTCAACTTCATTAGGAGACAATCTTCCATAATTTGTTAACATTTTATCACTTTTCATCTGACCATCATAAGAAGCCCCATTAAACAATGAACCCAACCGCCCCCCACCCCACCCTTATTCTGTTGGTTATTGCGTCTATGATTTGGGTACTAACTTCGGTGCCAGTGGAAGGGGCTTATCCTAGGGGATTAACAGATTACTGCTTATAAGCAGAGTAATGGTTTTTAATTTTTAATCATCAAAACTCAAAGAATTATCCAATCTTAGCGACATTTTCAGCATTTATTCGATAAAGTCACAAATGAGACCAGAAGATTAAAAATGAAAATATTAATAATAATGCTAATACAAGTTTTCAAATTTATGTTTTGGTCAACGTAACACACGTACGCAGTAACGTTTTGTAAACATAGTGTTACTGTTAAAAATGACTATATCATTGCTGACTAAGTTACTGTATGTGAACTCCACGTGTGAACCATATCAATGGGCGCCATATTGTTTTTCTTATTCTTCATAGCTCGTATCTGCATTGGCATGCATTGATGACAACAATCTCTAAGCCATTAGTTGTGTCCTTGTAGCAATATTTAGATGTTGGTGTATAAAAGTACATTTAAAATTGAGGAAATTACATTAGACGTTTAAAACTTTAGAATTAGAACTACGTGGCAGGATATGACATCCCAGACAGGAAGTCCTAAATGAGATATGTAATATGAGTCTTCATTACGGGCTTAGTTCTGATGACCCCAGGGAAAGAGTAGAGAGTATAGAACAACAGACATGGTGAAATAATGGATGAGAGTTCTTGGATTAGTAGATGTAGAACAGTTTCAGGTAGCAGGTGCAGTTCACAGGGGAAGGTCAAGGAAAACATAGGAGGAAGTGATAAAAATAGACTTGAGCGAAAGATGGATGAATAAAGACCCGGCCAGAAATAGGTTAGTTTGAAAGTCAATTACTTAATGCCGTCAAACACATGCCAGCATGTAAAACGAACGTTAAACCGATGATGTGATGATCTGCCTTTTTGGCATGTGAGCTCACTGTGTTCAGACGTTTTTTCGGAAGCTCTTTCTTCATCCCCATGAAGGGGAGCTTACATAATACTGTAAAAGAATAAAAAAGAGCATGCATCATTGAGCAACAATGTCATTGGGTTTTTCTTTTATGTTTATCTATTATTCCGGCTACCAGGGAAGAAAGGAATACGGCTGCTGCTATTAAACCAAACTAAGAACAACTGTTTCTACTATTACATCACCATGGTGCTGATGGCCAATGCAACGACTATAAAGATACAACACTATCTACCTGGTGATACCAGATCAGGCTGCCCTGTGGCTCCCTGAGACGAAATTCACCTACATTGACGTTTTTTTTTTTTTTTTTTTTTTTTGTAAAACTTAATTATGTTCTACAAAACCAAAAACAAAAACAACAGCCCCTCTCCCTTTCTCCCTCCCCTTTTTTATTTTTATTTTTCCTACCCTAATCCCGGTCCTGGATATGACCTTAAACTACATCCGATGGTGAGATCCGGCTTACGGACTTTGGGGAATGTGGAGCCTCCTCTTAATTACCATTGCTCCCAGGTCCACCCTGACCCGGAGTGGTAGTACCTGTTAGGGTCCCAACTATGGGTTGAATAGAAACAGATATTAAAAGGGGAAAGAAACAAAAAAGAGAAGAAAACAAGACCAGATTCGGCATTGAATAACCCAAAAAGGGTTGATATGCCGTAAAACAAAACTACCAAACCAAAAACCCTGATTAAACATTTGAAGATATAAAGAACTTGAAGCATAAAAACTTTCACTATAATGACCAGATTCGGCATTAAATAACCCAAAAAGGGTTGATATGCCGTAAAACAAAACTACCAAACTACCAAACACTATCTACTGAACATCTACGGACTTATATGTCAAAGAGACTAACAGCTGTTTCTGCCGATAGAGAAAATGATGACTATCTGTGGGGATTGAACACATCTCCTGTGTTCTGCTACATTATAACTGCTGAAAATATTTTTTCGCTTCTTCATCCAGGCTCCCACTACCAATCGGAGGTAGGTAGTGCTGATTTAGAGAGATTATGGGGACTCAATGTGTGGACCGGGTCGCTGGACACCATATTGTTTTCTTATTCTTCATAGTTCGTATATGCTTTGGGATAAACTTATTACAACAATTACTAGTTGTGTCATCAATTTCTAGCATTTTTATTTATCATGTGTCCAAGGTGAATGAGCCCCCATATCATTTTCTGTTCCAGGTGGTCATGGAGAACCGCGCCCCACATAGTCACTTGTCTACTAACACTGTGTCTCATCAACTGTCTTTATTGAACTGACTTAATTTTAAAAAACACTACTTAATTTGGATATACAAATTCAGTTGTAGATTTGCTTTGCAAAAACTGAAACCTTGACATGTCGATGTCATCCAAACAACTCTCTCTCTCTCATATATATATATATATATATATATATATATATATATATATATATATATATATATATATATATATATATATATATTATTTCATGTATTCACATAAAATGTTATGAGATATAATCTTTTCTGTATCGATTTTCAGTATTTACTTCAACAGTGCTCAATACGTGGGTAGAGCTAGGTAGTAAGTTATGAAAATATATTTATAGCAATTAAGCTACACAAAGGCTTCCGCGTTTCCTCCCCATAGAGAATCGTCAGGCTGAAATGCATCTTAGCCTGACGATTTCCTACAGAGATGAAACGCGGAAGCCTCTGTGTAGCTTAATTGCCATAAATATATTTTCATAACTTACTATATATATATATATATATATATATATATATATATTGGTACAGAAAATTAGTACTACATTAGTACCGTCGGTTTCAAGCTCAGAAGGACTTAACTATCCGGCTCTCTTCAGTTTATGTTGTCACCTGTTACAGAAATGTGAATGCACGTGTCACTCTGGTTTGGATACGTTATTTGCTTTAGAGTGTTATGTATATTTGTTTAAAATTTGTGTTAGGGAGAGAAATGTGCGACTACAAAGTTTAATAAAGTTCGAAAAAAGAGGGGGGGTGAAATGTAAGAGTTAAGATTTAAAATTGGAAATGTAAAAAAAATATCTCTATAGAAGTCCAGTGATTCAATGTTTATTAGGAGCGTATATTAGGCCGTTAAATATTTTGAAGGGTTAACCTGGTGTCGTCTAGAAAGTGCTAAGGAGAGAATATGTATCCAATAACGTATCCAAACGAGAATGATACGTGAATTCACATTTTTTTAACAGGTGACAACATAAGCTGAAGAGAGCCAGATGGTTAAGTCCTTCTGAGCTTGAAACCGATGGTTAAATGGAAAAACCGTTAAACGGTTTTTCCATTTAACCAGAAAATTTTGATTTGTACTGCTCCGATCAAATCATTGGAACACTAAATTTTTAACAGTATAATTTCTACACATAGTGAGTTTACTGAACTTTTTATTTGATTTGGTTTATTTATCGTTGTAATAATTAACATAAACATTGGATGCATTTTTCACTGCATCGATTGCAGACGCATCTCACGACTGAATAACTTTTTCAATTTTTTCAATTTTTTCAATTTTTCATTTTTGGACTGTCACTCATTACCTGGATCAATCTTCAGTCAACCTCCTGGATATGTTTCCTCAATATGTTTTTAAATTGTATGAGTTGGATGGATTGTATAGATTTAACAAAAAAGTATGTTTTTGGGTTGATATATTTGATGTTATATACGTTTATGTATTTTTGTATATATTTTTATATATTTTCAAAGTGTAATTTTATTACATGCAGTAATGTCACTGCGGTAATGGCCCTCTGAGGAGAAGAATTATCTTTAAAAACTCATGAGTTAAGGACGTTAAGATACTTTGCTTGAACTTTGAATTCTAATAAAATTTGATTGGCACCTTATTTTATTATCTTATTTTATATTATGATATTAATGCTCTATCCAGTATATTGAGCTTCAGTTTTTATCCGGATGCTTCACTAATTATAAGATATTAGTTGACTCTTATATCTTTTGTTGGATTACTTTATATATATTATACACACACACACACACATATATATATATATATATATATATATATATATATATATATATATATATGTCGTTTGTCTTACATATATACCATTTCTTTTACTTAGTAATAAGTCTAAACATTCTATCCTCTACTCTATAATAAAGACCAAGTGGGTTTTTTGTATATAAATAAATATATATCCGCTCCATCACACAAAATTTAGCAGAATAAAAAAAACTGTCAGACGGAATCTTTTAAGTGTTTAGAGGAAAGATAGCAATTTGGACAACCTATTAGATGAATTTCACTCTATTTTCATAACGAGACGTTTTCATTCTTTTTAATTTCTTCTTTCTATACTGATTGATACGTTTCTGCTTATTTTTTTCGTCTTTCTTATTTCTTTTTTAACTTCACCGATTTAGACGTTATTTTATATGAATATGAATATTGGTGCAAACACTGTCAAAGCATAAATGCATGTGTGATATATCTAAACAAATAAAAAAAGAATTACATTTATGCAATCAAATTGGTTAATTTAAAAAATGATATGTTCAAATTGTTTCGGTGTAAATGTAGTGCAAGAATAAGTATTCCTTTTATATTTTTCAAAAACTAGGCTAAGTACAGTGTAGTATTATTGTATAGATTTTAATTGTTTTCATTCAATGAGCTTCTTTTAACTTTGTTCAAGTGTGCAGCTTTGCAGTTAGGGTTTATTTTAAAGGGAGTATAGAATATCCTCTACATTCTTTCGATTTTGCAATTTGATTTACTCGGCCTTTTGGCTAAGATCAAAGTGTAGTATCTGTTCCGATGGATACTGCACCCCATACTGGTGTTGTCTTGGTCTTGATTTAAGCCTGTCAATGGGTCTGTCCTGTGCAGTTCTGGGAGGTCCACCTTCCCAGGCTTTGCCTCCCCTCTTTGGGGAGGAGTAAGTTTATTGCTTACTGCCTGAGGCGTCCCTACCGGGAAAAGCCGATGGGGCTGCCCAGGCAATTTTTAAACCCCACTTTCCCGACCCGACCTTGGGTCACATCTTACTTGTGGGAGTAAGATAAAAACTGGCCTTGTGCCTAACTCCTGGAGAGGAGTAAATCAATACTCAAATATTAGAGAGTTAGTTCTGTCTAATCCGCAACCAAAACTACGTCACTACATGCATCACAATGCTCCCAAGTTTTTAACGCCTTATCCGCCAGAAGTTTATTTCCACCCGCTAAAACAATCCATATATATTTTTCAATTATGTTTTGTTTTAAATTTCATTTATAGATGCAATTTTTTAAAATTTATTAATAGATATACCTAAAAATCGTAATCTTGTATTAAACTAAAATATAGTATCAAATATACTATTGATTTAAAACTTAAATGAATAGAATATTGTATGCTTGAGATGTTTTTTTACATTGCAGTTTTTAAAACTTTCTAACAAAAATATGCTCCCTCCGGTTGCATATATTTGCTAGTCGCTCTAAATGAATGAATGCTAAAGTTGTTTGTTTCATTTATCTCTCCTATATCACTACTAAAACGGCTTATTGTTATTTAAATCAATAGTAAAACATAATATCTTTAAGTACTGTATATATATATATATATATATATATAGTATAGGCCAAAGACGCAGAAACAGCCATTTGAACACCTAATTTGCATAACTCTTTTTTAACAGTTCATAATAAATTAATATTTGATGTTATTCATTCGTAATTTTATTGTCCTATTTTTTCCATATATATGCAGTAGTTTTGTCGATATTAACTGTAATTAATTAAAGTGATTAAATAAAATAAAAAGAGAAATTACAAAAAACTTTTTTTTTTAATTGTTGATTAATTTTTAAGGGTGGTAATTTAAATTAAACTAATGAGAAACTAACATATATCTACGAGGTATAGGCAAGAGTTCAGAAAAGCGAGAGGGGGACTGACTGCTCTTTTTCTCTCAACTCTCACCCTCCCGTTAGCAATGCCACATAGAAAGGAAAGTGACTAATTGCTTGATTTCTTTTTCTCCCTCCTCCCCTTCCTGCCGTTAACAGCGCCACATTTTCTTTTTATTGTTTTTAAATTCAATGAAAAATTGTAAATTAAAAAAAAAATTACATATACACCATCGCTCAGACGAATTGATTCCTTCTTTATGGATTCATTTAAAAGATAAATAAAGTTGCGAAATGTGTGAAGCGATTGCAAGCTGGTAAAGCCAGCTAGGTTAACATAAAATGGTTCCCCTACCTGATATTTTGACATTTTGATACTTAGCCTCATTTTTCAGTTTACAAACACTTTTTAAAAATGTTGAGCAGGGAAGAGGGAGATGATTTTATGTTTAATTAAACCAGCAAACAGAAAACCCCTTCCAAATAAAGTATGTGTTTTGAAAAAATATAAGCATTTTAGAATGTGGTGGGTGAAGAATATCAACTTAAGTGAGATAATTTTGTGTTAAACTTATACAGCAAACTGAACCCCTACCTAAAAACTGAACAAGTCAATTTAAAAGAAGACTATAATCTGAGAATTTGGTGCTTAATCGATAGTAACCAAAGGTTTTTTGAAAAAATAGGTGCTTCTGTAGTTTCACAATGACATGTTAGGCCTCTCTTAAAAAAATAGCTAAAGTAATATATAAACTTTGTTATGTACTTACGTGGTAGCTGAAAAGAAGACTGTACACCAAAAAATATGCAAATTCATCCAGTATATATTTCATTTAAAATAAAAAACGATTTTATCTATTGGACGCCATTTTCTTATATTTTGAGTTTTTCCGAAAGTTATTTCCCTTGCCTAATCAGTAAGCTGAAATGTCTACCGATACGTAAGATCGTGTTTTTTTTCTTCTTACAATTTAATAAATACTGGATGAATTTGCATAATTTTTTCTGTGCAATCTTATTTTCAGCTAACATGTAAGTACATAGCAAAGATTATACATTTCCTTAAATATTTTAATGTCGTAGTGAAACTACAGAAGCACCAAAAATGAAATGACAGCAAATATACGTTCATAATGGAATAATGATACGTTAAAAAAATGTTAAATAACAAAACTTTTGATACTCGCTAATATACATCTGTCGTTATTCACTGGTTTCTTTATCCCTTGTATATTTTTTTTGTCCTGTGTTCATTTTAAGGTCGTTTTTATTTTCTATGTTTTCTTCTTTCTTCTCTTCCTTCTTCTGTAGAATTATTTTCCTCAATTTTTATATTCCATTCATAAATGGATTTCCCCATCGAAAAAGACCCTGTCTTCCTTTGATTTGCTCCCCATATTTGTCATTATTGCCGTCACCACCTGCTCCCCACCCTCCAATTCTTATACCGTTATTTATATTCGGCATCTCTCCGCTTTTATCCGTAATGACAATAAATGTCAATTCAAAATTCTACAGGATCCCTCTCCACGCCCCTCTACATTGAAAAAAAAAATCCCCCTCCAAAAAGATCAGATAAAGGATTGTGAAACGTTTTAAGCGATGAGGGGGGTGGCGGGGTGGTTGCAGGCGATGTTCACAATGTCTTGCCTCATTGAATCGAATCATTACGATCATTGCGACCAATTCTGGAACATTTGATGATTTTCGTAGAAAAGTCAAGAGAACCAGAAAAGGAGGAGACCATTTTTCGGAATCATCTCCGACAAATTCCAATGAATCCTGACATTAACCATTCTTTTCATTCGTCTTTTGCGGGGATTATTGTCCTGCGTTGCTTCTGTTTGGGAATCTAAAAGACGACAACGATGAGGAAGAACTTTATAAAAATCATTTCCTTTATTTTTTGGTTGGAATTATATCGGTCTGTACATTTTAGGGGAAATAAACAAAAAAGAAACGATCGTCTGGGTTGGGGAGGGGGTGAACAATGAAGTACTTAGTAAGAATATAGGTTAACAACTTATAGGCAATACTAAACAGACAAAATAAGGCATCAGTCATTCAATCCGATTTATTACTTCCGTATGATATCTCATATATTCGTATACAAACTGATATCTTAATCTATACCAAATTATGTTTAGTCTGTCTGTCTGTCCAATCAACCTTTTTTTTAATTTTTAATTTCTAATTTAATATTGAGTCACTACTTATCAAGGTCAAAACCACTCAATGATAAGGGTAAATGAGATGGATCGATTGATAGTCGAATGATGATTAATACTATAAGAAGATTGAAAATATTCACATACCACCAATCCAAAACAACAGCCGACCCATGAAAACAGCAATTCTTCCCCCTTTATCAAAAACATCGCCTATGGAATGTGAGGGCTAAATGACAAAATAGGGAGAAGCAAGTGTTACGAAGCTGCTGACAGTAAACGCAAGGTCCACATTCTACTGTTATTAGTATTGATAGCCGTTGGCTCCCAGGGAACCCATCCACCATTAAACAGTTCTTGTTTTTAGTGTTGCTGGTTGTCCTGAACAATTCATTCATTCGGGTAGTGTGTCTGATTTTATGGCATATCAACCCTTTTTCGGTAATTTAATCCTGAAACATTATAGCCATTGTAAAGGATTCACTGCATAAGATTTATACCAGGAGAGAGGATTACAACTATAATCTCAATAATTAAAGCCAGACAATGTATTTATTCATCACTTCATAACCAGGTATTAACACGGTATTATGGTGATGGTGGCTTAGTGGTTAGCGGCACAGACTGAAAACCTGGGTGTGCCAAGTTCGAATCGAGTTGGTTCCTCAAAAACACTTTCATCAAACCTACACTTGACCTTGTGTCTAACCTCCTAGAAAGGAGGTAAATATAGTAACCGGGTATAAACACCCTTTTTGTTTACATTTAATTTGAAAATTTGAGATGATTTATTAAAAATGCATAACATATACTGCAGTACTCTGAGATTATTTTACAAGTGCAAGCAATTAGCCATAAGAATACTTCAAATCAAAGAAATAGATATACTGTCAACCAAGGGAAGAGGCTATCACGTATGTGTGCACAATGTGTAGATGTATGGGAGTGACACCGGGCCAGCGAGGGCTGAGGATATGTGTTGCGCGACAAGAATTGATATGAGAATGATACAGGGTGGGCCAAAATAAGGGTCCTATCTTTAAATTTGAATAACTTGAATTTGAATAACTTCCACAAAATAAAAGTTAAACTCACCAAACTTTATGTGTGTGTAGACTGACCCTTCCGAGATTTTTTAAAATAAACAAAACAAATTTTAGCCGAAAAACACTTCTTAAAACTTACAAAAACTAAAGTATTGTTTTTTACACTGTTTTGAGTTTTTTAAGCAAAAATAATGTTTTCTAAATGAGGGTACGTTCCTTAGGGCTAATACGGCTCATGCTTGCTTCGGAAGGGGTCCTTTACTTATTCTAAAAAATAAAAAATAAAAAATCAATAAATAAAAAAGTTATGAATTTTTAAAAATAGGACCCTTATTTTTGCCCACCCTGTACAATGAATGTGTAATGTAAGTCTTAAAGACAGACTTAGATCTGATGACATCAGAGGAAGATTACATCTGTGAAGAACGATTAACCATCTGAATGCAGAGAAAATAATGATCGTACTAATAAGGATAGGGATAATAATAACTAGTAGTATGTGATGACGATGTCGACAAGGATTTATTGTTACAAAAGTGAATTGATAAAATATGGGTTAATATTGGAATGTGGTTTTGAATGCGCTTTTGGAATTCAAGACTGAATGATTTTTGACATATTTTTGTTGGTTAAAGTGAAAGATAAACATTTGTCCTGTTTGGGGAAAGAATAGGTAAAAACAAAAGCAAATATGATCAGCAATCGAAAAACTGACAGAAATCCCAAGTGCATCTTGATTAGTCAAATCTATACTTATTAGCCAAACAAAACACTTAAAATATGAATTAATACTGGTGAATCGATACATCTTAGTTACTAAATTTTTTATCCTGATATTAATGAGTGACAGAAAGAGAACTTGTGTCTGTGTGAGAAAAGCTCCTTCTACCTCTTCTCTTAGTGATAAGCAAAATTCAAATATTGATCAGCGTTTATTATGTATCTGATAACAGATTCAAAATGCAAGCTTTTAAGGACAATATTCCTTATACAAAACTGACAAAACATAATTAATTGAGTTTTTATGCGTCCATTTATAATGTACAAAAATCCCACATACATACTTACTTTATTTTATGTATTATATATATATATATATATATATATATATATATATATAGAGAGAGAGAGAGAGAGAGAGAAACAGAGAGATATATAGAGAGAGGGAGTGAGAGAGAGGTAGTACTAGGTTAAAAGCATTTTATTTCATGAAAATGGAGTGCTTGATCTTTGTAAATAGAATAATAAAATACTCATATAAAAACGAGATAAGCAATAAATTCTACATTTTTTTCTTGTAAAACAAGAATTGCAAACACAACGAAGGAAAATGATCAGCGATTTATCACCTGGATTGATTCATTCCATCGGCATGAGGTTTGCCGTCAAATACAATCTACCACCATCGTTCAAATAACTCAGGTGATTCCTGCTTGATACGTGATGGCATTCCGCCAACCATTTTTCTTGCAGACGTTGATGAAAATTGGTTTGACCTATGCAACTGGCCAAAAAAGAAGCACACCACTCCTTCGCGATGGCTGCAAAATAGATTAAGAAATAAAAATGTTGTTTCCATAACATCGGCACAAAAATTGCCTGCTTAAAACTTGGAATGTTAATGACTCTTCTCATTGATCTTGCTGTCACTACCTACCTACCAAACCCTAACCCTAACCTGGTGTATCTAAAACACACTGGTATGAATCAAAAATAGCCACCTAATGGACTTACTTGTGACATCCAGGAAAGAGTGCCCTTCACAACCAAGGTAACCCCCACAGATGGATTGAATTATAGTAGACCATGCATTACAAAGAAAAAAAACCACTCTCGCCACCAGGCAAGTAGTAACTTTACAGGTGGTTGCCGTTTTATACTATGGTTTTTTTTCTATGGAAATCGCTCCAGACAAGGCATGAAGCCACTTGATGTAAGAAGCTAAAAAAAATACTACTAGTTCAAGGTCAAAAACTAGCCAACGATAAGTGTTAGATGGATAGATTTTGACACAGAAAACAGCAATTCTTCCTCCTTTGTCAGAAACATAAACAATGGAATGTGAGGACTAAAGGACCAAATTAGGTCAGCAAGAGTGACGCCACCAGGCTAGTAGTAACTTTACAGGTGGTTGCCGTTTTATACTATGTTTTTTTTTCTATGGAAATCGCTCCAGACAAGGCATGAAGCCACTTGATGTAAGAAGCTAAAAAAAAATACTACTACTTCAAGGTCAAAAACTAGCCAACGATAAGTGTTAGATGGATAGATTTTGACACAGAAAACAGCAATTCTTCCTCCTTTGTCAGAAACATAAACAATGGAATGTGAGGACTAAACGACCTAATTAGGTCAGCAAGAGTTACGCCACCAGGCAAGTAGTAACTTTACAGGTGGTTGCCGTTTTATACTATGGTTTATTTCTATTGAAATTGCTCCAGACAAGGCATGAAGCCACTTGATGTAAGAAGCTAAAAAAATACTACTACTTCAAGGTCAAAAACTAGCCAACGATAAGTGTTAGATGGATAGATTTTGACACAGAAAACAGCAATTCTTCCTCCTTTGTCAGAAACATAAACAATGGAATGTGAGGACTAAAGGACCAAATTAGGTCAGCAAGAGTTACGAGGCTGCCGAAAGTAAACCCAAGTCAGTCACTTTCTACTCTCTATATAAAGTAAAGTTTGCTAAGAGTTCAATTTTTACCAGGTCATATCTTTATCTTTCGAAGTTTTTCTTTTCCTTAGTTATTTTCCACTATGTGTTAAGGTAGATTAGCAAATAAATGTTCAAGTTTCTTTGAGGAGGCTATAACATACAACTCAATAAGTCGCAAGCCTGACATATAGATGGCACCACATGTCAAAATGTGAGCCTATTTGGATTATTAGCTTACAAATTACAGTTATTTTAGTGAAGCTACTGTTGAAAATTTTCAAAACAATGGAAAAATCTGAATTTCGTGTGTTGATAAACCATTGCTTTCTGATGAGAAAAATACTGTTCAAGCAAAACAATGACTTGATAAGTGTTATTTGGACTCTGTCAGAAACAAGAGTTAAGAGGTGGTATGCTGACTTTAAACGGCGTTGTATAGACACGGCGTTGTATAGACAGAAATTCGTGAGTTGTTCTGAAAAACCTAAAAAAGGAAAGTCCACAAACTCGTTGTGGTTAAACGTAAATTAAAGTTGTGTGAGATGAATGGAAAATATCAGAAAGTCAGTGTATTCACCATTTTTTTTTTTAACATTTGTCAATGAGAAAGCTATGTTTAAAGTTGGTGCCGCGTTTGCTCACAGTCAATAATAAAAAAACAAAA
Source organism: Sepiola atlantica (assembly GCA_963556195.1). NCBI lineage: Eukaryota > Metazoa > Mollusca > Cephalopoda > Sepiida > Sepiolidae > Sepiola > Sepiola atlantica. The sequence goes on from OY744537.1 coordinate 30,925,090, forward strand.
GCGTGTCAACAGGTCAGAGTGTTTTTGCAACTGTTTAAATGAAACAAAAAGGAGTTTTTGCGTCAATATATGACAATGATGAAACATGAATCCACCACATCACTCCGGAGTCGAATCAGGAGTCAGCTGAGTGGACAGTAGAAGGTGAAACAGTCCAAAGCAACAAAAGACAAAAACATCAGCAGGCAAGGTGTTGGCCTCTGCATTTTGGGATGCACATCAGTTACATTGAGAAAGTAAGAAATATCAATAGTGAATATGTGTGTAGCATTATTCATGCGTTTGAAGGAAGAAATCATCAAGAAACGGCCACAAATGAAGAAGTAAAAGTGCTCATTCACCAAGATAATGTACCATGTCACAAATAGATTGCAACGATGTCGAAAAAACATGGATTGTACTTCGAATTGCTTTTCACCCTATTTTCCATATCTAGCCCCCAGCTAGTACTGACTGTTTGAAGACCTCAAAAAAATGCTCCAGGGAAAGATATTTAGCTCCAATGAAGAAGTGATATCAGAAACTGAGACATATTTTGAGACATAAGACAAAACGTTCTATAAAAAAATATCAAATTGTTAGAGAAGCGTTGGAATCAGTGAATCAGTCTAGAAGGAGACTAAAGTCGAAGTTTGTCTAAAAGGTGTTTTTATATATTAGGCCCGGGACTTATTGAGTGGTGATAATATATGTATATATATTTGTTTTTATCTATATACGTATACGTTTCATCCTTTCTGGAATCGTCAGTGTAGAGATAATTATTCATATCGGTCGCAGGATTCGCAATCCCGGAACACCAGTCAAATTCTGACGCCTTAACCCACTCGGCCACTATAAACAATCTGATTAATCAGCGAGAGTTTAAACCTGCTATAGGCAGCCGTCTCCAAGAGTTTTCAACTACTGAAGGCACATGCATTAAAGCTATGATGACAGATGAGTTAATACTACTCTCTACAGTGCCACGCCTAGATTAGGGGCGACAAATAATTATAAATATTTGTTTTTATAATTTATATATATATATATATATATAAATATATTTTATATATATATATATATATATATAAATATATTTTATATATATATATATATATATATATATATATATATATATATATTAGTACTTCATGTATCCACATAAAATATTATAAAGAGATATAATTTTTTATGTGTCATTTTTCAGTATTTACTTCAACAATGCTCGATACGTAAGTAGAGCTAGGTAGTAAGCAATGAAAATATATATGGCAATCAAGCTACACAGAGGCTCCCGTGTTTCATCCCCGGGGGGAATCGTCAGGGTAAACGGGGATGAAACACGGGAGACTCTGTGTAGCTTAATTGCCATATATATTTTCATTGCTTACTATATATATATATATATATATCTATACATATATATATATATTAGGGGAGGTCGATTTTGAAACTGTAAATTATCGCACTCGAAGAAAGTTGCCAAATAATGTCAAAAGTTACCACAAGAAATATTTTTCTTCAAAATTTTGTATTTATTTGAGCATTGCAACTTTAAGATCAAATAAATCGAGATTTTTTCTCACTGCCGAGATTTCACCGGCAGATGTGTCGCCTTAAATTAAACCCGGGTTTTAACAAAAAAAAGTAATACATTACTTAATAATAAATATTTTAAAGTTTATTATTATTTTTCTTAAGAAATTAAATGTACATATTCAAATTAAAAAGGAATAAAACACAATGATATTTAATGTTATATATAAATAATTATTTGTTTACATAGGCGTTTTATTTATTGGATATTTTTTATGGTATTCACCGGTTGAAAATTCATCGGGCGAATTTGACTTCCCGTGTTGATTGTCTGTTTAATTATCACACATATATATTGAATTGTCGAGCGCTGGCTTATCTAATCCCACTTTCCCGACCTTTTGTCACACCTTACCTTGTGGGAGTTAGATAAATAAAAACTAGTTCAGCCAGGGGGTTTTACCCCACCAAATAAACCGGTATCGTTTGGGTCTGGATTCACGCCCGTCTATTGGGGCTTGTCCGTCCTGTGCAGTTCTAGGAGGTACATCTCCCAGGTTTTGCCTTCCCTCTTTGGGGAGGAGTAAGTTTATTGCTTACTGTCTGAGGCGGCCCTACCGGGGAATGCCGACGAAGCTGCCCAGGCAATTTTTAAATGGCCAGAGTGCTCACCTCTCGAGCACTGGCTTTCTCATCCCACTTTCCTGACCTTTTGTCAATCTTACCTTGTTGGGGGTAGATAAATAACATCTAGTTCAGCCAGGGGTTTTTACCCCACCAAATAAACCGGTATCGTCTGGGCCTTTGGGTCTGGATTTACGCCCGTCTATTGGGGCTTGTCCGTCCTGTGCAATTCTAGGAGGTGCATCCTCCCAGGCTTTGCCTTTCCTCTTTGGGGAGGAGTAAGTTTATTGCTAACTGTCTGAGGCGCCCCTACAGGGGAATGCCGACGGGGCTGCCCAGTCAATTTTTTAATGGCCAGAGTGCTCACCTCTATAGCGCAGGGTTATCTAATCCCACTTTCCTGACCTTGTGTCACATCTTACCTTGTTGGAGGTAGATAAATAAAACTATTTCAGCCAGGAGTTTTTACCCCACCTAAAATATATGTATTGGAGTTGATGGGAGAATGGATAAGGACACATTGATGTATAAGGAAATTGTGGATGAAAATAGACAGAGAATTATGAAAAAAACTAAGGGACCAGAACACCATTTAACTTTTACAAAAGAAACACCATGTGAAAGTAAATATCTGACACATAGAGTTCTTCCGAATAGTGGTGCAACAGGTGCTGTTCATGCAGATCAAGTGGTGGATGTTTTGCATGAATTCCACAGTGAGAACAGTATCAAGGCTATACTTGTTGACAACACTAATACCAACACAAGTTGCGATGGTGGAATGGTTGCAATTTTAGAAAAAAAACTTTTTAAAACTCTTCACACAATTGGTTGCTCTTTGCATCATAATGAACTACCTTTCAGAGCCCTTTTTAAAAACATAGATGGTTGCGCAAAGGGCCCTACAACATTCAGTAGCCCTCTGGGGAAATTATGCTCAAATGATTGATATGATTTACCCCAAATATCATTTTCCACTATTAGCAATCCTCTAGAGTCAATTTTTAAAATTGATGAAATACATGATCTTAGTTCTGACCAGACTCCTTTATGAATACACAGTAGGTATTTCTAGAGGTAAGGTTGACTCTAGATATGCCTCCTGGAAAATTGGTCCTTTAAACCAAGCAAGATGGTTAACTTTGGCCATCAGGCTTATGTGTTTATGGACTCGTGGTGCATACCCACAAAGGCACACAACAAAACTACACTATGTAGTAAATTTTATTGTAAATGTGTATGCCACTTTTTAGTTTGAAATTAAAAGAAATAGTAAATTCCACAATCAGTAAGTGCACATTTTTAATATGACCCAGAGGATTAAGGAGAAGCCTCAGGAAATCCAAGATATCACATTTAGAAATATACAAGGTAATACATTTTGTTTACTGCCTGAAAACTTTCTATATTCCATGGTTAAATCTGAGGAGATTGAAGTAAGAGAAGAAGCTTTAAAAAGAATTTTGGCCATTAGGTAAGTAATATTTATTCATATATCTCTGACTCAATTATTTATTCCAATTTATAGAATGATTTTTAAAGATTTTATCTAATTTCACCATAATTATTAAAGCAGTACAGATTGGAATTTTTTAATAATTCAATTAATTAATTTGTTCTTTCAGGAGTGAGGAGTCAACCAGAAAAAGATTAAAAAGAATACTACCTATTAATTTTAATGCCACACATTGGACACAATTAATAGATTTAAAATTATGCGGCATTTTTGAACCACCAATGACGGAAGATTTTACTGAATCTGAACTTCGAGAATCGTTGATGAATGGAACCAAGCTTGACTTGCCAGATTTGCCCTCACATTCTCAGGGTGTGGAACGGGCAGTTAAGTTAATAACAGAAGCTTCACAAACTGTATATGGTTTTGAAGCAAGGCATCAACACATTACAGCCAAAGTTTTGAGTCAGAAATTGAGACCAGCATTTTTGTCTAAGGGGTCTTATATGGAGCAATTTGACTCTCTATATTAAGCTTCATTAAAATAGTGTTAGGTTTTTCCTTATTTCTTTGCTTGTTATATTTTCACTAATAACAGAAAAAATAATTTTTTTAGGTATTCAAATATTACTGTTTAATTCATAACGTTAAAAGGTAGTTTACAAAAGCAGATACTGAAAATGAGGGGGGGGGATTTTCAATCTGAAGATTTCTTTAATTCATATCATTTTTATAAAATAAAAGGACATTCCCTGCTTTTAAATGCTAAAATTATTTGGTTTTCACACCAATATTCAAGCAAATCTTGCAAAAACGAGGAATTTTCAGTATATTCTTGTCTACGATCTTTGATACCAAACGCTCAAAAAACCGCTGAAGTTTTTGATCTAATTTTTTGCATGAGTATTTAATAGGTCTATATACAACTTTCGGAACGTGCCTTTTTTTAATATTTAAAAAAAAGTGTAAAATCGACCTACCCTAATATATATATACATATATATATATATATATATATATATATATAAATATATTTTATATATATATATATATATATAAATATATTTTATATATATATATATATATAAATATATTTTATATATATATATATATATATATAAATATATTTTATATATATATATATATATATATACTGATGCATACTCACCTGAGACAGCTTGAGTGTGTTCATATCAAGCTGAGGATGCGTCCCTGACAATCACAAAAAGTGGGCCATTGTGGTTTCTTCTGGCTTTCTCTATCGGGCTGAGGTATTGTTCTGTTCAGCTGAGAAGGGGGTTAGTTTCTTGCTAAATACATGAATGCCCTATATCGAGAAATGTACAAGGGACTGATCAGACATTGAGAGCATATGCTATATATATATATATATATATATATATATATATATATATATACTTCATTTCAATTCACTTTACATTTGTTTCATCTTTCATCGATACTTTCGGTTTTATGGAAGCTCAGCCCATAGAACTAAAGATACCGAGTGTAACCAATGCTTGAGTTGATGCTTTGATAGTGTAGCATTGATCAGAGAATCAGTTACATTCAGTAACTATGCAAGCTAATTTTCAAGTGTTTTCATAAAACCGAAGGTATCGATGGATGATCAAACTAATGTATAGTGTCAACTGAAATAATATTTATATACATATATGTTCTTCACAAGTAATTGAGCCCGCCGGTTATTTATTCTATAACATTAAATTACACACACACACTCTCTCTAATAAATATATACATATATATATATATATATATATATATATATATATATAATCATCCACAGACAGACTGTTTCGCTGCATCACAGATCTTCAGTGGGGGCTTGACTAGCACCTCTCACAAACCAGGGATCGAACCTTGAATCATCTAGGCTACGGGAGAAGTGCTCGTAAATGATATCTACAATGTCTATTTATATAAACACTAACCACCGCTTTACAGTGCTCTATTTGTTTATTTACAAAGAGCTTTGCATTATGCTAAGAAGCAGCAGGCAGCATCACTTAACGACAGTGCTCGATTCGAGAAGGCTGGTTTAGCTAGTCATCCAAGACAGACTGTGTCACTGTATCACAGCTCTTCAGTGCGGCTAGACTAGAACCACTCCAAAGCCAATCAAACTACTGAGGAGCGCTTGTATATATATATATATATATATATATATATACTGTAAGAATACCCGTCCCAGGAAAAATGAAACGAATTCCCCGAACAAGACAGTTACACACAACTTTTTTGTGTCTCATTACAAAAATTAAAATCAATATATAATGATACTAAATCTTTTGTGTAGAATCTTTATTCAAATTTTGATCAAAACCCATTACATAATTTTGATTCTAGAAAATGACTAAAACTTAAGGTTTAAGCTTAATAGGACATTCAAATTCAACGAATATTGCTTAATTAGTATTTAATGACTATGAATCAAATTTAATGCAAATTTTTAAAAAATAATTTTAAAAATGGCTATGAATCAAATTTTCAAATTAAAAAAAATGGCTATGAATCAAATTTAATGCAAATTTTTTAAAAATAATTTTTAAAATGGCTATGAATCAAATTTTCAAATTTAAAAAAATGGCTATGAATCAAATTTAATGCAAATCTTCAAAAAAAGGAAGTTGTGCCTATATTATGCCCCTAAAAATGCTTTAATATACAAAACAACTGAAATTTAGGGAGTATTTATTAATTGATGTCAAATACCTATTGTAAAAGTTTCAGAAAAATCTGGGGTATCTGAATTTTCACACAAGGCTTCCACCCTCTTTTTGGCCACTTTCTATGAAACTAAATTAAACTAAATATAGCTCATTTTACCCACCATTACTCCTAGAAGCAATGTTCTAAAATTCATAATGATCTGCTCATTAGTGTAGCACAACGAAATATATATATATATATATATATATATATATATATATATATATATATACATGCAACCTCTAAATGTTCAAGTTTACAAAAAAATGTGCCCATGTTACTCACCGTGCTGCCTATATTATATATTCCAAAATGCATAATGATCTGCTCATTAGTTTAGGAGATTATCCTGTACAAAGAAATATATATATAGATTCCTACTGACAACTGACTATTAAAAATATCCCTCTTTCTTTGAACACTTGATATTTTTCGACTAATCAAAGCTTGTAAATCTCCTATGCCCTTTCATTGTCTAACAAAATTATATATAAGAAAATGAACCCTTATCCCTCTTAACTATCTAACAAAATGACCCACGATGTTCATTTCTATTATTTGGATTATTGGACTTATGTTCTCACAACGTTTCGGTCGATGTAACATCTGACCTTCTTCAGACACTAAGAGGTTCAGTTACGGTAGCCTATATTACAATGGTATCCATTGTGTTTATTAACAGTAAAATATTATGACTATAGTCTTTTTCCATATTTTAACAAGAAAGAAGAATACACATACTAAATCATACATGTATGCAAATGGATACATGAAAAGATAGACTTTATTTTATCATTTGATTATGAATCTAAATTCTGATCTAATATTAGAAAGCAATCTTCTTCTCTGCTCGTCTTTCTGTCTAGTTGGCACCAACTGCTTTTGTTATCAAAGCAGAATCAGGAATATAAAATATCTAAATTCTATAAATATGGACAAAAAAATTCTATAAATATAGACAAAAAAATTCTATAAATATCCATTCAAATAGAGAAATATTTTACGCATTTGGACAAAAAAAATAAAAAAGAAAGAAATTTTGACGTTAACTGAATTTTTTTTTCTCCTTTATTGCAGATTCAGTTTATGTCTCTGAAACAGAATTATTTTCGGAGATGTCGTCTACACTATTGGCCCGGAGTTACGATCAATAAAACTCCAAGTAATCAAAGGTCTGTGGCACTTTATCGACATTATTAGTCTCATCTATTTTTAAAGTTTTTTTTTTGCTGAGAAATAAAAAAGTGTCTAATAGTCTATAAAGTTTTGGTGTTTTTTTCTTTATAAAGATATGAAACGAATGCATGTGATCAGACAACACCAGAACATGGAAAACCAGAGGACGGATTCCACCCTTCCTTCTTTACTCGACCTTTAACTGAAGGCATCCAGCTACGAAAAAATTGACTTACTTGATTTGCTTGAATTTTATGCATACTCCAGAGAGCTTCGCCATATGCTTGGAAACAAAATTCTGCCATTATCACACCTTCAGTCAGGTTTTCAACTAGGAGGAGCAGCATTCTGGTCTTAACTTTGATCTGGTCAGTCCATCTCTTTGACTATTCTTGAATAAATTCTTCTTAATATGATTTCTGTACATAGCTGAAGTCTGACAGTCGGGAAACATCTCCAAACCATGTTAATCTCTTTTTTCGAATAATCTTCACGAAATAATTAAAAATATAAAAAATACAAATATTTTGTAATCGTGCAACAATAGCTTATAAAGAAATACTTATATATTTTTTATATATGATGATCCCCTATCAGATACGTCCTAAGGTGCGAATTGCTGAACAACTTTCAAGGAAGTTAGTTGAACATTAATTTGTGGACTAACTAACCTTGTCACCCCAAGGTTCAGACTATGCAATAGACTATAACGAATATATTGACTATAAAACTCAAAATGAGAACACCAGTCTTACTTTATGTTATTCAGATAAGAATTCCTCATCTCAAAAATTATCATAAAGACTTTCACAAAATAAGTTATTTATTTATCGGCTATTTTTTAATGTAGAGGAATAAAAATCTATAAAGTTACTGTTCTATTTTTGTATTCTTTTGAATATGGAATAACTATTTTGTATGATGAGTTCAGGAGATCAGAGAAATATGTTTCAGAGGAAGTGTGATTCTTCTGGAACACTCACAGGAAAAACCAGCATCTAGTGCCACCTAGCAACTTCTAAAATAAAAAAAAAACAACCAAAAGATAAAAGAATACCTGAAGTTGCTAAGAAATTAGTCAGATGTGAACATGTTAGCACTGAATGGCCCACTTTCGTACAGAAACACCCACAATACCTATTTACTTGCCTCCCCACGAGGGCAGAGTTAGACACGAGGTCGGTTTTCAGTGTATGGGAAATCCATCTCCTCAAAAACGGGAAGTCTCGTTGGGGACGAAAATAAAAAAATTGTTTCAGTCTACCAGGATCTCTCTTCACTCATCAAGGAGAAAAAAAGATGATGTGTAGTATCAGAACAGATACTACACTTTGCTCTTAGCCAAAGAACCAAAAATGCCAGAGTGCCTGGTTGGCCTCATTGATGCAGTGGCAGCATATGAAATTGACTATGTGAGTTCAAATCTGATCGGATCTATTTGTGGTCATTTATGTACTAATATTGTTGAAAAACTTATGAACTCGGAATTTTCCCCAGCTATGGGTAAAATAGCAACTTGCATTCAATTAATTGATTCCATAGTTCGTGACGGTATCCATTAAGCCAATCATGTACCCCTAAAATTAAAAAGTAAAGCCAATCACTGCTCTCCCTTATGGGTCACATGAGTCAGCTTATATGAAGTGAAATGCTTTTCCATCTTCTTTACTATGGTTTTGGCTAAGATCAAAGTGCAGTATCTGTTCCGATGGATACTGCACGCCTGTCCTGTGCAGTTCTAGGAGGTCCACCCTCCCAGGCTTTGCCTCCCCTCTTTGGGGAGGAGTAAGTTTATTGCTTACTGTCTAAGGCGCCCCTACCGGGGAATGCCGACGAGGCTGCCCAGGCAATTTTTAAATAGCCAGAGTGCTCACCTCTCGAGCGCTGGCTTTTCAAACCCCACTTTCTCGACCCGATCTTGGGTCGCATCTTGCTTGTGGGAGTAAGATAAAACTGGCCTTGTGCCTAACTCCTGGGGAGGAGTAGATAAAACTATGGTCGACATCAGTACAAAGTTGACTGCCTTATGACACAAGCCCTAGAGGGATGTTGCAAAGCCTTCCTCCTACGACTGAAGAGTGAACAATTACTGCACACTTTAAAAAAAAAGAACACTTCTTCACATGAGATAAGTTTCATGGATGCACGAGTTCACAAACACTTTTTCTGTACATCTTACTTTTACTGTTTTTGTATATCATTCTTCCTTATTGGCCGAAATAAAATTGTTCAATTAATATATGCGGTTGTTGTTCCTTTTCTTCGAAAGCTGTCGCTCTAATTCAATTTTCTGCACTTATCTTAGAATACATATCATTTTTTTGTGCAAGATCTGAACTTTTTTCGGCAATAAAAACCCCAACACCTTTTTATTCAGACTTTTTTTTTTACAATCGAGTCACCACTTATCAAGGCCCACAGGCCACTCGAGGATAAGGGTGATTGAGTTTGACAGGTAGATGCTGAAACACAGAGGAGATTAGTAACGATGATTGTAACTGGTCAGAAAGTGACAAATTAAAAAAGTATTTGTTTACATTGGACTTAAAATAAAGATATCGGTTACACATCACTAAAGGTATACAAAAGAAGTTCACTATGTTTTATAGTAAAAAAAATCACCACTTACCAAGGCCAAAAGCCACTCGAGGATATGAGATTGTCAGATGGAAGATGCACAATACTATGAGAGGATTGAAAACGATGATTGGAATGGCCAAAATTTCATTACATAAGAGGAAGGCTCTACAAGTATTTATTTACATTGGACTTGAATACGACCATGTTGTAGTCTGCAGCGAAGCAGTTTAGTAGTAATGCGTTCCACAGATAGGACGTACTTGGAAAGAAACTCTGTTCATGGAAATTTTGCTTGATGCTAGTCACATTGAAGAAAGAAAGGAAAGTTCTTTTCAGTTATGGTAGTTAGACGAGTTCTTGCTGTAAATGTTTTACAGGGGAAACTAGAGATTGGAGCTCAGTCGAAGACCTACCATGGAAGTAACGATAGAGTAGAAAAAGACTAGCAACATCTCTTCTGTGAGAAAGGGGCTGTAAGGAAGAGAGGAGATTATCTCCCACTAGATTGTGAAGTCGATTTTGTACTTTATCAATATATATATATATATATATATATTTACTAACGAGTTGGCAATGGCCTATGGGTAAGATCCCCGACTGCGAATCAGTGGCGATTTGTGTTCGGTGTTCGCGCCCACCGACCGTTGAAAATTAGTTCCTAGACTGAAGATTGCGTTAGCATGAAACATCGATGTCTCTAGGTATTTAAATATTTAATATTTATTTATAAAAATATTATTGTTTATAAGCCCTCTCCCACAGAGGCTGGGCACTTTCGAGGAGCTTTAATAACAAGCAGTACAAATAGCTATATGCATGGTCCGACGTTTCGTAGATGACTCTAGCTGCTTGGTGAGTAGTCGCCGATTTTCCGCTATTTACAGTTAAAGTTCCTCTCTATTTACTAACTAGTTGGCAATGGCCTATGGGTAAGATCCCCGACTGCGAATCAGTGGCGATTTGTGTTCGGGGTTCGCGCCCACCGACCGTTGAGAATTAGTTCCTAAACTGAAGATTGCGTTAGCATGAAACATCGATGTCTCTAGGTATTTAAATATTTAATATTTATTTATAAAAATATTATTGTTTATATATATATATATATATATATATATATATATATATATTATATATATAAAGATAAATGAGAGAAGAGAGAAAATATGTACGAATGACAAATCTATTTCAACTTCGATTGTTCAATGCAAAGTGTACTCGGTAAAAACATGTTTATTTTTCTTTCCTTAAGCCAAGGCTTTTCAAAGATTAAAATCTTATCATCAGAGGAATTACACAGATAGATAAGTTGGCAATGGAAAAGCCAAAATTCAAAATTTGAAAAATTATAAAGTAATGGAGAGTAAGAGTGTGCGTGTAAAAATATGGAGTCTGTCCAGTTGGTGAATGTCCGTAGATAAAGTGTCCGGTAAAAGGAGATTTAAAGATGGAAAAAATGGTTTTGCGAAGGTAGCGTTGAAAATGTTCCAAAAATGAAATAAATCCAATAGAAAAATGTTTAGTTCAATCGTAAATGGAACGCACTTATTCAGATGTAATTTTGAGAATTAGGGGCATTTAAAAATACTTCCATGGACCGAGAATGAAAGTGGTTTTTCAGGGTTGAGAATGAGCTGCTTTTTGAATTGCTTTTTCTCATATTTTATTAATATATATATATATATATATATATATATATATATATATATATATATATATATATAACAGCAATAATCAATCTTAGGACGTATATGACTCTTAGACAGGTATAGGATTTTATTAGAAGTCAGGTATTTTCTGGGGCATCAAAATGATCTAACTATTTTTTCAGTGGCCTTAGCAACAGATTTGATGTAAGTCATCACTTTCAGGTCTGGTGTGAAAGTCATTTCTAGGAGCTTATCAAAGCTTGGAGCTTTCTCAAGAGAGCAAGAGACATTTGTTTTTGTAGCGATGGTGCAACAACAGCTAATAAAGAAAGACATATATTGTTTTATATCTAAGGTCATTCCCTATTGGACACATCCTCAAGCTGCAAATGGGGGAACAGACTCCAAGGGTATTAACTGCTAATCACACAAAAATCTATGAACCAATCAGCTTTGCTATCCTGAAATTTAAATCGCGGTGAGTAGATCATGCATTTAATTATGACAGATATTTTGATCATAATAACATAAATGAGAACACCAGTCTGACTTTAAGTGAAGCAGATAAGAATACCTCATCTCAAAAATTCCGATAACGACTGTCACAAATTAAGCCATTTATTTATCTACTATTTTTTTTTTAAAGTAGACGAATAAATCATTATCAGTCATTAACTATTGATTTTTTTTCTTCTCTTTCTTCTGCACATCTTCATCAGATGTCACCTGCCCCACATCCTCTTCAGATGTTATCCCCCACCCACAACTATAACATTGTATTTGTCTGCCCCCCCCCACCCCCACCCCGTGTTTCCAGTAATAGTCGCTCCCTTCCGCCTACAATCTGCCAAGGTTCTATCGAATCGGTGATCTGATTTCTGCCGCATTTAGGAATATTCAATGCTGGGTTGATTCCTCTGGGACTCGTACCAGCAGATAATGGTGCACGCCAATCGAATTGTTCTTTGTAATTTTTTCCCCTATTTTTTCTTTTACTTTATCGATGACAGTCTTGTTTTCTTGAGTCCGATAGAATTCTGATATCTTCTAAAACCGGCCGAATGTCTCAGGAAAATTCCATGAACGTTCTATGTCAATATACAATGAATCATAAGGTGAAGGTTTTCAAAAAGTGAAAGCCTCAAAATATATCAGGACCTTGCTTAAGGGCTGAGAAAACTTTGGAGTGAAGTTTTAGAATTTTAACTGCATCAATTTTGCGATTTCTTTTGGACCATGAAAAAAAAACTTCTCATTTCTTTTCCGTTAGTGATTTGTGAAAGGTTTGGTTTGTCTCTTTTCCGGCATATCGACCCTTTGTAGGTTATTTAATCTTGAAATACACTACCTACTATAAACGGTCCATTGTAGTTTTTTCCTAATTAGTCATCACTTATCAAGAATAAAAGTCACTCGAGGATGAGATGTAATGAAATGGATAGATTGTCAGTTGAATGATGATGAATATTATGAGAGGATTGGAAATAATAAATGGAATGTATAAAATTTGCTAATTTATGAGCGAGTATCTGGTCTTTCCTTTTCCGACATATCACTATCTTATGAAAAGCGACTTCCTGCTCTCTATCTCACTACTTGTTCTTGCCACGTTTGCTAACTATATTCTTATACACCACTTTTATAACAAAGACAGCAATCATCATCATCATCATCATCATCATCATCGTCATCATCATCATCATCGTCATCATCATCATCATCATCGTTGTCACTATCATCATCATCATCATGATTGTCGTCATCATGATCGTCGTCGTCGTCATCATCATCATCATCATCATCATCATCATCATCATCATCATCGCCGTCGTCATCATCATCATCATCATTACCATTATTTTTTATCAGATTAGTATCATTATTATTTACTTACTAGGAGTGTTCACACGTCATTATCAGTAATTGCTCACTGACAATAACCAGCAGTGTTCCCTGGAGTCCAAGTGACAGCAAATCTCCCCAGATTTCCAGCACTATCTGCTTCTTTCAACAATAGTTGGAAGTAACTTCGCATTGCTGCAAACAGGTGTTACCATTGATTTATTGCTGGCCACGATCGCTGGTCTTCTCTGGAGTTTGAGTGGAATCAAGCCTCCCCAAGGTTACAGTACACTCAACACCTTTCCAGTGGAGATCTGATTCGTGCTCTCGCTTCTCAGTCTTTACGTCTTCCTTGATTCTTCATAACCATTTTATGTGGTGTCAACCAAGACTGGTGCCACTATATGTATGTGTATGTGTGTGTGTTTTAATGGGGGGGGGATAGTGAGTTCTGGCAATTTCGATTTCCTTGGACTCATCTGATGTACTTTCTATATTTTGTTCTAATTCTATTTCAATTTACCTATGGTTGGTTAGTGTTCGTTGGTTTCTGCATTCTAGGACTTTTCCTAAGATTTCGGCTGTTTTCATCATTAGCATGCATTGTATGGTGTCAATCGTCCTTTTGATTCCAATTTCTCCTAGTCTTTTTCTTTCCATGCTTATCGCGATTGTTCCTAGTGCTCCTACAATTATTGGTATCATAGTGATTTTCTTCATATTCCATATTCCTTCCAGTTCTTTGGCAACTTCCATGTTTTCTGCCTCTTTGATCTTCACCCTGTACAATGCTGGGATCGCAAAATCTATGATTTGACAGGGTTTTTCCTACACGTTTACTTTAATCATGGCTCGTCTCTTTTGCTTGGATGGGTTTATCTGTTTATACCTCCACGTCCCAGAGGATTTTGTGCTTTTAATTTTCCAATACTGTCTACGGTTTGTGTGCATGCCATTTGTTGGCATGTTATAAGGGCAGACGTTTGCACAGTTCCCAGTGGAATGCCTTCCCCATGAAATCGTGTCTGTTTCGTATTCTTTGGGGGTTAGTTTGCTGGGTTTTTTTTAGTTTGGAGGGTGTTATGGGATTTCTGGTAGTTTCAGTTCCATTGGGTAATTATTATTATTAATATTAATATTATTATGATTATTATGATTATTATGATTATTATTATTATTATTATTATTATTATTATTATTATTATTATTATTATTATTATTACTATTATTATTATTATGATTTTTATTATTATTATTATTATTATTATTATTATTATTATTACTTTCCCTATCTATCCCATGGGTTGTCTTGTCCCCACGAGAGCAGAGTTAGATACAAGGTCATTTTTTTAAAGTGGAGAAAATCCAGCTCTCCTAAACGAGTCACTCCGAATTGAAACAAAAATAAAAATAGCCTCAGTATAGAAGGCCTGATCCTTCACTGACCGAGGACAGAAAAGATAAAGTGTAGTATCAGAACAGATACTACACTTTGCTCCTAGCCAAAAATCCAAAGAAGGTTTTAATTTTTAAACATTTATGAATTTGTAAAATAAGAGTAACCTTTCAGTGAAGAATTATGCATAACATTTTTCTTTGTTTATGAGTTCTGTTTTATCAACCATTTCAACCATTATATCTTTAAAACTGTATAGGAATACAAACTTTTGCTAATTTTCAATATATCTCATATTGTTGGAAATCTTCATCTGGCATATTTCCCATAAAATACATAGAATATAGATATAAGAAGAAAGTCATTAAGTGCTTACCTCGATGCAAAGTTATCACTCTTTGATAAAAGATCTATTGTAATAAGTTTACAGTGTGCGTAAATCTTTCAAAGTAAATTGTTTTATTTTTAATAACCGGAATCGTTTTATCTATTTTCAAACAAAAGCACATTGGTTTAAAATGGCGGCATTTTTAGTCTTTTTTCTCATTTTTTATCAGTCAATTCTAAATTTGGTAAAGAACTCACTGATATGGCTTATCAAAATATCCGATGAAAGTCATTGCAGACTAAAAGTTTGGCCCACCTGTAAATTCTCATGTTTCAAATAATTTTCCTATTCTTTTGTTTGAGAATTTGGAAAGGTAGAAAAAGAAATAAAAACAAAAGTCTTTTAGGCTTCTGTTTTAACTTCCAAAATTTTCTCTCCATTATTCAAATCCTTTTTGATTTTTGTCCTTAATGGATGGACATATTGAAAAGTTATTATAATTTTTAGATGCGTCTAAGCATCTACATCAAAAATATGTCTGGCATTCAGTTGAGCTGTCATGCTTAAACTTGAAATAACATTTTCGTCAGTCACTCATGCTCATGTTTGAACAGTCACTCATACTCATGTTTAAACAGTCACTCATACTCAAATTTAAAGTACAATTTTAGACAGTCATTCACGTTTAAGTTTGAAATAATATTTTCTATCAGTCACTCGTGCTCAAGTTTGAACAGTCACTCATACTGAAGTTTCAACAGTCACTCATACTCAAGTTTAAACAGTCACTCATACTCAAGTTTAAAGTACTATTTTAGACAGTCATTCACATTTAAGTTTGAAATAATATTTTCTATCAGTAAATCATGCTCAAGTTTGAACAGTAACTCATACTTAAGTTTGAACATTCACTCATACTCGAGTTTAAAGTACATTTTTTTTCAGTCATTCACGTTTAAGTTTGAAATAACATTTTCTATCAGTCACTTATGCTCAAGTTTGAACAATCACTCATATTCCAGTGTAAAGTATGATTTTCATCAGTAATTATGCTTAAGTTTAAAATACCATTTTCTTCAGTCACTCATACTCAAGTTTGAACAGTCACTCATACTCAAGTTCGAACAGTCACTCATACTCAAATTTAAAGTACAATTTTAGACAGTCATTCACGTTTAAGTTTGAAATAATATTTTCTATCAGTCACTCATACTCAAGTTTCAACAGTCACTAATACTCAAGTTTAAAGTACAATTTTAGACAGTCATTCACGTTTAAGTTTGAAATAATATTTTCTATCAGTCACTCATACTCAAGTTTAAAGTACTATTTTAGACAGTCATTCACATTTAAGTTTGAAATAATATTTTCTATCAGTAAATCATGCTCAAGTTTGAACAGTCACTCATACTCAAGTTTGAACAGTCACTCATACTCAAGTTTGAACAGTCACTCATACTCAAGTTTAAACAGTCACTCATACTCAAGTTTAAACAGTCACTCATACTCAAGTTTGAACAGTCACTCATACCTAAGTGTAAATTACCATTTTCGTCAGTCACTCATGTTTAAGTTTCAAATGACATTTTTAAATGCATCCTTACATCTCTGAGAAGCTCTGTTCGTCCATCTTTCTGTCGGTTTGTCACACTTTAGTTTGAAATAGAATCTTCATGGCTAAACATGCAGATTGAATTGACCCACATTATTTTAGATGCGTCCTCACATCACTATAAAAAGCTATGTCCGTCTGTCAGAGTGTCATGCTTGAGTTCAAAATATCATTTCCGTCAATCATCTTGAAGTAGCAACTGTAAATGCATACATGGAGACTATAACTTTTCATTGGTAAACCGCACAGATTGAATGGCGGCATGTCCACAAAAGTTAATTCAGTTTAGTTATTGTTTTTCTTATTCATTCTGCATTTTGTTAGATCTTAATATCAATTTTATAATTTTTATTTTTGTCTTTTTCAATTTTGTTATTTCAAATTTTTTTTAACCAACAAAGACTTCCTCTTGTAATTCTCAAACCTTCCCTGGGCAAATTCTTTCCACGTCAGAAAAACATTATTTTAACTTTTCTTACTTTTGTTTCTGAAATATTTCATAATGAAGCCATAGAAATTGATTTCATTTCATGTTGACTACATTAAGGTAAGGAATTACAATTTAAAATGAAAACTCCTACCAAAAGAAACCAGAAAGAAATTAAACACAATGATGTGTAATAAAAACTAATGCCATAAGTTGTCTGCTTTCTTGAATATTATATTCTACCGTTAGGAACTCTCCAGTCAATAGATAACTATAAATTATTGTCTATGTTTGTACTAAACAATTAGGTAAAGATTCATGAGTTCTATCATGTCCTCATGTTGTATTACAGGATAAATAACATTAAATAATAAACTCTCTCTGTCTCTGTCTCTCACTCTCTTCCCTAATCATGTATCCAAATGTGCATAAACAACACAAATGTCTTTGTGTTAATTTTTTGTAATTAATGCCGATCCGATCACAGGATAAAGAATCGTCACCAGACATGTTCCACGCCCAGAATCGAAAGAACGACCGACCAAAAAAGTCTTTATCTCTTCAAGTAAATCTTCACATCAGGCTCCACAGAAGAGAGACGGTATAAAACAATAAGCTACCGTGTGCCACAGTCTTCAGTTAGTGGATACATCGTTGGCATAATGAATTATTTTTAATGGAAATCGCCCCAAACAAGGCACGAAACCACTTGATGTAAAGAGCTAAAACGAATGAAAGATGATCCTCGCAAAGACAGGAGATGCCTATTGACCTTAGTTTTGAAAAGATTAAGGCTATGAGTAGGAGGAAAACAGTCAGCAAGAAGAGAGTCCCACAAGCCTGCAGTTCTTGAAAGAAGCTACTGGAACAGGAAGCTATATTATAACGAGGTATAAAAACAGTCAATTGGGAAAGACTACTAGAGCAACGATCTAAAAGAGAAAGAACAAAGGAAGCAGGGAATAGATCACACAATATTGAAGAACACATGTCATAATAGTATTTATAGAAAAGACTGAGACTAGCAACGTCCCATTTGTGTGTGTGTGAGAGAGAGAGAGTGGAGAGGATACAAAAGGGTGAGAACCAACCAAATTACAGATACGCTTCTGAACCTTATCAAGAACCCTCAAATGGAACAGAGATTCACCAGCCCAAATATGGCAACAGTACTCCATACAAGGTCTGATATTAGATCTGTAGAGATAGAGAATAGCCTCAGGTGTGAGAGAGTGTTTGGAACGATAGAGAGAACCGATTTTATGGGAAGCAAAAAGAGCAATGAATCTAATATATAAACTCCAAGAAAGATTTGATGAGAAAGAATGACCAAGAAGTTTCAGAGTTGATTTCTCCCCCCCCCCCCCCTCACGGAGCCATCCATGAAAATATCATTAAAAAAATACTGTCAAAGAGAGTGCATAACGACATACATTATTTTTACTATAGTGAGAATATTATTTTACTTTATGTTTTCTATATTTCAGAATTATCAATGGCAGCTACATAATTACACAACAAATGAAGAAGCACACAGTTATCATGGCAATAGAAGCTGAATATAACAATTTCAAAATGGACCCATTTTTAAAAGTCTCTTGATATTTAAGTTACACAGTTCACAAAGAGTTAAAGGTTTAAGATAGAAAGGGGTCACCATTATGAAAACGTAAGAGAATATTCTAGACATACTGATAACATTAGAACATCAGAATTTATTCAGCAACTACAGCAGATCCCAGAAGGTCTATCAGTTTGATTGCAAAAGACCACTGTGTATTTGAATGAACTATATGCAATGTTGTCCACGAAGACATCAGGTAAAAGTCTTATGTGATGAGTAAAGGTAATTTCATCTCAGAAAAGGTAAAGGAGAATCGCTTAATCAGAGCAAATCGATTCCTAAACAAATTTAAATATCCAGCATCATTTTCATGATGTCATGACCCCTAACATTTGACCTTCTAGCTGCTCAGATATCAATCTTTTGGACAGCTATGTATGAGATGTAGTTGGTTTGGGGCAATGCTAATGAGAAATCAGAAGAACATGAAAAAGGCTCTTTGCTTCACCACATGGCTAGGAAAAAAGAGAGCGATCCTAATTGTGTTCACTCACCTGTCATCATTGGACTTTTATCTCTATTTGTTTTCGCTTGTGTATTTGATGAATGAATATTTGTACCCTGTCTAAAGGTTAGTCTCACATAGTTTTCAGTTTTCGTTTATATCAGAACAATGTTTATTGTAATCCTAGAAGATCTGTGCAAAAGAACACCTTGTGTCAGAAGAGACAATCTGAAATTTTATTTACAAATACATCAGATACAAGTCTTATGCGATGATAAAGGTTATCTTACATCTTAATAGGCAAAGGAAAATTGCTTAATCAGAGCTAATAGATGCTAAACAAATTTAAAATCCTCAACTATGGGTAAAATACCAATATGGTAAATTAATTCTACAAAATGGATTCCATACAACATGTACCGTTGCAGCATTAGAATAATTATCCAAAAAGGGTTGATATGCCACAAAGCCGACAAACCCAACCAAACCTAAAATATAGGTTAGCCCCACCCACAAAACAAATTAATAGAAATTACACCCATAGAATCGTACATAAAATTCACAATCTTTTCTAAAATCCAATCATATTTGGTACATAAACTTCAATTTATGCCTGACTTGTCCACCAAGTTTCAGTCATGAATGTTTAACACTCTTTTTTATTGAATTCAATGATGAGCACACCTGGACACGATATGCAAAATTCTCAATAACTGTGACAAACTCCTTTCTTGGCACTGCCTTGATTTTAGCTGTGATGCCCCCCTTCAGTTCAGGAATCTGCTGGAATTGTTTTGATAAACATTATCTTTGAGATAACCCCATGGAATAAAAATCTGGAGGGTTATGGTTTGGTGCATGTGAAGCTTATTCACGACCACTCCTCCTTCTGATGACACGATCACTAAAGTGTCCCTGCATCACATGCCATTCGAACGAGTCATTTGTAGATAATTAATTGGCCAATCATTTTGAAAACACTGTTTATACCTCACAACACCTCTTCGTCTGCCGAACATTTTTGGGAGTGTCACCCTGTACTAACGTGTCTTTATTTATCTCCCTCCTACGGTAGCAAGATCAGACACAAGACCAGGAAAGTGAGATTTTGAAAAGTTAGCGCCCTAAAGGAAAAGAACTGTGGCCTACAAAAAATGTCTGGGCCGCCCTGAGGGCATTCCTCAGGCGATTAGCAATAAACTAACCCCTTCTCAAAGGGTGAGAAGGTAAAGCCTGGGAAAGTGGGCCTTCCTAAAACTGCACAGGACCATACCTCAGACAGACAAAAAACAAGCCATCCTCAAAAATGGCCTAGACTCTGCCAATCTGATTTTGGTAAGAACTAACTCCGGAGGGTTGATATGCCTTAAAATAGACCAATCAAATCCAATAAGTTAAATTAATGAAACTTATGTTAAACCATAATAGAATTTTTCTATTTCACGTTGTTTGAAAATTGATAGTAAAAAAATAAATAATTGCCCCCCAAAAAAATTATTGCAAACAAAAATGATATTACTTATTTTCTCTGTATTAATGTTTCTAATAAACTGTAAAAAGCTATTTTTCCAAAAAGTATCAATTCTAATACAAAAATAAAATGAGGAAATAATTTATTTTCTACTAAAATTGAATAGTTTTTTAATACCTACAACAAATAACCTTTTCACACTACCAGATATATTCTGTGTGTTTTTTTAGATTTTTTTCTCAAAATCATTTCTAGATTTGCAGATTATCTTGTGATGAGAAAAATATTTTTAGATGTATCCAAGCATCTCTATAAGAGGATCTGTCAGTCCGTCTGTCGGTCTGTTTGAAATAGGATTTTATTTTGTCTGTCATGCTTAAGTTTTAAATAGTATTTCTTTCTTGTCATGCTTAAGTTTGAATAAGCATTTTATTTTTTCTGTCATGGTTAAGTTTGAAATAGCATTTATTTTGTCTGTCGCGTTTAAGTTTGAAATAGCATTTTATTTTGTCTGTCACGTTTAAGTTAAACATAGCTTTTTATTTTGTCTGTCATGCTTAAGTTTGAAATAGCATTTTATTTTGTCTGTCACGCTTAAGTTAAAAATAGCATTTATTTTGTCTGTCATGCTTAAGTTTGAAATAGCATTTATTTTTTCTGTCATGATTAAGTTTGAAATAGCATTTTATTTTTTCTGTCATGCTTAAGTTTGAAATAGCATTTATTTTGTCTGTCATGCTTAAGTTTGAAATAGCATTTATTTTGTCTGTCATGCTTAAGTTTGAAATAGTATTTCTTTCTTGTCATGCTTAAGTTTGAATAAGCATTTTATTTTTTCTGTCATGGTTAAGTTTGAAATAGCATTTATTTTGTCTGTCCCGTTTAAGTTTGAAATAGCATTTTATTTTGTCTGTCATGCTTAAGTTTGAAATAGCATTTTATTTTTCTGTCACGTTTAAGTTAAACATAGCTTTTTATTTTGTCTGTCATGCTTAAGTTTGAAATAGCATTTTATTTTTTCTGTCACGCTTAAGTTAAAAATAGCATTTTATTTTGTCTGTTACGCTTAAGTTAAAAATAGCATTTATTTTTTCTGTCATGATTAAGTTTGAAATAGCATTTATTTTTTCTGTCATGCTTAAGTTTGAAATAGCATTTATTTTGTCTGTCATGCTTAAGTTTGAAATAGCATTTATTTTTCTGTCATGCTAAAGTTTGAAATAGCATTTATTTTGTCTGTCATGCTTAAGTTTGAAATAGCATTTATCTTGCCTGTCATGCTTAAGTTTTAAATAGCATTTATTTTTTCTGTCATGATTAAGTTTGAAATAGCATTTATTTTGTCTCTCATGCTTAAGTTTGAAATAGCATTTATTTTTTCTGTCATGATTAAGTTTGAAATAGCATTTATTTTTTCTGTCATGCTTAAGTTTGAAATAGCATTTATTTTGTCTGTCATGCTTAAGTTTGAAATAGCATTTATTTTTCTGTCATGCTAAAGTTTGAAATAGCATTTATTTTGTCTGTCATGCTTAAGTTTGAAATAGCATTTATCTTGCCTGTCATGCTTAAGTTTGAAATAGCATTTATTTTTTCTGTCATGATTAAGTTTGAAATAGCATTTATTTTGTCTCTCATGCTTAAGTTTGAAATAGCATTTATTTTGTCTGTCATGCTTAAGTTTGAAATAGCATTTATTTTTTCTGTCATGATTAAGTTTGAAATAGCATTTTATTTTTTCTGTCATGCTTAAGTTTGAAATAGCATTTTATTTTTTCTGTCATGATTAAGTTTGAAATAGCATTTTATTTTGTCTGTCATGCTTAAGTTTGAAATAGCATTTATCTTGCCTGTCATGCTTAAGTTTGAAATAGCATTTATTTTTTCTGTCATGATTAAGTTTGAAATAGCATTTATTTTGTCTCTCATGCTTAAGTTTGAAATAGCATTTATTTTGTCTGTCATGCTTAAGTTTGAAATAGCATTTTATTTTTTCTGTCACGCTTAAGTTAAAAATAGCATTTATTTTGTCTGTCATGCTTAAGTTTGAAATAGCATTTATTTTTTCTGTCATGATTAAGTTTGAAATAGCATTTTATTTTTTCTGTCATGCTTAAGTTTGAAATAGCATTTATTTTGTCTGTCATGCTTAAGTTTGAAATAGCATTTATTTTGTCTGTCATGCTTAAGTTTGAAATAGTATTTCTTTCTTGTCATGCTTAAGTTTGAATAAGCATTTTATTTTTTCTGTCATAGTTAAGTTTGAAATAGCATTTATTTTGTCTGTCCCGTTTAAGTTTGAAATAGAATTTTATTTTGTCTGTCATGCTTAAGTTTGAAATAGCATTTTATTTTTCTGTCACGTTTAAGTTAAACATAGCTTTTTATTTTGTCTGTTACGCTTAAGTTAAAAATAGCATTTATTTTGTCTGTCATGCTTAAGTTTGAAATAGCATTTATTTTTCTGTCACGTTTAAGTTAAACATAGCTTTTTATTTTGTCTGTTACGCTTAAGTTAAAAATAGCATTTATTTTGTCTGTCATGCTTAAGTTTGAAATAGCATTTTATTTTTCTGTCACGTTTAAGTTAAACATAGCTTTTTATTTTGTCTGTTACGCTTAAGTTAAAAATAGCATTTATTTTGTCTGTCATGCTTAAGTTTGAAATAGCATTTTATTTTGTCTGTCATGATTAAGTTTGAAATAGCATTTTATTTTTTCTGTCATGCTTAAGTTTGAAATAGCATTTATTTTGTCTGTCATGCTTAAGTTTGAAATAGTATTTCTGTCTTGTCATGCTTAAGTTTGAATAAGCATTTTATTTTTTCTGTCATGGTTAAGTTTGAAATAGCATTTATTTTGTCTGTCCCGTTTAAGTTTGAAATAGCATTTTATTTTGTCTGTCATGCTTAAGTTTGAAATAGCATTTTATTTTTCTGTCACGTTTAAGTTAAACATAGCTTTTTATTTTGTCTGTTACGCTTAAGTTAAAAATAGCATTTATTTTGTCTGTCATGCTTAAGTTTGAAATAGCATTTTATTTTTTCTGTCACGCTTAAGATAAAAATAGCATTTTATTTTGTCTGTTACGCTTAAGTTAAAAATAGCATTTATTTTGTCTGTCATGCTTAAGTTTGAAATAGCATTTATTTTTTCTGTCATGATTAAGTTTGAAATAGCATTTATTTTTTCTGTCATGATTAAGTTAAAAATAGCATTTATTTTGTCTGTCATGCTTAAGTTTGAAATAGCATTTATTTTGTCTGTCATGCTTAAGTTTGAAATAGCATTTATTTTTCTGTCATGCTAAAGTTTGAAATAGCATTTATTTTGTCTGTCATGCTTAAGTTTGAAATAGCATTTATCTTGCCTGTCATGCTTAAGTTTGAAATAGCATTTATTTTTTCTGTCATGATTAAGTTTGAAATAGCATTTATTTTGTCTCTCATGCTTAAGTTTGAAATAGCATTTATTTTGTCTGTCATGCTTAAGTTTGAAATAGCATTTATTTTTTCTGCCATGCTTAAGTTTGAAATAGCATTTATTTTGTCTGTCACTTTTAAGTCTGGAATAGCATTTATGTTTTGTCTGTCATTCTTAAGTTTGAAATAGGATTTTATTTCGTCTATCATGATGAAGTTTAAAATTCTCTTCTATCAATCATGCTTAAGTTTGAAATCGCATTTTCTTTGGCCTGTCACACGTAAGAATGAAATAGAATTTTCATCGCTAAATTCACAGATTTAATGGTCACATCTTAAGAACATCTTTCTTTAGTATAAAACCATTTCGCTCAAGTAAAAAATATATCTCATTCATTTTTTCTACATTGATTTTCTAAAATAGTTCTTTATATTATTTAAGGATCGAAGACCATTTCTTAGAAAATATAGAATATTTAAAAATTTTCTTTCCTTTAAGGAAAAAAAAGATTTTTAAACTCTTCTTAAAGTTTGGTAATACACATTTGTCAGATAGTGAGAGAGGCAGGAGATACAAAAGATGCTGATTGGCCGACATGATCATACAGGTTTGGAGAGAGGGCACTTTTGAAATAGTCAGTTGGTGAGGTATACAAAGCAGACATGATGCTCTTCTCCTCATCCAAAATAATGAATGGCTATGTGCTCGATTCGGCTGATCCAAATCTTGAATATTTTTGATGATGTTAAGTGAATTGAGGAACACACAGCTGATTGTAAGGATGAATAATATGTCACAAGCCATTTAAGATGAGTAACATGTCAGGAGACACCCTGAATCATTCTAGCTGTGGTTGTGCCAGGTTTGTAAAATTAGGAGGTGATGATAAACGAATAGGAAACACTATACTGTTAAGAAATCGTATGAGATATACAGAAGAACTTTACTTCATAAACAAACATAAACACCTAATAAAGGAAGACTTATATCTATTATATAAAGGAAAGTCGCATTTTCTCTCTGTGTGTATGCGAGTGTGTGTGCATGTGTGTGTACGACTAGAACTCAGAAACGACACAAGATACACTTAAAATCCTTACATCATCTAAAATAGTGTCAAAAATTTTTATTATTATTATTATTATTATTATTATTATTATTATTTGTACTCACTAGGAGTTCTCACACAGATCATCGTCAGTGATTGCTCACCGACAACAACCAGTGGTATTTCCTGGAGTCTGAGTGACAACAAGCCTCCCCAGATTTTAGTATTCTTCACCTCTTTTCGATAACCACTGCAAATAACCTTGCAGTATCGCAACAACCGCTTACCATTGATTTCTCGCTGGTAAGAACAATTGGTCTTCTCTGGGATTTGGGTGGCAATAAGCCACCCCAAGGTCCCAGCATTCTCTGCACTTTTCCAGTGGAGGCCTGGTTTGTGCTGTCCCTCCTCGATCTTCTCACCCTCCTCGACCCTCTACAAATATTTTGTCTGGTGTCAGCCTAGGCCGGCACCATTTTAAAAAAAAATGTTTTAATTAATTCAAAAAAATTTTAAATAAATAAATAAATAAAAAATTTTTTAAATAAATTAAAAAAAAATTTTTTAATTTTTAATCTTTTTTAATTTTTTAATTTTTTAAAAAACTTTTCAATTTTTTTTTATTTTTTAAAAAGTTTTAAAAATTCGTTTTAGTTTTTAATTTTTTTTTAATTTTTAAATTTATTTTTTGTGTGGGAGGGGTAGGGAGAGATGGGGAGCTTATAGTGTTTTTTGTAATTTCTGTGTTTCTTGGTTCATTTTTGTGTAGTGATAGCTGAGGCCGGTGTAATTTATTGGGGGGGGGGGGAATTATGAAGTGATGTTTCTTGCAGTTTCTGTTCCTTTGTTCTTGTTGTGGTGTTCTTCATGTGGTTTTGTTTTCTCCCTGTTGTAAATTCCTTGTGAAAGGTTACCCTTTGTAGCTTATGCATGTTGGTTTCCGCATTCGAGGATTTTCCTTAAGATTGCAGCTGTTTTGATCATTGCCGTCCTTTGTACGGTTTCGATGGTCCCTTTGATTCCAATTTCTCCCAGTCTTTTCTCCAGGTTTTTGGGGATTGTTCCTAGTGCTCCTACGATTATTGGTATTATACTAACTTTCTTCATGCTCCATATTCCTTTCAGTTCTCTTGCTAGTTCTATGTATTTACTTCGTTTTTCCATGTCTTTGATCTTCACTCTGTGGGCTGCTGGAACGGCGAAGTCTACGATTTTACAAGATTTTTCCTTCTTGTCTATTATAATAACATCAGGTCTCCTTGCTTGTATGAGTTTATCTGTTGGTATATCCATATCCCAGAGGATTTTGTGTTTTTCGTTTTTCAGTACTGTTTCTGGTTTATGTTTGTACCATTTGTCTGCATATTCGAAATTCAATTGTTTTCACAGTTCCTAGTTTATTACTTTCCAAACACAGTCATGTCTGTTCTTGTATTCTTTTTGGGAAAGTTTGCTACATTCACTTATTATATGATTTACGGTTTCGTCTCTTTGTCCACACAGTCTGTATTTATTGTTTTCCTGAGTTTTATCTATTTTAGTTTTAATGTAGTTTGTCCTAATTGCATTGTTCTGGTCAGCCATCAGTAAAGATTCCATTTTTCTGTTCAAGTTTCCTTTTCTTAGCCATGTCCAGCTATTTGCGTTGGTTTCTTCTCTTGAGAGTCTTATGAAGCGTCCATGTAGTTGTTTTGCTTCCCGTTTTTCTTTTCTTGTCTGTTTGTGTCCAGTTTCGATGCTTCCTGTATTGTTTGTTGGGACGGTGTCTCTTACTGTGGTGATCAGCCTTTCTGTGTTCTGGTTTATGTATTTCTCCAGCTCATTTTTAGTGTCGTCCACACAGTCTTCTATACTTACCAGTCCTCTTCCCCCTTCGTTTCTCTTCACGTAGAGTCTGTTTGTATCGTCTTTTGGATGTAGTGCATTGTGCATAGTCATTAATTTTCTAGTACTCTGGTCAAGGTGACTGAGTTCTTCTTTAGTCCAGCTTAGGAATAGTCCAGAATATCTTATTAGTGATACTGCCCAGGTATTTATTCCTTTGATTAGGTTTCTGCTATATAATTTTGTTTCTAAGAGCTTTCTTGTTCTTCTCAGGTATTCTTTTCCAATCTTTTCTTTCATTTCTGCTGATTTGATTGTGTCTGCTTCCAAAACTCCTAAATATTTATAGCTGTCTTGTTCACCTAGCGCCCTCATCTGCTCTTGGTTGGGTAGTTCCATCCCCCCAGTCGTATCCAGCTTTCCTTTTTTAATCTCTAGCAATGCACACTTTTCGATTCCGAATTCCATTTGAATGTCCTGACTGAAGATTCTGGTCGTATTTATCAGCTTTTCCAGTTCCTTTTTGCTTTTTGCAAATAGCTTCAGGTCGTCCATGTACATGAGATGGTTTATTCTTTGTACTCTGCCTGTGAACTTGTATCCGGCATCACATTTCCTGAGTATGTAGTTGAGTGGAATCATGGCTATGATAAACAGTAGTGGTGATAGGGAGTCTCCTTGGAAAATGCCTCTCTGTATTTTTATCCCCGTCAATTATTGTCCTCCAGCTGTCAGTTCTAATCTCCATGTTTCCATTGCTTTCTTGATGAGATTAATAAGCCTGTCGGGTATCTTGTACATATTTAAGCATTCAATTATCCATGCTTGAGGGATTCTGTCGTACGCTTTCTTGTAGTCAATCCATACCATAGATATGTTCTTTTTCTTGCTTTTAACTTCTTTCAGGATCTTTTGATCTATGTATAACAGATAATGCGTCCCTCTGTTCCCTTTCTGGCATCCTTTTTGTTCCTCGGGAAGTAGCCCACGACTGTTCAGGGTATGGTAAATTTGCTCTCTCAGTTGTGCCGTTAGGATTTTCCCCATTGTCGGTAAACAGGTTATTGGTCTGTAATTGCTTGGGTTCGTTCCCTTCTTGGCGTCTTTTTGTATGAGTGTTGTCCTTCCTTTGGTCATCCACTCTGGTACGTCTGTTTTATGGATACATCCTCTTAGTTTCTGTGCTAGCCTTTCATGTAGGGTCGTGAATTTTTTGAACCAGTACGCGTGTATTTCATCGTAACCTGGTGCTTTCCAGTTTGCCATTTTCTTTAGTGTTGCCTTAATAGTTTCTTCATTAATTTGTGTTTCCGTTCCTTCTTCAATTTCTAGAAGTTTATCTTTCATGTCTTTCAGCCATTTAGCATTTTTGTTGTGATCTTTAGCCTTTTCCCATATCTTGCTCCAGAAATGTTTTGTTTTTGTCGGGTCCGGTTTTTCTGTCATTGTTCTTTCTCTGTTTACGTTTTTGTAAAACTGGCTTTCATTGTTTTCACAGGTCCTGTTCTGTTTGTACTGTTCCGATTTGTATCTGTATCGTCTCAATCTTCCTTCTTTTGCTGCTATCTTTTGTTTTAGTTCTTCATGCTTCTTATTTAGTCTTTCCTTGCGATTCGGAGTTCTGCTCTTCCATCGTTTACTGTTCTCCTTCATCCTATTTGCGGTTGTAGCTTCCTTTTGAAATTTGGTGATCTGGGTTTCCAGTCTGATCTCCCATCCAGATTTCGTCTGTCTATTCTTGTGGTCAGTCTTTTTTTCCCTTTTTACTTTCATACTTATTGATTTTGCCCCCCCCCCTCCCGCATATATCAAGTTGTTTAGATCTGTGATAGTGTCTGTTGGGATGTACGTGAGTACTCTGTTTACTTTCTCTGTTTCAACTTTTAACTTCTTCCAGTCTTCGTTCCTTATGGATGGGAGTTTTGTTTTGTTCTCGACATTAATCGTTTGATGTTTTCCACTTCTCTTCCTTCTTCCTCAGATAGTTCTATAGTATCGTAGTCTTTAACCTCTTCCGTTTATGTTTTTCCAGTCTTCTTCCTCGGAGTTTTCATCAAGTGGTGTGTCTTGATCTGTCATGCCATTTATCTTTTGTTTAATTTCTATTAATTCCATCCCCGAGAACCACCCTCTCTTGAATATCTGTCTTGCTTGATCTGCTATCCTTTGTGCCGCTGTATGGTAGTCAGTCCCATAGATCTTTCATTCGTTTCCGATATCCTCTTTCTGTGGGGTAGCGGCTTTTGTAGTAGCATTCCATTACCAGTCTGTTCTCTTTTGTGGTCCATTTCTTTCTTTGGCTTTTTGGTCTGTTATTTTCATTCTTTCTTTCTTGTGTTTGGTCAGTGTCCTTATCATATTTAGAATTTGATGGTATACCTACCTGTTTTTTGTCCGTGGTCTTGTTCCTGAAATTAAAGGAGCCAACATTCACAGGATGCGGACCGCCCCCCCCCCCATATTGGCTATCGAGGGAGCACCTGCCCATCATGACACTCAGATCTTTCTTCTGAGTTCCACGGCGTTTATTTGTATTTATAGACATTTATCATGGTTTGGTGTTCGTGGCAACACCAGGCCCAGGCTTAGTTTACCTGTGATCCTGTCACAGGGATAGTGTTTCTCTCATTTTCATGAGGTTCAGAGTGCACTATAACACATACATGAAGACACATTTACGAGAAAAAAAAATAATAAACAAATAAATACGTAAATAAAAAAAATAAAAAATAAAATAAAATAGGATAATAATAATTATGTATATATATATATGTTACTTAATTACATAGTATAAGTTTTCTCGGATACTCTTAAATAAAAAAAAAATTAAAAAGATGATAGATTCCACCATCTATGTTTGTCTAATAAATTGATGCAAAGTTATCAAACGTTCGGTCGAAATTAAAAAAATAACGGTAAATTTTGTTCTCTAACGTGACTAGCTACTTTTTTGGGAGGAGGGTTCAATTACGTTCAACTCAAACAAAAAGCAAAAATATTATCTCCCGCCCCCGAAGTGAAATCTCAGAAGCTTCTTATTAGTTAACATTATAATTCACAATAAATATAACATTTGTATATCTACCAAAAAGACGTCTTCAATTGATACGCTTGAGACTTTAAATTATTATTATTATTATTATTATTATTATTATTATTATTATTATTATTATTATTATTATTATTATTATTATTATTATTTGTTGTTGTTGTTTGGTATGCCTCTTTGGGCATCTCCCCTTGAACTGTCTTCTCAATTCAACTGTTAAAAAAAAATTAATCTCTTAGTATAGTATCGATACCCAGATCAAATTCTGTCAAATAATTCATTTGATAACTCCCAAAAGTGTCCCCTCAATTTCTCCCTCCTACCACTTTCTCTGTATTTATCCAACATCATCTTAAACTGATCCACGTTATTGCTGTTCTTAATCCGATCTGGCAACTTATTCCGAAAACATATTACTCTGTGAGCAAAAACCTTAACTGGTTAACAGATCTAGTTTTTGAAAACTGTCTTGACAATAACCTTCCAGATCTAGGAGAAATACTAAAAAATACACACCATAGTTAAAAATGCCATTAATTATCTTGAAAGTCTCAATCATATCACCTTTCATTCTTCTCTCCAGCAAAGGTGTCCAATCTCTCCCTGTAACTGCACTCCTTTACTTTACTTATTAGTTTTGTTACCCCTCTTTGTACGCCTTCCAGTTTATTTTCAATTCTTAATAAAACGTTCTAAAAGACATTTTATTTAGGTCAAATTCGATTGCCATAAGAGAGAGAGAGAGAGAGAATTAGAAATAGAGAAGATTATGTCTAATTGTCGTCTGCTCAGAAAGAAAGACAAAACTAAAGCTTTCTTACTTCTCTCTTTTTAAAAGTTTAAAATAGAGAAAGAGAAAGGAGTCAGAATAAGTATGTTGTGTTGACAATGGCGATCTATATAGAAAGGGTTTTAAAGAGAAATATCCCACACCTAACTATATGTATTCTTAAACTATATTATCCATGGTACTTTGCTAAGTAAAGTTCATTTTGATCAAAGGGGGTACAATAATATATGTTCGTGCTGGACATCCATAAAAAAGAAATATGTCACAAACTCCTCCTACGATTTAGGAGAGAGACCTGCATAACCATATATATTATGAAACATCATTAATCAGATTTCTTGAATAAATATATTTTGTTTGGATCCAAGAGGGTACAACATTATTCTAGGGTCTGTGTTCGTGCCAGACGTTCATAAAAAGAAATTATGTCACAAACTTCACTTAGGGTTTTGGAGATAGACCTCATGACAATAAATATTCTGAAACTATCTGATGTAACATACTTGGTAAAAGGTGTATAATAATATTTTTGGGTTAGCGTTCACGGACAATGTCTATAAAAGGGAAATACATCACAAACCTCTTCCTAGAATTTTAGAGAAAGACCCTCATAATCATATATATTCTATTTCGAGTTTAATAATTTTTGAACATCACATGGCCGGTAAATAATAAAATAAATTGCTCCAGTCTGGGCAGGATGGCCCCTTTGACTTAAGCCGTATTTGTTGCAACAAATGTCTTCATTGCGACTTAGACAGGACATCAAATGTTGACAGCTGAGGTCTTGTACAAAATAATAGTTGAATATTCTGACAATCAATCGGAATAGAATGAAATGAACGGTTTAAAAAGTAAAGATTTTGTGGCAGTTTTATAGATGTCGCTTTTTGTCGGTTTATGTGAAGGTATTCGACTTAATGATTGCCCATGATAGTCCCAGAAAATAGTCAAAGAAAATCAAAAAGACAATGAATTTTTTTACTTACTCTCAGAGATTTTATGAGCATTTTATCAAGTGATTTTTCTGACTTATTTCACATTTCACTCTCTTTATAAATCACTAGCTATATATATATAACCAGCGCTGTCCGGGAGTCGTTTTACTCTCATGTTGGTTTTTGTCATCTCTCTCAGCCATTTTTGTTTTTTTTCATAATTAAGTTATTGTGAAAAAAAATAGTAAAACTTTTCTAAAGATGAATGAATAACTGAATATATGTTGCCCCCACAGCCCCCAAAAATTTACAATTAAATCACAGAAATAATTTCGATTTGTTTCGTAACTATGTCGTTACTTTTACCAAATTATTATTTTATTGAATATAAGTAATAATAGAGGTAAGATAAGGCTTTGCAAGTTAAAATATGAATATGCGTTATTGTAAATTGTCGCTATCGTAACGATCATCTCAGACAAAGTGGCTAGGCAAAATCAAATATAATATGTGAGATGCGATACTATTTAGGTTTGAAGTCTAAAATCCGGCTTTCTTAGCTTTCAACTGAACAAGTTTGATAAGAATATCAGCAACCCCGACGATTTTTATAGCAAAAGAAAAGTATATGTTCTATATCGCGCAATTGATCGATTGTTAATCTTAATACTATACCCTGACTTTAGGACAAATCAAGAGTGAGGGAAATCATTTTTGTATTTGAAACTGTACGCAAGATTGTTTTTATTATTTAAAAATGCTTAATCATTCGGATTAAAATTTGTAAATATACTTTAGAGTTGATAATGAAAAAAGTCTAAGTAGCAAATCGAAATATAATAAGTAATTCACGGCCGGTCTGTTGGTGTTACGTAAAATATTATTTATTTTGGGGATTTTCAAAACTTACTCCTAATAACTAGAGTAATTTCAGCAGTTGACTTTAAAGTTCACGAAAATGGTATAAATCTGGCATGGACGGGTACATCATTAAAAGTAAATCGGACATTCTAAATGGACATTTTTAATTGACAAGAATTTAATTACTTTTTAATTGACAAGAATTTAATTACTTTTTAATTGACAACAATTTCATGACTTTTTAATTAGATAGAGTTCAAGAACTTATTAAACTAAAGCTAGCAATGAAAACATATAATATATTTTATGATTGATAATTAATATATTATCTGAAAATGTTTCTGTCACATAAATTCATTGTTGTTTTTAATAATAATAATAATGATAATAATGATAATAATAATAATAATAATAATGATAATAATGATAATAATAATAATAATAATAATAATAATAATAATAATAATAATAATAATAATAATAATAATAATAATAAATTTAGTTTCAGTTATCTGTTGCAATTTATTGGTAATTTGGTTTCAACTTAGTCTGTGAGTTCTCAGGAATTCATTCTAGTGTGTAATTGGGTGTCATTGATGCCTTCGTCTTTGAGAGGCCATTGCTAATGCTCTTGCTGGATGAGCAGGTAAAGACAAACATGGTCCAGTAGTGCTGGGCAAAGGTTGTGGCAGGTATGGGTCAATAAAGTGTTCTCCTTATCGACTTAATGATAGGGTTCAACTATTATTAATTTGTTTTCATTCATGTTTTTATGTATCGCTGTATGAATTTAGTTTTTTTTTTCCAAATTATTTTCAAGATATACAGAGTGTTGGGAAAAAATTAATATCATCATCATCATCATCATCATCATCATCATCATCATCATCATCATCATCATCATCATCATCATGTTTGGTTTAACGTGCGTTTAACATGCTGTCATGTGTTGGACGGCTTTTAAAAATGTACATCCCAACTTACCTATCTCTGGCCGGGTCCATATTTATCCCTCTTTCTCTAAAATATATCCTTATCAGTTCCTCCTATGCTTTCTTTGTCCCCCCCCCCTGCCGACTGACTCTGTTACCTCAACTGTACTACATCTACTAACCCAAGAACTCTCATCCATTTTTTTCAACATGTCCATACCAGCAAAATCTCCTGTTCTTTACACATCTCCCTACAGGGTCCAGATTTCATTTTTCTCTGAGGTCATCAGATTTCAGTCTGTCTTTAGGACTCACATTACACATCCATCATATTATTCTTATTATTTCTCTCCGTGCAACGCATGTCCTCAACATTCACTGGTCAGGTTTTACTTCTATATATTGATATTATTTTCTTTCATAACCATTGAAGTATTTAATAGCTGTAAGTTTCAAGTGATAGTTTTGTCTGTGTATTATTGGTGGGTTTGAGGGCTGAAGACAATGAACAACTTGAAAGCACCAGAATATAGGCAGTAAGTGACCTGTATCATAATGATTCATGCTTGATTGAAAAAAATCGAAAATCTTAGTTGCAACTCAGTGTTCCTTGAATATCTCGAAGGCTATTAGATGTGAGCTACAGAATTGCGACGAAGATGTGAAACAAGGGGTTAACAGGAAGGATCAGAGCAAGCATTGTGACCGTGTCCACACAATGAAATTCGTTGAGAAGCTGCAAAATAAAAGTTCAACACGATCCAGGCAAAGCAATACGGTGAGAGATGGGTGACAGAATGCCACTATGAAGAAGACGCTGAACGAGGATCTTTGCTCCTACTCCTCACACAAGAGTCGTAAGGACCAACTACTCATTACCAAAGAACCAAGAGACCCGACTTGCAAAAGCCAAGAAACTTCTCAACAAGGTCACACACCAGTCGAGCTGAGGATATTCTTTTTCTTTTCAGAACCAATTGCACAATGTGCAGAACAACAGGTGGTTAACCTACAGTCTGCATGTAGTCTCGCGCATCATGAAGACCAAGTTCCCTCAAATGGTGATGGTCTTTGGATGTGTTTTCAGCAAAGGTCACATCATGCCACCCTACAAAAGAGACTCAGACTGAGTACAGATAGCCATAATTAGTTGTTGTCCAATATTGTCAATCGCTTGTTGGAGAGGATGTCTGCAAGAAGGGCATACACGTGGCAGTAGCACTCTGTTCCGTGTTATCCATCTGGGAAAACACAGAAATTACTGTCTGAGAACTTTCATGACTTCACCAGTCCCAATATCTGCTCTCGTCGAACTCACCTGATTGCAACCACATGGACTATTATAATTGAGACACAGTTGAGAAAGACATCAATCGTACCAATTGCAATACCAAGGACGAACTGACTGCCAGGATCAAACTGGTGTTCAGCCATCTCTTGAAGAATACCATGAAAACTGTGTGCTTCAGGTTCAGGTTCAGGTTCAGGTTTAGGTTCAGGTTCAGGTTCAGGTTCAGGTTCAGGTATCGCCTGGAGGCCGTGGTGGAAGTCAGAGCTGCTTCTTTCGAGTGAGCTGTAGTCGGCAAAACATCCTCGAGGGGATTCATATTGAATTCTTGAGAATACACTAATTATTGGGTATCATATGACGTTTTTTTAATTTCTTTTTCCAAAGAGTGTCAAATTTGCCTTTGACATCAGCTCAGTATTAATTAAACTACCAGATAAAATATTGTGTGCATGTGTGTGTTTCTCGCCTATACGTAACTTTTACAAATACACATTGAATTATTTTTGTTATTTACTATGAATCGAAAATTTATTGAAAATAAAATAAAATGAGAGAAATCTGAAACGAATTCTAAAAAAATGCTGCATACAAAAACAAACACAATTGCAAACACAACTATATTTTGAATTATATTTCTCTAAGCCTTCCCTCGGTAATATGTCTCCACCCGGGAAATGCCATGTAAAGTTAGTTATATGATGATAGCATTTGCCAGATAGAAGTTCAAAAATAAATACAATGTGCTTTTTCATGGCCCAGATTTAGTATCTTACATATAACAAAGAGAATGCAATTTTTAAAATGAAGATTTTTTTATTAAAAACTTTGTTAATATAAATGAAAAATTTGGCAACTTAAATTGATGCTGTATCCATCCGAGGGCTAGATTCTGAAATTAAATTAAGGCTAAAACACGTAAACAAATCTTGACTTCTATAATGTGCTTCTGAGAATTACCTGCCTTGAAGAAGTCCTTGACTGACTTTCACCCGAGATCTAAAATCAAAGACGTATATCCAGTCTGTTGCTAAGGTCGCTAGAACAATTGTTGGATCATTCTAACGCTTCGAAAAGTACCTGACTCCAGATGAAATCTGTTACCTATATAAGAGTCAGATACGTCCAAAGATGGAATACTGCTGCCACATCTGGGGATGTGCCACACGAAACACTATTTTCTGCCTTGACAGAGTAGAAAAATTGACTTCAATTAAATATGTACATCTTCCTCATTAAAATTAGTCTCATCGCAATGTTCATTTATTGCTACTTTACGTCAAGGTACCACAATGTTCAATTTTTATATAATACTTTTATCCAGCTGTTCCTGATGTTATATACTGAATTACCTAACTTAATGTTACACACAGGCTATATATATCA
This sequence comes from Sepiola atlantica, assembly GCA_963556195.1. Lineage (NCBI taxonomy): Eukaryota > Metazoa > Mollusca > Cephalopoda > Sepiida > Sepiolidae > Sepiola > Sepiola atlantica. The sequence goes on from OY744537.1 coordinate 30,961,507, forward strand.
TTCACACACGGCAGTGTGTGAATGATATGCTTAAGGCCAACATTTACCCAATCGTGACCAATTCTTGGGCTTGTCATTAATTCAGTTTTCATCCAAACTTCATGCATTTGTTTGCACTATAATTGACTAGTCCCAAGCTTTTTTTTAACTTGTACTTTTTCAGGTTTATATTTAAGTATATTAATACACATGCGTCTGCATTTTTAGTCTAGTATATATATATATATATATATATATATATATATAGTACGTTATGAAAATATCTTTATGGCAATTAAGCTACACAAGGCTTCCATGTTTCATCCCTGTGGGGAATCGTCAGGCTAAAACGGGGAGGAAACGCAGAAGTCTCTGTGTAGCTTAATTGCTATGAATATATTTTCATAACTTACTCCGTTTAAGTAAATACTGAAAATCGATACATAAAATATTATATCTCCTTATAGCATTTTATGTGGATACATCAAATAATAATAATAGTAATAATAATAATGATAATAATAATAATGATAATAATAATAATATATATATATATATATATATATATATATATATATATATAAATATATATATATTTTTTCTTTTGGTACAGAAAAATTAGTATAACTATTGCTCTCTGCAGTTTATGTTTTCAAACCACCAATACTAATGTTGTACTAATTTTTCTGTACCAAAAAAAAAAATATTATGCTCTTGATTTTAATTTTGATTTTCAATTAATCGAGCACTCTGCTGGGATTTTTCCTACTATATTACAAAAGAAGTTGTATATATATATATATATATATCATATTCGGTTTAACGTTCGTTTTACATGCTGACATGTGTTGGATGGCTTTTAGAAATTGACTTTCAAACTAGAAAATCTCTGGTCAGGTCATTATGTATAATACATAGCCTGAAATGCAACCGATTTTCTTTGGAAGTTATTTCCTTCGTTGAGGCAAGATTTTTATAGGCCAGCTGCCCTTCCTGATGCTAACCCAGTCAGGTGATGAGAACCAGTGCTTTTATCAGGGCAACATTTCTAGGCGATTGGCTATCTGCCCCTAACCTGGCTTTGTTCAGGAAATTAAACAATTTTGCGAAAACAGAATTGTTTGTTATGTTAAAATCAAAAATAATCATTGAATAAAAAACAATATCAAACTATAAGTAATTAATAAAATGTGTATTTCAAAAGCAATGACAAATTGAATAAAATTCTAATTTACTAGAAAACTATGTGATTTTATAAGCCGTCTAATTGACTAAATAAAGGAATGAAACAAATTACAAAAATGAGTAAGAAAAACTAAAAAAAAAAATGTATAACATAAAGCATAATAATACTTATCATGTATGTGTTTTAATACATATATATATATATATATATATATATATATATATATATATATATATATATATATATATATATATGAGTGTGTGTGTATATCTATGCAGCATCTTTTCTTGCAGGCAAGAATTGTTGAATATAAGACACAACTTATGTCTGGATATCCTTAGGTAGATCCTTTTAATAGCTCGAATCGGGATTTTAGTTTCGAAGGGGAATTGGCTGATGAATTTGCCGTAGTTTTGATTTGTGTCCCAAGTACTTTCAATTCTCCCTCGAAACTAAGATCCTGATTCGGACTATTGAAAGGATCTACCAAAGGATATCCAGACATAAGTTGTCTCTTATATTCAACAATATATATATATATATATATATATATATATATATATATATATATATATATATATATATATTACTTATAGAAATTTTAAAAACCATAAATTACGTTTAAAATGAATACATTTTATTTATTTATTTAAAAAAAAACATATTGTTTATGATTTTTTAAATATCTATAAGTAATCCTACAATAAAATGGTTAATTATATATATATATATATATATATATATATTTATATATATGTATCATAGTTTGTATTTTCCAGATGTTTTTGTCGAAAATATATGAAGAAATTTGAAAAGCAAGATAGACTGAGGCCTGCATGATGCAAACACACCTGTTAATAAGGAAAGAAACACTCCTTTAAAAAAGAGAAATTTAGTAAAACAGGAAAAAAAGTGTTTTTCGATATCGCAACCAATATTATCAAAAAATATTTACACGTTTCCAAACTTGACTGGAAGATTTTGAGTAAAAATATCTGAAGAACTTAGAAACATAGTTCTAAGAATAGAATACGATAAGAATTTCAGTTTTTACCTCTCAAGCTGTTAATATCTAGTTTCATTTTCCCTGACATTTTAATCATATGTATATATATATATATATATATATATATATATATATATATATATATATATATATATATATATATATATATATAATACTTGGCAGGGTGATACTGAAACAAACTGAGTATATATCGTAGTGATTTAAATCTCTGATATATTGATAAAACTCACTAGCACATTTTACAGAGTTATTTAATATATATATATACACGCATGTATATATATATATAATCTTTGGTTTAGTTTTGTAGAAAGAAATCAAAGAGAGTCCTCAAGTATTTAATAATGAGAATAATATTTATTTATTAATGGTGATACAAAAGATCAGGTCAAATCAACATGATACCATCGGTTTCAAGCAAGGGGTGGGTTAAAACAAACGGAATCCTATGCTTCACTGGGTTTGCTTGTAAAAGAAACAACAACCGTCAACGGCTATCTTCAGTCATGTCTAAAAAAATTAGAAAGTCACGTGTCGATATTTTTATTCTTATTTTTTAAATTTCTATATTTTTTTCAATATTAGAGTTATAAATACAATAAAACAAAATAAAACGTTGTCTATGCTGTCCCTGGGCAGATAGTGAGACAGAGATGTCATAATGTAAATGAATCAAAATGTAGTATCTAATCAGTCTCAGGATGCTATCATCCCAGGCATTACCTCCTCCTTTCAGATGGGGGTGAGTTTATTTCACCTGCCTGCAGTGCCCTCATTTATGAAGTAGAGTTGGCATGACTATACAGGTTATTTTTGTTCCCAGAGTGCGTGCCCCTTTTGGATGAGCTGGATTTTCTACCCATTAAAAACTGACCTTGTGTCCAACTGTCCACGTAGGGAGACAAGTAAATTGAAACGCGCATCACTCCCTTCCCATTCTTGGCATCAAAAAGGAGGACTTACTTTCTGTCTGGAGACAGCTTCTTCTTCGTTGCGTGTCTTTGAAGCATGTGACCAGACAACAGTTTCACACTTTTTTACGCAGTCCTTTGCATTATTGTTGCACTCTGCAAGATTTTCAAGCTGCACCGGTTGGACAGTTGAGGCCAGAAAAGGCAATGTTGAATCGTATGGTCATCCTCTCTACATTCGCAGATGGTTGGGTCAGCTGTGTAGCCTTATCTATTCATAACAACTTTTGATCGCCCTACTCTCGTTCTAAGGTGGTTGAGTGTTTTCCACTGGAGCCAGGGTGCTTCTGAACCGAGAGGGATGGCCTCAGAAAAGGAGATCCCTATGTGAGTAAGAGGGGAGCCATTCTCTAGCCGTTTGGTCCGCAGCTGTAGTATGGTCTCTTCCTGAGATGTTGTTAGGGGTTCGACATGTCTGAGGAAACTTCTCATTGAGTTCAATCGTTGGACTGTTGGTTCACGTCCATGAAAGAGATGGCGTTCATCACTGATAGCCATTGTGATTTCTACTCAGTTGACAACTTCCCGTCTCACATCTGAAGGCGTAATGCCAGTGAGGAGATGCAGGTTGTTCAGGTTGTAGGCTTTAGGCAGCGAATGATCAAGCGGCAGGTGCTGTTCAATGCTGAGTCTAGTTTTTTTGGCATATGTTAATCTCTCCCAAACCAAAGAAGCATACCCCGCAGAGACAGTTGAAACGAGTGCGGGGAGGTTATTGCTATTCTCAGTCCCCAGCAGTATTTCTAATCATCTAGAGCCCCATGAGAGGTACTTAGAATGCGTTTCAGCATAATTTTCCTGACACAGCTGAAGACACCTTTGGTTGTCCTTGGCCTTTTGGTCAAGATCAAAGTGTAGTATCTGTTCCGATGGATACTACACCCCATAGACTGTTATTGTCTTGGCCTTCGGGGCTTGATTTACGCCGGTCTATGGGTCTGTCCTGTGCAGTTCTAGGAGGTCCACCCTCCCAGGCTTCGCCTCCCCTCTTTGGAGAGGAGTAAGTTTATTGCTTACTGCCTGAGGCGCCCCTACCGGGGAATGCCGACGGGGCTGCCCAGGCAATTTTTGATGGTCAGAGTGCTCACCTCTCGAGCGTTGGCTTTTCAACCCCCACTTTCCGACCCGACCTTGGGTCATATCTTACTTGTGGGAGTAGGATAAAACTGGCCTTGTGCCTAACTCCTGGAGAGGAGTAAATAATACCTTTGGGTACATAGATCCCCTATACTCTAGGGATTTTCTCCACTAATCATTTGAAGGGTTCACAGTGTGTGTAAGGTGTCATATAACGTTCAACTGCTCAGACTTGTAAAATAGGAACATCACAATCTAGTTTCGATTTTCATGTTTTTTGTCTTTCTTTTTCTTTTTTTCTTTCCTTTTCTTCTTCTTCTTCTTTGTATCTTTTCTTTTCTTCTTTGTTTCTTTCTGACATCATTTTCTTTTCTTTTTCCTTCCCTTTCCTCCGTACTTTTTGTTTCTCTTTTTATTTCTGTTTTTTTTTTTCTCGTCTCTTGTCTCTTTATGCAAACACTCGAACGTTCAGACCAATTTTCAAGGCATCCAAAATGATTGAATTCACTTCAGACGGACTTGAGATGTTTGGTATGTAAGCAAGTTAAACATTCATACATGCATATACATACTTATATCGATGGATATAGTTATATATTTTATTTTTTATTCCTATGCAGAAGTGGAATACATTTATAATATTCATACTTAGACAAACACAGAAAGTTAAAACGTTGACTTAATTTCCTTCCAAAATCTATGAAAATCAAACATTTGTCAATGGCCCTTCAGTCAAAGCTGGAGACTGCGATATAAGGACGTCTGCTAATATAGAACGCTACGCAATACACGCAAATACACATGCACCAGATTAGGGTATATTTGAGAGAAGAGGTCATGCCATTTAAAACATTATTTTTGCAATGTACTTTATAAGTTAATTGATTTTTTTTAGTACATTCACATGCACGGATATGTGGAGTATGTTGGCTGCTTTACGTTTTGGACAATATTTATAGTGGTCTGCTGCTTTACGTTTTGGACAATATTTATAGTGGTCTGCTGCTGACCGCATTTTGATTCTTAAGATATATTCTCGTCCTAGCAAAGATGCAATATCTTAAAGACGTCTGTGTTTTTGATGGGAAATACAGGGTGGGCAAAAATAAGGGTCCTATTTTTAAAAATTCATAACTTTTTTATTTATTGATTTTTTTTTATTATTTAGAATAAGTAAAGGACCCCTTCCGAAGCAAGCATGAGCCGTATTAGCCCTAAGGAACGTACCCTCATTTAGAAAACATTATTTTTGCTTAAAAAACTCAAAACAGTGTAAAAAAACAATACTTTAGTTTTTGTAAGTTTTAAGAAGTGTTTTTCGGCTAAAATTTGTTTTGTTTATTTCAAAAGATCTCGGAAGGGTCAGTCTACACACACATAAAGTTTGGTGAGTTTAACTTTTATTTTGTGGAAGTTATTCAAATTCAAGTTATTCAAATTTAAAGATAGGACCCTTATTTTGGCCCACCCTGTATTTCGTAAATTCTATCCTTTTAAATTCTGTCATCTGAGCTTTTTGGTAAAAAGTCTGTCATCTACATATATCTGAAGCAAAGTTGTCTGCACGTGTGCATCTGTCTATGCGTGTCGCGGCATCACAGTTAAACGGGTAATCTAAGAGCCAAACTAACCGCAGATTTGGAATCAACAACTGCGATCTGATGTCCTTACCGATGTCAGAAGTTCTTAAACTATTTTTTAAAACTCATTATTCGTAATTAAAAATATTTTTAAAAAATTTAAAAGAAACAAATGTTCCGACATTTTAGCGACATTTTAGCGTTCTCTTTTAGCCGACTGAACAACTACTTGGCCTATCAAATCATCGTATTGACGTATTCATTTTACTTTGAAGAGAAAACATTTACTTTTTTAAAATCAAAAATGGAGAAAAGTATTCGATAAATGTTCACAAACATATTCTTACTATATTTCTTGTGCTAATAACGGCTTGTTCATTGCATGTTAATTTTTCTTCCACTTCGCATTGCCCTAAAATAGTCTCAATTGAATAAAGAAACATAAATATAAAATCAAAATATTCTTTTTTATTTTATATTTATATTTCTTTGTGTTTCTTTATTTAATTTAGACAATCGATCTATTTTAAGTCCATACAGAGAGGTAAAAAAAAAACTCCCTATGCCGAATGCATTTAAGTATGTTACAAAGACCAAATAGTTTTGTCAGATCGATGGACTCGTGGATAAAGCGTTCGTTTTTATTTACTCCTCCCCAGGAGTTAGGCACAAGGCCAGTTTTATCTTACTCCCACAAGTAAGATGTGACCCAAGGTAGGGTCGAGAAAGTGGGGGTTAAAAATTGCCTGGGCAGCCCCGTCGGCATTCCCCGGTAGGGGCGCCTCAGACAGTAAGCAATAAACTTACTCCTCCCCAAAGAGGGGAGGCGAAGCCTTGGAAGGTGGACCTCCTAGAACTGCACAGGACAAACCCATAGACCAGCGTAAATCAAGCCCCGAAGGCCAAGACAATACCAGTCTATTGGGTGCAGTATCCATCGGAACAGATACTACACTTTGATCTTACGTTTTCAGTAAGAATATTTTATGGCATTGTAGGTTCAAATCTAACACTAGACAATTGTAGGGGTTTTTTTTTTCATATCATTCCGTCGATAATGTTCTAAGAGGCAGAATTATTAATTAACCACTTACAACCCAACAAAAATTATATCGATCCGTGTTTTAAGAGAACCTTTTTTTGCATCAGTTTATTCTATCAAGTATACTTCCGGTCACTAACGCCGGAAATGAATGTTTGCATAATCAAGAAGGCGTTCTTCTTCACTGAATAATTATTGTTCACAATTATTGTTCGAATTGAAATGCCTTTGTTCCTATAAAATAGAAATCATTACATTATATATATTAAAAAAATTATTATATTATATATATTAAAATAAATAGCGTATTCATTTTTACCAAATTGCATAAATCAAAGATGCCCGTTACTGAAAAAAAATCTTCTGAGTTTGTCAGAGTAGAAGGCAGAGTAGTTGTTTCTATAGGTGTAAAACCCTCCTAGTTAATATTAATATCAGTCAGAAACGTTTGAATAACCATCCATATGTTTTAGATAGAATTGATTTTTTAGAACATGTTCCGATGTGTGGCCATTGTTTATGGATAAACAGGATTATATTTGGAGCTTGTATGGGCTTGGCTATAATACAGAAATAAGCCTGAATTACTCTCTATATCATATATGTGGTGAATATAAAAAACTAAGACGAAGATAACTATCTGTTGTAGACCCGTGCTAGGGGTCACAAAGATAACAACCACAAATTGTGACAGGTTAAAATATACAATGTATTTATTCATAGCAATACAGTAACGCCACTAAATGTGGTAGGAGATGACCGGATTCCTACCATGCGGTAAAACATGAATAGGAATGTCCTTTATTTAACACCTACCCACTATAGGAGTATGTGACACAAGGTCAGAAAGTGGGATTTGAAAAGCCAGCGCCCGAGTAGGTGAGCGCTTTAGCCATTAAAAATTGCCTGGACAGCCCCGTCGGCATTCCCCGGTAGGGGCGCCTCAGGCAGTAAGCTATAAACTTACTCCTCCCCAAAGAGGAGAGGCAAAGCCTGGGAGGGTGGACCTCCTAGAACTGCACAGGACAGACCCATAGACCGGCGGAATCATGCCCCGAAGGCCAAGATAACACCGGTCTATAGGGTGTAGTATCCATCGGAACAGATACCACACGTGGTACGAGGACTCTCACATAATAGGAATGTCCTCGATATTTAACACCTACCCACTATAGGAGTATGTGACACAAGGTCGGAAAGTGGGATTTGAAAAGCCAGCGCCCGAGAACGTGAGCGCTTTAGCCATTAAAAATTGCCTGGACAGCCCCGTCGGCATTCCCCGGTAGGGGCGCCTCAGGCAGTAAGCTATCAACTTACTCCTCCCCAAAGAGGAGAGGCAAAGCCTGGGAGGGTGGACATCCTAGAACTGCACAGGACAGACCTATAGACCGGCGGAATCATGCCCCGAAGGCCAAGACAACACCGGTCTATAGGGTGTAGTATCCATCGGAACAGATACCACACGTGGACACTCACATGATAGGAATGTCCTCGATATTTAACACCTACCCACTATAGGAGTATGTGACACAAGGTCGGAAAGTGGGATTTGAAAAGCCAGCGCCCGAGAACGTGAGCGCTTTAGCCATTAAAAATTGCCTGGACAGCCCCGTCGGCATTCCCCGGTAGGGGCGCCTCAGGCAGTAAGCTATCAACTTACTCCTCCCCAAAGAGGAGAGGCAAAGCCTGGGAGGGTGGACCTCCTAGAACTGCACAGAACAGACCCATAGACCGGCGGAATCATGTCCCGAAGGCCAAGACAACACCGGTCTATAGGGTGTAGTATCCACCGGAACAGATACCACACGTAGACACTTACATAATAGGAGTGTGCTCGATATTTAACACCTACCCACTATAGGAGTATGTGACACAAGGTCGGAAAGTGGGATTTGAAAAGCCAGCGCCCGAGAACGTGAGCGCTTTAGCCATTAAAAATTGCCTGGACAGCCCCGTCGGCATTCCCCGGTAGGGGCGCCTCAGGCAGTAAGCTATCAACTTACTCCTCCCCAAAGAGGAGAGGCAAAGCCTGGGAGGGTGGACCTCCTAGAACTGCACAGGACAGACCCATAGACCGGCAGAATCATGCCCCGAAGGCCAAGACAACGCCGGTCTATAGGGTGTAGTATCCATCGGAACAGATACCACACGTGGACACTCACAAAATAGGAGTGTGCTCTGTTTGAGTCTTTGCAACCATGGTATTTATTATAGATGGTTGCTTCCATTAGTTCTTCAATAGGGGTGATTTGTACCCCACAACAGATAGATAGATTCCAACCCAGAAAACAGCAATTCTTCTCTCTGTGTCAGAAACATCGCTCATGGAATCTTTACGCTTCATGATTTTATAATGTTGTGATAGAGTAGGAGTTAAGCATTCGGTCTGGTTCAAGAAAATAGTTATGTTGCAAGAAGGTTGCAGATACGGCGATCAAAATACAACGGTTTTGCAATGTTACAAGAAGATTCTGCGTTAGTTGGGACTATGGTGTTTCTCCAATACAAGAGCGAATCTTCCTACGAGTAGAAATTGCCCCTTTCAGACTGAATTGATATTAATTCAATGCACATTTATCCACTTCATAAACATTATTTTGCATTGGAAAAACAATAATTTTTTAATTTTTTTTTATTTAGTTATTATCAAATATATATCCTTCCATTTAAGCTTCTTATGAAGCAAAAGGTTATTTAATATTGTGATCTTTTTATCTATTTAAAGAACAAACTCGATTTTTAATAGTGTCAAATATTTCTAACTTGGCATAAAAGAAATCTTTGCAAAGTTTGAAATTTCTTATGAAATGTTTGTGAAAAGGAATTGTTATATTTTGAATTTCTTGTTTAAAACTGGGAATATACAAAAGTCTTTTCTTTGGTTTAGTTCCCTCCAAAATGTCCATCGCATAATGTGTGTTTTTGTTCATTACTATCCAAGTCAACCAGTAATCAAAGTGTAAAGGATACAATAGTCAAAATGATATGCCTATAAAAACCAAGATGAAGATATTTGTCGAAGTAAGTTCATGTTTGTTGATATGTGTTTATTAGTGAAATAGGAGTACACATTAAAGAATTGTAGAAAAAGCATTTTTGCATTATAAATTATGAGACTTAAGCACAAATAATAACTTTTGACATGTCAGAATTATGCCAACAATTTCCGCAGACTGGAGAATATAACCATATTCAAAGAAGATTCTCATTTAAATTTTTTATGGCGATTTGTTTTGGTATTCCACTCATAAAAAATCACATAAAAATTTGAAATGCAAATATGAAATTTAAGACAAACCCATTTTTTTTACTATAACTATGTAAAGTTTTTTTTTTTACAATGTATTGTTTTTGTAATTCTGTATCCGATTCTTGTATTACTTGGTCCGATAATTTTCCTAATCAGCAAGAATTGCCCTTCTCCATAAAATCAGTGCCATTCTTTTCTTGAAATGGTGTTTTCATTTCACTAACGTGTGAAATATAGATTGTGCATATTTCTATTATACATAATACTGAATCAGATACCTTTAACATATTGTAGAAAATGTCTTTGGAGAGCTTAAGAAGTTCAAATAGGATGCCATCAAAATACTCCAAAACAATCAACAGTAAATTGCTATGGTGAAAACTGCATGAAAATAAAGGCTACTTGACTGAAATTATGGAATGAGGAAATATTTCATTTTGTAAAGTCATGAATGATAGAAGTTTGCTAAATTTTTTTTATTTATTTTTATTTTAGGTCATTTGTCCTGTGACGTGTTGGTCCCTCAATTCTTTGCCAGAGGCCACATGCAAACTCTGTAAGGTTTCTCAACTGGTTATGCGTGATGTTGCTTCTCAATATTATCAGTCATGGAGCCAACATATTCATTGAGAATGTCAAGTTACAAAGAATGAAAAGAACCATTTTTTTTTCACTTGGAGAATTCTCCTAGCATTTCCGGAATAATCTTTTTCCGCAGTCTGGTTCACGAATGAAGATTCGAAAACACAAAAAGAAATTTTCATCGCTTATTTTTATTGTTGGTTTAATGTCAAAATTATCTTTTTCTCCTACTAGTCTATTTTATGTTTGTAGATGCTCTGAGGAACCCACCAGTGTGACTGAGTACTCGGGACTTCCTCGTGATACAGTCACCATCCTTGTTCTAATATTTTCGATTCTATCTATAACATCTATCAAAAGTATTTGTTTGCACGCATTCACTAACTAAACAACAAATGACTAATGTTTTGTTTTAAATCAATCGACAACTCACACTATGTTAAAATACATTCGAATTCAAAGAGAGGATTCCTAACTAAATTCCCAAATCACCTAAATTCTGCCATCACACTTTTCATAATGTCAGCGCTCACCATCAAAATAGGCATTACGAATTATTATTATTACCATCATCTTTCCCAATCGCTCAGACACAATCTCGTTACAATCCGTAGTTAAAATTACATTCAAACTATAGATAAAACTTGTCTTTTTTCAGAAATTTTGTTTTCATTCAACTAAAAAGCAGAATACAAAGAGAAAAATCTTGTTTATTCAACCAGTAAAATAATTGAAGATTACTATGCTAGAATAAAGTTAGTTTGTTTTAAATATTGCATCATATTCTTTTGCAAGATGTATTGACTTATTGCTGTTGCATCAGTTATTATCAAAACAGTCATACAATTACTCTGTTAGAATAAGGTTCTTTTCGTTTTAGAAAGGTATTGTATCATATGATTTGGTATGATTGCTATTGCATCCTTCATTATCAAAGAATGGATTAGAATCATAAGATAATTTTGTTGGAATACAGTTATTTAATTTTTGAAAGATATTGCATCATATACTTTGGCATTATGTAATGACTCAAGTAAAGTCTGCTTGAAGGATAATAACCAAAATAATTTGCCTATCAAAACTAAAATGAAGATTTTTCTGTGTAATGTATATGTTTATTACTACGTAAGAGAAATAGGGAGGCCTGGTAAAACGGACGATGAGCCAAGCCAGAAATCATCCCCACAGTGTCCAATCTCTTTAAGCTTCTGTTCCCTCAATCTTACACAACAAATTATAATATGTCATTTAATGACATGTCATTTCCTTGTGTAATGTGATGCTTTCTAGATCGGGCTTGTTTCTGATCAAAGAAACACTGGGTTACTCGTGGAGTTGGTATGATGTTGAAAACTCCAAACAAACAATGAATCTAGCACACGTGAAGAATCACTTGGTGGTATCTTCAAAATGTACATGTTTTCAATGAAATTGCAGTTTTTGCATTATAAATTGTGGAACTTAAATAAGAAATGTTTATTTTTTTAATGGATATCGCTCCAGACAAGGCATGAAGCCGCTGGATGTAAGGAGCTAACAACGACGAATATGGTTATCGCAAAGACAGGGAATGCCTATTGGCATTAGTCTTGAAAAGACGAAGGTAGGAGGAAAACAGTCAGCAGGAAGAGAGTTCCACAAGCCTGCAGTTCTTGGAAACAAGCTACTGGAATAGGAAGCTGTATTACAATGAGGTATCAAAACAGCGAATTGATGGAGACCACTAGACCAACGGGTCAAACGAGCTGGAATTAAAAAAATCAGGGAATAGATCAGACAATTCTAGTATTAATAGAAAAGACTGAGACTAGCAAAACCACGTCTATGAGAGAGAAAGTGTGGAAAAGAAGAAAGTGTGGGGTCAATCAAATTACAGAAACGTTTCTGCACCTTATCAAGAACCCTCAAATGGGACAGAGATTCACCAAAAAATGTTTGACATGTGAGCATTTTTACAGCAATTTCCATAGAGACTGGAGAATAGCAAATTTTTTTTTTCTCCAAAATAAGCAGTCATTTTTATTATTTTCGTCTTCCAAAACAAAATTTGACTGAAAATCTCTCTTTCTTTTAAATATGTGTTTTTGACGTCATCAAATGTCTATGGAGTGCCACAATCAGTCAAAACTATATTGCCTCTGAGCTTTTGCCATCTCTTTCTTTATAAAACTCTCAAGAGTAAAAGTATTATAAATATCTACTTAAAGATACTCTTACTTACAAGTATACTATTGATTGCGGTCTTCAGTTATCTTTTAGACATGGTCTCGAAGTTTCTCCCTTTCTTTCTTTTTCTTCCCGCCTCCTTCGTCTCTTCATTTATCTATTATTGTGAATTACCTTTTTTCCTATCTGCTATCGTCTTATTCCTGCTATTAGTTCAAAGCCAATCTAGCAAGAGAAAGTTTGAGCCATCTGTCTGAGCAGAGAGGTATTCGAGCCCAATTGAATTTGTTATCCCCACGGCAATCAAATCAGTCTCTCTGCCTGGGCATTTACAGTTAAGGCTATTTAGTACACTCCGATTGAGAACAAAAAATATTTTCTTCAAATTCTACAGATATTTTTTTTTTTTTAACTTTTTCCTTTTTTTTTATTTAAACGTGTTTACTGATCTCTCTCGTCTCTTAAGCTGACGTTTTTTTTTTCTAAAATATACAACTATTTTGTGGTGAGGCCGCGATTTCGAAACTGCGGAGAGTATGAACTTTCTTTCTTCACTTTTTTTTCACCAGAAACAGGACATATTGCCATTCAAACGTAAGGGACTACTGTTAATTAGTGTCTATATCTATAGTTGGAATCCGGAGTGGGGAGTTGTGCAACAAGATGTTTGTTCACATTACATTTAAATTTCTATGCTACAGTCAGAGAAACAGAGAGCAGGGAGGGAATTCTATGAAATCACCCTTTAGTTGCCATCACCTTTTCTTTTTTTCTTTTTTAACTTAGTTCACCCTAAACAAGGCAAGTTGCCACTATAGACGTAAGAGGCTGCTGAGATTTAGGGTGAAAGTTTAGGAGGTCATCCTAAATTGGGAGCTGTGTAGTGAGATGCTTATTCACATTAGTTTTAAATTTCTGCATGTCGGTAAAGTCGGGGAAACAGGGAGTAGGGAAGGAGTTCCAAAGAAGCTATTGGAGTAGAAGGCTCTCCGGCATCTGGGGACCTCCACAGTGAATGGATGGGATCTAGCTGATTGTCGGGTTGATCGAGTGTATTTACGTCCGAAGAGCACCAGAGCAACAAGTTGATCGGAGCACATTCCATTGAAGTGTTTGTAAAACAAACACAAGGATGCAACATTGCGGCGATGGGACAGGGGCTGGAGCTTGGTGGATAGTGAGGAACATATTAGATTAGAGATTCTTTTTAAGACCTTGTCTAGAGGGAGAGACTAGTGGATGGTGCATCAGCCCAGATGTGACAACAATACTCCATGCATGGGCGGATGGTGGCTATGTAGATATAAAGGATAATGTCAGGTGTGAGAAGTTTACTAGCATGGTAGAAGGAGGCCACTTTCTTTGCAGCAGGCTTGGCAATGTTTTCGATGTAATTTTCCAATTTCAGGTTAATTCTGATGTGGAGTGGTAATACCTGTCAGGGCCTTATCTATGGGTTAAATACAATTTGTGGTGGGTATGACACAAAACTGCCCAATTTGGGACTTTTGTGGAGTATGAAGTCAGCCCTTACTTCAGACCTAGAGTAGTAGTACTCACTGTTAGGGCCCTGTCCATGCATTGAATAGAATCCATCATGTTTACAAACCATTTATTCATAAAATATATGCCCACAAAATGAATTCATTTACAAACTATTCGTATACAATACATGCATGTAATTTCTACATAAACTGACGAAACTAGAACTTTGTGACTAAGATAAGTTGTGGTCAAATATGTAAAGATGTATTTGTAATTAAAATTAATAAAAGAAAGAAACATTTATTTAGCATATATAGTTATCATATCGAATCTTCAAAGTCAGATACAAATAGAAATCTGTCTGAAAAATCGATACTTGATTCAAACTAAACTATTTTTCCGTTTTTTTTCTCCTTCCACTACGTTATTAGCACGAATATATTTCATTTTGCTTCAGTTTTTTCTGATATAACGAAAATAAAAATTACTCCAGTCAAGAAAGATTTTTCGTTCTCTAACAGAGGTCAGAACAGATACTTCACGCTGATCCTAGCCCTAGCAGGGAAAAAATGTATGTCTATCTGCAGCCATAAGGCCCATACTAATTAAAATTCACCAAACCTTGATGCTTGTTAACAGCAACAGTAAAAATGATACGAATATGCTCCATATCTTGGCATTGGTCGATTTTCAATGTAAATTGGACCCTGACTTTAGGACCAAGAAAGAGTATGAAACAAAATTATCTGTTTTAAACTATACATAATAAATGCATTTTCTTTTTTTTAACACATACTAAACTTAACAAAAAATGCACATCAGGAAAGACAAATTAGCTAAATATATCCATGAGCAAAATTCCTCGAACTATCCGTCTGTGGAACTCAATATAGCTGGGCTGCTTCCCAGCTGACTACAACACTGTCGTTTTCAAGTCCAAAGTAAACAAATTCTTGTTAAGCCGCCCGCCCTCCTTAATAATCAAATTCTGGCAAACTTCAACCATCATTACTAATTATATCGGTGTTGTCTCACTGTCCACTGATATTCATTAACCCTTATCCTCGAGTGGCTTTTAGGCCTTGATAAGTGGTGTCTCTTGAAAATAAATATGATTTGAAAGTAAATATCAAAAATGTGTCAATTTAATGATATTTTAATTCCGAATTCTTAATTATATTTTGATAACAAAAATGAATTTTTTTTTTAAAGGTAGGATAATTAATGGAGAGAAAAGGGAAAATAAATTAGGAAACATTATTGCGACATACTGAATAATCAATTGAATTATTTAGCATTAGTTATGATATTTATAATAATAAAAATGATACAAGCAATAATGATATTTGATGCAAGGACATTTTCTTTTTTTTAACACATACTAAACTTAACAAAAAATGCACATCAGGAAAGACAAATTAGCTAAATATATCCATGAGCAAAATTCCTCGAACTATCCGTCTGTGGAACTCAATATAGCTGGGCTGCTTCCCAGCTGACTACAACACTGTCGTTTTCAAGTCCAAAGTAAACAAATTCTTGTTAAGTCGCCCGCCCTCCTTAATAATCAAATTCTGGCAAACTTCAACCATCATTACTAATTATATCGGTGTTGTCTCACTGTCCACTGATATTCATTAACCCTTATCCTCGAGTGGCTTTTAGGCCTTGATAAGTGGTGTCTCTTGAAAATAAATATGATTTGAAAGTAAATATCAAAAATGTGTCAATTTAATGATATTTTAATTCCGAATTCTTAATTATATTTTGATAACAAAAATGAATTTTTTTTTTAAAGGTAGGATAATTAATGGAGAGAAAAGGGAAAATAAATTAGGAAACATTATTGCGACATACTGAATAATCAATTGAATTATTTAGCATTAGTTATGATATTTATAATAATAAAAATGATACAAGCAATAATGATATTTGATACAAGGACATTTATACACAGACTAGTACTATATACTAGCTGACATATTTATTGGGTGATATATTGTAGGGGATGTAGCGATATTTGACAGGGTGTGTAAAAAAGTGTTAAAAACGGTATTTTTCACATAAGGTTAAAGTAAGTAGAGGAATAGAAAATTCCATTATAAGTTAAAAATCAGAGTTAGAACTAGGTGTCACGATATGACGTCATGGACAGGAAGCCCGAAATTATATGTGGCAAAGAAGGAAAGGTACTTCTTCAGATAAGGACCCGAGTTAACTTTGACCACAACCCTAACCCTAACGCTAACCCTAACACTAACCCTGCCCCTAACCCTAACGATGGGGTCAAATTTAGCTTGGGTCCTAATCTAGAGAAGCACCGAAGAAAAATCTTAGAAGTTCAGACTTCCCCTGGTATTTTTCTTAGTAGGATATAAAATTGAATTAAATTTATCTGACATTTCACGAATTTGTAGAATTTTGCGTCATTTTTCTGTAGTTCAGATTTCATTGAAAGTAAAGGTAAACACGTTGGTGGAGATTTTAGGCTACTCTACTTACCAGTTTATAAAACGGAGGCAGCGACCCTACCTTTCGACATGCGTCTTCATATAAACTCTTTAGTCTTTTTTCATTAGCTTTTCATGTGCTCTCATAAGTACTGATTTTTAGGTGAAGATATCACATATCTATAACTGATAATGTTAATGGAATAAAGAACATTTCTTATTAATGTTTTTATATTTTCATTTTCATTTCCCTAGGACTTTCAGCTATGTCATTATTCAATGATATGGTAATAATAATTATACATATCACCAATAATAATATCAATAATAATAGTCTTTGTAATGATGATTTTTTATTTCCCTAGCACTTTCAGCTATGTCATTATTCAATGATATGGTAATAATAATTATACATATCACCAATAATAATATCAATAATAATAGTCTTTGTAATGATGATTTTTTATTTCCCTAGCACTTTCAGCTATGTCATTATTCAATGATATGGTAATAATAATTATACATATCACCAATAATAATATCAATAATAATAGTCTTTGTAATGATAATTTTTTATTTCCCTAGCACTTTCAGCTATGTCATTATTCAATGATATGGTAATAATAATTATACATATCACCAATAATAATATCAATAATAATAGTCTTTGTAATGATGATTTTTTATTTCCCTAGCACTTTCAGCTATGTCATTATTCAATGATATGGTAATAATAATTATACATATCACCAATAATAATATCAATAATAATAGTCTTTGTAATGATGATTTTTTATTTCCCTAGCACTTTCAGCTATGTCATTATTCAATGATATGGTAATAATAATTATACATATCACCAATAATAATATCAATAATAATAGTCTTTGTAATGATGATTTTTTATTTCCCTAGCACTTTCAGCTATGTCATTATTCAATGATATGGTAATAATAATTATACATATCACCAATAATAATATCAATAATAATAGTCTTTGTAATGATGATTTTTTAATGTGAAAAAAGTTGGTAAATACAGTCAACATATTATGGCCGCATTTGATTCAAATGTTGATTATAGGCATTTTTCATTTCATCAGGAAGACTTCATCAAGTTTTTGGCAATTACTTACTTAGACTTAGGAACTCCCGTGCTCTGCGACGCATGAGGAAGTCAAAGTGATCCATCGTATTCGGTCTGTAACCAGATCCACAGCATTCCTCCAGCTTATGCCAGTTGTTCGTAAATCTCACTACTTGAATTTGAATTTGGCATATTTTGGACTGTATTCGTAGCAAGAATATTTTACAGGGACAGGTCACTAGCTTGAAGCCAAGCCACTAACATTTAGGAAGGAGACTGTAAGTAGAGACGTCTCCGGTGGAGTTGCCACAGATTAACATATGTGTCGCCTTCAAGTTCTGGAACGGAGGTTTCAGTTGGTGATTTCGTTTTGGTGATTACATTATTGCATAATTTTTATTTTGTTGACAAGATTTTCTCTAATTTTATTTGAAGATGTGTATTTATATTTTGTCGAATAACACTTTCATCTTTTAAGCGATTGGTTATTCTCCTGGATAATGTGGCTGCTATGCATCAAATAAAGTAACCATTTTGTTGTTGTTGTTGTGGATGCAATTTCCTAACTTTTCTTTTTTTTTAACATAGTTCACCCCAAACAAGGCAGGCCGCCACTGTAGACGTAAGGGGCTACTGAGAAATAAAAGGGAGACGGTTTAGGGGGGGGGGGGGGGATGGCTACCTAAATTGGGAGATGCATAGCGAGATGTGTGTTTACATTAGTTTTAAATTTCTGCATGTCAGTACCGTCGGGGAAACAGAGGGTAGGGAGGGAGTTCCAGAGGCCAGCAGCACGAGGAAAGAAGCTATTGGAGTAGAAAGCTCTCCGGCATCTGGGGACCTCCACAGTGAATGGATGGGATTTAATTGATTGTCGAGTTGGTATAGTGAATTTACGTCGAGGGGGCACCAGAGTAGCCAATTCATCGGAGCATATTTTATTGAAGTATTTGTAAAACAATGGCATGGAAATTGGTAGACAACATTGTTTCTATTTATATGTTGTAATTTGTTTTTATAATTAAATTTTGAGGGTTGAGGACATGCGTTGCATCTCTCAATTTGAGTATTTTTTATGCTTTTATTTTAGGAATACCTTAAATCAATGGTTTATGCTAGCAAACCAAGAACTTTACGAACACTAGTAGATAGCATCACACAAGAAATAAAAACTCTATGCTCGAAAATATGCACCTAAGGAAAGAGTATATCAGTGTGATGATGTAGGGATTTGAAACCTGGCCAGTGAGGGTTGAGGACATGCGTTGCATGGAGAGAAATGATATGAAAATGATACACTGAATGTGTAGTGTGAGTCTTAAAGACAGGCTTAGATCTGATGAGCTCAAAGAAATGTAACATCTTGACAGTATAAGGATAGGTGTGCAGAACAGGAGACTTCAATGGTATGGTTTATGTTAAAAGAATAGATGAGAATTATTGAGTTAATAGATGTAGAACAGTTGAGGTAGCAGAGTCAGTTCGTATATTTATATTTGCTCTACGATAAATATAAACAAGTGACCCCAAGAAAATCAGCATCACATTGTGTATTGCCGGGTGTTGTTAATCTTATTCAATGTGCTAAATTTTTCCCTGATGATCTGCCAAGCAAGTACCTGCTTGGTAGTGAAACACGTGCAGGTAATAAACACTTTAATTTGAAAAATGATAAATAAATGATTTCTGAATGAAAATATATTCTGTGGTGTTGTTTGGGCTCCTGAACGGAATGCGTTGGTAAGCTTTCAAAAAATCACATATAAATGCTCTGTACCCTGTAATCGAGTATCATCGAGCTTTTTTATTGGAATAATCCCGGTCTTCACTGAACAATCGTTTTCTCTAAGTGAAAAATCCAAATATATATATATATATATATATATATATATATATATATATATGTATATATATATATATATACATGGTCGGCGGCACCGGGGGGCAGGGGGAGGGGCTGAAGCCCCTCACTTTTTGACTTTATGGTTATCAATAATTAAGTTGATATGCATGTGTTTAACCGCCCCCCCCACACTTTTTAGGAGAAGCCCCACCCTTTCATAACTGTCCCTCCGACCCTGAAAAGAATGGAAATAGTGTTCTGACGTAATGGAAAATGAAAAAAGGAAAATAAATAAATAAATAATATCTTTTGGTTTTCCTTTCTTCATTTTCCATATATATATATATATATATATATATATATATTAGAAGAATATTGTAGTCTGTTTGATGAATTGTGCGTAATATGTAATAAGTATTCTTAGAAGGCGGTGACAATGTGTTGGTTAGGTGGTACCTGAAATGGTAAACAATTAGCAGAGATTGATTTATATGTCTGCATTAAACTATAAATTCTTGTTGTTTATTTGATAATTTAATTTATATATATTTGCATTAGTATATATGAATAACAAACATCGGAAGCGTGCAGTCACGGGTATATATACGGTTTATTCTTCAGGTTTTGCTTTTTGATTGATGCCAGTTAGAGACACTTCTGATGATCGGTGATACGGTGAAACGGCAATACGTTTTTGAAGCTAAGTACATTCTATTATCATTTATTATTAAACTAATGCCCACCCCCTGTTAAAATTTGTGGAAAAAATATGGTTCACCAGTGTTCATATTCGTTATTTCTTTAAACATATTACTAAAAGTTTCATACAAAATCATAGAATTACGTCAGTAATTTAATTTTTCATTATTATTATTTCTGAAAAACTAAAGGAAAAAAACACTCACCGTTGACTTTTTATTATAGAGTGGAGAATGTCTATCCTGATTCATTTAAGGCGGCAGTAGTCTGACTTACTATTTGCTTTCTCGCCTCTCTTGAAATTGGTTTCCTCTGGCTAAGAAAAGACACGCTTTTACTCGCTAAGTTTTACATGACAGCAAGGAAGTACATATATTCATATATACAAATAAATACACATTGGTCTTTATGTTAGAGTGTACGTACATTCATACATATATATTATATATATATATATGTATATATGTATATATATAATGTAGATGTATATGTATATGTATATGTAAATCACCTTTAGAATTTTGTTATGAATTCAACCAATTTTATTTCCCCTTCATTTTATTATGGCACCTTTCAAATCAAATTTGTATTGGAATTTTACTTTTCACTAATTTTACAAGAGGATCCTTACTTTTTTCATTTTTGTTCATTTATTTTAAATAGAATTTTCATTTTTTTTATGTTCAACTATATTGATAATTCAAGACTTATTTTACTTGTTTTTTACAATATTATTGGTTTTTTTTTTAGATTTACTTTTTTTTAAAACAGTTTTTCACAGTCACTAATGATAATTTTTCATTTGAAATGATTTACGTTTATAATCAATAAACACTCATAAATTGTATTTTTTTTCTTTATTTGTGTCCCAATCTTTTTTCTTTTTTCTTTCTTTATATATTAATCAATTTATTTTTTAAAGCTAAAATTATCTTTATCTTTATCAATTTGTTTTCTTTCGTTTTTGCTTTGCACAATATTTCTTGGTATTTTCATATCTTTTTATTTTTAATCCCCCCCCCCCAAAAAAAAATGATTCACCTTAAATTTATCTAAATCTTTTAATTTTTGATTTATTTAAAAATATATTTGTTACTCATTTTATGAAAATATTTTTTATTAACCCTAAATTATTTAAATTTAAATGTGAGATCTTGCTAGGTAAGGCTTTAAACATTTCTTGTCCGTCCGAAGGTAGCCAGAAGCAACTCAGAGTTAAGGAAAATGGATCCATATTTAAAGTTCATAAAATACGTCTTTAGATGAAGTCGACATTGTCTTCTTAGGCAAGCCCGAATCAAATATCGATATGCTAGATGGATTACTTTTTGGGTCTGACTTTGAACATTCAACAAGATAACTTCATATATATATATATATATATATATATATATATATATATATATATATATATATATATGCAACCATTGTTAAAGATAACAGAATTCGTCTTTTTTTATTTTTTACAAGTTTTCTGATAGTCAAAATATATAAAAATCAAAAAAATTAATAAATGTTCCATAGGTTTCACGAACATTTTCGATTCTTCGTTTAATGAACCTATATATATTTAGTTGAAGTTTTTCTTACAGGTTCAATCCGAATGGAAAAACTCAGTTTAATATCAAAGTATATATGTAAATATATATATAAATATATATCAAGTGCCATGTTTTCGACTTCAGAGCTCAATTTACTTAACATATAGAGCAAATATTTAAGAATAAACATATCATTAAAAAAATGTAACACATACCAGACAATAATTTATTTCGTATGGATATGTTCCAGCTACCTGTCTGAGAGAAGAAACAAGAAAACAGCATGAGAAGCGAACCACATTCATAACCCATATCAGATTTATAACATGTTTCATGCTTTATTATTGCTTTTCTTTGGTTTTTTCTCCTTATCAGATTTATAACATGTTTCATGCTTTATTCTTGCTTTTCTTTGTTTTTTCTCCTTATCAGATTTATAACATGTTTCATGCTTTATTCTTGCTTTTCTTTGTTTTTTTCTTCTTATCAGATTTATAACATGTTTCATGCTTTATTCTTGCTTTTCTTTGTTTTTTCTCCTTATCAGATTTATAACATGTTTCATGCTTTATTCTTGCTTTTCTTTGTTTTTTTCTTCTTATCAGATTTATAACATGTTTCATGCTTTATTCTTGCTTTTCTTTGTTTTTTCTCCTTATCAGATTTATAACATGTTTCATGCTTTATTCTTGCTTTTCCTTGTTTTTTTCTTCTTATCCGATTTATAACATGTTTCATGCTTTATTCTTTATTTTCTTTGTTTTTTTCTCCTTATCAGATTTATAACATGTTTCATGCTTTATTCTTTATTTTCTTTGTTTTTTTCTCCTTATCAGATTTATAACATGTTTCATGCTTTATTCTTTATTTTCTTTGTTTTTTTCTCCTTATCAGATTTATAACATGTTTCATGCTTTATTCTTTATTTTCTTTGTTTTTTTCTCCTTATCAGATTTATAACATGTTTCATGCTTTATTCTTTATTTTCTTTGTTTTTTTCTCCTTATCAGATTTATAACATGTTTCATGCTTTATTCTTGCTTTTCTTTGTTTTTTTCTCCTTATCAGATTTATAACATGTTTCATGCTTTATTCTTTATTTTCTTTGTTTTTTTCTCCTTATCAGATTTATAACATGTTTCATGCTTTATTCTTGCTTTTATTTGTTTTTTTCTTCTTATAAGATTTATAACATGTTTCATGTTTTTATCTTGCTTTTCTTTGGTTTTTTCTTCTTATTTCATTCATATAATTTTTTCGTTTTTAAGTATTTTTAAATACATTATTTCTTTAGTTTAATGTTGTTTTTTATAAGTTGTAAATGTTACGCTTTATTAAATATTAACTAATGTCTTGAGAAAAGATTAAGTCACTTTTAGCTGAAAGGTTATATCGAACTTGTTCATGGTGTGGTGTGGATGTTGAGATCTTTCATTTCCTGAGGGAGGTCCTTAGAGTTTTTGTGCATATGCTGGATTTATTGTGCGTATTCGGTGTTCACCTATATCAACGTCCTGGGTACAACATTTGATTTATGATTTATAACTAGGTGTATTAGTATCATCAGCATCATCATCATCATCATCAGAATTATATATATATATATATTTAACTCCAAATTAAATTTTAGATCTTATTGTAATATTTTATATTATATCAGTACCAATACTCACAATCTTTCACTTTATTTGATAGGTTGGATATAAGTATTTCGACTGTGAGGCCACATTTTCAAGTGCTCCTTCAATCTCCAGAAGCAGCTCATCAATATCTGGCAGTTAATGGAAATGAAACAATATCTGGCCGTATTGCCCAAAACTGGTTTAGACATTTTAAGCCTAGAGACTTGATACTTGAAATAAAACTCAGTAGCAGATGATCTTTGATCTTTGAAATAAAACTCAGAAACAGATGATTTTCAATTATCAATTATGGTTCTTTAAAATTATAGCAACAGAACCTGACCATGAGCAATTGAAAACTTTTGATTACCCATCGTACCAAATTGTTAGTACTTAATACTCTCCTCACTCTCTCTCTCTCTCCTTCTTTATACACACACATGTATATGTAAAGGATAAAGATCTGACGAAATGTATCGTTAAAATTAAAATGGAGTAAAAGTATAAAACAAAGACATATGAAACACAGAAAAATCAACACAGATGCTTGCATGGAAGGATCAATATTTTGCCTGAGAGAAATGTATTCAGGCTTTTTCAAGATACATTTTTCAGGAAAAATGCAGACATGGATAGTTGATTCTTTAAAACAAATCTTGGCCCTCTTCCCTTCTAAGTGAATCAAACGAAGGACGACTTTGCCAAGATAGGCCAATGTTACTAGGTTATCACTGCATTCACGTGATTTCTTTGTTAACTATAACGATGATATATTAAAATTATCGGTGCTTTTTTACATTGGGACCTGTGCTAACTTTGACTCCGTCGTTAAGGTAAGGGTAAGGGTTAGGGTCAAATTGTGGGTTAGGGTTATGGTTAGGATCAGGGGCATGGTCGAAGTTAGCACGGATCCCAATATAAAAAAGTACCAAATTATAGATTCACTTTTTTAACAATTAAGTGAGTTATTTTTTTATTATAAATTATCTCAAATTAAAGTTTATTATACAATTTCATTTTTATTATTAAGTAATTGTTTACATCTATTTATAAATTGCTAGTTACATGGATCATCTAAAATACCTGCATATCCTAACCCACCATAAGATTTCACATTCAACTACCAGCAACCATCCACTCTTGTTTAGTTCTTACAAGTGTTTTGATAATGTTGTACTATATCTGTGCTTTTAGTAATTGAATCTGTTGTTGTGCCTATAACATCTTTTTTTTAAAAATCTAATGCAGTTTCCCCTATAAAAGATTTTTATTATAATTTTAGTAGTATATATTGTTGCTTGGTAGATTATGCTTCTTATTAAACAGTTATTTTGTAGAGGACAGTTCACACTTATTTCACAGTTGCATTCTATCTCATTTTTATCTATATTATTTTTATCTGAATTATTACTATTTCTTATGCTTTTCTTTATTATTATTATTATTATTATTATCATTATTATTATTATTATTGTTGTTGTTGTTGATATTGCTATTGTTGTTGTTACTATTATTATTATTATTATATTTGTCACTTTTTCTTCGAATATTATTGCTATTTTTACTAATATCATTTAATATACTATTATTGTAAGAAAAGTTTGTGCCCAGTTTACAACTCGACAAACCTAGTAAGGAAATTAAAAGTTAACCCATCGACAGTTTTGGCGCATGTGACAGAGATAGACATAATTTCATCTCTTTTCACACCTCCCTTTCCATCGACTAAGCAAGGGATATCAAACATCGTGCTTCAAGAGCTGTGCAGACCCACTTGCAACATCGACCTCAACAACTAAATATTTATTGATTAACTCCTTAACGAAAGACTCATAAACCAGGCTTATGATTGGGGCTGGCAGCAGTGCAGAGTTACTTTTACTCGTCTCTTGGAATTACATTGCAGAGTCGCTTGCAAGTAATGCACACTAAAAACTGTGTGTGCAGATCGACTTGAACTCGTTAGTACCAACAAACTTTTCGGACACGCTTGCAAACAAGGCACATTGACTCACTTGCACTTATTGCTTCAAATAGTTCAGACTCACTTGCACCACTGATTTTGACCATAGTGTATACACACTTGTATTTATAACTGACCCATATTTGCAGATTCACTTGCAAATGCCTCACTTTCAATATGTATGCACACTATTTTCTTAGCAATTTCTCCCAACGATTTTTATAACTGATACGATCACTTATTTAGGAAGAGGACCTTGTCATGTCCCATTTACAACTCGGCACTCCTAGTAACAAAACCGGAATCAACTTTTCGCCAGCTTTGGCACATGTGATGTAAATAGGCATAATTTCATCTCTCTTTATGCATCTCCCTTTCTATCAACCAATCATCTTTACACTCGGGCGTTTTGGGGACTTATGGCAGGACGATGATAACGATAACAATGAGCAGCCGCAGTTGTTAGCAATGATTTCTCAAAAAAAAGAAAGAAAAGTGACTCTCCCTGGAGTTTAAGTGATAGCAAGTCTCCACAGATTTACAGAACTCTCCATTCCATTCCATTATTTTTAGAACTCGCTTGGTGTTATCAGTTATATCTCGTGGATAATGACCGCTGGTTTTCCATTGAATCTGAATGAAAATGAACCTACTCAATATTTCAGTAGATTCCATTCACTTTCAGCCGGGCTTATGATAGTGCTATACCTTATATCTCTTTCAATCTTCCCAGAGGTTTCACTGTACAAACCGGTATTATTACCACTCCTTTTATTTTGTTTTTCGGGGGTGGGGATGAGGGGCAAGTTCCAGTATATTTTTTACATATCGTCCGATTTTACTCGGTTAGTTTCAGCCCTCTTGTGACTGTCTTAAAATTCTTAGAGTTGCATTTAATCCCAGTGCCATTTTATTTCAACTTATAAGTGTCAGTGTCATTTAGTTATGTGAGTTGGTTTCCACACTCTGTGGATTTTTTTAATATGTCCGCAGTTTTCATCAGTACCGTGGTTTGTGTGGTGCCAATCCTTCCTCTGATTTCAATTTCTTCTCAGCATGCATTTTTTCAAGGTTGTTCAGGTCTGTTCAAAGGTGTTCTACCATTATTTGTATTGCCGTAGTTTCAATGTGCCATTGTCTGTTCAGCTCTCTTGCAAGTTCCATGGTTTTACTTAATTTTTCTTCCTCCATCAGCTTCACCCTGTGATCAAATGAGAAGGGAAGTAAATTATTTATTTTTTTTTTTTTTTACTTCTTGTTGATTATTATAATATCTGGTCTTTTAACTTGGATAAGTTTGTCTGTTTGTATGTCAAAGTCCCAGATGATTTTATATCTTTCATTACCCAATACAACCTCTGGTTTGTGTTTGTTCAAAGTCTAGTCGTTTGCGAGGTTCTAGTTGACTATCGAGCCAACCTAGTTATATCTATTTTTATTTTCCTTGCTGTATTCACTAATGATATCGCTTACTGTTTCGTCTCTTCACGCACACAGTCTATATGTTTTGTTTTTCTGTGTCTTATCTATCTTGGCTTTTATATAGTTGTTTTATGCGACTGTCAGTAGTGATTATGTTTCTCTTTACAAGCATCCTTTTCACAGTCATCTCCATGTTTCATGATGAGCAATTAATTTTATTTGTCTTATAGTTTTCATAATTGCGTCTTTTCTCATCTTCGTTTTCTAACTTGTTTATTTCATGATTCACTGTTCTATGTAGTGTTCGCCTTGATGCTGTTTTTGGCAACGCTGATTTCATAAATATATATTGATTTATTCAATAAATATATAATTTATCTAAATATGAATATTAGATTTAAATTTAAAAGTCCATGTAAGCATTTACTTACTATTCTAAATAATCTTTTTCAACAGGCAAATTTAAAAAGTCTCTACTTGGAACATTAGGAAATTTTAACAGTAATTCGCTTCTCCAATTTTGGCAGGTATCTTTCTCTATTCTTGTACTTGCGTCATCTACATAAACTTCAATGCTTATCAGCCCTCTTCCTTCTTCTTTCCTTTTTACATCATCTTTCGAGTTTAGTGATTTGAGCATAGTCATTAGTTTCCTGGTTCTTTGATCAAGGTTTCTGAGTTCTTCTTTTCTTCAGTTTATAGAGGGTTTTG
The DNA here is from genome assembly GCA_963556195.1 of Sepiola atlantica. NCBI lineage: Eukaryota > Metazoa > Mollusca > Cephalopoda > Sepiida > Sepiolidae > Sepiola > Sepiola atlantica. The sequence goes on from OY744537.1 coordinate 30,989,189, forward strand.
TGTATCTTTCCAGTGGTTTATTCTTTTTATGAGATTTTTTCTATAAAGTTTGATTTCAAGACGTTTTCTAGTTCTTCTGAGGTATTATTATTAATTATTATTAATTATTATTGTTATTATTATTATTACTATTATTTACTCACTAGGAGTTATCACACTGGTCATCGTAGTGATCGCCCACTGCCAACAACCTGTGGTATTCCCTGGAGTCTGAGTGACAACAAGTCTCCTCAGACTTCCAGTATGCTCCACATCTTTTCGTTCATCACCGCTGATGACCTTGCGGTATCTCAACAGCCACCCACCACCGGTTTCCCGCTGATAAGGGCCATTGGTACCCTCTGGCAACAAGCCTCCCCAGGGTCCCAGAGCTGTCCGTGCTCTTCCAGTGGAGGTCTGGTTTGCGCTTTCCCTCCTCGACCCTCTGTCCATAATTTTCGTGGCATCAGCCTATACTTGCGTCTCTCCCGTGCGGTTGTATTTTAGCCGGTTCTGTTGTCTTGTGCTTCCATGTGTTTATTCTTGTTGTCTTGTGCTTCCATGTGTTTGTACTATTATTATTATTATTATTATTATTATTATTATTATTATTATTATTATTATTATTATTATCTATTGGAAGCTTAATAAACCTGTTGATTATTTTATTTAAGTTCCCGATATTTTATATATTTTATACAATTGTTGTGTCATTGTTGATTCTTAAACATGTTGTGTTTATTGATATCTTCTCTGAGACTCAAAACAAAGAACAGATAAGCAGTTTTTATTTTTTATTATATCCATTTGAATCCGGAAAATTATTTGTTTATGTTTGTCGATGATGCTTTTACTTGTGCGACATATCACAGCCAGTTCGTAACTATAGTTATTAATATTCTGGTTCTTGATCTAGTTTCTGAGTTATTATTTTCTCCAGTTTATAGAGGATAATATGTATTCTACCAGATGTTCCACGAAGATGTTCATACCTTTTATAAGATTTCTTTTATAAAGTTTAGTTTCAAGAAGTTTTTTTAGTTTTTTCTGAGTTATTATTATTATTATTTGTACTCACTAGGTGTTCTCACACAGGTCATCATCAGAAATTAATCACTGATAATAACCGGTGGTGTACCTGGAATCTGGCTGACAACAAGTCTTCCCAGATTTTCAGTGCTCCTCACCTCTTTCGATAACCTTTGCAAATGATTTTGCGTTATCGCAACAGTTACTTTTGATTGATTTCTCACTGGCAACTACCATTGGTCTTCACTAGGATTTCGATAGCAATAAGCCTCCTCATTGTGTTAGTATTCCTTGCACTTATCAAGTGGAGGTCTGGTTAGTGCTCTCTTTCGGTCTTTCCATCCTCCTTGACCTTTCACGACTATTTTGTTTGGCATCAGACAAAGCTGATACCTTTTTAGTTTATATAAAATTTCTAGCAGTTTAAGTTCCCAAAGTTTCATGTGGTGTCCCTTCCATCTTTTTGTTTTATTCTGTTGCAGTTTCCATGTGGCTGGTTAGTGTTTGTAGTTTATGTGGGTTTATTTTTACATGCAATCATTTTTTGTGAGATTTTAACTATTTTCATCATTTTCGTCTGACGTATAGTCTCAGTCTTACCCTTGATTCCAATTTCTCCTAGTCTTTTTTCCAGGTTTTGCGGGACTGTTCCTAGTGCTCCTACAATTATTAATATTATGTTGATTTTCTTCATGTTCCATATTCGTTTAAGTTCTTTCACACGTTCCGTGTATTTGCTTTGCATTTCCGTCTCTTTGATCTTTACTCTGTGGCCTGCTGGAACGGCAAAACTCTACAATTTGGCAGTTTCTTTCCTTCTTGTTAATTATCATGACGTCCGGTCTCTTTGCTTGGTTGAGTTTATCTGTTTGTACCTTCATGTCTCAAAGGGTATTGTGGTTTTCGTTTTCCAGTACTGTCTCGGATTGGTTTTGTCTGTATCATTTGTCTGTATGTTCAAAATGTAGTCGTTTGCATAGTTCCCAGTGTACTGATTTCCCCATGCAGTCGTGTCTGTTTTTGTATTCTTTTTGGGCTAGTTTGCTGCATTCACTTATGTGGTTTACCGTTTCGTCTCTTTGTCCACAGAGTCTACATTTACTGTTTTCCTGAGTTTTATCTATTTTTAGCTTTAATGTAGTTAGTTCTAATTGCATTGTTCTGTACAGCTGTCAGTAGCAATTTGGTTTCACTTTTTATTATTATTATTTTTATTATTATTAGCATTATTATTATTATTATTATTATTATTATTATTATTATTATTATTATTATTATTATTATTCATTTGAAACTTAATAATCCTATTGATTAATTTTTTAGGTTTGTGATGTCTTATAGATATTTCTGTGTCATTGCTGTTCCTTTAGCATGTTGTGTTTATGATATCTTCTCTGAGACCCAAAAGAGAGTTTGGGAATGGACAACACGATTGGTTTTATTGTTTTGATTATTTCCATTTGAACACGGAAAATTATTTGTTCATGTTTGCAATTACGCATTTCTTTGTGTGACACATACATTCCAGTTCATAACAGGAGAGAACATGAATGCCTACTAGCCACTGTTTTCGGGTGTCTAAGGTCTCTCTCTACAGGGATTTGTCAGGACATCCTGGCATGAGGATATTTCCTCCTACAAGTAAACCCTGACCGAATATTCAAAATAACATTATTCGAAGCACAAATAAGATCCCCTCGACACGGCTATACACTGGCTGATACGAGGAATGGGGCACTTTCACACCTAGTGATGTTATCTCAAGTAACAGCACTTAGCTGGATGCTCCACCAGACCAGATGAATCTGGTAAGACCAAGAGACCCCAAGAAAGATATAATGTAACACAGTAAACTGATCAATTGGGAAGAGGAAAATTAATATTCTTCACTTCTTTACTAATTCAACGCTTGAGCGGTAGAGACTGAACACTCAGAGTTATCCCCAGCTCTTTGATTTCTGAGAACTTCGACTGAAGTAAAATGAAACAGAAGACAATAGACATTAGTTTCCTTGTTCTGAGTTATTTGCTCTAGTTTATAGAGAGTCATGTGTATCTTACCAGATATTCTGCATAGATGTTTATACCTTTTATAAGATTACTTTTATAAAGTTTGGTTTCAAGAAGTTTTCTCGTATTTCGGCGTTATTATTATTATCATCATTATTATTATTATTATTATTATTATTATTATTATTATTATTATTATTATTATTATTATTATTATTATTATTATTATTTATTGGAAACCTAAATTTCCTACTGATTATTTTTTAAAACTTCCCGATGCCTTTCTATCCTGATTGAACTGATTATAATCTTAAGGATTAGCTGCCAGATGAGTCACCTTTTCTTTTCTAATCATGTTGTTTTATCTTCATTACTTTTATTCAATGTCTCATCTGACTTGTTCAGACCTGATAACATTGTTTTAACTCATATTGCTACACAATGAATTCAATCCCTTTGCATTCAAACAAATCCATCGGTGGCTTCAAATAAGTCTTCATCTTCAAGTAAACCCTTATCATCTTACTAAAACAAGGAAACAACATTTTTAAAAATTTATTCGCAAATGAAGTGGCAATCGCACAGTGATTGCCGACACATACTGTGAACTCTTCATTCTCTGTTCGAGTTCGGGCAAGTACTTTCACTAATTTTCCTGGAAAAGGTTTGTATCCATATCCTTCCTCCAGCTATGGTAGAAACATACAGGGTAGACCAAACTTGAATTTACTTGCTCTTGTTAATATACATACATACATATATATATATATATATATATATATATATATATATATATATATATATATGTACGTGGGGCGTACCATTCAGTGTTTAGGGGTAAGAATTTCTCAACATATTCTCCCTTCGATACATAGGTATAGACAATAGACGACATCCGGGCGTTCACAAGCCCACAAGTTGACCATTGGTGACCATTTATTGCAGTTCCAAATTTGCACTGGAGGGTACGCGGATGAGGCATTCTTTATTTTGCACAGAGCTCATTCGAAAAATTATCTAAAACTCCTCAAAGCGGTTGCTATCAACTTATGACAGCCGTCTCTGTGCTAACAAAAAAAGTACACCCACAATTTGGAGCTTATGGGTGTTCGATGTCTCGTCCACCTTTTTTCCCCTTTATATATATATATATATTTTTTTTTTACTTTGGCTAATTATTTATGGTCTTTTGACCACGTTTTTAATCGATATTTCCCCTTCATTGTCGACGACTGCTTTGAAAATGGTCGACTGAAAGATATCTTGGAAGTTTATTTTCTGTCCACTTTTCTCTTACTAATTGTTTGTAAACCTTTCTTTGAGAAAAAAAAAAATTCTTCTTTGTTACCCGTCTCCTGATTCTATTCCTTGTTTATAATATAAATTAATGGCAGTTCACCCGATATTATTTGATTGCCTATTAAAATTCTATTTAAATATATATATATATATATATATATATATATATATATATATATATATTGCATGATTCAAAACAACGTTTTAAACAGTAGCAATCAAGAACTACAAAAATGAAATTATCATCATGTTGATACTGTTGTCCATATAGATTTTACCAACATGAAGAATCCGCAAAATTATGGTTTCTTTTTAAAAAAAAATTTCAAATGATAAGAAAATAAACTAAAGAGTTGATGTCTTCGGTCCTTTTTTTCTGTTTTGTGTTCTACGAGATGCGTACCAACACTCTACCACGCATTGTCTAGAAATGGGAAGTAAATTAGCATCTAAATAGCAAACACGGCGGCTATCCAGTAAGCAGTCAAGAGAACTCAATAGGCGGGGCTCAGAGTTATACATTATGCAGAATGACGGGTTGTTGTCAACTTTACATAAAGTGCTCTATCTTTCAAGAGCTTTGAATAATTATTTATAAATATATATTATTTTCAAAATAAGCCCATATACACATGTGTTTCATGCCAAACCTGCAACCGTCAGTATGGGATGAGACAATCGCTGCCAGTCACACGGTTCAAACCCCGATACAGAAGTCATCTTTGACTCAGTAGCCGAGACGCGTGCCGAGACGTTGTTTGACAAAGTTGTATTTTACAACGAAAATTCGCGATAAAAAATTTAAATAAATGAATTTTCATTTATAAAAATATTGCACGATTGTTGATTTTCAAAAATATTTAATACATTCTAATCCGTGCTTCAAAGATGTTAACTTCCTTATTTTAAAAAATAGCGCCAATCTGCGCATGACATCGACCAGACTAAACTCCTAACGTCTTAAAGAACTCGATGTATTTTCGACCCCTCGGGATTAATACCACCATCAAAATGAGGAGGAAGAAAAGGAAAAAAAAAAAAAAACTATAGGACAGTCTCGCTTGACAAAGTTGTACTTTACAACAAAAATTCGCGATAAAAAAAATTTAAATAAATGAATTTTCATTTATAAAAATATTGCACGATTGTTGATTTTCAAAAATATTTAATATATATATATATATATATATATTGTGTTATCCCCGTTCAATGATATATGGGGACAATTTGGTCATCGCCTCATCAGTAGATGGTGTAAGTCTGAATAGGTTACACACTCCCTGAAGTACAACTCTCAGCAAGATTTTTATCTATAGAGTTTTATCAGAGATAATGTCTATCAACTATTCCTGAAGTGAAGAGAAGCATCACATCCAAAATCAGTTGCATCCAGGCGTACTTGCAATGCAGAGGTGCACATTTGGAGCATATTATTGCATGGCAATACATAAAAGACTGTTTGATATTCATGATTTAAACTTGGTGAACAAGTCATACATAGACTAAACTTTATTTGTACTAAATATAATGAATTAATTGTGAGAGTAGAGACAAAAATGGAGTCACTTTTCTTTATTTAAACAGTTTGGTCATTTTTCTAGTTTCTTCAGATCTGTAAATAATTTTATAATGGTAATTGGAAAAAGGAGAGAACCTAGCTAGCGTTAGAGTTAGTTTATCTTCCAAATCTGTAAATAATTTTGTTTTGGTAAATGGATAAGAGAGACAAATTACCGACTATATCTTTTGATGGAAATTTTGATGTAATTTGTACTAAATATGATTAATTAATTAGGAGAGTAGAGATAAAAACAGGGTCACTTTTCTTTATTTCAACAGTTTGGTAAATCTGAATAATTTTATAATGGTCCAGTTGGATGAAAAAGAGAACCTAAATAGCGTTAGGGTTAGTTTTTCTTCCAAATCTGTAAATAATTTTATAATGGTTCAGTTGGATAAAAGAGAGAACCTAAATAGCATTAGGGTTAGTTTTTCTTCCAAATTTGTAAATAATTTTATAATGGTCCAGTTGGATGAAAGAGAGAACCTAAATAGCGTTAGGGTTAGTTTTTCTTCCAAATCTGTAAATAATTTTATAATGGTCCAGTTGGATGAAAGAGAGAACCTAAATAGCGTTAGGGTTAGTTTTTCTTCCAAATCTGTAAATAATTTTATAATGGTTCAGTTGGATGAAAGAGAGAACCTAAATAGCGTTAGGGTTAGTTTTTCTTCCAAATCTGTAAATAATTTTATAATGGTCCAGTTGGATGAAAGAGAGAACCAAAATAGCGTTAGGGTTAGTTTTTCTTCCAAATCTGTAAATAATTTTATAATGGTCCAGTTGGATGAAAGAGAGAACCTAAATAGCGTTAGGGTTAGTTTTTCTTCCAAATCTGTAAATAATTTTATAATGGTTCAGTTGGATGAAAAAGAGAACCAAAATAGCGTTAGGGTAAGTTTTTCTTCCAAATCTGTAAATAATTTTATAATGGTTCAGTTGGATGACAGAGAGAACCTAAATAGCGTTAGGGTTAGTTTTTCTTCCAAATCTGTAAATAATTCTGTAGTTGTCCAGTTGGATGAAAGAGAGAACCTAAATAGCGTCAGGGTTAGTTTTTCTTCCAAATCTGTAAATAATTTTGTAGTTGTCCAGTTGGATGAAAGAGAGAACCTAAATAGCGTCAGGGTTAGTTTTTCTTCCAAATCTGTAAATAATTTTGTAGTTGTCCAGTTGGATGAAAGAGAGAACCTAAATAGCGTCAGGGTGAGTTTCTTTTCCAAATCTGTAAATAATTTTGTTTTGGTAAATGGATGAGAGAGACAACCTAGTGAATATCTCTTTTGGTGTAAAGCCGTAATAATTTTTTAAGAGATTATTTCATTTTAGTCATCTTAAAGATGGTTAGACGTTTTGAATTCTACACTTTGTTTGAACTAAAATAAATATTTCTTTGCCGCCTTTTGTTGTTTATTTTCTTTTATCCGAAAACGATGTCACTTTCATGAAAAGGCTCCAACATACTGAACGAACTTCATTTGGCGTCTATGTCTATTAAGAGATCTCAAAACATTTCTTAAATCACGAGGAAAACTTTTATACAACAAGCAAATGTGTATCTGTTTTTGTAAATTTATGTTAAGGTAGGTATATTTGATTTCTGCTTTGAACATTTGCCTACAGGGAAAGCCATGTTTATAAATCTAAGGAAAATATTCAATTCTATCATGAAATATATTATAAAAAAGACTGTTACTAACTTTAGCATATTTCTGTGTTAGCAAATTTAATATTAAAGTAGTTGTAATGATCTGAAAAAACCTTTGTGGCAAACTAAGGTGGCGAGGTGGTTTAAAACGTGGGAAGAACTCTTGCTCAGACAACACCGAAACAACACTAACGAAGCTGTCAAGTCTGCTGCAAAGAAGGTGGGTTTCCTTTACCGGGTGAGACAGAGTACAAACAAGAGCCCCTAATCTAATAGGTCCCACACTGTCTACCAAGCTTCATCCCCTGTCCCATCGCCGCAATGTTTCATCCCTGTGCTTGCTTTACAAGTACTTCAATGGAATGTTCTTCAATGACCTTTGCCCTCCCAACGTTAATACCCCCGACCAACCCGACAATCAGCAAAATCCCACCCCTTAATTGTAGAGGTCCCCAGATGCCACAAAGCTTTCTACTGTAATAGCTTCTTTCCTCGAACTGCTTTACTTTGGAATTCTCTTCCTGCTCCCTGTTTCTTCGACTGTACCGACATGCAGAAATTTAAATGTAATGTGAACAAACATCTTGCTGTACAACTCCCCACTTAGATGCCCTTATACAGATATAAAAAAAAACGCTCTCAAAATGACATGCATCTCTTTCTCGTCTATTCGCATTCACTTCGATTTTTTTCTCTACTTTACTCTGGTTGTATCTCGTCTTTTAAAACGAGTCGGTGTCCACACATGAAAATCATTAACATCTATCAAAAAAACACAACTCTGAGCATGCGTAATTCCCCTCTTGCAAACAGCCGCTCAACTAGTAAAACATTGTCTGCTTCAAATCCTGTGTGTTCATCTCTATCATCGCAGTAGTTTGATTTTATTTCATAAATTTGTACAGTTCTATATGCTAAACACATTTTTTATATAAGTTTTCTTTAATCTTTCTTCTTCTGATTGATGTAAATTGTTTCTTGTTTACAAAATTCAGGATGTATTTTTTATCAGATTTCTGAAACAAAATGGTATTCGCGTGTGCATATCCTTGGTATATAAGATAATAAAGTTGATACACCTGTTCCCGTTAGATCACCAAAGTTAAGCGACGTTGAGCCTGGTCTGTACTAAAATGGGTGACCATTTAGGGATACCAGGTGTTGTATGTGCTCTCCGCTTATCCCAGCATTGTTTCCAGTCGTCCTGGATTTCTCCTTGCCACTGTAATCAAGCAGTATCAATTCAGAAGAGATGTGGTTGGCGATTGCGCAACCATTGCTTCACAATTACATGTGCAGGCACCCTTACAGAGGGTATCCATTGTCTCTCAAGACTGAACGGAAGCCATGAAATAATCTTGAGCGACGTTCACTTGCATATTGAGTTTCGTTTGTTGCTTTTTCTGCAAACTTTTGGTAAATATAATTAGAATTTAAAAAAATAAAGATTCCATCCTCCACTCTATAATAAAGACCAATGTGTATTTTTATTTGTATATAAATCGATATATGTACTTCCATCCCGTCATGCAAAAGTTAGCAAGGAATACACGTGTCTTTTTTACCCATTGAACGAAACTATTTTAGGTGGTGAGGAGAAGTGAGAAAGCAAACAGCAAGTCAGACAACCACCTCAGACATACTCCACAGCCTGAAATGAATTCGCAAAGAAATTCTCCACTCTATGATAAAGAATCAACGGTGGGCGTTTTTTCTTTAGGTCATCAGAAAGGATAATGATGATTTATATATTGAAAAATTAAATTACTCACGCAATTCTGATTTTAAGTGAATATTTTAGTAATATGTCTAGATAAATAGTGATTGCGAACACTGGTGAAGCATATTTTCCCCATCAGTTTTAACGGAGAGTGTAAACGAGTTAATTATGTTTTTCATTTAGTTACATTTTAATAAATTATTCAATTCCATCAGAATTGTCGACCCTTTACTCATCCTTCTCATTGTTCCTTAGTTTTATTCAGCGCTCATAAGTAAAGAAGGAAATCTAACGTTTTTTGTGGCTGATAAGAACATGACGTTTGTGACTTACTATACATGTTATTATTATTTTTTTTATTTTAATATTTCGATCGATCCTCCGTTCTTTATCAAAAATGTACCTTTTTATAAAAATTGAATGTATTTGAAAAACTGGACATTTTCCACGCTCCTTTCTTCGTTTTAATGTGCATGTCAGTCCGTGTGATATTGTTCTCCAGAATGGTAAAAAGAACCTCTACTTTTCTGCTTTTTTTTTTTAATTTGGCAACTTGGGAAGTTTTATTCAATCACAAATAAAAAATAAGAAACAAATATATTACACTGATCCATTCGGTAAAAAAGTAAACTATAAGATTAATAATTCAATAAATAATTAATAAATCCCTTATTCGTCACTAGGACATTGTTTAGTTCAATATCGGGAAATGCTGATTCCTTATATATAATTGTATCACAGTCTATAGTTTTCTTCGAATGTCCGGATGGCTTGGCAGGCCGAGAGCAGACTCAAGGCGTTTCCACGAATAATGGCGATTGAGAGGCGCTCGTAAAGCCAAGACAATTTGCGATTGTTTTCAGTGTTGCGCATCATTAATAGACCAAGGCTGCAGAGGAAGTCGCACGTGGCAGAGCCAATCACTCCACTCGTCCCCACAGCGATCGGTTGAAATACAAATCTGTCGAGAAGATTGGCATATTTTGACCGCTTGCAGCTCTCTGCTGACGCTGCTGCATGTCTAGGGTTTGTTTACTTTTTAATTTCAACAACACGCAGCCATCTTGTTATTATTTACTTGCTTCCCGACGAGAACAGAGTTAGACACAGGGTTGGTTTTTAAGGGGGAAAAAATCCAGCACCCCAAAAAGAGGCACTCTAGATTGGAACAAAAATTAAAATTCCCCCAGTCTAGAAGGAGTTCTCCTTCACGGACCAACGTGCAGCCATTTTGTTGAAAGATTTCGTTTTGACATGAATGTTCGTTGGTTGAAGCGATTATTTGTTCTTAATAGTAAGAACAGATAATCGCTTCAACCAACGAACATTCATGTCAAAACGAAATCTTTCTCCATCTGTAAAAAAACTTCTACATGTTAAAAATCTTCACGTCGGAGTCACAGCCTGCTCTGTGTGTGTTTAGTTTAAAAATCCATTTTGTTTCTTTTTTGTTTGTGTGCATATATGGATTGGGGTAATCGTTAGAGTTAGGATTAGGGTTAGGGTTAGGGTTAGGGTTAGGGTTAGGGTTAGGGTTAGGGTTACATGTTATCTAGTGCATGTTTTATTTGGTTGAAATAATCAAACATAAAATCTAATAAATTAGTAATTTTGAAGACCACATGAGTTAGAACTGAATGTAGGCTGTCAATGAGGGTCTTCGAGAAGGCCTTGCAATATAAAATTTGAAATATGAATTATTATCTGAGAGTAACATAATGGTATATTGTCTTTGGGTGGCAATTACTTTCTTTGTGACATACGCTAGGCTAAATTTAAAAAGCTGACTTTCAATCTAAAGCGTATATAAAGCTGTTTAAAGCGAGAAGGTTTTGCGCAAGAGGAATTAGTTTGTTTTGAATTTAGTTTGTCACGCATCACATCCCACTTGTCTGCTTAGCTAGTATCTCAACTCTCGACTGGACAGAATGCTGCTGTTTCAGCTTGACCTCTTGCACAAGTGGTTTTGGTAGATTATCAACATGGTCTCTTCAGCCATCTGCCTGAATGTCCAGCAGTAATCATTATGTTTGCGGTCATCTTGTGTAGGCAGAGCAGGTGTTCGCCTCGTCTTTTAATATCTCATTTGTCTTTTATTTGGTACTAGCGGGGCTACCCGGCGTTGCTCGGGGTCATTAAAACATATAATTGAAGAAAAATCGTGTGTGTAACATCTTTATATACAAACTTCTATTTCCCGCCCCCCCCCCCTTCTCTATAGCCGTCTCTTTATCTTTCTACCTTTCTCTTCCCTGGTCGCCGCATTTCACCGCTACTTTCTAATTTTGCCTTTTGCGAAAGCTGTTCTTTCCCCACCATTTCTCCTACGTTGCCCAGGGCAATAGTATGATATATTTCTATAAAAAGTAACACCTCTATCTGCGCCTTCTATATAGGTACTTATCTCCACCCCGGTGTTCATGCTATATACGTATCTATCATCACCCCGGTGCGCATACTATATACGTACCTATCGCCGCCCCAGTGCACATACTATATACGTACCTATCGCCGCCCCAGTTCAGATACTATTTAAGTACCTATCGCCGCCCCGGTGTGAATGCTAAATAGTACCTATCGCCGCCCCGGTGTGCATGCTACATAAGTACCTATCGCTGTTAATGTTATAAATTTGCACTAATCATGTTGTGTTTGAACCCCCTTTTGTATTGAATAATTGGTGGTGCACATTAAGAGAACTGGAAACCAAAGAAAGCTGAGGTTCTTCTGGAAATACAAGACACGTACAGGGTTACAAATACACTTGGATGAAACATGAAAGTTTATCGTTAACTTTGATACACCCCTCTTGCTACACTCTGATTTGGGCTGGGATGGCCCTCTTCGGTTCGAGAATGATCTAAGGATTGTTTTGATAGACATGATCGTTGAGATAACCACACAGATTCAAATCTGAGGGGGTAAGGTCCGGTGAGTTTGAAGCCCATTCAGGATCACCCATTCTACTGATGAGACGATCACCAAAGTGTCCTCATATATTATTGAACGATGATAACACAAAGACTATTGAACCTTCATGACTGAAACTTGGTGGACAAGTCAGGCATAGATTGAAGTTTATTTGTACCAAATATGTTGGATTGCATGAAAGGATTGTTAATCTTATTAACAATTCCATGGGTGTCATTTTATTTGAGGATGGGGGGCGTCACTCTGTATTTTTAGTCTTGAAACGTGATAAAAAAAGTTATGTTTTAGTTTCTAAGCCATTCGAGTCATTTACTCATGTAAGAAGATCAATGAGTTAGCAAATGATTAAGATTTAAGATTGATTTACATTCAAATTATATTTTACTCAAAGACACTTCCGGCATTGGCCCAAACTATATCATTACAAAACCCCTTATTAGCGAAGAATGAATGAGGATTCTTGTGTACTTCTGTTTCCAACTCTTAACTCTAGATTGCCATTTTTATTCCTTTGTTTTTAAATCTCGATCTAAAATATATGAGTTCTCAATTAATACCTAAAATAAAGTAAAACGTTGTATTTCATGCTTGTGGATGTCTGGCATGAATGTAGAACTCACTTCATGCAAAATGAATACAACCATTTCAGCACCCATAACATTTTACTCAAGCATAGTTGTGCTTGATCTCGGTATAGGGCCTTGTTTTCAATTGCATCCCTGGACAGAGAGAGTGAGAGACAGAGACGCTACAAAGATTGTATAGACTTCCATCAAAAGAACAGCAACAAAATGCAGGCAGAATAACGACTATAAAGAAAGTGTTGAACAAAGAATTTCGCAACTCATAATACAAGAGTTGCAACGGTAACAACTCTCCACCAAGGCCATAAAAAAGCTAAGAAACTTCTCAACAAAGTCAAACCCCCAGCTACCGAACCTGCCTCCTGAAGCACAAGAAATATTATCATATATGAATTAAATTATTTATTTGTTTATATTTTTATGACGATGATTGCTGAGAGGACTCAATTCTATTTACAGAAGAGTATATATATATATATATATATATATATATATATATATATATATATATATATATATTACTATTTCATGTATCCACATAAAATTTTATAAGGAGATATCATTTTTATGTATCAATTTTCAGTATTTACTTCATCAGTGCTCG